>CM024695.1:21094507-22294507 GCA_014182845.1 Corymbia calophylla
TTATTGCCCAAAAAGAAATTGAGTTCCTTGGCATGCGTCTCAAAGAAGGAACCTATTGTCCTAAATCTCATATTGCTGATGAGCTCCAGAAATTTCCCGAAAAGGATTTCACCACTAAGCAAGTTCAGCAATTTCTTGACATTGTCAATTATTTGAGGGATTTTGTTCCCCAAATCTCCAAGCTACTCAAACCACTCCAAAAAATGCTCAAAAAAGATACTCACCCATGGGGACAAAAGCAGACTCAAGCTGTTTCCCACCTTAAACAGACCTTACAACACCTTCTTCCTTTGAAAATCCCCTCTACAGGAAAACGGATTCTCCAAACTGATGCTAGTGATAAATATTGGGCAGCCATTCTTTTAGAAGAAATTAACGGAACCAGGTGTATTTGTGCCTACAAAAGTGGTCGATTATCTCAAGCAGAAGTCCATTATCATTCCACTTTCAATGAGATACTTACAGTTAAATATGGAATTAAAAAGTTTGAATTCCACCTTATTGGGCATCATTTCCTTGTCGAAATGGATATGTCCTCCTTTCCTCAGATGTTAAAATTCAAACAAAAGCAAGTTCCCCATCCTTAATTGCTTCGATGGGCTGAATGGTTTTCAAAATACTCTTTCGATATCAAGAACATCCCGGGAGCAAAGAATGTCCTCGCCGACTTCCTGTCCAGACCCAAAGAACCTTTGGAAGCAATCAACATGTATGTCAAAAAGGAACCTCTCCTAGGGATATACCGCACTACCAACATACAGGGTGGATGGCCGAGTCTCAAATATCCTCTTGATGTCCCAATTGCAATCAGGGACAATGTTTTAACTGAAAAACTTCAGGAATTTATGTGGGCATACCATCTCCGAATTTTTCAAGAATATCGTGGATTGATACTCAGACCCAATGGACTCCATCCAGGATATCCATTAATCCATCCTCTCTAATGGTTTCCTGATGATGAATTTTCAGAGGACCTGAAATGGTTATTTTGGTATATGTCCAACCTGTACACCATAACCATTGAATTCCCCACTGACAAAATTTTGTAGGTCTTTATCAAAGACGGACGCGGTCAAGAACACAACTAGAAATATCTCCTAGAGATCTTCACATGGTTTAAACCGCTCGCTTACTGGAAAGAACTTTTCAAGATTCAAAATCGTCAAGGAAGGCCTGAACTAGAAAGACATACTGTTGTCTTGTTCCACCGACCATGGACATTTTGCCATCTCACTGGATGGGTTTATGACAAACCTTCTCTTGCAGACACTTCAACTTACAGGCCTCAAGTCTTTCAAGAAGAGGCACGAGTTTATCAGACATTTCTATATTCCATCACCATCAGTAGGCCTGCCTCTCGAGAACTCTAGAGAATCCTATGCTAAGAGAACCGAGTCATCCCACCAGAAGCATGGCCTCCCGCTCATGCCCCCGTGTCCTAGGACCACCTCGAAGTTTGGGATCCTGTGAGAAACGAAATCCAATAAGCTCTCAATGTCTTCAGACAAAACAATCCAGACTCATCCACTCCCTATGACCCTTGGGGGGGTTCGCTCTCACAAGGCCCTTGGGGGGACACTCAAAATCACGGCCCTTTTTCACAGCTTTTTCTCCGATCCTTTCGGTGTTAGCTCCTCTCGCCAACCTGATCTGTCGGCAAAAGAGATTGAGAATGTCATCCGTGCTTTCAAAAGAGAAAAAGACGGAAGCTCCAGCCCATCAAATGCATATGAAGACGCTCTACTCAAAGCACGGCTAGCTCATCATAGCTCTGATGATTCAGACTATGACTACAACGCTAGGGACCGAAGAGACAAATAAAAGCCGCTTCAAAATCACTGTAGCAACGGTCATTGCTCACCTAGCCAACTGTTCACTGTAGCACGAGGCAAAAATTCACTATTTATAGCCTGTCACGGGATTTCTTTAGGACTCCCTATGTGTGTAACCTATAAGTGGCTAGTGTGTTCTCATAATTATATCTGAGCACAGCCAGCTTGCTCGCTCTTGTCGTTTGTATCCTCCTCTGCCTATATAAGCAAGGAGTTTCCATTGTAAAAACCAGAGTGAAATAAGAAGTGTGTTGTGTACTCTACTATCAACATGATCTTCTAAATACTCCCATTCTCTTCTAGTTCAGAACGTTGGTTCTGAACAAACACTATGATTGAGAGAAATCCTGGAGTATGCTTTGCACTTGCCCTTTTGGGATCTTGTGCATCAGAATTTTCGATATTCTAGAGATTACTATGGTTTAAGGTTGAAACTTGAGAATGAACTTGGTGGCTAACAAGCAGTCCCTATTAAGGCCAGGAGAGCCGTGTGTGGGATAGCATACTTGCCATAAGTTTGCTGCTTAAGTTATCGAGCTTAGTTCCATAGAAACCTTTATGATAATGGGCAGTCCCTATTAAGGCCAAGAGAGCCGTGTGTCGGATAGCATACTTGCCATAAGTTTGCTGCTCAAGTTATCGAGCTTAGTTTCATAGAAACCTTTATGGTATTAAAGCCAGTGATTTCTTTGAATCTTATTGTTTGTTTGCAATTACGTTTTGATACTAGAAGCAAACCTCTCTTCCCATGGATACATCAGACTCTCCTTCTTCCACACCTTTTCCCATTTCCCTTACCTCTAATCTTTCGCATAGTAAGATCTCAGAAATTCCGCTTCCCGTGATGAATCCCTACATTGCTTTCGCTAAACCACCCTCTTTCTCTCCACTTCGATCCATCAAACACCTGATAAAGCATATTCCTTGAACAGTCAAGGAGTATGTACAATCTTCACAATTTGATCAACACCCCATCCAAGAAACTGAACAAGAACAGTTTGTTACCTTTCAAATTCCTCTTGAGTTTCCGACTCAATGGATCCACCAGGGATACACTCATCTCCATTTTGGAGCCATCCGCCTTGCTTTAACATTCCACGGCCGTAAAAGCCTACCAATTACTACTCGGCTTGCTCTTTTGGACACTAGGTTTCTGCAATACCAGTAAACTTGTGTTGGCACCATCCAAATAACAATGAATGCGAGAATTGTCTTTATTACACTCTTCCCAAATTTCAACATTGCCCTTGCAGATCCGAACTTGCTTACTGCCTTTAAGGTCCAACTACAGATCACTGGAGCTCTCAGACTCCTGAATCAATTGCTGCCACTTTGCACTACCAAATGATCTATCATGTCCAAAATCATGCCGTTGACCTCAATATTCCAAACTCCGAAGATGCACTTGTCATTTCGGTCGACCATGACCAAATCTATCTTGTATCTATGTTCCCCGCTAGATCCCATGGCATGAGCTTGTTAAGCTCCTCCTTGATGGTTGGGTCACTAACTATAAAAAACTTCACTAGAGTTGCAAACCGGTTCAATCTAGTGAACCTCAGTTCACTCGAAAGAAAGATGGTACTGTTTCCATCAAGTTCAGTAAGGCCAAAGAGGAACCCTCCTCTATTTTCCCTACTATCCTTCATTTCACACCTTGTCTTACTGATCCAGTTTCATGTGAACTAGATAATAAACAGTTTGTCCAATCCTTTGGTCCATAAGGATAGCCGATCCATTTCTTCAAAGATCCCACTAGACACCGTTTTTAGGATCCTGATTGTGCTTGCTCTTCATGCACAAAATTTGAAGATGATGATGACAGACCTTCTTCCAAAAAGAAGAAAAAGAGAGATACCCTTTACCAAAGGTATCTTGATGGCGATCCAACTGTTGGACCCCTTGGAGAAGAAGATGGCAGATACCAATTCATTGTCTCTTATGGACCACCCAAACCTCCCAAGGTGACCTCATCTCCATCCCCTTGCAAGCCAGACACTTCTCTTGAACCACCATCATCCAAACCCATGACTACTTCGCCTTTTTATAAGCCGATCCAGAAATGGGTAAAAAAGAACCCTTCCTGTCCCATAAATCTACCCAGACCAAGACCTTGTGTACCTAATTCCAAACCACCTCTTGTTCTACCCAGCATATGCATGTTTTCACCTGATGACTTCCCTCCACTTGAAACCAAAGAGCTTGAGTCCAGCAGTACTCGGAAGTTCCCTTCATTGGAAAAGTTCTCTGACTCTCACCAAAGATATTAGCACTCACCCAAGATACCTAACCCCACTAGCCTTGATGCCTAATGACAACGTAAGCAGCCTTCTACTACTGAAACTGTCTTAAATTGGCAGACTGAGAATGCTTTGGCTCAAAACGAGATCCTTGAAACTGTTTCTACATGACTTGAACGTGTAGATCAGAATACTGCATTATCTTGCAAAATACTGAAAGACTTCTAGAAAATGCTTGATCTGCTAGAAACCAAGCAGACACCCCCTAGCCATTACTTGGAAGATCAGAGACCAGAAATTGAAAACCTTAAAAGGCAGATCCAAATTCTCAAAAGCCAACAGTCATTCACTCCTGTTGACCAATCCTTCTTCCCTTCTCCTTTCTTACCGTCAAAACCCAAATCCTCCCCTCTTGGGGCATCCTCCTCATTTGCTGCTGTTTTAAGCTCAGCTGCCCCTCTTCCTCAGAACAATTTCTTGACTTTTCGAGAGAAGCTTCATAAGCTTAAGCAAAAGCAATCCCCGACTCCTACTGAATCTTCGGTGCCACCCCCTGGTACACCTGAACACCCTTCTAGTGATCCGCCACCTGGCACTTTGACTATTTCTAATACACTTGAAAACTTCCTCCGGCACCAGATCCCTTCGATTACTGCCATCAAACCATCCAAAACAAAGCATGTGGAAACCTCTTCTGATTTTGATTCTGATATATTGATCGGATCATCCTCTTCGAAAGAAACCTTATTTATGGCAGACAATGTCAAGGAAGAAGAAATGTCTTCCGAACGTCGTAAATTACACATTAGAGAAGACAAGAAAATAGGGTTTTTCTCTCTATAAGTTTTATGATTAACTTCTTTGTGACAAATTGTAATATAACACTTTGTGGATTTGCTTTGAGTGTAATCTATGGCTGAGAAATACTTGAGCAATAGAACAATCATAACTTTGCATCTCTTCAGATTCATAATGGTTTCTTTGTGATTAGCTCTCTTGGGGAGGGGAAAATTACCAAAAAAATCATAAACCTTTTGCAATTTTGCCAATTCAATCCTAAACTTTTTTTTTTCAATTCAGTTCTAAACATTTTGTATTTGTGTGTACCAGTTTCATCTGACTAAATTTGGCCAGCCGACATTGATGTGGACACTAGCTAACACCAATCGTTCATCGAATGCCGATGTAGATAATTTTTCAATAATTTTTTTTTCAAATTTTTATTAATTTTTTATTAATTTTTTTTCCTTTTATTTTTTGTTTCTCTCTTTTTCCATTTCTTCCTTCTTCCTCTGGTCGACGAGGCTGACCTTGCCATGGCTGGGTGAGGCCAAGCCAAATGTTGGGTGAGGTCAAGCTTTGCCAGATCTAGCTCAATTTCACCTAGCCATGGCAAGGCTGAGCTCATTGTCGATTTGGTGAGGCCGAACCTCACCATGGCTTGGTGAGGTTGAGCCTCGCTAGATCTAGCAAGGCTTGACCTCCTCATTGTCACTGGGCGAGGTTTGCCCTAGTTAGTGGCCGGTGGGGGCGAGCCTCACCATTGGCTGGCAATGCTGACCTCATGGACCTTCACCTCTGGTCAGTAGTGATCAACTAAAGGAAGAAAGAAGAAGGGGCAAAAAAGAGAAAGCAAAAAAAGGAAAAAATTAATAAAATTGTTCGTGTAAGCGTTCGTTGGACGGTTGGTGTCCACGTTAGTGCTGGCTAATCAAATTTGGCCGGATGAACTAAATTAACACAATTACAAAAGGTTTAGGATTGAATTGGAAAAATTGCAAAATATTTAGGACTTTTTCGGTAATTTTCCCCTTGGGAAGTAGGTACTAACATTCTAACTAAACCACATAAATTTCTAGTATCCTTGTTATCCCTTCATGATTTATCGTGTTTGAAATTGAATGGCTTATCTGTTAGCTTCCGTGTTGTTTTACAACAATTAGCATAAGAGGTTAGGTTGGTTTCTAAAATATATTTAGGGTTTTGTTTGTCTTATCATCGTCTAGAACACTATTAGTGCAATTATCTCTAACGCAAGAGATAAGATTGAGAAGTTTAATGGAAGGAATAACTTCAGGCTATGGAAAATAAGATGTGCGTCTTGTTAATATTGAAGGTTTGGTAGAGGCATTGGACGGTGAGAATAAAATGCTGAAAATGAAGAAAGTGACCAATAAGGTAGACTTCATAGAGAACAAGAGCATAATCTTGTTGAATTTGTTAGATGAGGTGTTGATTGAAGTGGCCAAAGCGAAGAATACCGCAACGTTGCGGGCAAAATTTGAGGCCCTTTATCAGATGAAGGGTTTGAATTGCTTGTATATGTTGAAAACAATATTTCAATTCCAAGTGGTTGAAGACACATCCATTATAACCATTCAAATGAATTTAACACGCTCATAATGGATTTGAAGAGCATTAATGATGAATTTGACCAATTAAACAACCATGAGGAGGGCCGGTGGAATGAAATGATTTTTGTGAATTGTGTAACTTTTTCGTGCAAAACAATATGTAGAGGATGAAACGATGTTTCTAGACAAAATATGCAATGCTAAGCAACTATCATCTATCGAGAATGATATAAATAGAGTAAGGGATGGAAGAGGTTGCAAAGCAATTTATAAATGAGGCTGAAATCCACTAGTGCAAACATTAAAGCCTTTAACAATGCTCATAGATGAAATTGCCTCTAAATGAGAGACTGTAACTCGCTCTACAATTACACACACTTCAATGTACGCTTAAAGCACTCTTTTACAATGATTACACCAACACTATATAAGAACACAACTGGACAAAATTTTCTTTCTCGAAGAATAAGGACAAGAAGAACGAACAAGTTTGAGAGCGTTTTAATCCAGTTAGCCACCTTTCTACTCTCACTTTGATGCATAATATATAGCCCTCCAAACTTTCTTTGCACGTTGGACACCTAAAATAGGTCAAAATAGACAAATCATCTCTTTGAATTTGTCTGACACTTTCTCTAACTTAGCCAAAGATGGCAAACCCCATCTAACTTCTTGATAATGTTTTTCTTTTGTGGATTTTAAGGCCTAGAATTCGCTCTAAAGCACTAACCTTGAATTTGAATCAAAAGTATGTGGAGTATTGTCCGTTTCGTCTGTATGAAACTACTTCTACAACATGCCAGACTTGACAATTTATTCAAATCCCAATATGTTTAACTTTTGCATCTAACTCCTTCCAAGCATATTCATGTACTCATGTTAACAAGTTGCTCTCCTTATGTTTGGTCAGTCTAAGTACCTTGACAATCCCATGTCCCTTGCTCACCAAAATTCAAAGGTCCTTCTAAATTTAACACTTTCAACTCAGTATCCGCATATCTTTATGTCGATTGAGGAAATTCTCCAGTGACTCAAACATCCTATTGTAAACATTGTTTGCATATGAAGTTATTTATGTAGATGATATTTTGTTTGTACACTCACATGCATATTATTTCATACAGATGTTTTCTCATCTTCAAAATACATAGGGAGCTTTCCAAGAAATGAAGCCTTGCCTAATGAGATAAAAGGTGTGATGTTGTTAGAATTTCTATCAGATTCTTTTGAGAACTTCACTGATGCACTTGTAAGGTGGTGTAATCTAAGTTCCTTGAAAGAGGTGAAATCCGCATTTTTTTCTAAACAGTGGAAAAAGAAGTTACGGGACGATAATTTGGCACATGATCTGACAAAAGTTTTGGTTATTTGGGGAAGAAAAGAACATAGAAGATCTGGAAGTAGCAAGTCAAATAGCCACTCTAAACTGAGATCCAATGTTTGGAACCACCGATGTTCTCACTACAATTATCCAAAGCACTAAGGAAAAAGAGTTGAGTTGGAGTTTGCTGGTGACAATTGTTGCGGAAAGGGCGAGCGATCGAACAATAAAATAGACAAAATAAAGAAAATAAATCGAACACCAAATTTATGATTCGGTCGTAGAGACCTATGTCCACGGGAAGAGTAGTGATGAATTCCACTATAGAACAAGCGATACAACGAAGATTACACACTCGAGTCACTCAAACACTCTTAGTGTTTCCCAAGCCCCAATTACACCCAATAACTCATGCAGTATTTAGCCCCACATTCCTCGTGAAATAATCTCTCAATCTCACAAAGGAATTATACACAAATTCTTACCACAAGAATTTAATCGGCTACAAACACTTGAATCTTCTTGGCGTAATTGCTCAAACGAAATCAATAGAGAAAACTCCTCCCAAGCACTCGATGATGAACCGGCGCTTCAAGACCTCTTGCATCAACAACGGCTTAATTCTTCTCCACGCATGTCCATATATATATAGTGGACTTGAGGACTTTCCAATTCTTGAAAGCTACTCCTATTTGGAGTAGGAAAGAATACATAACGATATAAAATTAAGGAACCCACACTTACTAGGATTAGGAAACAAATCAAACTTTTACTTTGGGCTCAAACTCGAGACATATTTTCAACAATCTCCACCTTGGCTTGACATTTGAGCCAGGTGACAATTGCTTCAAAATTCGAACTCTGTCACTTCTCTCCCATAGCTCTCGATGGGCTCAACCGCCACAGATATCTTTCAAGTCCAAGTCTCGCTTGAACTTCGCCATAATCGAGGATCTTATAAGAACACCAACTTCACATGCACCTTTAACTGCTACGCAAGGATTTCTCGACACAATCTCCTTAATCACAGATAAAGCAAAACCATTGTCACATCCATATCTGTCAGGAGATGGAATACATACCTTGTCAATATCAGCAGTTAAAGCAATTGTTGGCTTTACAAACTCCACCTTGTTACAAGCATCATCTGTGTTGATTACCACATTAGTACCCGTTACTTCAGGAGTTTCTGGTTGCAACTCCACCTCAAGCTGAACACCGTTCAGATCTGTATAAGCACTGCTATTACCACTCCTAACCAGAAGTACTGGAGACTCGTCAAATGTAACTTCTTTACTAATAACAGGTGAATTTAACTCTGGGCACCACAACCGATAACCCCACTCACCTTGTGCATAGCCTAAGAATATACACTTTCTTGCTCTTCCATCGAGCTTACCATCACTCACTCGAACATAACACGAGCAACCAAATATTCTAAGAATAGAATAATCAGCAACGTTACCTGACCACACTTCTTCAGGAGTCCGATATTTAATTGTAGTTGATGGGGATCTATTCATTAGGTAGCTCGCCATACTAAGCGCATCCGCTAGGAATCTGCTAGCCATACCAGCACTAAAGATCATTTTGTGGGTCATCTCTAGTAATGTTCTACTCAACAATTCCGCAACATGTTGTGGTTCATTGGCAATAGTGCGGTGTTTTACTATGCCTTTCTTCATGCAGAATTCGTTTAACAGCTTTGAGCAAAACTCTATACTATTGTCAGTTTGCACCTGCTTGATCGTCTTACCAGTCTCCTTTTCGATCAAAGCTCTCAATTGCATGATCCTGACAATAGCATTAAATTTGTACCTAAGTACAAACACCCATGTCTTCATCGCGTAGTCATTAACAACTGTTAACATATATTTAGCACTCTTCCTAAAAGGAAACCATGACAACCTACGAACATTCAAGTGAAGTAACTCTGCAATTTCTTGGTTTCTTTGACTATTGTACTGAACTGCATTTTCCGCCGTAGATATAAATCACAGCACCTGCATACATTCAATTCATTAGCAACATAACCACACAGCAAATTTCTTTCACTTAAAACCTTCAGGCTTCTCTTGTCAATGTGCCCCAAACGCATATGCCACAATTCGGACTCTCGAACAGATGCATCTGACGTCTCCGCAGCGAAATCTGTTATTATCTCATCTTGAAGCTCATACATGCCATTGTGCTTGATTCCTTTCATTATCACTAAAGTACCTCGAACAATTTTCAGAACTTCATATTCTGAAAAATACCGACACCCAACTGAATCCATGGCACTCAAGGAAATTAAGTTTTTCCTCAATTCTGGAACGTGTCTCACTCCAGTCAATGTTCTCACAATACCATCATGCATTTTGATTTTAATATCGCCAACACCTACAACATCATATTCAGCGTTGTTCCCCAACTGCACTTTACTACCATCCGTGCACTGATAAGTAGTAAACCAGTTTCTATTTGGTGTAGCATGAAAAGAACAACCAAAATCCAGAATCCATCCATCAAACGATGAATAATTAGTGACATAAGACATAATTGGCACTATTCGAATTACCAACAGCTATAGCTACAATATCATATGCAGTATCAACTAAAATTTCCTTACCCTTCTCATTCTTCAGCTTAATGCAATTTCTTCGAAGATGTCCCCTTTTGCCACAATTCCAACAAACTGCACCACTAGTCCTTAACTGGCTACGTCTGTTCATGTTCCTACTACCACATGTACTAGTTCTTCCTCTGTTTTCACCTACTAAAGCAGTAGATACGGGTTCACTAGATTCTCTTCTACGAATATCCTTACTTAGAATTAAATCTTGAACCCCATCAAACGTTAAGCTTGTTAACCTAGAGGAATTACTAATAGCAGTAATAGTAGTATTCCAATTATCAAGCAATAAGGATAACAGAATCAAAGCACATACCTCATCTTCAAAGTCAATATCAACTGAATTCAATTGACTAACAATCATATTGAGTTCATTGAGATGATCTGCAACTGACGCATCTTCACTCAATCTTCAAGTTAAATAGACGTCGCATCAAATAGACCTTATTGATTGCAAAGGGCTTTTCATACATATCCGATAGGGCTTTCATCAAACCCGTAGTGGTAGTCTCTTTCACGATGTTAAACGCGACGTTACGAGCCAACGTTAGCCGAATAACACCCATAGTCCGTCTATCCAACAAATCCCAATCAGCTTTCTTCATCGTCTCTAGCTTCTCACGCGATAGGGGCGCGTGCAATTTTATCTGATAAAGATAATCTTCAATTTGCATCTTCCAGAAACCAAAATCCTTCCTATCAAATTTGTCGATTCTCACTTTTAATTCTTCTGTCGCCATCGATTCACTTCAACTTAGCCAAGCCTGGCTCTAATACCAATTGTTGCGGAAATGGCGAGTGATCAAACAATAAAATAGACAAAATAAAGAAAATAAATTGGACACCAGATTTACGTGGTTCGGTCATAGAGACCTACGTCCACGGGGAGAGCAGTGACGAATTCCACTATAGAACAAGCGTTACAACGGAGATTACACACTCGAGTCACTCAAACACTCTCAATGTTTTCCAAGCCCCAATTACACCAAATAACTCACGTAATGTTTAGCCCCACAATTTCTCGTGAAATGATCTCTCAATCTCACAAATGAATTATACACAAATTCTTACCACAAGAATTTAATCGGCTACAAACACTTGAATCTTCTTGGTGTAATTGCTCCAATGAAATCAACAAAGAAAACTCCTCCCAAGCACTCGATGATGAACCGGCGCTTCAAGACCTCTTGCATCAACAACGGCTTAATTCTTCTCCACACATGGCGGTATATATATAGTGGACTTGAGGACTTTCCAATTCTTGAAAGCCACTCCTACTTGGAGTAGGAAAGAATACATAAAGATATAAAATTAAGGAACCCACACTTACTAAGATTAGGAAACAAATCAAACTTTTACTTTGGGCTCAAACTCGAGACATATTTTCAACAACAATAATGTGGTCACAGATTTTAGCTCTAGTGATGCCGAGGATGTGTCAGCGGTTACCATGAGTTCATCAGATGATCACTAGGTGCTTGAGTCTTGATGTTCTAATCAGGTGGCTTCTCATAGGCACTAATTTACTCTATCAATCAATGTTACTTATTGGAAACAGTGCTTCTTGTGAAGTAGTTGAAATAGAAGCAGTTCAGATGAGGATGCACAATGGAGTGGGAGGGGACCATAACTGCTGTAAGGCATGTACCATAGTTGAGTTAGAGGCTCATTTCGCTGAGGGCTATGATGGGTTTAGATAGGGCATCTGGTACAATTTTGAAGGTTTCTCAAAATTGAGAGGAAGATCATGATTATGAGTTAGTAGGGTAACTGGGAGGTCATTAGACTAACAAGCTGGGCACTGCGACACTCGAAGTCAGCACCACGTGATTGTTGTCCTTTGGTTGATAATATTTCAGTGGAAGTCTGGGCTTGTCTTCTTAGCACATGAGTGAAATACGTGGTCGATTCAAGTTGCGTAACGATGATTGAAAAGCAAATACAAAGGAAGATGATGTGCTTGAGAACTAAAAGGATTTGGAATTCTTATCTAATGATCTTAGCAAAAGAAGGCATACCGAAATACCACCCCATTGTTGACACACCATAGTTGCATGGAGTCAAAGAACTAATAAATGAAATTAAATTGGAGAAAACTTGCTCTTTACTCTCCAATGTTAGATTAAATTAACCAGATCGCAATCGTGACCAATTGATTGGAAATCCTATGAGGAAATACGATCAAGTAAGCTTGCTAATTATGCTGGATTAAGAGTGTTTAATTGCCTTATTTATGCTCATGCGAGTGATGGCGTGTAGGACTCAATGTTAAGGAGATGTATTTTTCTAGGCTATACACATAGGGTGAAGAGATACCGGCAGTGGTGCATTGAGAGCGACTCATCCCGATTTAATTGTCTTATTTATGCTCATGTGAATTATGGCGTGTAGGACTTGATGTTAAGGAGATGTATTTTTCTAGGCTATACACATAGGGTGAAGAGATACCGGCAGTGGTGCATTGAGAGTGACTCATCCCGATTTATATTCAACGGAGATGCTACCTTTAATGAATGTGCTCCGTTTGAAAGAAAGGCGCAAGATCATTTTCAGGGAGAAATCTAGACCACATCAAGAAACACGTGGACCTTAGGGGAGAGCCTAGAGATGCGTGTGCAATAGATGTGACGGTTTTTACAGTCATTGCATTCTATGTAGCTGAAGGTTGTTCTGAGGTGATAGCTGATAAAGCTTTGAGGTGGTCGGCATAGGTACATGAGCTAGAGCGACCGACGTTGTGATAGAGACTCTGTCGAAATGCTTAATAAGTAGATGGTAAAATTTGTAAGTGCCCTTCATGTTGCATCTAGTAAATAATCTAGATTGTTATGGTGCACTTGGATGGAGGAGGAGTTTTTGTCCCATGCTTTACTGTTGGTTGTTTAAGTTATCTCATGGATAGCACTAGGCTTTGATCTTTCACATGTTATTAGAAGAGCGTGTACTGCTGATCCAATTATACATACTAATGATGTGAAACAGATCCTCCTAGTTTCGTAGGAGGCGACCAACGTCAAGTTGAGTTCTAGATGTTGCGGTTCAGGTAGCGTGGAAGTAGTTACATTTCTTGACCCAGATCATGAAGGGAACCCGAAGGTCATGAGAACTCGAAGGATGGCCCATATATGAGTAGTTGTTTTGTGAGTTGGAATGCATTATTGAAAGACACTAATTTCCTGGACAACTATGATTGGCAATAGCAAAAGGTGTTGAAGAGGTAGCATGATCTCATGACTTGATTAGAGATGTCTATGTGGGACATTGGGTTGATGCGTTATTCAATGAAGCTAGAGTTATCTTGGTAAAATCAAGTTCATTGGGGATCGATATTTCTGCATAAGAGATTATGTATTAGGAAAGGATGTGACCGTGAAGAGACTTTTTGGGACTGAGAATCTTACGAACAATCTTCAAACATGTGGTATGAGTTCTTTTCATTGGACCAATTTGAGCTTGACTCGAACTTAATGGAAATTTGTGATAATTAAGTGCTTATTAGAGTGGTGGGAGAGTCGACATGGATGACAAGCACCATGACTTGACTACAAACGTCGAGTCAAAGTGAAATTTTCTTAAATAATGTCTCGAATTTATGCCTATATGCGAAACCCAATCCCAGTTAAAAGGATGCAGATCGGCCCTTGCCGTGTGAATGATTTTTGGATGTGGCATTTAGGCCCGTTTGGTTTGGCTTTACGAAACCCAATCCCAGTTAAAAGGCTTTAGGGCTCAAAAATTGAAAGCCCAAGGTTACTAGGGACCCCGGCCTTGGGCTTTCAAAGCATCCCCCAAATTGAAACTATATTTTTCTTTCCAAAACTACCCTCACTGATTTTTCATATTTCCGCTTTTTACCCCTGAATTTTATTTTTTTTAATTAAAAAATGGGGCAACCCTTCGCCGGTCCGGCGAAGGGCTACGGCCGCCGGCGAGCCAGATCTGGCGTCGGGGGTCGCCCGAGGTCGGGCGACTTGGGACCGCGACCCAAGCGGCCGCCGCTGGGTCTCGCGGGCGCGCCTCGCCCGGGTCTCACGAGGGTAGCGCAACGGCAGGCCGGTGGTCGCGCGACCCTCGCGAGACCCAGCGAGGCCGCGCGCCGCGAGACCAGTGTGGCGGATGGCGCGGTCCGGGTCGCCCGACCCTCGCCGAGGGTTGCCCGAGGTGGCGACCTCCGGCGGCCCTCGGCCGGGTCGCGCGACCCTCGCCGGTGGTCGCCCGAGGTCGGGCGACCTCCATCGACGGCCGCCAGAGCACCGAGATCGGCTCGCCGGCGGCCGTAGCCCGCCGCCGGTCCGGCGAAGGGTTTTAGGTCAATTTTTTTCTAAAAATTATATATATACACATATATTATACCCATTATACCCATCAAAGCCCATTGCGAAATTTTTTTTTACCAAACGCACATTCAACTCAAAGTCCATTTGCAAAAAAATTTTACCAAACGCAATAGCATTTCCCAAGTAGTTTTGGGCTTTCGGCATTTGCATTGGACTCAAAGCCCCTTGCAAATGCTGAACCAAATGCACCTTTAAAGGACCTTGACCAAATGCAAACCCGTTTGGTTCGATTTTTTAGAAAACTTTGGCTAGATACAATTATATCTCTAAAGGATTCTAAAGGCCTTTAGCCTAAGGCAGGTTTGGAACTCTTTTGGAAAGTTGCATCTTCAAAATGCAAGTTGGTACTATTTACGTGACGGTATTGTTCATCTTCTCCAATGAGCCAATGAGGTCGACGACTGTCGGCTAAGAGGTCCTTGACGCAGGCGACTACCACCTAAAGGGTCACCTAACCCTAGCAACCCCCGTTTGAGGTCGCACAACCTCAAGCATCACGTGAGGTCCGGCAACCTTAGGCAATGGTCACTTGCGCGACCCAGGTGTCGCCTGAGGTTCGGCGACCTTAGGCGGTGGTCGCCTGGGTCGTGCGCCTGGTTTGCGAACCTAGGCAATGGAGACGATCGTCGCCTTTGTCGACTGGGAGCACCTAGGTTGGCAACCCAATGGACGATACCTAGGTCGCGTGACCTAGATGACCACCGCTTGAGGTTGTGGGACCTCAGGCGAGGCAATTGCCAATCGGATTTGGCTACCGGAGGTGGACCAGCAGTCAGATCTGGCTGCCGGAGGGTGGCCAGTGGCCAATTTTGGCCACTAGTGAGTAGATTAAAAAAAAAATCTTTACAATTTTTTTAATAAAAAAATTTAGCCAAAGTCTTTTATAAAATGTAGTATTTACCAAACGGGATTTAGGTCAAAGTTGTTTCGCAATGCAATGTAATTTTACAATTTACCAAACATTTGACTTGGACAATTTTTTTAATAAGAACATTTGCTCAAAGCCAAATCAAATGGGGTCTAAGAAAAGTCTAACTTGGACTTTGTCTCCAAGCAAATTTGGTGGGGTCCAATATTTGCAGCAGTCTGATCTCGAAATTAAATAGAAAGAAAATGGAAGGGCGCAGCCCAATTTTGACAAGTTTTTCAGACTTCGTATTCACCGAATATAAGTTCAGATTTGTTTAGACCGCCAATTTCGAGCCAGACACTTCGATCATATCAGAATAAAAACCAAGCACATATCCAAAACGATGGGGGTTATACTACTTGTAAGTTACACATTATAGAATATAATAAGGTGTTAAAGGTTTTTCTGCTTTGAATTTTCTGAGTGAATTTTCAGTAAAAGGGTTATAAGATAACACTTCGTTGATTTGCTTTGGGTATAATATTGAACTAGGAAATATTTAAAAAATTGTAATTCTATGATTCTCCAATTCATATTGGATTTCTTTGTGGCTAACTCTTTAGATTCGACACTTGGATCGAACCACATCAATTCCCGTTGTTTTTATTATTTATTATTTATTTCTCTAGAAATTCCGTTGTCTTGTACTTGATATTGAGCTTCCTCAGTATTTCACAACCTAACTACCAAAATTCATCAAGAAAATGGGCGATTTTCATTTCATTGAGAGACCAGCAACTGTAAATAGATCAAAACTCGCTAATCTGGATTTTCAATGTTTAGTGACAAAAAGGACACAAGTTGTTCCTCTCGAGCCCTTCGTTTATTTGTCTGACTAAAGTCACTTGCATGGTAGATGCTAAAGGAAATTCATGAGTAGATCGTTTATTTCAAATTCTGTACCCAATATAATTCGTCAACAGTAGCTAAGCGGAAGTTATTCCTATGTATCTGTCGTCTTAAAAGCAAGTCTCTAAGGTAAATTAAACAACCGCTCCTTTCTTTCGTAAATTATGCATAATCAATCCATTAACAATCTTCAACCATGCGTTAACTAGTGTAACAAAATCCAAGGATAAAAATACTACTAAGTGTCATCACTTTCATATGTTGCTCAATTTATTACCATAACTTTTTAAAAATGTTCATCCAAGTGCCGAAAATTCAATGCGGCACAACCCTTGTAGTTAAAAATTTTAGAAAGTTATAATATTCAAATAATTGATTGAAAAGTTATATGACATTTAAATGATAAGAAAAATTGCAGTAGCATCATACATAAATTATGGCACTAAAGTAATAAAAAAAATTATAGCACTCAAGTGAGTGATGTGTGAAAATCATGACACTTGTAATATCTTTTTCAAAATGTCTAATGGTTATGTAGTCTTGATTTTCTCAAATATAGGTCATAATTGTTTCACTGACACGTGTTAGTAAAATATCTTTCAAAATGTTAATGGATGGATGCGTGAATTAAGGGGATCCTTTCTTTGATTTTTGGATAGGAACGTAAATGACAAGTTTAAATGTACGAAAACTGAGGCAAATTGTGGCTAGCCATTTAAATTGCGAAAAGGTAAAGGCAATTTTATTTTATTTGCAAAGAACTTTGACAAACAATTAATGAATTAAAAAAGATAACTTCATAATCCTCAATGGTTACAATATTGATATTAAAAAACTTCTTAATCATATCTTTAGAGCAAATTATTTATTAATCTTATTTGCGATTACAAAAAGTTACATTATCCACAATTCTCTATCATCTAGTTACACTTATTTAAAAGAAATTACATATTTGAAAATATCACTAGACATTAGTTACATATCAATATCAATGACTTCATCCCTAGTGAAGGTTCTCATCCATAGGTGATGGTTTCCATTGATAATTTCCTTGGCGAGTTCTATGCTCTTTAATTTGTCAATTGTTTCTTCATTGATGACTTATGTTGTTTGTCATACTATCCTATTATTGACTAATCTTGTCACTTGTCAACTATAACAAAAGTTGATTATTTTTTGGTGTCAACATATACCCCTTTAAAAGAATTGAAAGATTGATCAATCATTTCTAAATTAGATAATTTATGCCCTTTGTCATAGGGAAATTTGATTTTTCCTTGCCGAATTGCCTCTTGAATTCTATTTTTAAAACAATACAATTAAATTTGTTAAGGCTCCATTAATGGTGCCACTTGCAATACTTTTTGTTTTTTTTTTTACTAAAACTTCTTTACTTGGATAACTTTGGCTCCCGTTAATTTCATGAGGCCATCTTTTCAAAGTACATCAGAGATTTTGTCCAACTTATTAACGTTAAACAAGTAAACTTGAGTGTTTTTTTCCCAAGCTATTCTATTCTTTTTTTAAAAATCTTAGCAAGTTTTAAGGATTGACAAACCTAAGGCTTATCGAGCATCATATTTGCCACATTTATTTTAATATTTTCATTCATGTAAGATTTATACTTTGACTCATAATTCTCCATTAAAGTCATGCTTTGTGAAAAGTTTTCAGGTTGCTTTTTATCTTTGTCTTTAAGAAGTTGCTTGTACTTAAACACTCTAGTTGCCAATTGATATAAATTAGCAATGTCTTGGCCTTCAAACTTTTCTCGTAGATTGAAATTCAATCTATTGAAAGCCAAATTTTTAAATTTCTTTTTTTTAAAGTGAAGTAAGGCATTTATATATATCCTTCTTAAATTGAGCAACAAATTGATTGACAAACTCATTATTGTATTAATAAAGTTTGGCCAAATCTGCAATTGATATCTTAGGTATCTCTCTATAAAATTGAGAATTGAATTATCTTCCATCTCTACCTAGTTACACATTGAATTATGGGGCTAAATTAGTGTATGAAGTAAAAACTAGTTGTGACAAAGACAAAGTAAATAACCTAGGTTTTAAAAACTCATTTATATTTGCTTTTCCACCCTAGGCTTTAAATCGAACAATGTATTTGAGGGTTGATTGTTCATCTTTTACCATTAAAAATGACAAAGTAGGCATTTTGTAACCTCTTGAAAAAGAGTAATTATCGACACATTGGGGATGTGATTACCTATAAATAGGTATGATAACGCCCATGTCTATCCGATCATTGTCAAAGTTCTTTGACAAATTGTACTAGGTTCAATGGTGGATTTGCTTGGATTTTGCTCCTTAGGTGGTGATGCTAGTCTTGCTGGATTATCTAAGTTAATCAGCATATTAGGTCTAATAGGAATATTCACATTAGGTGATACTAATAGAGCCACTAGCCTTACATTTTCAACATTTACAATTGATCGGCAAGTTGATGAATATGATTTGCCAAATTATTTCTACCAATTTTGTTATTTTGACCAACATTAGCCTAAAAAGAATGGATAAATTAGGAATGTAACCAATTACTACTAGATTTGTTTGAAGTGGTTGATTAAACAATCCTAGCCTCGATATGGCATCATTTATAGCATTGACAACTATCAACCTAATCACGTTTGATATGTGATTCACAATGTAAATGACTCTATCATTCTTGCTGCTTTTTCAAACAATGTTCTCATGGTTGACACCGTGTTGGAATTTGGAGTAATATCCTTTAACTACTCTTCAATATGATGTATCGGAAGATCAACTTCCTCATGTTGATTATCTTCTAATGCTCTTCTAGCGGGTGAGGTATTTGGATGCTCAGCCGTTCATGATCAATTTGTGGTATCATGTTGTTGTTGCCAATAGCATTGTCACAGTCTTGTTGATCTTTTGTTCTTGCTATTGTATTCTTCTCAAATCCACAAAATGCATTTAACGAGGTGTGCTGAAAAGATGTTTCATTGAAAAGTGTTGTTGAAAGATCTTTCAATGCATAGATGGATGGATAAGTGGATCGGCAAAGGTCATGAATGGTCATTTGTTGATTTTGGACAGAAAAATAAATGGCAAGAAATTTAAAAGTATGAAGACCAGGCCAACCATACAAAGTGCTGAAAAATAAAAACAAATATAAATTTGTTAAGAACATTGAGTTCCTTAATTTATTGGAGGTTTTACAAAGAGTACAATGTGGCTATTTTGTTACAAAAGGTCATTAAATTTAAAAAGAAAACTTACTAATTCCCCAGAATTACAAACGATTAATGAATTTAAAAGGATAACTTCCTAATCCTCCATAATTACAAATGGTTATTGAATTTAAAAAGATAACTTCCTAATCCTATTATCATAACAAATATCTTCCTAGTCTTATCCATGGTTACAAGAAGTTATATTATTCACAATTTCCTATTATCTAGTATCACTAGTCTAAATGAAATTACATATCCGAAAATATCGCTAGTCAGTAATTACATGTTAATATCGATAACTTCATCCTAAGTGAAGGTTTTTATCAATAATTGATGTCTACCATTCATAATTTTCTTGGTGTGTTGTCGATGGTCTTCAAGTTGTCGGCTGTTCTTTTAGTGGATGATTGTTTTTCATCAAATTCTACTTTTAATGACTAAGTCTGTTACTTGTGATTATATCCAAAAGTCTGTCATTTTTTGTGTGTCAACGATACATAAAAAATTACAAGACTAGAAGCAGCAAGCATATAATTCGAACTCGTACTTCATTTAGTAAGCTGTTCGAGTTTCTCAAACCTCACACAAGCAAAAAGGAAGACTTAAGTCCATGTAGACAAGTAGAGTGGCTTCACTTGCTTTGCTCCACTAATATACTAAACGCTTGTTTGTTTGCCATTAAGGGAAAACAAAAGTAATTTTTTGGTCTCCTGTCAAGACTTTAAAATATTATCTTAGTTTCGAAAAATAAAAAAGAATATTCTGTGTTAATCTACGTATCCACATCTATATATTATGAAATTTTTAGATATTTCAGATTAAAAAATAGTTAAAATAAGTGGATTTCAACTCTTTTGTCCTCTCAAGTAAAAGGACCAACTTTCCTCATCTACCCTTGTTTCTCCTCCTATATCACATTTAAGGAGATGGGTAGTTTTAATACCTCTATCCTTGTATTTGCAATCTTATATGACATATGAGTGCATTTTCATCACTTAACAATTTTCATGCAACAAATCTAGCTAAGTTCTGATATTTTGTTATAGCATTTACTATTCTTTCTCATGAAATGCTCAGGGCTCTTTAAAGTATCAATTCCTCGCCTAAAGGAATGACCTCCCATAAAAAGACTAGGTTATATCAAAGGCATCAGCTAATAAAAAGTCTAGCTATATATACTAACTAAAATGAAACCAAGCTAAATCTAAAACTAACATAAAACAACCTGTCAAAGCTTTGCTTCTAAGCCATTTTCTTTTTTTTTTTGGGGCCAGTCCCTGGGGCCCGGTCCAAATATGAGCTAAGTTTGGACTCTCGGGTCTGGGCCAAGGACATCACTGGGCTTATAAGAGCAAGCCCAACTCAAACAAGGTAAACTCAACTAAGAAGCCCAAGTCCAATCTAAACTCACTTGGATAAAATCAAGCCCACATTTGCCAAACGCAACCCAGGATTACACTCGCCAAAAGCAAAGGCAAGCCCAAAATGATTCAATCCAAATTAAGCCCTAATTCACCTGTATCCCCCACTCAATATGAGAATCAAATTGCAATCGCTTCAAAAGAAAGTAGAAAATAATGCGTGAAAATAATAGGAAATTTAGATTTCGATAACTTCAAAGGAATGAATGGTGAAGAGATGCCATACTGTGAATCTCCATCGTTGAATTCTTTGGGAAATGGACTTGTGATGAAAACTTGCTATATTATGATACTATATTGAAGGGAAAGATTATTCATATTTGAATTGCATATCTTAGAGAATTTTGTGATTTGAGTAATTCTTAATTTGTAACTACCCAATTTTATTTATAATAAAATTATAATTTATATATCAGCTGTCGCGACCTACTAAATTTTTTTTGAAAATAATAAATATAGATAATAGGTTTAGGGGTATTGTTAATTTTAGGCCGACGGCCCTCAATTAACTCGGGCTCTCCCAAGCCCATACCCCACGCAACGTTGGGATATTCATAAAAACTTCAAACGAGGAGTCGCCACTAGTCTATTGAGGTCGACTAGAAACCAAGCGAGACATAGGAGCGTGTCTCGCTTTTTACGCAAAGTGCAGGGTCGGGGACTTGATTGTGTGATTCAAAATGTCATGGCAACACGTTCGAGAAACCCAAAATTTATCCTAACCTTTCTAAGGAAATAACGTCTAAAAATCGTGACAAATAAAGTGCAGGAATATAACATAATTAAAACCTATTGTAAAGCCCTAAAGGCTTATTCAATTTTGGTCTTTTTTCTTTTTTAAGGGTTTTCTAATTTTTGCAGTTTTTTTTAATTTTTCTGAATTTTTTTTTTTTGAAATTTTTAATTTTTAATATTTTTTAATATTTTCGAATTTTCCAAAATTAGACAAAAACAAATTTTCAAGATTTTTTTAATATTTTAAAGCTTTTCTGAATTTCCCTTTTTAAAAAAACATTTATTAATGTTTTTTTGGAATTTTCTAATTTTTTAATTTTTTTGGAATTTTGAATATTCGGAAAAAAAAGGAAAAAAAAAATAAAATTAACTTCTAAAACCTTTCTGAAATTAAAAAAAGCATTTTTTAATTTTTGATGATTTTTTTAAAATTTTTAAGATTTTTAAGATTTTTAAGATTTTTAAGATTTTTATATTTTCTGAAATATTGGATTTTTTTAGATTTTTTTTTTTAATTTTTTTTAATTATTTAAAAAAGTGATTCGGGCCGGGTCGGGTGACCCGGCCCTACTAGACCGACCCGGACCCTATTGGTCCGGGCTGGGCTAAAAGAAAAATGGGCTCACCGAACGGCCCGACTAAAATTTTTAGAAAAGAGGCCCATTAAGCAAAGAAAAATTAAAACAGCCCTATTTCTATTTTCAGCCCAATCGTCTTCAGCCCACATCAAACAATTAGCCCGAATTCAAACTAGGCCCAGTCGTAACCAGCCCAGCCCGCAATTTGGTTGAGACCTAAATAAAAACAAGCCCACAGAATAAATTAAATATAGACCCGGCCCGGTCCATTTCTGCTAACCCAAAACTAAACCCTACCCGCTTGTACCTTACCCGACCCGGACTTGACCCGGATCGGAGCTGCCGCCGCTCTCCTTCAGGTCTCTTCGCTGCTGCTTCTTCGTGGCTCCGATGGGCGGCGGCTGAGCGCGTTCCGGCTTGGCCACGGAGACGGCGGCGACCGGCATGAGACAGCAGCCGGGGCGACGAAGTGGCGGGTGACACCGGGGATGAAGGCGGTCGGCGGCAGGGATGGTGCGAAGTCCAGCCGGGATCACGTGAGCGGCGGGAGCGTCGTGGGTCAGAGCGACTGCAGACGCGGATGGCGGCGAGAGCGGCTTGCTGGTCACCGGCAGGCCTCGTCGTCTGTTGATGAACGGCGGTGGCGTCGTGAGACCGACTGACAGGACGACGGCGTTCGGGCTGTGACTCTCTCCCTCGCGGCTCCGTCTCTCTTCATCAGATCTGTCCGGTTCTTCTATTCCTGCATTTTCCTTCTTCTTTTTTTTATCTTTGTGCCTCTGTATTCTCGCAGATCTGCTGCTGCTCCGTCGTGGGACAGCACGGACGGCGGTCTTGGGCGCAACCGACGATGGGGGATGGTGCACGAGCGGCGTCGGGGGTGGTCAAACGATGATGGCGTCCGTCGTGGATGGTTGAGCAGCAGCGGCGTCGGCCCTCCCTCTCTCTTAGATCTGTTCTCCTCGCGGCTCTCTCTCTTTTTTTTTTTTTTTTGAAAATCGCTCGCCGCCGTCGGAGGGGCGTCGTTGCTGTCTTCTCCTCCGCCGCTGTCCCCCTTCTCTGCTTCCTCCTTCTCTTTCTTTTTCCGCGGATCTGCCTTCCTCGCGGCTCTCCTCTCCCAGCTTAGATCTGGATTTTTTTTCTCTGTGGCCTCCTGTCCGAAAATCGCCGATCTCCCTCAGATCTGAATTTCTTTATTCTCTCCTAGATTCCTCTGTTTCTGCCTTCATCCCAGTTCAAGCTGCTCCCCCCTTGCCTTGGCTCTCGTTTCTTGTTCTAAAAATCCTCAACGCCGTCGGAGGGGGTCGTCGGACAAACGGTCGTCGTCCTCCTTCTTCGCCTCCCGTCCCCCTTTTTCAGATCTGTGTTCCTCGTTGCTGTCCTGTCTTCAGCGTTGGAGTTGAGGCACGGCGGAGGGTGGTTGGCGGCAAGTCAGGCGTGGCTGCCGGCGTGGCTGCCGGCGACCTCTCACTCCATCCTCTTTCTCTGCCTCTCCGCTGGTTTTTTTTTTTCTTCTCTCTTTCTTTTCTGGTTTTTCTTCGCTGCTGCCTGACCAGAATCGCCGCCCCCGTCCTGCTCGTCGATCCTCCAGCATAACCGTTTCTCTACCCCTCCTATGGCCACGTGACAGCGCAGCAAGGGAATCTTCCCTTGCTGGCGTCACGCGGGTGACGTCGCCTCCGAGGATGGCCGAAACGTCGTCGTCGATCCCTCGCTGCTGCTGCCCCTCTTCATGGTCCTGTTCACGTGCGGAGAGGAGGAAGGAGGAGAGAGGATGGGCCGGGCCGAGGGAGAAAGAGAGAGGGAGATGGGCTGGGTCAAGGGGGGAAAAAAAGGAAGATGGGCTGCTGAAGGGACAAGAGATGGGTGAGTATAGGATGGGCTGGGCTAAGCCAGCCCATGCGGATTTTTTTTTTTTTGAATTTTCGAATTTTTTTAATTTTAATTTTTTATATAAATTCCTATATATTTATATATGCAAAAATTAAATGAGCATTTAAAACAAAATATACTAAAATTTTCGGGTGTCAACATCAACATGATTCAAAATGATTTAATCATAAGGACAAAAAGGATGAAAATATGCTAAATAAATATTTGACGAGATCCTAAATTGTAGCTCCTGAGGTTATTTCTGACTGAAAATGAATAATTGTCCTCTCCATATTATTATTTTTTTATGAAATATACAATTTACCATGTGCACCAATGGTAAGAGAGGTTTCTTTTCTTTCAAATAGGAATTCCTCTTTACTTTATATTGTTGTATGAATATGGCATAGATAAGCGCTTTTCATAAAGATACTTCAGAAATACACAAGGAACAATATTTATAATTTAAAAGTCATCTTCGCATTACACGATAATTTTTTTTTATGATATTTTTATAATGAGTGAGACATATATGTATTTTTTTTTTCTGTAGAGAAATGGTAGCTTTTTCGATAGCTTAGATGTTTATCTATTTCTAGGTTAACTGAATCGATCGCTGCTTTCCCTCGAAGGTTTTTTTTAATGTGAAGCTCATACAACTGCTCCATGCATGACTAAGAGTATACTTTTCTAATAATATTATACAATTCACTCTCTCTCTCTTTTGCTGAATTATTTTGATAATGATGAACTAGTGGTGGAGTGCCTGTGCATTCAGAAAATAGATGCGGTTCAGACCAAAGAAACGAAAGCTTAATGGGTGGAATAAGGTGAATTTATAATAAATTATGAGTGAAACGAAAGCTCTAAGGCTGCTTTTGGCAATTAAGATAAAATTTAGAATATGATAAAATTTATCCTATCTTACGTTTGGTGCATGTATAGGATAAAGTCATATATAAACGAGATATAAGCTAGACTAAATTATCTCATGGAGGAGGTGGGATAAAGGTGGATTTTTCTAATATTAAATAAAGTTTTTTTTTTCTCGAATAATAAACTTCTTAAATTGACAAAATAAAATCATATTTTCTTATAAATAATATTTTAATTTTGATATAAGAAATATAAAAAAATAACAATTTATTTTTTTAATTTAATCTTATTTATATATATGTATGTATATTTGAATTTAATTCTATCTTATAATATAAATTCAATACATAGATATAAATAATTTATATTTATATTTATATTTATTACATATTTTAGATATTTTAGTATTTTAGGTACATTAGTACAATTTACTATTTAATAAAATTTTATTAGAGAATGATGGAAGGGAAGAAAGAAATAAGAAAATAAAAAAAGAGAGGAAAATAAAATTAAAAATAAAAAAAAAGTAATTAAGTAGGCAAGAGTGTCATTTAGAGATTTTTATCACATAATATGTTATTTATACAAAATAATGTACCTGATATAATGTGAATACATCCAACTTTATTACTGTAATCACTAAACGGTGAATATTTTATGACAAAATCCCTAGAATTAATATCCTATCCTATTCAATCTTATCCTAGTTAGAAATCTACGTGACCAAACCCAAGTGTTTTATCCTCGAAAGTGAGGTGTGGAAAGACATTTTGACAAAAACATTGAAGAGGGACCCAATGACCTGAAAGTGGATATGTTGGAAGCCGAGAAAAATCAGGGAAAAAAACGATAGTGTAAGGCATATCAAAACCCCACATATTCTCAGGTCTTTTTCGCAGTGCATGGACCCCCAATCACATGTTTCCCTCACGGCATATGCATACGACAGTACCCTATATGCGTTTTGTTTAGCTCTGAAATTCAAGGAAAGGCCAAGTTTGTACTAGAATTCACCAATAGGCTAACGTACTGATCTCAAGCAGATAACTAGCACACCTTCCGGAACAATGAACCAACACAAAGTTTAGAAAGTGAAAAAATAATTAACTCAAAACATCTAAGTATATCCACCGTATGTGAAAATCCAACCTGCAAACACTTAGCTGATAGCGATGCACTCTACTAAGATCGCTTTGCTGTAGATGATGGTGTGTGTGTTACTAACATTCAAGGACACGGGACGCTTGTCCTTCTTCAGTGAGGTTACCAATCAAAAGAGAGAAAATTGACTCGCCTGTTATTTCAATAAATACTCTGATAAATTATTGTCATGATTTATTAGTTTAAACCCATTTTAAATAAATTGATTATTTTCAAATTATTTATCGAAATAAAATGCGACTCATTAATTATTTGTCAAGAAGACTTCGAATAAACTGATTATCTTTAAATTATTTATTGAAATAACATGCAACTCGTTAATTATTTGTCAAGAAGATTTCGAGCAAATCCACATGGCCACAAAACAAAACAGACTCTGCATCTTTTCCCAAAAGTCTTCCACTTCTGATTCTAGAGCGTCCAGGTGCTTGCTTATCTCCCACTTCAATATGCTCTTAGCGAGTCGAGTTCCCTCTAGGCCTAATGCGTGTGTGGATGAATGATTCCGAGAACAGGGATTTTAGGGTTAAGTGTATGAGAATGATTATTGATGGATGAAATGCAGAATAATAATAGATTGAATATGATCACCACTAAGGTATAAAGGATGTGTCACCAACCAAAGATTAAAATCGAGATCAACGAAATTCACCACCAATGCTTAAAGGACAAGCCACCCGCTAAGGATAAAGGATTTCGAGATAAAAGAAGCTTACCACCGAGCTTAAAGGAAATCTGCCAACTGAGGATAAAGTGCTTATTGACTTGCCATCGAGAAGTAATCCACTCTCCAATAAAAAAACTGATAGAGGAGCTATTCACTTTCTAAAATGATATTAATTCATGCAGAGGAAATCTCAAGTATTTTCATTAATCAAAGTCTAGTATAATCTCCATTACAAGGGAGAGTCTTCCTTCATTTATAGGAGAGATTATATCTAGGCAACTACTTAAGCATTAAAGACATTGGGAACTAGAGAGTAATTAATGACCTAGGAACTTAAAACTTTGACTCTTGAAACTTACAACAATAAAGACTCCTAGGAACTTAAAGATACAATTAAAATGACTTGGGAACTTGCATTCTTTATTACCTTGACCAGTAGATAACCATCTTGAAAGCTCATCGAATATCCACAGAAATTGCCCAAAATAGCCTCCCACTAATAGGTTGTCGTTCGGCCTTGAATCCAACAAATAATACGGTGAATCAACAAGTCCACAATTAGTTTCATGATCGATAGTTTTCTTCGGTGATAATTTCATTTAAGGACCCGTCGAATCATGTTATGCCCAAATCTGATCTTGGCTTGGATGAGCATTGGTGATGCTGAGTTCGTCGATGAAGCTCCGTTGGATGCTTCAGCATAAAGGCCCTAGCTTCTTCCCGACTCACTTAGAGCTTCACGGCCGTTTGCCCATTTTTTTCGTAGTAGGAGCCTAATGTATTGGCTTCGACTTAGCACGGTGAGAAATATTGGCCGAGTTGTGGCCCAGTTTTTCCAAGTACTCCTAATGTGATCGTTCAATATTCTCATAACCGAACCTCTGCAAAGAAAAGATAAATGAAAAATGACCTTTTGTATATAGGAATAAGGAATAAGAAAAAAGAAATACTTATGTTGCGTCGTGTTCGAGGATTGCAATCTTGAGCTCGCCACGCAAATGTAGCAGAGGCTAGTGTGCTGATCATGGTGGTCAATCCACTAGCTTTCTTGAAAATTCGCAATCCCGATATTTACTTGAAATTCAAACCCCTTTTTTTAAACAATTGGTTCATGAGATTTCCGTAAGTGCAAAAATCGAGTCATTCGTTCGAATAAAATAGTTATGCCCAATTAAAATTTGATCCAACTTGATTAAAAATAAGTTGGTCGCGACATATTTATAGAATAATGAAACTCCCAGTTTTGCAAGTTTAGTTTAGCTTCTTCTTTTTTTTTTTTTTGCAAACTTGTCTATTTCAAATTTGTGCTAATTCAATCGGTGCACTATATTTATTGTAAGCCTGAACAAGAACAGAGGAGTTTAGTCATCTCTAACTTGAAGGCAAGATCATATTTCTTAATGTTGAACGTAAAATGTTGATGTAGAGTTTACCATGTAACTAATTAGATGGACTCTATGCAACAATTTTTTTATTTGTATCCTGAACATTGCTCTTTCTTCATGCGCATCTTTTATGAGCAACGACATACGTAGAAAACGGAAGTTGACACTAATTGCTAACTTAGTTGGGGGAACTCAGTTGGGGGATTACGTGCAAACCCTAGATAACTTCTTCTTCCCCATCATCATCTCCTTTACTCAACCACTTGAGAGGAGGATTATAACCAGTCAAATATGTTGGCTCTAATGCAAAACAACAACCCCTATTAGGCCCCCTTAATTGCACACATGCCATTGATTTTTGTAGCTTAGTGGTGAACTAGTATCTTGAATAAATGAAAAGAAACAGAAATTCGGACACATGAAAAAGAGTTTGATGCGTGGTGGTGCTAAGTTAATCTGTCTGCATTGTTTGTTTGTTTCAAATTTCAATTTTTTTTCTTTTTGAGCATTGCCTCGAGAGTCTCGAGCTAGCCACGCGTATGAGGCGGACGGTAGCGTGGTGATTGCGTTGGTGATAGTAATGGTGGTTGGTGTTGGAAGTGCAATATTCAATGAATTGAATCAATTTCATATTTGATACAATATTGTAAGAAAGATTATTCCCTTTTATTGATCTCCATTTGTACTATATATTACAAGCCTCTTGTACATTGTAAACATATAGAAATACAAAAAAAAAGTATTTCTTCCTTTGCTTGTCTTGCTTGTTTTCTTACAGTTGGTCAGTGGTTTTCTTGAAAATTCGTAACCCCCTAAGTTTTTTTTTAAATTCGAATCACATTTTTTAAATAATTGGCTTGCTTTCCATAGATGTAAAAATCAAGTTAATAGGACATCGAATGAAAAAGTTATATCCAAATAATATTTACTCTGACTTGTTTAGAAAAAAATATAAATATCATTTGTTCAAAAAATTCTCAATAAGATTATTTGAAGTGCTTGGTACTTAGAGCTTTCTACTCATCTAAATTATTCATGGCGTTTGGCCTTTTATCTAAAGACCCGTTAATCAACTCGGCCTCAAAATCAAGAGGCAAGACATTCTTGGAACATAAACATTAACATTTGATTCGAACTTGTAATGGACTTTGCTATCAAATAAGCATTATATGGAAGTTATGACACTGTTAATGTCATTATCCCATCCATATCAATAGATATCTACAGCTGGTATGGTGTTCCATATCTTTGAATGTAATTTGAACATAATATACCATTACATCGCATGATGGTAATACTTGTGGTTAAAGGTGGTGGCGTTTTGATTGTTGGTGGTCGAGTTGGAGAAGGAGGCCGTTGTACAAATAGCTCTATGCAACGCTATAGAGATGGTGGGCATGGTTGTGGTGGAAGCGTCAACATGGTGGCACGACCCAATCTTTTTGGCATGGAAAGATGAATGAAATTTCACTTGCAATTTCTGTGTGGAATTGAATTTGTGGAAATTAAGTTTCGATCTGTTACATGTAATCACTTCCAAGTAATGGAACTGTTGGTGCCTCTAAGACTTGTAAGTTTTAATTCCTAGGCTGTTAAAAATTTCATGTTCCTAAACAGACCATGTGGATCTGGATCATAAGTAGTTATCTCTCATAGCAAAAGAACTGCTGGAATGCCAAACAAGCATGAAACAAGTGGCAAAAACAACGAAGAAAGAGACCACTGCCACTAAAGCAATCATAGCGACTGATCTCTTATTTGTGTTTTGGAGCTTTCACCTCAGGGCAAAGTTGCAGGGCTTTTATTCAAAGCTTAGAACATGTCCATCTAATGATCCTATCAATCTCTCTGGCTAATTAACTGCCAATTTGTCCACCAGTACGTTCCTGGATAGACGCCTGTCAATTATTGAATGGAGGGATTAAGTAGAGTTGTATTGTTGTAGATGGGTGTAAGACAATTTCCCAAAAGTGGCATGTAAAAATAGGTTTTTCCATTCGTTCGCAGTGGCCAGAATATATATTCTCCTCATGACTAGTCAATCTTGTTCATGTAAGCATTTGCATTGCTTCAGGAGACATGGTGTGGTTATGAGGACCTGATTGATCATCAAGATGTTTGAGGAGTTGCCCTTCTCCCTGCAACGCCACCAGCAATGCGGGGTCTGGGAATGGACCGATTCGCATGGATTGCCTCAGTGTGTCGACATGAGAAGTGAAAAGCCAAGAGAAGTAAGGTCACCATGACATGACATGAAGTGAAGAGAGGCCAACGTAGCCAAGAATGAATTGCCAACAGAAATTGGGGACTTGCAATGAGAGACTTAAAAGGTGTCGACATTGAATTCCCAAAGTCGCCGGCAATTCATCCTTGGCTTCATTCTCCTCGCTTCACAAATCATGCAATGCACTATGACCATGAATCATTACAAGCTGAGCTCTTCTTGTTTCAGGAGATAAACTATCTCCATGATTTTGCATGGCTTCTTAATGGAACTATCCTGTGCTATGTATAGGAGAAGAAAGAACCGAAAAAAGAGAAAAAGAAAGCATAACTGAAGTGATGAACATATTCTCTCTCGCTCTCTCTCTTTCAAGGCGGTGGAGGCACAGCACAAGTTGCTCTCTCTCTCTCTCTCTCTCTCTCTCTGCATGGAGCAATAGCAGCGGCATCTTTAGCTCCATGCGGTCAACGCTCTGGCTTTTTGGAATGGTTGACATATTGCGAGAGAAGTTCTCCGAATAACAGAATCTCAAGATATCGATGATCTTGCGAGATAGAGAGTGTAGTGTCAAACCTCGTTGGCCAAAGGCGAAATCGGTCTATCTATCGAACTGCTCGACCAAATCCCCACGAGAACCATTCTGTCGACAAGCACTGACCAAGCGGTAGCAAGCATGGGATTCGCGAGGGCATTATTACACAAGTAAGCTCGAAAGACAAGCTAACATCCTAGCAATCTAATCAAAGGGAGCAAGCGGTTTTTTGGCCAAACTCGAGATTTGAAGCTAATCATGGACAGAAAACGTTGTAACTTGATCTCGTATGCTCACGATCTAATGAGCCATGCGAAAAGGACTTGGACAAACAACACTTGAGCATCCCTTTTTGTTGGAAGCGTAACCTAGGGAGATCGCCAATAAGAAGTCCAAGTCAAAACTCGTCAATATATTAAATTAAACCCACCTTCACTCACAAACTTAAATGCATTATAAGTCTTAAAAATTGTAAGCTATTGAATTCTAAAACTTTCAAAAAGTACAATCAAGTCCTAAAACTTGTTATAAAAATACAATTGAGTTTTAAAATTTCATAAAAAAATGCAATTAAATTCTAAAATTTATCAAGTTTATGAAATTTTCTAAAACTTGTCAAGTACATGCAATCAGGTCTTAAAAATTGTTAACTTTTCCATTTGTCATGCTGGACAAAGTTAATGAAAAGATTTGATGGCACCAACTTGACAAATTTTAGGACTTGATTGCACTTTTTGAAACTTTAAGACTCAATTGCGCTTTCCAACAAATTTTAAAACTTTCAGTACACTTATCCCAAATAAATATTTATTTCACCTGCTTTCCATCTATTGATTACAGTTCCTGCAAATGACTATTGATTGATCAACTAAAACTAGAATGGCTCATTTATTTATTTTATTTATCTGTCTATCCATAAATTAATTCATATTGTCATTAGTACAATTTATTATTTCGGATCAGCGCATTCCCCTCTCCAATCTCAATAATAAGCCTTATGATGCTGTATAGTTCCAACCGAGAACAATTATCATCGACCTAAATGATGAAAAGTAGTAATAATAAGCAACTTTGGATAAATTAGTAGAAGTAATGTCTTATCTATTATCCTTCTAGACGGTGCATACGTGATATCTTAACCATGACCTTTTTAAACTTTTTTTTTATGTTCACATAAAAATTATTGAAGTGCAAGTGTGATTGAATTTAGGAAACAAACGCGATAATTTTGTTCGTATATGAATATTAATATATTATCCCATTAATTGAATAGCTACTTTATTTGAAAGTTAGGAAGTGCTTATTGGTATGGATATTTTTAATATGTAATAGAGACTTTTATTTGTGGGTTATATCAATAATTTTCAATTAATGTTGGTGCATTCGGGTGAAACTATATTTAAAATACTAAAAAAATTAACAAACGTGATATGCACAGAAACAGGATTTAACATGTTGGCCATTGGCCAATTGAGAATTTGATGGTTCAATATGGTCAATTGAGGACCTAAGGACCTAAGATTCTAAATGAACCCAAATCTAATAGTAAAAAATTTGACGTGACACTTGTCATTTTCGACTGCTTAATTTTAATCAATGGCAAGCTCAAGATTTGATTGGGTTTTCCTTATAATTTTAAAAGTTCAATTAATCAAAATAAATTATTATTTCCTCAATTGACCAAATGCTGAAACCATAAGTCATGTTTTTGTATTTATCCCATAAATAAACATATTTGACGAAATTGTAAAGTTGGAGATTTCATTTTGCTCTTTGAACTACGAGCAATGCAACTTTGAATTTCAAAAAGATATATTTATCTATCCAAACTACGTTTGTCTAGGATGTATTAGTTGGAGGAATTTTAGTAGTTCAAAAATTAGTTTAGGATAAATTTGTTAAAGATATATCAATTTATAATTTTTTGTGGTATAAACCTAACTATTTATGAATGTGGTGAACATGATCTAAAAGAACTCTTTCACATGAGGCATATCTTTAAACCACTAATGCAGTAAAACAGGATGCCTAAAAATGAGGTGGTACCTGGTACGATACATTAAAAGAGCACCTCAAACATTTTGAGAGAGAAAGGCCCAGCTAAGTAATCATATAAGCGGATAAAGCTTTTTGACAAAAAGAAAAAAAAAACGTAAATAAATCTCGCACAAGATTGAGCCACGTGGTACGCTCATTTGTAAGCTTTACTTAATAATTGGCTTTTGATTGTCAGTTTAACAAATCTCTAATTCCGGCGAAACTCTAACCATAGGAAATCTTTGATTTTACGTCTCTAATTCTAATGCATATTTTGGTAATAAAATTTTAATTAGTGTAAAAGAAAATTTGAAATTATGTATATTGTAATAATAAATATTTGGGATAAATTGAAGTTCTAAAACTTGTCACAAAAGTACAATTGAGTCCTAAAATTTTTTAAAAAATAAATAAATAATAAAAATTGTCATAAAAGTATAATTGAGTTTTGAAACTTTCAAAAAGTGTAATTAATTCTTAAAACTTATCAAACTGGTATAATTAAATTCTTTCATTAACTCTGTCCAACTTGTTAAACGGAAAATGTTAACAAGTTTTAGGACTTGATTGTACTAACTTGACAAATTTTAAGATTTGATTGCATTTTTTTTGAAAGTTTCGGGACTCAATTAAATTTTTGTGATAAGTTTTACGACTTGGTTGTACTTTTTAAAATTTTTAGGAATTAATTACACTTTCATTATAATTTTTAGGACTTTCAGTATACTTATTCTTAAATATTTAAAACATCTATTTATGTATGTAAAGATTCTATTTTCAAAATCTACATATATAGAATGATTGTTTATGACGAGATTTTCAAAGAGTTTGACAATGTAAGGAGATTATAATATAATTTTTGGCTAATAATAATATTGGAAGATCACTATCATATTGGGCTCATCTTTGACAAATAAATGATATCAAACTCATATTATACAAATGATGATATCTAAAGATCAATAGAAAAAGTCCATCATTGCAAAAGTAACTACGGACCATGCTATATAAATAAATTAATGCAATAAAAATACCCATCATAGAAGAAAAGAAGTGCATCTTTAGAGGGCAAAGTATAGAAAAAAGGTTATTTGTCATCATGAAAAATTAATGGCACATATTTTACAAATAAATGATCATCATAAAATGATAAAAGATGAATATTAGCTAATCGACAAAGGAGGAATCGGTAATTTCAAAAAAAGGTGTAAAAGTTAAATGTGTTTAGGTATTGCTTTGCCAATAAAGATGAGACAACTTAACAAGAATATGACATACCCTGAGCAAAGGGTTGACAACTTAACAAATCTCACGTAATAAAGAACAAATTAATTAAAAAGGGACTAAACATATAAAGCATAACCCCACCTTGCTGATAGGTACTAAACATATATTTTAAAAAGCTTAAGAAGATGATACCTTCCCCGCCGGAAACCCAATCGATCATATAACACCCAACCCTCAGCTTCATCTTTCTTGCCGCATCATTCTTACCCCGAGAGAGAGAGAGAGAGAGAGAGAGAGAGAGAGAGAGAGAGATGCCATCCAGTACAGAGAAAACGTACTTGGAAGTGTTGGGTCTTTGCTGTGCCTCAGAAGTTCCATTGGTCGAGAAGATCTTGAGGGCACTTGAAGGAGTCAACGACATATCGGTCATCATCCCGACAAAAACTGTCATCGTCCTCCATGACCCTCTAATCGTTTCTCAGTCCAAACTCGGTATGAATATGATCGATCGCAGCTGGTTTTTTGCTCAGTCCTACTTTGTCCTGGAATTGCCGTTTAGGAGTTGCAGTTGATGGTTTATGTTCTTAATATGGCAGTTGAGGCTCTAAATAGGGTGAGGTTGGAAGCTAGCATTAGACATCGGGGTGAGATTGATTCAGCGACAAAATGGCCATCGCCGGCACTGATTATCTGCGGGTTGTTGTTCGGTTTGTCGTTTCTTAAGTATGTTTATCACCCCCTGAAATGGCTGGCTCTAGCTGCCGTTGTCATTGGCCTTCCGCCGATTGCGTGGAGGAGCTTGACGTCCATCAAGAATCTAACCCTGAATATCAATGTTCTTGTTCTGATTTCAGGTGATAACCTTTTTCGAATGATAAATTGTTCTTAGCTAGATGGGATGCGAGTTCATGTCGATCTTTTATTCGAGGTCAAATTTTTTATGAAATAAAGATCACTGTAAAGGGCCAAAGTAAACAATGTAATGGTTGTATCGCATAGCATGGGCCGAGGATGCAATGACGCCAAACTAACCCAACATTCTCGATGTCAAGACATGGGAATTAATCATCAGGCAATGAAATGAACAAGAAAAATTGACGGATTGGCTCGTTAGTAAGATGCAATGTACATTAGGAACACTCCAAATGATCTGTCTATCGTTGTGACTTCAATGGACATACCATGTAAGATTTTTTTTTTTTTTGGTCGGTACATACCATATAAGTCATGAAGTGAAAAATTGTTGTTGTTTCATAGGATTAGGATTAGGATTAGGCATGAGCAAGTCACTCCTCATGAATTAGAATCCAGTTTAATAGATGGCATTGCTTTTGACCAAATAGAGAGCTAGACTTAGCCTAGTATTAGAAAACTAGGCTCAGATATCACCCACCCACGATACAGAAAGAAAAGGTTTTGGACAGTAAATGGAGCAATTATGCGATCCACCTCAGATATTCTTAAGTAGCAGGCTGTCGAATAAAAAGAATGGGTGGGGTTAATTTCTCACTTAATGATTTAGTCATTGATCTGATATCTGTATATACGTTTCACGTAGATCATCTTGCGAAATTGATTAAAGTTTGTAATCTTGTTGCAATGCTGAATTTGTAGTGATTGGAACACTTGCCTTGCAAGATTACTGGGAAGCTGCTTCCATAGTCTTCCTGTTTTCCATTGCTCAGTGGCTTGAGTTGAGGGCTAGTCACAAGGTTTGATATCCAATTCTCAGTTCAGTTACGAAATAGGAAAGAATGCACGTTTTTCCCACAAATTCTTCGTCCTGCAAAAAATATGTACAAGTTGCTCTTTATCTATCCTTCCCCAGTAGCTTGCAAATCAAATCAAATCTTTTTATTTGAGCCGGGAGGCTTTTGAAAGTACTAGATGTTGATAGAGTTAAGGATTGATTTAGAGCCAGCACCCTCTAAATCCATGCATTTTCATCATATCTCAGAAGGTCTGTGGTAATTTGGCTAGTTAATTACTTAACAGAAAAGAAAAAGAACTTGGTTGGGCAGTCTAATAGAACTTTGGATTTAAATCTTTCAAATCAGTACATTTTGGCTGAAGACATGGTAAGACGTTCAATGTTTCCCCATAGTCTTAAACTAATCATACAGAAAGATGTTACATGAAAGCATATTGCCTAATGAAATTTGAAAAAAGAAATCATAAGCCATATTATGCTTAGACTGTGCAAGATAAGATCAAAATTTTGCCTGGAAATGCACCATTCCATGCTTGCAACAGATCAGTTCCTCTTTTTCTCTCAACATCGGGATAGATACACAATTCTGATGAATAGGTAAATCTTGGCCTGTGATTTGATTATTTTCTGTGACAACTGACAAGGCTATGGCAACAATGTCATCCTTGGCAAGCATGACTCCAGAAAAAGCTGTTATAACCGAGACTGGAGAGTCTGTTGATGTTAACGAAGTGCAAATGAGCACGGTACTTTCAGTAAAGGCCGGTGAAGCCATACCGATTGATGGAATCATTGTGGATGGGAAATGCGATGTGGATGAGAAAATGTTGACAGGGGAATCATATCCTGTAGCCAAGGATATTGGTTCAACAGTTTGGGCCGGCTCTATCAATTTAAATGGTTAGAGTACGTAAATGGCCTCTCTTGTTTTCCTTTTACGGCAACAAAGCATTTGCCCACTACTGAGTCATCTTTCCATTGGATTTTCTTTGCAGGCTACATTAGCATGAGAACCACGGCTTTAGCTAAAGACTGTGTGGTGGCCCGAATGGCTAAACTAGTCGAGGATGCTCATAAGAAGAAGTCTCATACACAAGGCCTCGTAGATAACTGTGCAAAATATTACATTCCAGGCAAGCAACTACCCAGTTCTGCAGGACACATACATATGTTCCATAAATGTCCCCCATTTTAATGGAGAGTAATGAAAATATCATACCAGATGCTAATTCTAGAGGAGAACTGCTGAGCGATATTCCATGTTATGGATCTTTTTTAAGTGAATGACCTGAAATTTGAAGCACATTGATGATCGTTTCAGAGTTTAAACATTTTGTTGCTTTCACTCTCAAGACAACTGAGTTGGTTAGAATACATAGTAACCAAGGACCTTTTAGATTTCATAGTGCTTTTTGGGCATGCACAGTCGTATTGATTGATAAAACATAGTAATCATCCTCAAAGCATTTTATGAACTTGACAACTATCATTTCTTTGTAGGAGTTGCTTTGGTGTCGGCTTGTATTGCTGCAGTTCCTGTTGCACTGAAGCTTCAGAATGAAGACTACTGGTTTCACTTGGCAATAGTTGTTCTGATCGGCTCATGTCCTTGTGCACTCATCCTCTCTACACCCATCACATTCTTCTGTGCACTTTCAAGGGCTGCAAAAGAAGGGCTTCTGTTTAAAGGAGGTGGGTATCTTGAAATTCTGGCAAAGGTTAAAACCGTGGCTTTCGACAAAACTGGGACAGTGACAAGAGGAGAGTTTGTGGTGACCAACTTCCAGTCAATTTGCAATGACATTGACCTTAACACTCTGCTCTACTGGTAATCTGACACATGCATCCCTTATTCAACTTAATCAAGAGCTATTGAAGAATTCTAATCTTTGGCTCATGTTTGAGATTGGAATTGAAAGTATCAAGCATCACAATGTAAAATCTGAAAGCAATTTTGCAATGTGAAGGGTATCGAGCATCGAGAGTAAATCAAGCCATCCAATGTCAGCTGCAATAATTGATTATGCTCATTCTCTCTCTATTGAGCCAAAGCCTGAAGATGTGGAGGATTTTCAAAATTTTCCTGGGGAAGGAATTTATGGTCGAATTAATGGTAAGGGCATTTATATTGGGAACTGGAGAATCGGTCTAAGGGCTGGCTATGAAACAGGTTGGTTTCTCTGTTACAGAAATGTAGCGAATTTCATATAACTAGGGTCAAGCAAATAATTAATGAACTGCAATATTCTTCTTCCTTATTTTTCTTCCATGTTTCTCATTAACCACTCCTCCAATTTACCGGAGTGCACCCCAGTGAGCAGCATTGAAACAGACACAAATGGGTTCATATACACTGGACAAAGCCCGGTGGGAAAGTTCGGTCTCTCAGATGCATGTAGAACAGGGTCGATGGAGGCCATTGAGGATATCAAATCACTAGGCATCAAAACGGCCATGCTCACAGGTGATAGCCAAGCTGCAGCCAGGTCTGCACAGTATCAGGTGCTTTTTTATCATCCTCTTCTTGTTACATGATTCCTGAATCATAAAAATGATCTTCCACATGAGTTCATCCTTAATCCAAGACTGATATTTTATTGATAAGAACAATCGCAGTTTTGAGCTCCAATGGATCTTTTTGGTCCAACAGAACTTGGAACACGACTTGTAGAGAAAGACGAAAATTTAGAAAGTTTAACCGTCTTCTCTTCATTTGTCCCCTAAAGAAAATAGAGTCCTGATAAAAGAAATCAAGTCCTAACAAAGAAATGCAACTTTCTGAGCTAAAATCAAATAAATAAATTTTGGCCTTAAGGGTAGGCATTTGAACTTGAAGAATCTGCATAGCAAGAACCTACTGAGGTTCCTTAACTTTCTACCAGTGAAACTGCCTCCTATTCAGCTTGTCCAAATGTATCTCAGTTTACATTTCTTCTCTGGATATTCTTCATACTATTGTGCCACTAATATGCAGTGTCCTATAAAAATGAAAATCTGTTTGCAGCTCGACTATGCCCTAGACCTTGTTTATGCTGAACTCTTGCCGGAAAACAAGGTAAGAATCATAGAAGACTTCAAGAAAGATGGACCAACTGCAATGATTGGCGATGGAGTAAATGATGCTCCTGCATTAGCCACAGCTGATGTAGGCATCTCAATGGGGATTTCTGGTTCAGCCCTTGCAATGGAGACAGGGCACGTGATTCTCATGTCAAACGACATTCGAAAGATCCCAGAAGCTATTAAACTTGCCAGGAGGACCTTCAGAAAGCTCATTGAGAATGTCCTTATTTCTATATCTCTGAAGGTCGCAATCCTAGGATTAGCCTTCGCTGGGTACCCATTGGTTTGGGCTGCAGTTCTTACAGACGTGGGCACATGTTTGATCGTCATTCTCAACAGCATGCAACTTTTAAACGTAACCTCAAACCAAGAAAAGAAGTCCACAAAATCCAAGTATGGTACCTTCTCGCCAAACTTGTGCAAGAAGAATGAAGTTGGCTGTGCCATCCAAAGGAGGAACGTTGATAATAAACAATGCAGCAATTGCTGCTCTGTCACTGCAAATCAAGACAGGACTTCATCATTGAATGCATTGAGTGATGCTCGTTCTGAAACGAAATTTAGCTTGTGGAAAGAAGATTGTTTAATCAATCTTGAAGGGTTTACTTGCAAGCCAACTACGCAGCCTGCAGGAAACTTGTCTTCATTTGGAGAGATTGAGTCTGTTACAGATCAACCCAAAAACTTCTACAGCTCAAGTGACAACTGCCCATCGGCTAGTTTTGTTAAATCAGTTGGTAACTGCAACTCATCCTGCTGTTTACCTGTCAAACACATAGAGAGAAGGTCGCAATGTGCTTCTCGCTGTTGTCCTCCAAGTCCGGATATTCAAGATGATGAAAGGAAGCTGAACTTAGCAAGTGACGCATCATGGTTGTTCAGCAATGCACCGGATGCTGGTGATGCTGAATCCGTAGCTCAAAGAGTGCCCAGTAATCTCAACGAAGAAGAAATAATCAAGCACTGCAAGCAAGTCGGAACAAAATGCTGTGTTCAGGCTGAAGCAATCGAAATCACTCCGGGGAAGATGAGCACTAGTGGGTGCTGCAAGCAATCAGGCAATAAATGTTCCTGCAGGCACAAGCAGTATGATGCAGACAGCGGAAGCAGCATGTCGGGAATATTAATAGAATAGACCCTTAAATCTGTCAGTCAAAAGTAAAATCTCTTGGATGCTAACATCAGTTTGGTTTGGTCAAGCTAGCTTCATACTCTCTTTCTTTTCCGTTTTATTTAAAGCTTAACCATCTATGCTAGATATCTAGCGTCCTAAACAGAATTGACAGAATCTTGCTGCGACACATTCATAGATAAATTTTGTTATTCTTGGCTTCAATTGCTGTCAGTTTAGTGATCTTCGCTCAAATTTGTCAAGTACAAATGAACAAGATCAAGCTTCCCTCTCTCCCTCTCTCTCTATGCCAAATGCTTCTCTCAAGCTTTTGGCATACGAGATGATCTGCAAACTGTTTGTGTGCTCATGTTACCATAAACAGCAGTTTGAGTTCTCAGTTACCCCTGTGCAGGTGAGAAAGCTATTAAAATAATATGATTGAGAAATGGTTTCGTGGTACAAGTATTGTAAAGCTTCACCTTTAAGCATGATCAAGACATGATTGAAATGCCAATGAGTATCTTCATTTGTGCACTTTGGGCAAAATGACATTAGAAGTGCAAAAAGTTTCGTACGATGTTCACTTTGATACCAAAAGTTTTTTGGAGATCACTTAAGTTCCACTTTTTAATAAAGTGGTGAGAAGAAGTTTCTCATTCTACAGTAATTGAAGATCAATGAAATATGTAATTGTATAGGGGTAATTTGTAAGTCTAGAAGTGTTGTTGCTGGTTTGCTGCAATTTTTTGTGGAAATGTCGGAACCCAGATGCTTTTGGTGGAAATGAGAATGGAAATCAGTTAAGCATGGCATGTTTACCATGTGATCCCATTAGTTATTATACTGCAACTTTCAATCTTTTGGCGGAAATGAGATTGGAATTTAGTCTTTGTGAAAATAACTAGTTTCTGCCTTAATTATGTATTCTCAATCTTGTGTTGGTTTGCTGCAATTTTTATGCCGGTTGTTTTTTTTTGGTCGTCTTTTTATGCAGGTTGTTGGTTTGTTGGTTTGCTAGAATTTTGTTGTAGTGACTCGTTAAGTTCACAAGCGGTAACAAATTCATGAGTGATCATTTGAGTGCCAATTATTGTAAATAGTGATCATTTTAGTGCCAATTATTGTTAAAAGTGATCAATTCAATGTTAATTATTAATGCCAAGCACAAACCAACATAAAAAAAAGTGCCGGTGCAGTCTTGCACTTACATCAGCTGTAAAACTAAGTGCTGGCGCAAGCACAAAATCGCATTAGGTTGCTAGTGCAAGCACAAACCAGCACATATAAGTGCTGGTGTAGTATTGTGCTTGCATGCACAAACATGCGCTGGTGCAAGCACAAACATGCGCTGGTGCAAGCACAAAACTGCACCAGGTTGCGAGTGCTGGGACCAACAGCACAAGTGGTGCGGTCCTGTAACAACCAACAGCATCAACTAAAAGCAAGCATATGCAGCACCAACAGCACAAGACCAAGCTTAAACTTTGTCAACATCAACCCCTAACAAACCCGTGCCCTGCTTTCAGAAAAAACATTAACCCATACCAAACTTGCACCAAAAACACAAAACCAAACAACCAGCACATGACTAACCAAAATTTACACACAACATAACAACCATATGTAGTACCAGCCAAATGCAAGACAAAAATTGGGTTTTGGCAAAAGCTCAAACAAAAACATCGTTGCCTTGACAAAAACAACCATACACAGCACTAGCCATCATTGAAGCTTTCCCTCCCACAAAACATCTCAAAACCAACCCAAATAAAATCATGTGTAGCAAACCCAACAGTCAATCTTAACTCCCACCAGACAAGCTTTCTACCCCCTCCCCTTCCCCCCCAAAAAAAAAAAAAAAAAAAAAACCATATTCACAACTCCTCAGTTCTTTTTTTTTTATGGATCTTTGGTTTGATTCATAATCCTTACACTCTTTCTAACTGAACTAGATTTGCAGTTACTTCAACTAGCCTTCCTCTCCCATGTATCTTCTTCTTAGCACGACCATTTTCTTTCTAGCAGAAAGTAAGGTGATCGATGGGAGCTCTGCGTAAATGATATTGGGTCTATGGTAGTGATGTTAGGGTCATTATTGGTGTCAGCATCAATTGGTTAAGATGGAACTGGTGCTAGGTTCTTTATTGGTGGCTGTTTTGCTGCCCCAATGTCATCTTCTTTGGAGCACTCTTCTTTGAACACAGCCCTCTTGTCTTTGAACCAGCCGCTTGATTCTTACTAGATTGTGCTCCACTTAGCCTTGGTTGGGTTCCTCTTTGGTGTGTAGCCCTTGACTATGGACTTGGCCCATCTTGAGAGATGAGCACCTTCGAACTTCTCCGAGATTGCAACAATATAATCATATTATCAACAAAATAAATTATTATAAATAAAATGCATGAGTCCTACAAAACTTACTTTTATAACAGTCATTCCAGCAATGAAGTTCATAAAAAGGCCAAATCAATAGCCTTATCCTTTTGCCAAGAGCCCCACTTGTTTATTGTAGTGCCTCACTTTCGGCAACCTCTACAGTTGGTCTTCTTTTCACCTGAGGTAACTTAACAAATTCAATTTTGCCAACATTTAGCCCATAAAACAACACGAATACAAATTGTACAACTTTCTAGATATTTTTTCTTTGTCTATGCAACAGTCAACTCAGGGGTTGGCCTTGCAGCTCGTCCTACAATATCAAGAATACATGTTGAGATAAGTGTGAAAAGAGACCCAACCAACAAAATCAGCATCGTACCTCAAAAATGATTTCTCCATTTTACCCTGGGAGCTCCTCTTATTGCGAGGCGCGTTGTCTGTCGAACTGTAATTGCTATTGCCATGGTTTTGAAAATCGAACATGCTTAAACTGCCAAAACATAAAGCAGAAGCACCCAAAAAGTGAAAGGACAAACCAATTTGCAGATTGTCAACAGCCAAACTTAGGAACATATTTATTGCTGTAAAAGTTTTAACGTAAAACAAGGAAAAACCGGCAAGTATTGCTTCATAAAAGTAAAAATAAAAAGCGAATGGTGACCTGCAAACGTGACCAACACCTTCAACATGCACTGTGAAATCGGCAATGAACTGTAAGATGTCATCCACGCGCTGCCAAATTTCAACAAGGTTTACCAGCGTGAGATCATACAACATGAGAGAGGAACCAAAATGAAACCGGTACCTTTGGGACAATGAACAGAAGTAAATATGGAGTTAAGAATATCAAAGTCATCTCTTCCGGTAACATCATTCCAATATATACTGCACAAAAAAGGAGGCCCTCATCAGGAGCACAAAGAACTTTCTAATAATATTGGGACCCAACAAATTAGAAGAAGAAGTTGTTAGTGGGGAAATTTCCCAAATAATCCAGTAAGAGAAGACACTGCATTATTCATTCATTAGTTTTCCTCATGGTATTGTTCAGATGCTGTCAATAATTGGGGAAATTCTTCAAAAATGATTGTTGCCCGACAAACGCAACTTCACTGATGTGTGATTCCTCCGCACCGCCCTCTTCATGGTTGCACCAAGAGCTCTAATTCTTCCCTCCGAGCTCTTGACTTTTCCAGCCCATTGAACGAGAGAGGACGATGAACCTGGCTAAGTGAGAGCGATGGAGACGGCGAGCGAGCCAGCCAGCCACGACAACAGGGATCGTTTAGGAGTCATGCGAGCGTGGAACCGCGGTGGGCCTCCAAGCCCAATTTTCACAACCCCAAGGGCGACGTCATTTTTGGATTGGATGGGTGGTGTGACGTCATTTATACACTACCCAGCTACGTTGAATCGAGCGAGTTGTTTTGCACGACTAGATTTTTACAAAAAATATGCCAACTCATATTATAATTTTAGTTATAAACTCCATGTAATCATTTTGTATGGAATTTTTGTATAGAATTTCTCGTCAAAAACACTTAAATAATTATTTTTTTCGATTAAGCACTTAACTGAGCCAGTAAGCACTTTTAGCATTAAAGTGAGTACCGTATGAAATTTCTAACACTTTTAGTGTCTTTTTGCCGTGCACTTTATCTAGGACTTGATTCAAGTTTTGTTTCATGCTCAAACTTGACTCAAACAAACTAGACTTCGATGTAATTCTGTTGTGAATTACATGCCTTAATTAGATTGAAAAATACACTAATAAGGTATGCAAAAAATTATCCACAACCATATGACTACAACAACAAAATATAAAAATACATCTCTTAGTAGAAATGTCACCATCCTTTTAAGTTTATACCTCTTAAGGATTGCTCTATCAACTCTTATATGTAGGTTAATATAACAATAGTTAAAGATAATATTGGGGTGTGGGCATGGAGATTCGATTACTTGGAGGCTTAAAAACATCTTATAAGTCTCACAAGCTTATTAAATCCGGACATTTGATATATGCAGGTCGTCTTTGACTTTTTCTCTAGGCATCTAAGCATTTTCATGACATTATTAGCAGGAAGGGCCGGCCTTCATGAGTCATCTTTTGGGGTTGCCTTGGCTCGTGTCATTCTCTTGATTTTAGGGTTTGGTATGGTATCCGCAATTTGTTGATACCCAAATTTTTGTTGACACGTTTTAAATGCCCATTTATTTTGCAAATATAAATATATATGTATAAATTTATAAAAAAGATTAAAAAAATTCGAAAAAAATTTGAAATTTTTTTTTTCGGATGGGCCTTATAGCCCAGCCCACTCTTTTACTCGTCCAGCCCATTTTTTTTATCTCAGCCCAGCCTACCACCCTTCTATTTTCTCTTCATCTCAGCCCATTATCGTCCTCTTTTCACCCCTCGATTCACGTGCGCAAGGCAGGCACACAGAACGCACACACGCACGCCTCCTCGACGACACCGTTTGTCTAGAGGCGACCCCCACCGGCCAACAAGGGAATCTTCCCTTGCTGTGCAGTCACGGAGGAAGGAAGAAGGCGAGCAAGAGAAGCGTGAGGAGGTGACGAGATTTTCGGTTAGGGGCAGAAAAAAAACGCAGACAGAAGGGAGCTGGTTTCAGTTTTTTTTCAGAGGAAGAAAAGGCAGCAAGAAGACCAGAGGAGGAAGGCAGGAGCTGCTTTTCGGTTTTGAGGAGCAAGGAAAACGCAGGAAAGGGAGTTGTTTTCTGGGTTGAAAGGAAAAAAAACAGGAAGCTGGTTTCTGGGTTTCGGAGGAAGAAACGGCTGAAGAAAAACGCAGGGAGAGGGAGCTGTTTTTCTGGGTTTTTGAAGTAAAAAACAGAGCTGGTTTTGCTGGTTTTGGAGGAGAAAAATGAGAGAGAGGGACAGATTCTGAGGGGTGGAGGGAACAAAGTCGCCGGAGTTAGCCCGGGGCTGCCATAGTCGCCGCCGGCCACCACTTTCGTCCGTGAGCAGGGCATCAAGTTCTGTCACGATCACCAGTCCGCCGGAAGAAAGGAGGAGCGCGGGTCGTCCATTGGAGCTTCACAGGCGAGCGAGTAGCAACTGTAGGGCCGTCCCCGACTAAAGTAACCCGTTGAGTCGAGAGAACTTTGCCTTCCGAGGTTGGCTTCGGACGTCACATCTCGAGAGAGGGCTTGAGCGAACTAGAGAGTATTCGACTGAGCAAAAAGCGGGCCGTGAGCGAGCAAAACAAACTGGAGGGGAGACCGCCGTTGGCCACGCTTGAATCTTAGCCAACGACCCGTTGCCGTATCTCCTCTCTTGCGCCTGAAACCGGTAAGCCACAACCCGTTGCCTTCTCCTGTTTTTAGACTAGTCTGGCCGGAGCTCGCGCCGACTGCTCGCGCGAACACCGGCCCTCGTCCATCCCTTCCATGGTGTGCTGTTTGGGTCAATACTTGTGGTTTGTCGTAAGTCATGGTGCGAGTTTGAGTCTTGGATCGTTTTTCCTCCTATTAGCCGACGTAGTCTTGGACGGATTAGTTTCCCTCTTGTTACCCGGCGTACCCCAATCGTTCGACGAAATGCCAGAACGAAATCCGGTGTCGAATCTTGTCTTTTTGGTAAAAACCGAGTCATCATTGCTTGTTTGGCCTCATAATGTTGTCCTTACGATGTCTGGTTGCTCGGTTTACAAGTGCTTGGCTGAAAATAACATCGGTTTCCCTTCCATTCTTGGTTGCCATGTTCATCGGCGATGCTAGAACCGCCGGCCAACTAGGGGCCGACGGTGGCCGGCGAACGACTGACATCAGACAGTGGTCTAGCGGCAGCCTTAAATTCCGGCGAGGGCTTGGTGTAGTGGCAGCCTCGCTGGAGGTTGCAGGTGGAATGACCGAACGAGTGCAGGCAAAGAGGCTTCAGGTTGAAGACGTGCATGGGAGACGAAAACTTGCAGCAGAAAAAAAAAACCAGCAGAAAAAAAAAAAAAAAAAAAAGAAAAAAGAAAGATTAAAAAAAAGCCAAAAAAAAAAAAAAAAAAAAGAAAAAAAAAGAACCACAAACAAAAAATGGGCCGAAAATAAAAAAACGAAGTAGAGGCTGGGCTGAGTGCTTATCGAGCAGGCATGAACCTGCGCCAGACGTGGAGGAGATGATTGGGCCCAAAAAAAATCAAAGATGGGTTTTCTTTTAAAAGGGAATTTTCGGGGCCTTTGGCTAATTCGTAGTGGGCTTAGGGCCGGCCCGAGTTCTTTTAGTCCAGCCCGTACCGATAAGGTCCAGGTCGGTTTAGTTGGGCCGGGTTTCCTGACCCGGTCCGAATTATTTTTTTAGATAAAAAAATTCAAAAAATCTTAAAAATCTTAAAAAATCTTAAAAAATTCGAAAACATCCTTAAAAATTAATAAAATGTCTTTAAATTCAGAAAAGTCATGAAAATATTCAAAAATTTTCAAAAATTTTCAAAATGCAAAAAAATCCGAAATATTCCAAAATTCCAAAAAAATTAGGAAAATTAGAAAACTCCAAAACATTAATAATTATTTTTAAAAAATCAGAAAAACCTCAAAATATCAATAAAATCTTGAAAACTCATTTTTTTTAATTTGGAAAATACGAAAAATATAAAAAATATATAAAAATTTCATAAAATTCAGAAAAATCAGAAAATTTGCAAAAATTTAGAAAACCCTTAAAAAGAAAAACTAAAATTGGACAAACCCTTAGGGCTCTACAATAGGGTTCTTTGCTTACGTTATATTTTCTTTTTTCTTTTTTTTTAGGGACAATATTAGGATCCTCTCGTGCTTTATTTTGTGATGATATTTTGGATGTTATTTCCCTACTTTAGAATAGTTAGGATAAACTTTAGATTTCTTGAATAAGTTGCCATGGCCTTAATTAAAAGATTTCTTGAGTTAGTACCAAAAAGGCATTAGTTATATGATTAACATAACCAAATCTCCGAATTTAGAATATCTAGTTGTGCAAATATTAAGGTTTTCTCCCATATCTTACTGGGTTTCTAACCGATCCTAAAAATGTTAGTGGCGACTCATTTGTTTGAATTTGCATAGGCTAAACCGTTTAAACTTTTGAATACCCAATATCACGCGAGGTATGGGCTTAAGAGAGCCTGAGTTAATAAAGGGCCGTTGGTCCAAAGTTATCAATACCCCTAAACCTAATCAAAGGTTCCCCAACCAAACCTCTCTAAAAATATTAGGTTGCAACACAATTTACCACCTAAGTGGGTTTCGTCCTAATCTAAGCTCGTCCTAATCTTAGCCTTACTCTTCATCGTATGATCAAATGGCAATGGTTCAATCTTTTTTTTTTGTCAGTCCTATTTTAGCTCTTACTCAAATTTTTATCCTATCTCCTTCTTGCAAGAAGTGGGAATTGATACCTATATCTAAAATTAAATTGTTTCCATCCCAATCCCCTAGAAAATGTGAGAATTTGAACTCTCCATCCCCCTTTAATGTGGGAAGAGTGGCACTCCAGTGGTTATCGTTCAATCTTTAATGAGCAATCAATGATCCTATAAGTTATTATTAATGCACACGGATATGTGACATGATACCTTATGTGGCCATGATTGAGTGGAAAATGAATGGCTATATTTAGTTCTCATGGATTGATGACACGGAATTGATAATTTTGAGGAATTGGCCCATAGCCCATAGCCCATGGCTATGGGCTAAATGGGCTGGCTTTTCTGTTGACTTGGGTCAACTTTAGTCAAATCATGTTGATCCGAGGCCTCCAATTATCTTATTTCTCTCTAAATTGTCAAGCCCGTTTCCTTTGGTTAGGCCCACTAAGTAGGATTGTGTCGGATTGAATGCACCCGGCCCAACCCCTTTGTCCGATTCATCGTTTTATGCTCACTTTCTTAAAGTTTCCTAATTGTACCCAAATTGATGTGGAAATTGGATGCTCCTAAATCATATTGTAAAAGGTTAATCAATTCCTTAAATTTACCCTCAAACATTGGCCAACCCATTTGAGTTCGAAATCTTGAAATTGGGTTTGGAATCTTGATTTGCCATGGTCTATGGATCAAGTGCCTAAAAAAGAAAAAGAATCAAATTAGTGAATTTTGTAATTTTTTAGTGAAGGTCAAAGTCTTTGGTTTAAGCGAAAAGTCAACTTTTGATCGTTTTTATAATAAACTAAAAATCAAAAGCCTAACTATCCATATAAAGTGTCTTTTTATGATTTTCACAAATTTTATAGAGTGTTGACCAAGAATTGAGTCGGCCTTTTAGGTTTGACCAAGGAGTCAACTTATAAGCCAATCTATGACTCATTAAATAAATGATATCTAAGTACATATGGAATAGAATGACACCTAAAAGATTCTTTTTGGCCAAAAAAAGCTTGTCACAATCATGAATCCTAAATCTTGAGTTTTTACCTGTATAAGATCCACCGGCGAAAATTCGGATGTCAATAAGTCTAAATTAAACCTTTAAAGTTATCTCAAGTCGACCCAATCAAAATCTTATCAATTAAACAAGGAATGATATTAAAACTCAAGTGAAAAACTACATTAACTAAGACTAACCTAGGCGACAATATTTTGGAGTCAAAAGTTCACTATAGGTCTACAAAAGACCTCAAGAACGGCCAATCATGACGAATAACTACTAACACGAAAAACAACCAATCGCATGACAAAAGGTCATTAAACGAAAAACTTTCTCCATATCTCTCTCTACCAAACTCCAATTCAAGTGGGCTCATTGTCAAAAGAAAATTTTTCCATAGTACTAAAAGATCCTAAATTCCACTAACACAAAAGACAGCCAAAAACCAGCGAAAATCATCCCTAAAAGGAAAAATTCAAAACTACGCGACAAAAACGTGTGTGAAAAATTAAAAATTAGTTACGATTGAATTGTAATTTGGAATGGACTTCTGTCAAATCTCACAACTCCACAATATCATAAGCTATCATTTCTACATAATTTCACACCTAATTCTTAAAAAAAAGCACCAACTTAGGTCAAGTGACAAATTTGGTCCAAACTTTTTTTTTGTCCCGTAAAAAAGTACAAACTTTAGGTCAAGTAACAATCCTGACCTCAACTTTTTTTTGTCTCAAAAAATAATCAACAACTCTCCCTTAAATCCCAAATCTAGCCTCCCTTTAACTTAGATTCATTGATTGTTCTTAGCAATAAATCCATGTGCACTTACTAATTGGATTTAAATCACTATTCATTGTTTTATTGTTTGAGCCACAACTTGGAGTATAACGTGAAGTTATTCATTGTCTCTACACTTCACTAGCAAGTCAAAGAGATCTTTAAATTGAATTTCTCTAACCAGACTTCGCTGTTTTATTATAGTATGAAGTAGGCCACCACCCATCGAGAGACACCATGGATGAGATTTGTCAAGCTCACGATTAGAATCTTTTTTCCTGAAACAAGTTTAATTTCAAATAGAGAGTTAACGGTAATGGGTTAAATTTGGGATAAGGGTAAAAGTTTGTGATTTTCTACGAGACAAAAAAAGTTTGGGTCAAAATTATCACTTGACCTTAACTTGGTGATTTCTTTCAAGACAAAAAAAATTTTGAGCATAATTTGTCACTTGACCTAAAGTTTGTGCTTTTTTACAAGACAAAAAAGAAAAAGTTTGAGTCAAATTTGTCACTCAACCTAAAATTGATTTTTTTTTTTTTTTTTGAGAATTAGCTCTAACCCTCATATTGAACCTAGAAAGTACAAATTATTTGCTGGCGCTACAAACCAAAGTTAATCCGGCTTATCAAAGTCTCCTAAGCATGTAGACACGAAACCCCCTTGTTTTTTCTTTTTCCTTTTCCTTCTTGTTTCTTCTTTGTAATCGTCCCCTCCTTTTATGAATTTAACCCCATCCTTATTGACGAGTCAAGTTGTCTTTTTTCTGTTTTAAACACCGATGGTTACAGTCAGTGTATCATTGATTGGAAAATCAAGAGAGGGACTTGATTGAAGATCGAAAAATAAAAGCTCAATATTTGTTCTCGGTGATATAACTGGAAAGTCCAGACTTATGCATCGACCTCTTTCAAGTAAAGGCAAAGTTCTGTGGGCAACCAAATATGGCGAATTTTCTCCGGCAACACATCAATGTCGGCCAATACCGTTTGAGTGTCTACCTACGAGGATGTTGGTTTTCTAGTTCAAGCAAAACAAAAAGGAATGCCGATTTCCAATCATATCCGTGAAAGGGAAATAAGATTTTTCTCAATCGGTGGGACCTTCTGGCTGTGTCGGTTTACTTATTTGCATTTAACACCTCAGAAGCTCTCGCACGCAGATTGGAGAGACAATAGAGATTTTAATACTCGAAAGAAATCCAACTCGACAAAAATCTGCCAAATTCTACTTCACCAAGCATGTGAGAAGATAAACTTGGCCGTCCGAGAAAGAAGAGTGTATGGAGGTCTTTATAGGCATCAGCTTGGTCATTTTCTGCTGAGAGAATCTCTAGGATCTCTGAAGCTATTGCCCTGCTTTTTCCCTCTGCTTCGCTCACTCTGCCCAAAAGCACTGAGGAAGCAATCAATGGATGTGGAAGAACAGAAACAGCACTTGGAGTCACCTCTGTTAGCTGTTTGCCAGGAGAAGAAGGCCTCCACTTCGGGGAACGGGTTCAAGAAAGACGAGATTTTCTCCGAAATGAAGCGGCAACTGTCATTGGCCGGCCCATTAGTCTTGGTGAACCTGATGATATATTGTTTGCAGGTGATCTCGGTGATGTTTGTGGGTCATCTTGGAGAGCTGGCACTTGCTGGTGCTTCCATGGCCACGTCCTTCGCTTCTGTGACTGGCTTTAGCATGTTGGTAAGACACAATTCTTCCTGTTTTAATCTTGAGCTAAACCAAATAAAGATTTCAAGAATTGGACAGTAGCATCATACTATGTCACTGAAATGAAAGTTTTCTTCCAGGATGTATAGTGCCACTTCTATTATTGACATGATTATAGGAGTTCTATTTCCTGTTGACTAAACAGTCTAGCAATTGTTGGTCAATTAAGACAGGGTGCACTCCTGCTTTCCAAGTACCATGAACAGATTGCTTGTCTATTAACCTTAGCTCATTTTCAGATTATTGCAGTTTGACAAAGATTGATCAGGATATGTTATCTCTCAATAAGCTCAGTGTTCTAAATGTGCGATTTTCTCTCCTCTAGCTAGATTTAGCAATGCCGAGATTGGAAACTTAATGTTGGTATTTGTCACAAATTAGGACCATTGTTAACTGCACTTAAAAAGGATTGTTGGGGATTCTAGTCTGAAAATGAATTAGATAAAAGAACTTCCTTGTTCAGATTCTTCCACTGAATATAGGTTGAGTGAACTATGGAAAACACTGCTGATGCTCCAAGCAAAGCCTTATTTGGGTTCCTAGGATATAGTAACAAACTTCTGGATTTCATTTTGGGACATCTATGAATTGCTCCAAACACCATCTTATAGATGCTTGGTCCATAACAGATAGGAATGGCAAGTGCATTGGATACATTTTGCGGTCAGTCTTATGGAGCTAAGCAATACCACATGCTTGGTATCCACAAGCAGAGGGCCATGATCGTTCTCCTATTAGCTAGCATTCCACTTGCTATCATTTGGGCCAACGCGGGCCAAATCCTTCTCTTCTTCAAGCAAGATCCTCAGATATCAGCAGAGGCAGGATCCTACGCTCGGTTCATGATCCCTAGCATTTTTGCGTTTGCACTCCTGCAGTGCCAGGTCAGGTTTCTGCAGATGCAGAACAATGTTGCTCCAATGATGGTCAGTTCAGGAATCACCACATTGCTGCATATCTTCATATGTTGGTTTCTGGTGTTCAAATCTGGACTCGGAAACAAAGGTGCTGCTTTGGCAAATGCTACCTCGTACTGGATAAACGTGCTGTTACTGGCAATATACGTCAAAAATTCACTTTCTTGTAAAAGAACTTGGACCGGTTTCTCCAAGGAGGCCTTCCATGGGATTCACGAATTTCTGAAATTAGCAATTCCTTCGGTTGTCATGATCTGGTAACTTTCAAGCTTTTATGCTTCTCCTAGTTCACTTTTGGCAAAAGAAAAAAAAAAGATTCATGGAAGATCAAAAACTTGCTGGACAGTGTTTGAGACAAGTGATGGTCATAAGCCATGTTCAGATTATTGGGCTGTCAGCCTTTTTATTCTAGTTTATGTTCATGATGTGATTTTTACAAACTTCAAAGGGATTACATTTTCTTATAAATTGGCTCTGACACTATTCTTTGTACAATATCAACATTGGTTTTCATGATTCTCTGTAACTTGAAGCAATTATGATGTTGCTTTTTGGTTCATTGCCTGCAACAGCTTCGAGATTTGGTCATTTGAAATGATGGTCTTGTTATCAGGACTTCTTCCCAACCCAAAACTTGAAACGTCGGTCCTCTCCATCAGGTGCATCAGTACTTTATATCAGCAAGAAGCAAACAAAATTGCTTACCTCTTGGCACCAGTTGCTATCATTTTTAAACAATGTAAACTTAGTATCTTGTACTTGTTCCAGCCTGAACACCAGCTCCTTGGTTTACATGATACCCCTAGGACTCGGTGGTTCAATAAGGTAACCCTAACTGGTTAAACTTTATTTACTTCAGTAGATCTTGCTAAAGAAGCAGTTATTCCAGAGTCTCACACGTCCATGGTCTTATTTAGCACGAGAGTTTCAAACGAATTGGGAGCTGGAAGACCACAAGCAGCTCGTTTGGCAATTTATGTTTCCTTAATGATGGTTGCCACGGAAGGCTTGCTTGCAAGTAATCTCATGATCTTGGTCGAAGGGCATGGGGCCACCTCTATAGCACAGAAGAAGAAGTCGTGAACTATGTGGGAGATATGTTGGTACTAATCGCAACTTCCCATTTCATTGATGGCATCCAGTCCGTGCTTTCAGGTATGCAGGGACTTTGCTTATTATTACAGTTTAACGGTGCACCCGACCCTGTTTGACCTTGACTACTTATCCTGATATTAGGGAGGGAAGATGGAGAATGTGTCAAATCTCAAATATGTTCAAGTTAATACCAATTTTTACTTTGACTGTTTTGATGCTATAAGTTACATTTTTTAAAGGCATTGCAAGAGGATGTGGATGGCAAAAGATTGGAGCTTTCATTAATTTGGGTGCCTACTATTTGTTGGGTATTCCAGTCGCCATATTCCTTGCTTTTGTCTGTCAACTTGGTGGAAAGGTAAATCCCAGTTACCGTACCATTCTACTGCAATTTGTCTTTCATTGTAACTAGTAGTCAGTAAGATATTCCTATAATTGCTTGTTCTTCTTATCGAGCTGCAGGGCCTCTGGACCGGGATTATAGTTGCACTCTTTGTGCAAGCATTGTTACTTGCCATCCTAACAGGATGTACCGACTGGGAGAAAGAGGTAACTTGCAGTGAACTGATAAATCGGAAGTCTTTACCGTGTAAAGTATTATTTGATCTATGCTTGGTACTTGACATTTGGCATTGTTGCAGGCAAAGAAAGCCACTGACAGAGTACATAGCACTGTGAGTCCTGCCGCTGGATTGTTATCATAAAGCCACGGTGAAGAAATATTGCCCTTGGTATCGGATGGTAGACTACAGAAACTGCAGTTCCTGGCGTTAAAAACTGGTTTGAATTGATGAAATAAGACGTACTTATCCTTCTGAACCTCATGCTGCCGCATATGAGGAAAGGCCACATGTGGAACTTTGGCCATAATTCTGCTGCAACAAATGTCATATAGGTATCCAGCAAGGTTGATCTCAGAAATCTCTTTATGAGGATCTAATGTCACAGTCTCAACCTTACTTGTGCTTAGGATTTACGAAGAGTTTGGTGCACACTCCATCGCTTGTGTTTTCCTTAGCCTTATTTTGTTCTTGACTTCCCAGACTTGTCGGGAGTACCCGTGTCAGTGCATCATACTGTCTTCTTTATCCTTGATCAATTAGTCGGACGTGAATAAGTCCCCTGCAACAGCTGCTAGAGACCACCTCAAAGTTGAGCTGTTCTTCTCCGACCTTTTTAACTGAAGTCTGACGTAAGTAAGCCTCCAGGAAAGTATCAAGACAATGTTACCAGTTGGAACTCCTCCTCGGCGTTTGCAAGAATAATCCTCTCTCACTCGGGTAGAACCTTTAGGCATCAGACTGGTTCCCTGGCCCAGGAACACCTCCTGAGTCCAGTCAAAGGTCCGCTATACATGCCGAGATTAGGAGATCACAAAAAATTGTTTTCTCACAAGTCACACTCGAATCCTGAGAAGTTACAAAAAGCATCGAACTTCCGAGCTTTGAAACCCTGAGCTTAAGGAAGAATTCTCCATGATCCATCCATCGTATCAATTGTTACTGATTCTGTCCAGAGATGTTGGGTTTTTCCCATCCTTCCACAGGGATCGCTTGGTCACATAACAAGAATGCTGTTAATGTCGGCGTAGTTGTCATATGAATCGGAAATGATGAACCATTTTAGCAAAGTAACTTATCAATCAGAGATTCCAACGTTCTGAAATGAACTTTAAATTGCAAGAAAATCAAAGCTCCATTCGCCACAATAGTAATATTGCAAAACTTAAAATTTTTAAATCAGCTAATTTGTTTATCATTGGGTTCATTTTCATTATAGAAGAATTTCACTAGTTTTGGAAGTGAAGTTGAGGTCCATAATTCATAAAGTAGCTCTAAGAGAATTTTGTCTCTAAATTTTCAAATGATTGATCTTACGCAACTTAGAGTTTTGAAATAATCTAGTTTGTTTATGATTGTGGTCATCTTGATTCTAGAAGAATTTCATATGTTTGGAGTTGAAGCTATAGGCCAAAATTAGGATAAGTGCATTGGAAGTCTTAAAATTTGTCAACAAAGTGCAATTTAGTCCTCCAACTTTCAAAAAGTGCAATTAAATCCTAAAATTTATTAAGAAAGAGCAATCGAGTCTTAAAACATTTAAAGAGTGCTATTAAATCCTAAAACTTATCAAATTGATCAAATCAAGTCATTTTGTTGATATCATTTTTTGAAAGTTTTAAGACTTAATTGCACTTTTGTGATAAGTTTTAGGACTTGATTGCACTTTTTCAAAGTTTTAGAACTCGATTGCACTTTTGTAACAAGTTTTAGGCAAAAATCCACTTTTTTGCATGTTTTCTCAATTTTGAGAAATAGTTGGAAGGACAATTTGGAGGGTATATTAAAATCTTTCAATTTAATGGAGGAGGAGAGTTCAATTGAGCGGATTTCATACTTCATTTGGAAATGAATGGCATTATTAATCAAGTATCTTGCCCAAATATTCCTGAGCAAAATGGAGTTGATGAGCGAAAACACAAGCACATATGTAAAATTGGCTTGACTATGTTTCATCGAAGTGAAATTCCTAAAAAATACTAGGTCGAAGCCTTTCAAACAACATTTTTTTCTTTTGAATCGACTTCCTACAAGGGTGTTGGACATAAAATCACCATATGACTCTTATTTAGTAGAAAATCATATTAAAATTCTTTGCAAGTTTTTAATTGTGGCTGCTTTCCTTATCTTAGGGATTATACTAAAAATAAGTTCGATGCTCAATCATTGCCATGTGTGTTTCTTAATTATAGTGATTGTCATAAGGGATATTGATGTCTCTATCCTCCAACTAGTCGAATCTATATTTCAAAATTGTTTTTTATGAGACTGTATTTTATTATCTTGTGCCTAGCTCATTATTTCAGAATCAAAGTGATAAAATGTGGATATCTGCATTTATAAGCTAGCCAAATCAAGACACGACAGCATCAGACTTGGAATTTTCACCATTTATATTTGTAACACAGTGCGTTCTCTGATCAATCGCATGATGACTTATTAAATTCTGCTACCCATGATACTTTTCATGAAGATAACGTTTATGGAGGTGAATCACATGTTCACGAAAATCATGTTGAAATTGGTGACTCATCAAGTGCTCCAATTAATTCTCCATGTAATTTGGCAAATGGAGATTTCTCCATGGATGCCCTTACTGATTCTTCAATGGCACACTCACCCAGTCCAAATCATTCAATGATTACTCGAGCACGTGCTATTGTTGTAAAGCCTAATCCAAAATATGCCAATTTACATATGATGGATTCTACACCGAAGGAGCCGGATAATGTACATTCTGCTTTGAAACATCCAAGGTGGTCGGCGGCAATGAAAGAGGAACTCAAGGTATTGCATCGAAATAAAACTTGGACTCTTCATCCATGTCCTTCAAATACTAATATTGTGGGATGGATATGGGTTTTTAAGTCTAAGTTCAAGGCTAATGGTACATTAGAAAAATTAAAAGCAAGATTGGTTGTCAAGGGATATACTCAAGTAGCAGGAGTAGATTTTCTTGAGACTTTCTCACTAGTTATTCTACTAGGAAATATAAGAACGGTCCTCACCATTGCTATTGTTAAAGGTTGGCCTAACATGATTTTCTATCACAGCCTGTTTATATGGAGCAACTACTAGGTTTTGAGGACAAAAATCATCCGTCTTATGTTTGCAAATTGGAGAGAGCTTTGTATAGCCTTTAGCAAGCATCAAGAGCATGGTTTGGTCGCTTTAGCTCATTTCTTTTGGCATATGGTTTCTTTTGTAGTGTTGCAGATCCTTCTTTGTTTATTAGAAAATCAGATTGTGGCATTGTAGCTCTGCTTTTATATGTAGATAACATGATTGTTATAGGTGATGATCCAAAATTGTTTAATGAGTGCATCTCTACATTGAGTAGCGAATTTCGCAATGAAGGATATAGGGCTGTTACATTATTTTCTAAGACTGGAGGTTGGGATATTCTCCGATGGCCTTTATTTGTGCCAATAACAATATGCTTTGTCAATCATTAAACATGCACAAATGGAGGGTTACAAGCCAGTTTCCATGCCTATGGCTGCTAGTTCTCATTCTAATACGAATGCAAGACTATTTTTGGATCCTACGTTATATTGAAGTATCATTAGAGCTCTTCAATATCTCACTATTATGTGGTCGGATATTTCATATGCAGTCAATTTTGTTTGTCAATTCATGCATCAACCTACCGTGAGTCATTTTCAAATTGTGAAGCACATTTTGCATTATGTCAAAGGCACAACAAATCGAGGTATGTAAATTTTGTCTAAGTCAATATTGGACTCGTATGCCTTTTGTGATACAGATTGGGCAAGTTGTCGCTTGACTTGATGACCAACTATTGATATTATACTTTCTTAGGTAGCAACTGTATATCATGGAGTGCTAAGAAGCAACGAACGGTTGCTAGATCTAGTGTTGAGGCAAAGTATCATGCAATGGCATCAACGGCTACAAAGATAATGTAGATATCATTCATTTTGAGAGATTTATGTATTCATCTCTCCAGCCCACCCAATATTATTTTGTGATAATATCAATGCACTTTATATGCCGATTAATCTAATGTTCAATGCAAGAACTAAACATATCAAATTAGATTATCGTTACGTGCAAGAAAAAGTGGCTCTTGGAACACTTGTGACTAAGTATGTTTTGTTTGTGCATCAAATTCCTAATCTCTTCACACGAAACCATTGGTAGAAAAGCATTTGGAAACTTATTTCGCAAATTGGGAATTTGGGATTCTCCTCTTCCCAATTTGAGGGGGAATAAAGGCAATGATTTATCAATCTAGGAAGAAAAATCTTGAGATATCAATCAACATCCAATCAAAATCACAAAATTATTCTTGGAGATGATAGAATCAAGAAATTAATAACTTTTGTAATATAATGATTTCTTTATCCATTATTTTCCATTGTTATATTGCTTCTTTACAAAATGTATCATTTGTAATATCTATATATATAATGGAAGCCATCTCAATAATTATATGTTGAGATCAAGAATGAAACACTTTTGTTCTTTCATCATTTCTGCAACAGCTGCGAGAGTTGGTCCTTCGAGATGATGGTCCTACTCTCTAGACTTCTTCCTAATCCTAAACTTAAAACTTTAGTCCTCTCAATCAGGTACATCTGTACTTCACAATTTTAACGTGTTGACAGGAAAGATACAAGCCAGAGGCTCCACACTAAGCTCCAATTATCAATTTTCTTAAATGAACTCGTCCTCATATTCGTGTGTTTGTCCCAGCCTAAACATCAGCTGCTTGGTTTACATGATGCCTTCTGGTCTCAATGGCTTGATAACATATAAAGCTAAGGCACCGATCGTCATTATTTCATTAGATATCATCTAATAACAATATTTGCCTCTCGCTCTTTATGTCATTATTAGTCCTAGCACAAGAGTTTCAAATGAACTGGGTGACGGGATGCGACGAGCTGTCCTTTTGGCTATTTGTGTCTCCTTAATCATGGTCACCAGTGAAGACTTGACCTCAGGTACTCTTGTGATCTCGGGTCGAAGAGCATGGGGCTATCTTAGAGCACAGAAGAAGAAGAAGTCATGAAACATGTAGGAGGTATGCTAGTGCTGATTGTGTGACGCCCCAGGAGGGTCACTTACTATATCACAGCAAAAAGCCCATTAGTTAATCACGTGGGTGGAATTCTATTATCTATCATTTCTGGATGGTAGCCTGACCTTTTGAAGGTCGGCATTTATAACATGACTTTAATTTTTTTTTCATTTTATTTACCACCAAGACATGAGGCCACCTAAACCTTACCTTGATATAACAAACAACATAATCATTAGCAACTTAAACATTGACCACTTCTATTGCATAAGAACATCCGTCAGTCACATGGCCAAGGAAACGTACACTACCATCCGGTTTGCAAGACTTAGATATGTATATTATAAGTTTAGCAAAATACATACAAAAGCAAACGTCTTGGTTATGGGCAAAGGACCACCTATCTCCTCCACCCCACCGAGCATCCATCAACAAAATTTGTTTCCTCACCACCCGTACGCCCTAAGCTGCCACCGCCGCCACCGCTCCACCCACGCCCATGCCTGTACCATTGTCGCCATCACCACCGCCACCACTATTAAGCCCAAAGCAAAGGGACCTGACTAAATCCCCTTCTTGGTTCAATAACCAAAGCCACAAATTGCATCAGGGTCCAATAGGAATGTCCATCATCCATTCACATGGTCGCTTCATAACGAATATAATTCGTACCGTTCTCTACATCAAACACATCATGAAACTTGACATCAATGCATGCAATGACACCATATCAGGCGAGCCGAGGAATATCCATCTTAGCAATTTGAAAAATTAAGGGGTGAGACACTTGCTCAATAAAGGAATACATAGGGCTCTTAATCACACTATCCAATAATCACTAAAGTGAATGCATAGTCCAACAACAAATATCACATGTACAATTAATACATGCATTTCAATTCAACATGAATTGCTTACCTTTTCCATGTACTTTCAAGCAACAATAGACATAACATCCATTCAATTAATCAGTCGAAACAAACAAGGCAACTAGCATGCATTTCCACACGAACTCACATGCCGAATATCATTTAATTGTGTGTTCCATTGATCCACCCTCGAGATGGTCAACAGCCGGTCATAAGCAGGCTTGTCTGAGTCACTTTCGACTAACCAAAACTAAAACCAGTCGAACTTCCAGGGGCCTCTCACCATGGGCATCTCACTCCGAGCTATCCCTGTACCATATAGCAGGGGCATCCCAGATCACACAATGGGGTATCTCAACTCCGAGACATCTCAGTATCCTTGATCACACAGCAAGGGCATCCCACTCCCCCAAGGCATCATCGGTATCATAAAGTCAATGGACATCTATTCTTTAGTTCATTCATGCATTTCATGCATCCACACAGTTATTTATTAACACCACACAAGCAGGCACCTCATTCTCTTACCTCTTGGTCCTCCAAAATCATTTCACAGCCAAAGATGCGTAAACAACTCAAATTCGGACCAAAGCAGAATACACAAATTGTACCATCCAAGAAATGAAGGCCAAAATCATAGCAACTTGTCTCGAAAAAATCATGAGATATTAATATGTCACAATTAACACACAATGGAACATTTTTCATGGAGAATACGAAGCCTGAATCCTATTGTACAGAGAGCATAAAATTCACAAAAGTCAGCTTATATGGAATCTAGTTTCCAGAACCAAACCTTGTCAACAAAAATCCACTTCAACCACTTAAACTCAACCATTTGTCACGAAATTTTAGTACGTTGCTCATGAAGATTTCTCTACAACTTTCCTTAAGAACTCATAGTCCAGATCCATCTTAATCAATATAGAAAATTCGAACTACATAATAAGGTCCACTGTCTTTCTAGCCAAACAGAATAACCACACACGAATCACGAATAAGTTTCATCCTTTATTTGCACCCATATAATTCAAGAAAAATATATGTTGTAGTGCACAAAATATCCTACAATTTTCATTTATAATGGAAGTTTAGTTCGCAATAAAATTTTCAGCAAAAATTCCACAAGGCCACCCGAAACAAAAACGTCACACACGGGCAGAATAAACCCAAAGCCATCGTACATCCGTACCCTAGGTTCTTTGTCACTAAAAGTTCCACGAAAATTATATGTTTTAGTTTAAGGTGTCCTTTAGCCTTTTTCATGAAGAAAATATCACCGAAATCCCAACACACAGAGCCATACAAAATCAACAAACCCAGTTACTCTAGAAATTCGATCTTTGAAGAAAACAACATATATTAAGAGATGCATGCAAAGCGATCCTCCCTATGGGTAACAGTCTACATGCACGCCCATTTAAGAGTTTATAGTTCACATGCAAAACATTATTTCCATCATTGATGCTTGAAACAAACTTTTACAAGTTAGAACAAGCAAGATACTCACATGCAAGCCCTTAAACTGTTCCGATCTTGACATGCACGCCCATATTGAAAACATGCAAGACGTTCTACCACTAAAGCAACACATCACAAGTCTAGATAACACATGCAAGCCTCAAGAATCACATGTCTCAAATATAAATCACCCAAAACAACCACCAAAGCACCATCACACCAGCCCTCTTCAATCACTAGAAGATGGTATAGCTTAGCGCCCAATCTTTTCCCTTACCTTAAGATTTTTCTACCTGTCCTACCCTTCTCTTAGTCAATCTCTTCTTGAACAAGGGTTGTTTAAGCTTAAGGAAATGAGAAATGAGAAAAAAAGGTTGCCAGTTTGCTTTTGCTGAAAAGAGAGAGAGAGAAGGAATTTAAGGAGAAAGTTTATGGAAAGATAGAGAGATTGCTTCTAGACTTAGGTTTATTCTTTTCATGGATCTCATGATTACATATCAGTCATTACTTGCAATTTTCCATGCATGAAATGACTAGGGTAGAAACTTGTAAGTTACACCATACATTATAAATGGCCATGCAATATAAAATAGTTTAGATTTTTCTCACCCTCGATCATTGGCCTCTCATGCAGCCCTTTCTTTGACCTCATTCAGCCTCCTCCTCCTTAGTTATTTTAGTTAATCAAAATCTCATCAATCAAATAATAACATTATCATCTTAATTTAATTATAGGGCCAACCATAGAAAGGATCATAAGGATGATTATCAGACTAATTTATGAACTCTTAAATTTAACTCACATAATCAAACTAAACTAAACTTTGCCTCAATTGGACTTGGGCTTCTTCTCCACCTAAGTGGGCTCACGCACGTGCACTCGGCCCATCGGGCTCAAACGCACTACTTTTGGGCCATCTTCCTCAAACCCGCCCAACCTCTTAATTCTACTATTGGCCCATTAAGCTCATGCTCATAGCTCATGCAAAGGTCATTCAGGCCCTTTGCTCAACCCATCTTACCCTAATCTAGGCCCAAAAATTCAAGGTGTCACAGATTGCGTGTTCTCATTGATTCAATGGTATTCGGTCCCCTCTTTGTCGTACAATGAAACTCTGCTTACTCTCATACTTGAATAGTGCACCTAGACTGACTAGGAAGCATCAACACTATCTGAGAGCTTTCGTGTCTTGTTGGACACTTCGGCACTTATCCAATACTCTTTGACACTTGGTCAACATGCGTTGAATAATTCGACACTTGACCAACTCTCCCAACACTTGAGTACGAAATTCCAATACGAATGAGATCAATTTTGAAAATTTTCGATAAATGAGGGTCAAAATATAAATATGTAAAAAAATAATAAAAATAATAAAGGAGAAAAGAAGAAAAATGATGTTTTTTTCTTTTGACTCAATTCCCGTGACACACAATTCATCCACTAAATTTGTTTTTTTCTCTTCTCTTTCGACACGCTCTGATATGTGAGTCAAGAATGCGGATTGCTTATTTTTTTCCTCCAAGTCTTATGGATTATTGGAATGGAGTTGAATTTGTCAAATTGAAACAATGAATTATATTGACAAATGATGGATTAATGTTTTTAGTTTAAATTCATTGTAGGCTCTTTTTTATGATTTATTTATTTATGAATGTAAATCAAACTAATCTGATTGAAATAATCATAAAAATGATAATATATCATGTATATAAAAAATATACATTTAATATACAACATGCCCCAACGTGTCAGAATTCTCTATATTTTGAGAAACAACATGTTAGTGTGTCTTGTTATTTCATGTCGCTTGTCGCATGTCGATGTCGATACTACTTAGGGGTCTGGCCATTCTCGCCAATTCTGATAATTAGCAATGGAAGATGGGAAACAATCAAATCTCCCAAATCTGCCTTTGTCTAAAAAAAAATATCTTTGGACAAGGACTTCCAACTACTAGGATTCTACACAAGAAAAGAATACCAGAAGTACAAAAAGTTAGGTAGAGCGCTCATTGTAATACCCAAAGTTTTCTTCAGATCATTTAAGCGCCACTTTTTGAAAAAAAACGATCACTTAGGTGCTAACTCCGATCTGGGTCGCTAAAAATCCGACGTGTCAACATTTTGTTAATTTCTCAATTCTACGTGACTTGTCGGTGTGCGTAGTCCACATATAACCCTAAACTTCATGTAGCAGATTAAAAAGTGACCACTCCAATGCAATCGTTGTTAAAAAGTGATCATTTTAATACCAATTTCAATGAAAAAGTGATCACTTCAGTGATAAAAAAAATGCCACCTCATATAAAATTTTCAATTATAAAAGCTATGTAATTTTTCTGATCGAAATTTCTCACCGGAGGCATTTAAGTAATTGTTTTTTCTCCAAGTTGGAACTTAAGTGATCCAACGAAAATTTTTGGCACTAAAATAAGTGATGTATACAACATTTGGTACTCTAAGTGTCCTTCTCCATATTCTACGTGTTACATTTGTTTCAGGCACTGCTCGAGGATGTCGAAGCCGAAAGATTGGAGCTTTGATTAATTTAGGTGCTTACTATTGGTTGGCATTACGCTTGTCGTATTCCTAGCTTTGGCTTGTCACCTCGGTGGAAAGGTAAAAACCAGACTTACGTCCTCCATATTAACTTATCATGGATTGATGTTATTATGCTATTTGCTTTGCTTAGTTTTGAAAATTGGAACTGCAGGGTCTCCAGACCAGGATTATAGCTACACTTGTGCAAGTATTGTTACTCTCAGGTTGTGACATCATGCACCAATTGGGAGAAAGAAGTGAGATGCAATAAATAGAAAAGTGTCAGAAAAAACTTAAATCTATTACATTAATGCCAATTGAGTCCAAAACTTTTTTATTGGTGCCAATTTAATCCTAAACCTTTTTCACCTAGTATTAATTCAGTCCTTTTGGTTAATTTTAGCCAAATATTACTAACTCAGACGCCATTTGACTTACTTGGTGTAGCTGGCACAAACATTGATAACTTTTAATAATTTTTTAATATTTTTCATTTTTTTTATTGAACTTGATATTTGGAAGCTCTTTTTTTTTTTTTTTTTTTTTTTTTAAAGATCTATAACTATCGTAGTCTCACAATTAATGGGAGAAGGATGCTAAAAATACCAAAAGTTATGTACGACATTCACTTTAATGACAAAAGTTTCTTCCAGATCACTTAACTGCCACTTGAAAATCTGATGTTGCCATATTATATCAATTTCTCATTCTCATGTGGCTCGCCGATGGCCTAGTCAGCATATAACCTCTAAAATAGCATCATGTAGCAGGTCTGCCCCAAAGTAAGAACTCTAAATTGCAAAATTGAAATGAATTCTCAAATTGAAACCCTAACCACCATTCCATCGAGAATTGAAATCCTAATTTGAGTTGCCCCCAAAATTAACAATTGAATCCTACAAATGGAGAGTGAGAGCTTCACGAGTGGCTCAAATTCATTCCAACAAAGTGAAGAAAAAGTTGAACATTACTGTTTTTGTGGGCTACCAAGTCCAAAAAGAACATTTAGGAATCAGTTGAATCCCAAAATAAGATTCCATAGACATGGCGAGTATAGAAAAGGCTCCAGGCACAAATATTTCGAATTAGTTGATGCGAAATTTTCATACCGAGTGACAGAGGTGATCTTGGAGCTGATTGAAAGACGCATAAACCTCTACCTACATTAATGAACAAGTTGGACTGTGTCAATTTTTATGCAAGCGGAAAAAAAGGGGGATACAAAAATATTTTTCATGATTTATATTAGGAAAACTTGGTATGAAAAAATAGGAAAAGAAAGAAAATTAAATTAAATTAAAAAGAGAAGAAAAAACTTAGGTTTAATACTATGAAAAATTCCAAATTGGTACATCAGTGACTAATTTACCCCAAACTAACTTTTTAACCACGAAAAACCTCAAGCCGGTACATCTACAACAAATTTACCATAAATGATCACAAAAAAACTCAAATTAGTATACTTGTAATAAATTTACCCCAAATAAAATTTTGACAACCAAAAACCCGAAATTGTTACATTTATGATAACTATACTCTCCATTAAATTGGATTAATACCAAAAAACTTACAAAACTAATACAACTATGATGAACGAAGATTAAAATTTCAAACCGATACATCAGTTAACTATCACATGTTATTCAATTTAGCAATTTGATATTAAAATTTAACAAAAACTAACAAAGGGCAAAGTATTACAAGTATATCAATTTAAAGTAAATTTTGAAGTTTTTGGTGATCAAAAAATTAGTTTGGGGTAAATTTGTCACTAGTATACTAGTTTGGGGTTTTTCGTAGTATTAACCCAAAAACTTATAAAAATTATAAACAAATTTACAAATATGTCCATGTCAACACTAATCATGCCATGCAAGACAGCTAGTGTTCACATAAGAAATTTCCTGCTAAAGTTGATCCGATGGATTCAATTGGCAAATTATCAAAAGACTTAGAATTAATTGACAAAATTGAAAAGTTTAGAACAAAATTAGGTTGAGGACTTTTTAGACAATTTTCCTGCAAAATAGATCCACATGCACCATTTAAGAATTATACTAAAAATACAGTCTTGGACCTCTGCGACGCGTGAGCGCCTTTTACAGGAATTATTTATATATATATATATATATAAAAGTACCCCGAGCACCAGAGATAACAAGGGCATTGCTCGTGTAAAAGCCTCCCGAGGAAGGCTCGTTGAATTACAACTCTCCAACTTTTTTTGTTTTTGTTTTTTTGGGTCGAAACTCCCCAACTCTCACGTAGTAAATAAGTAATTATTCATGTTACAACCTTGCCAAGATGAATTGCGAAGGAAAAATAAGATAACTTCGATGTAACTTGGGAAGTGATCGAGATGATACCGTCCAACTTTTGATGAGTCCGACATTAACTTGACGTGTCGATAAATGTGTCGATAAATGTAAAATAGTTCATCAACCTAGATCCAGAGAATACGGCCAAAAATATAGCTAAAGAACAAAAGCTACGGCATCTTGCTAGTATATAAAATAAGACCTCTTATCATTACATCATCACACCTTTTACAAAAGTATATTTGTTTTCATATATATATTTGTATAAGGAATAAGACAACGTCAGCACGAGGATAACAAGTGCGTTTCTGATGTAGTTGTCTCCCGAGGAAGATAAGTTGACTTCTAAATCTCATGTAATGATCAATTTTTTTGTTCAAAATCATACCTTGACGATGTGAATTGAGAACGAAAAATAATGACGTTTCAATGAATTTTGGGAGAGATAATTGTCCACAAAATACTAAATTTATTGCACGATGACTAATTCAAATTCAAACATTTTAATTTGGCTGCAATTTGCCATTGTAAAACCTTTAGCCAAAATTGATTAGAAATCACTGACATGGCCACCAGTTATCCTACGTGGTATGATTGATGTTAGCGTAAACGTTTTCTATAATTTTTTAATTTTTTGAATTTTTATGAATTTTATATTTTATTTTGTTTTATTTCCTTTTATTCACCGTTCACTTTCCGAAAGGGCCGGCAAGGGTCACCAAGGCATCCACGATGGTCACTGACAATTGTTGAGGTTCCAGCCATCCCCGCCAGCCCTTTTTGGGAAGTGAATGGTGAAAAAAAAAATCAAAAACTTAACCAAAAAACTTCAATAAACTTGTAAAAATTATCCACATCAGTTCTTGTCATAACACGCAAAAACGACTAGTAGCCAAGTCAGCGATTTCTTGCCAATTTTGACCGGAAGGACTACATCGATAATTTGTCAAAACTTTCATAATTAAATTGGCTAAATTGAAAAGTTCAGAATTAAATTCACTGTTATATATTAGAATTAGGACTTTTTGAATAATTTTCTCAATTTCGAGAAGTGACTAATACTGACCAACATTCACTATGTCCAATAATTAACTTGGCATATCAATATATGGAAAATAGATCATCAAACAAGATTTAAAGTAAAACTAAAACTATAGTTTTAACCACCGCATCTTACCAGAATATTATAAAGACCACTTATCATTACATCACCACACATTTTACAGCAATTTTTTTCATTTGTATTTGTACTAAGAATTAGACTCAACAACCTTAACAAGCACATTTCTCATGTAATATTCTCCTGAGGAAATCTCGTTGACTTCCAACACACCAAATCTCATGCAATAAATAATCAGTTAGTCATAACCCAACCTTTGCCAATATAATTTGAGTAAATGAGAGAGAGAGAGAGAGAGAGGGGGGCGGGGGAAGGAAGGAGAGTGATGTCATGCAATACATCAATCTGTCTTTTCTTTTTTCTTTTTTTTTCATCTGTATTTGTGCTAAGAAGAAGACACCCCCTGAGAACAAGAAGTCACAACTTGATTAGTGCGTTGCTTGTTTGATTGTCTCCTGGGGAAGGCTCGTAGGATTCCAACGCACCAAGTGTCACTAGAGAAACAGTTAAACATTCATAGCACAACCTAAATACCTTAAAGCGCACGAAGATGATACCTTCCCCGAACGAAACCCGAACGATCATATATATGTTAGCCGTCTACATGCCAAACCCTCTGCTCCATCTTTCTTGCCCACACAGAGAGAGAGAGAGAGAGAGAGAGAGAGAGAGAGAGAGAGAGAGTAATGTCATCCAATACAGAGAAAACGTACTTGGAAGTGTTGGGCCTTTGCTGTGCCACGGAAGTTGCATTGGTCGAGAAGATCCTGAGGCAGTTCGATGGGGTCAACGACATCTCGGTCATCCTCCCAACGAAGACGGTCATCGTCCTCCATGACCCTCTAATCGTTTCTCAGTCCAAGCTTGGTATGAATATGATCGATCGTAGCTGCTTCTGCTAAGTCCTACTTTATCCTAGAATTTCAGTTAAGGCGTATGTATCGATGGCTTTTATGTACTCAATATGGCAGTTGAGGCACTAAATAAGGCGAGGTTGGAAGCTAGCATTAAACATCGGGGCAAGGTTGATTCGGCGAAGAAATGGCCATCGCCAGCGCTGATCGTTTGTGGGTTGTTGTTTGGTTTGTCCTTTCTTGAGTACGTTTATCAGCCACTGAAATGGCTGGCTCTGGCTGCTGTTGTCATTGGCCTTCCATCGATTGCATGGAGGAGCTTCATGTCCATCAAGCATCTCACTCTAAATATCTACGTTCTAATTCTGATTTCAGGTAATGATCCTTTTCAAATGATTATTTATTCTTCGCTAGATCGGATGTGAGTTCATGTGGTTCTTATAACGTAAGCTGAGGACGTGATATCACCAAACTAACAGAGTGCTGTCTAGACATGGGCTTTAACCATCTTGCAAAGTGAAATGAACAAGATAAATTGATGGGTCGGCATGTTTATACACAGCTAACATTAGTCGCACTCTAATGACTCATCTACTGTTGTAACTTTGATCGACCTGTCATGTAAGTTATGGACTGAGTTTTTTTTCTCAGGATTAGGGCGTGAGCACGTCACTCCTCATGAATTCCCAATCCAGTTCATAGATGGCTTGCTTTTCACCAAATAGGGAGCTAGACTGTAGCCTTGTATCGGAAAGTTAGACTCAGATATCACCTACCCACAGTACAGAAAGAAAAGGCTTTTGGACAGTAGATGAAGTAATGAAATTCTTAAGTAGCAGGCTATTGAATAACGAGAAAGGGCGGGGTTGATTCCTCACTCGATGATTTTATCATTGATCTGACATCTGTGTACGTGAGATAAGTAGATCATTTTCTGAAAATGATTAAAGTCGTATATTCTTGTTGCAATGCTGAATTTGCAGTGATAGGAACACTTGCCTTGCAAGATTACTGGGAAGCTGCTTCCATAGTGTTCCTATTTTCCATTGCACAGTGGCTCGAGTTGAGGGCTAGTCACAAGGTTTGACATTCAATTCTCTGTTTAGAAACAAAGTAGGAAAGAATGCACGTTTTTCCCTTTAAATTTTTGTCCTGCTAAACATAGGCTTATATTGCTCTTCATCTATCCTTCCCCAGGAAGCTATTGAAAATACTAGACGTTGATAGATTTAAGGATTGATGTAGAGCCAACACCCTTCAAATCCATGCATTTGCATCACATTCAGAAGGTGTGCAGTAAATTGGCTAGTTAGTTACTTATCCAAACAAAATAGAAAATGAACTCAGTGACACAGTTTAATAGAACTTTGGACTTAAACACTTTGAATCAGTACATTTGGACTGAAGACAGGTTAAGATGCCCGATGTTTCCCCATAGTCTTGACTGAGTTATACTGAAAGAAAATTAGATGAAAGCATATTGCCTAATGAAATTTGAAAAAATGAAATCATACACCATACTGTGCTTGGAGACTGTGCAAGATCAGGCTGAAAAGATAGCCTAGAAATGCACCATTCCAAACTTGCACAACAGATTATTTCCTATTTATCTCTTACTATCGAGAAAGATAGATGATTCTGATGATTTAATATATCTTGGTTCTGACCAAAAAAAGAGAAAAGGAAAAAAAAAGGGTATACCTTGGCGGATGGTGTAATTTCTTTTCTGTGGCAAGGCTATGGCAACCATGTCATCATTGGCAAGCATGACTCCTGAAAAAGCCGTCCTAGCCGAGACTGGGGAATCTGTTGATGTTATCGATGTGAAAATGAGCACAGTACTTTCAGTAAAGGCTGGCGAAGCCATACCACTCGATGGAATTGTTGTGGATGGGAAATGCGACGTGGATGAGAAAATGTTGACAGGGGAATCATACCCTGTTGCCAAGGGTATCGATTCAACAGTTTGGGCAGGCTCTATCAATTTAAATGGTTAGTGTTGTACATGGCATCTCTCTGTTTCCTCTTCAACAGCTAAGCAGTTCTGATTTTGAGTCTTCTTTCCGTTGTATCATGATTTTTTTTTGCAGGCTATATTAGTGTAAGAACCACAGCTTTGGCTACAGATTGTGTGGTGGCCCGAATGGCTAAACTAGTCGAGGAGGCTCATAAGGAGAAGTCTCGTACGCAGGGCCTCATAGACAAATGTGCAAAATTCTATATTCCAGGCAAGCAAGTTACCCAATTTCCTTTCCCAACAAAATGCATGACACCCAAATGTGTTCTATAAATATATCCCACATTTTGATGGAGAGAATCTGAAAATATCATCCCAGATGCTAATCACAGAAGAGAATTGCTTAGCAATATTCCAGGTTATGGATTTTTTTCAAGTGAATAACCTGAAAATTGATGCACAAATTTTTTATTTTTTTGTAAGAGTTTAAACATTTCATTGCTTTAGCTTTCAAAATGACTGAGTTGGTCAAAATCCATAGTAGCCAAGGACTTTTTAGATTTCAACATAATATTCAGGCGTGGACAGTCACATTGATTGATAACAACATAGTATCCATCTTCAAAGCATTTCACAAACTTGGCGACTATCATTTCTATGTAGGAGTTGCTCTGGTGTCGGCTTGTATTGCTGCGGTTCCTGCTGCACTGAAGCTTAGGAACGAACACCACTGGTTTCACTTGGCAATAGTTGTTCTGATCGGTTCATGTCCTTGTGCACTCATCCTCTCTACACCCATCACATTTTTCTGCGCACTTTCAAGGGCTGCAAAAGATGGGCTTTTGTTTAAAGGAGGTGGGTATCTTGAAATTCTAGCAAAGGTGAAAACCATGGCTTTCGACAAAACTGGGACAGTGACAAGAGGAGAGTTTGTGGTGACCAACTTCCAATCAATTTGCAATGACATTGACCTTAACACTTTGCTCTACTGGTAATCTGACTCATTCATCCCTTATTTAACTCAATCAAGAACCGTTAAAAATTCTTTTTCAATCCATGGCTCATGTTTGAGATTGGAGTTAAAAATTTCTAGCATTACACTGTAAAACCTGAAAGCAAATTTTGCAATGTGAAGGGTATCGAGCATTGAGAGTAAATCAAGCCATCCAATGTCAGCTGCAATAATTGATTATGCCTATTCTCTCTCTATTGAGCCAAAGCCTGAGGAGGTGGAGGATTTTGAAAATTTTCCCGGGGAAGGAATTTATGGTCAAATCAACAGTAAAAGCATCTATATTGGGAACCGTAGAATCGGTCTAAGGGCTGGCTGCGAAACAGGTTGGTTTCTCTGTTACTGAAGATGAGCGAATTTTGTATGACTAGCTCAAGCAAATTCAACAGTAATATTCTTCTTCCTTATATTTCTTTCCTTTTTCTTATTAACCTCCTCTTCGATTTACTGGAATGTGCCACAGCGAGAGGTGTTGAAACAGACACAAATGGATTCATATATATTGGACAAAGCCCGGTGGGAAAGTTCAGTCTCTCAGATGCTTGTAGAACCGGGTCGATGGAGGCCATTAAGGATGTTAAATCACTAGGCATTAAAACCGCCATGCTCACAGGTGATAGCCAAGCTGCAGCCAGGTCCACACAGAATCAGGTGCACTTCTATCATCCTCATCTTGTTACATTACTACTGAACCATGGAAATAATCTTCCACACAACCTAAACCTTAATCCATGACTGATATCTTATCGATTGAGAACAATCACAGATTTGAGCTCTAATGAAACTTTTAGGTCCAAAAGAACTTAGAACACAATTTGCAGCGACAAAACTTGGCAAGTTCAACTGTTTCTCTTCATTTTTTCTTCTGAAGAAAATGGAGTGCTGATGATAGAAATTGAATCCTAAACAAAGATATTGAAAATCCATCATAGCACAAACCGACTGAGGTTCCTTAACTCTCTACCTGCGAAACCGCCTCCTATACAGCTTGTCCAAATGTATCTTGGTTTACACGTGGATATACTATATTATCATGCCAATAATATGCAGAGATCTGTTTGCAGCTAGACAATGCTCTAGACATTGTATATGCAGAACTCTTGCCAGAAAACAAGGTAAGCATCATAGAAAGCTTCAAGAAAGATGGACCGACTGCAATGATCGGTGATGGAATAAATGATGCTCCTGCATTAGCCACAGCTGACGTAGGCATCTCGATGGGGATTTCTGGTTCAGCCCTCGCAATGGAGACAGCTGATGTGATTCTCATGTCAAACGACATTCGAAAGATCCCAGAAGCTTTAAAACTCGCCAGGTGGACCTTCAGGAAGCTTATTGAGAACATCCTTATTTCTATATCTCTAAAGGGCGCAGTCCTCGGATTAGCCTTTGCTGGGTACCCATTGGTTTGGGCTGCAGTTCTCACAGACGTGGGCACATGTTTGATCGTGATTCTCAACAGCATGCATCGTCTAAATGCAACCTCAAACCAAGAAAAGAAGTTCTCAAGATCCAAGAATGGTACCTTCTCGTCAAACTCATGGGAGAAGAATAAAGTTGGTTGTGCTGTGCAAAGTCCAAACAATGATAATAAACAGTGCAGCAGCTGCTGCTCTGCCACGGCAAATCAAGACACGACATTGTCACTGAATGCACTCAATGATGCTTGTTCTGAGTCAAAATTCAGCCCACGGAAAGAAGATTTTTCTATGAACCTTGAAGGATCTACTTGCAAGCCAACCAAGCAGCCTACTGTAAGCCTGTCTGCATTTGGAGAGATTGAGTCTATTACAGACCAACCAAAAAACTGCTGTGGCTCGAATGATAGCTGCCCATCAGTTAGATCTGTCAAATCAGTTAGTAAGTGCGATTCATCCTACTGTCTACCTGTCAAACACATAGAGGGAAGGTCACAATGTGGTTCTGGCTGTTGTCCTCCAAATCCGGAAATTCACACAGACGAAAGGAAGCTGAATTTAAGAAGTGACGCGTCACAGTTGTTCAGCAATGCACCTGTTCCTGGTAATACTGAATCTGTAGTTATCAGTGTACCTGGTAATTTCAATGATGAAGAAATCATTGAGCACTGCAAGCTAGTTGGAACGATATGCTGTGTTGAGTCTGTAGCAATGGAAATAGCTCCAGGGAAGATGAGCCCTAGCGGGTGCTGCAAGCAATCAGGCAACAAATGCTCCTGCAGACACGAGCAACATGATGCAGGCAGCGGAAGCAGCATGCCAAGAATAGTAATAGAATAGACCCTTTATATGTTGTCAGACAACAATAAGACTCTCGGTTTGGTTTGATCAAGCTACACATCCATGTGTAAATTTCGCCGTGCTTAGCTTCAATTGCTGTCGGTCTGGGAATAAATGATCTTAGCTTCTCTCCCTCCCTCTCTCTCTTTGCCGCATGATTCTCTCAAGCGTCCGGCATAATGAGTCGATTTTCTACTTTTTACTCTGCTCTGCTCATAGCCTTATATTACATAAACTGCAGTTTTGAGTTGCCAGTTACATCTGCGAGGGTGAGAAGACATGATCTGTACATTTTGTCTAGGACTTGATCTAAGTTTTAAGAGAACTTCCAAATTTGACTTGACGAGAAACCTCGAGACTTGATATTCGCCTTGAGCTTAATCAAGCCTTAATGTCGAGCTCGAGGTTTTGTTCCATCCTCAAACAGACTTGACTTCGATGTGATCCCGACATGGATCACTTGCCTTTGATTAGATTCGAATATATCCAGTATGCAAAAAATCATCCATGACCACAGGAGTGTAAAGCAAAATAAAATATACCTTGGTCGAAATGTGACCATCTTTTCAAGTTAATATCCCAAAAAGTTCACTTTATCTTCGTGGCTGCGTAGGTTAATACAGCAACACCTTAAGATAAAACAGGGCACAAGTGTAGAGACTTGATTACCATGAGACTCATAAAATACCCTACAAATTTCATAAGCCGATTAAATTTGAACTTTTGGTGAGTACAGGTGGCACTGACTTTTTCTCTAGACATTTACATGACATTATTAGCTGGAAAAAGCCTACCTTCACTGGGTTATCTTTTTAGGGCTGGCTTGGCTCATGTCATTCTCTTGATTTTAGGGTTTAATAAGGTATTTTATGGTATCTGCAATTTACTCACCTAAGTGGGTTTCGTCCCAGTATAAATATAAATATGAAAAACTCCAGAGTTTTTATTCAATTTAAGTACAAATAGATTAGAGTCGACGTCGATTAAAGTGTTAGCCGAAAATTGATTAAGTGGCCTCCGCCTCTACTTTGATAAAGGAGGCCCAAAGAAGGACAAACCGCACGGCCCATAATGAGGAACCTCAAGAGTGCATCACGTTGTTTTCAACGGATAAAAAATAGGAATAATATTTTGAAAAATCCCAAATCGGTACACCTATAATAAATTTATCCAAAAATAATTTTATGACAATAAAAAAACTCTAAACTAATACACTGAGACAAATTTACCCTCCTTAATTTCTGTTGAATTTTATAGTCAAATTGATAATTTGAATGACACATAGTAGTTAATGGGCGTACCAGTTTAAAGTTTTACTCTCCATTGGTTGTAGGTATACTAGTTTTTAGTTTTTCGTGGTATTAATCTAATTTAACGAAAATTAATGGAAAGTATGGAAGGTTAATTTGTAACAAATTTACTAATTTTGGGTTTTTTGTAGTCAAAAAATTAGTTTAGGGTAAATTTATCATTGATGTACCAATTTGGAGTTTATTATGGTATTAACCCTAAAATAAAATAATAATGTGAAAGCGAAGAAGCGATTGGCTAATTTCGAGAAGGATTATATTTTCTACCTTTGAGAAAGGAAATTTTGAGGATTGATTTCGCATTTTTATGATGTTCAATATCTAGATTACAATCTCTTTTATATGGTCACTTTTACAATGTTCTCATAGTTGACACCATGTTGGAATTTGGAGTAACATCCCTTAACTGCTCTTCAATATGATTCATCGGAAGATCAACTTCCTCATGTTTATTATCTTCTACCACTCTTCTAGCAAGTAAAGTATCTAAATGCTCGACTGTCTCATGACCAGTTTGTGGTATTAGGTTGTTGTTGCCAGCAACATTGTCAGAGTCTTCTTGATTTTTTGTTCTTGCTATTGTATACTCCTCAAATCCACAAAATGCATTTTACCAGGCACGTTAAAAAGATGTTTCACTAAATAGTGTTGTTGAAATATCTTTTGAAGTGTAGATGGATGGATGAGTGAACCAATAATGGTTGTGAATGGTCATTTGTTGATTTTGGACAAAAAAATAAATGGCAAGAAATTTAAAAGTATGAAGACCAGAGACAATCACGGCCAACCATACAAAGTGTTGAAAAATGAAGATAAATATAAATTTGCAAACAACATTGATTTCCTTAATTTATTGGGGGTTTTACAAAGATCACAAATGTGGCTATTTGTAGCCCATAATGAACGGTTACAAACAGTCATTAAATTTAAAAAGAAAACTTACTAATCCCCCACAATTACAAACGATTAATGAATTTAAAAGGATAACTTCCTAATCCTCCAAGGTTACAATTGATTCTTGACTTTAAAAAGATAAATTCCTAATCCTATTATCAGAACAAATAACTCCCTAGTCTTATGTATGGTTATAAGAAGTAACATTATCCACAATTTCCTATTATTTAGTAACACTAGTATAAAAGAAGTTACATATCTGATAATATTGCTAGCCAGCAGTTACATGTTAATATTGATAACTTCATCCATGTGACAATATCGTCATGCTTAGCTTCAATTGCTTTCGGTCTGAGAATAAACGATCTTTGCTAGGATTTGTTGAGTAGAGATGAACAAGATCGAGCTTTTCTCCCTCCCTCTCTCTCTCTCCATGCTGAATGCTTCTCTCAAGCTTTTGGCGTAACAAGTCGATCTCCTATCTTTTACTGTGCTCATAGCCTCATATTACATAAACAGCAGTTTTGAGTTGTCAATTACGCCTGTGACGATGAGAAGACATTAGTGAAACATCGTAACTGACTTCATCTGTGCATTTTGTCTAGTACTTGATCCAAGTTTTCTGAGAACTTCCAGATTTGACTTGACAAGAAACCTCGAGACTAGAGATTCACCTCGAGCTTAATCAAGCTTTATTTTCGAGCTCAAGGTTTTGTTCCATTCTTAAACTTGACTCAAACATACTTGACTTCGATGTGACCCTGACATGGATCCCTCGCCTTTGATTAGATTAAAAAATATAAAATATTGCATATGCAAAAAATCATCCATGACCACATGATTTTAACAACAAAATAAAATATATCTCGTTAGAAATGTCCCCATCTTTTCAACTTAATATCTCTAAAAATTCGCTTTATCTACATAAGATGTAGGTTAATATAGCAACAACTTAAGATAAAATAGGGGTACAAATCTAAAGACTTAATTATCAATAGATCCATAAAATACCCTACAAAACTCATAAACCGATTAAATTCAAACTTTTGATCAATACAACGGTGACTTTTTCTCTAGACATTTGCGTGACATTATTAGCTGGAAAAGGCCCACCTTCACTGGGTTATCTTTTTTGGGGCTGGCTTTGCTCATGTCATTATCTCCTCTTTTTTGGGGTCAAATCATGTCATTCTCTTGATTTTAGGGTTTAGTAAGTCTTTCATGGTATCTGCAATTTACTCACCTAAATGGGTTTCGTCCCAATATAAAAGTAATTAAGAAAAATTTCTGACTTTTATTCAATTAAAGTACAAATATATTACAGTCAACATTAAAGTGTTGGTCGAAAATTGATTAAAAACTTTGATAAAGGAGGCCCAAAAAAAATAAACAATGTGGAACCTCAAGAGTGCATTATGTTGTTTTCAACAAAACGGATAAAAAAAATAAACAACAACAACAACAATAATAATAATACAAAAGCGAAGAAGTAGAAACATAAACCGATTTACTAATTTTGAGAAGGATTATATTTTCTCCCTTAGAGAAGGGATATTTTGAGGATTAATTTGGCATTTTTATGATGTTTAATATCTAGAGTACAATCTCTTTTATATGGTCCAAATGAATTACCTAGAAAAACTTTGGAAGATTGTCATTATTGTGTAAGTTAACATCAAGTCTTGGTCAAAATAGTTCACGAAATAGTAACATGAAGTGGATAGGATACAGAAGCAGAACTCCACCATGCATTTTCATTATATTATTGGTTAAGGATAATGGCACGGATACTCCCGGTATTTTCTTCAATTTTTCATCCCTATATGTTTCTTTCGCAAGTGAGGTCCTGTGCAATGGGTCTTTTTTTAATATCAAATTAGTCCTTCTGTTAAAAATTTCATACCTAAGTCGTGATATGCCTGATAAATTATTGTTAAAAGTCATAGTGGTACTTCACTTGACATCCTACATGTCATTAAAAGAAATTAAAATACATCAAACAAACAAAATGTTTTTCAAAATTTGGGAAATAGAGATTTGAAGAAAGAAACAAATTGTAAAACCTAAATAAGGGAGAAAAGTAGTAGTGATAGTGTTGTCACAGCCACCACAGCACCAACGGGGGTTAGGCGGCCCTCACCAGCCTCCCAACCTCACCCCTAGGTGGCGAGAGCTGCAGCCCTTCCCTCATATTTGGATGAGGGCTAGCTGGCCAGATCTACAATCGCCTTGGGGGATGCATAGGAAAAAAACAAGGGTGCATCAAGTTATAAATTCTTGGGACCTACCAACACTACTCTTGCAACTCTTGCAATTGTGCTTGCATTTCACTAGAAACCCATACAATAAGAACATTCATAGGCATCATCAACTAAGGGAATGCAACCAAGCAGATTTAACACAATCGAACTGTTGAAGTGTTATTAGGTAGACTAAGATGGGGGACCCATTCAGTTTGCAAGTAAAAAACTCGGGAACTGTTATAGATCTATAAACAAAGTGACAGATTGGATCACCAAAACCCATCTTTTAAATTACCTTTCATCTTTGTGGATTGCTAGCCTTGCAAAACCTCTCTAGGAACTTTTATTTGGATGATTCTTTCCAGTATCATCCCATTTCGAGGACTCGTGGAAACCCCTCGAATGGTCCCAAAATATGTTCTATATAGGCCTTATCACACAAGTAACAGAGAACATATGAAAGCTTTGGAATATTATTTTCGGGCACTAGAACGAAATACGAGGGAAAGATCATTTATATCAATACTGACAAGATCATTTTATTGGGCAATGGAGATACTTTAAGTATTCGGGGAGTTGAATACATCCAAAGATTCCCGAGTAGGTCAACCCTTCAAATTGCTCCTAACCCCTATGTCATGCTTTTTGTTTGAGAACTCTTGAATATCAATTAATATCGAGGAATATTTCAACCAAAAAACAATAGTTTCATGGCCGGTTCATGAGTAGATTCGGCTTTGAACCAATTCAAAACCAAACCCTAAAAGTCTTAACTTTTTTCATACGAGTCTCCCTCATTTCTCTCATTCTCACCTCATCTCTCTCACATTCAGCCTGTCTCTTTAGCATTTGGTCTCCCTCTTATTTCTCATTTCTCATTCTCACACTCTCTAGTTGAAGTTCAGTCCATTTTGAAAGAAATGGTGGAGAGATAACATGATTTCCGAGGAGAATTCGCTATTCTGGATATTAAAGTTATCAGAGCAAGCAAGGCGATATAAATGCAATTGTTGACATACTTGAGGCCATAAGGTTGAGCTTTTCAATATAAGTAGGTTATTACCGTGTCCTAATTGAGAATTTTTACAAAAATAATGTATATGATAGAGCCATTAAATAAAGAAAATGCAACAGGAAAAGAAAAAGTAGGCTAATCCCTAAATCGGTTAGTTCTATTTCCAGTTCCAAAAGTTGAAATTTGGCTTTGACAAAGCAAGTCTCAGGTTCTTAGTTTGGAGCCCGTTTACTCTAAAGACAATCACTCCTATCATCGACATTGAAAACAACGAGAAGAAATTGAAATCCCTAAATATTCAATTGCTGTCCCACCATAAAATCAAAAACCCAAATTGCAGTTCCACACGACAACAGTACTAATACAGCCCTGTTGCTCATGTGATTATGCTTTTTCCGTTCTAATTTCAACGAAAGGACTAACATGACAAAAAGAGAAACATATATTTTAATGGTCACATTGACCCCAAAAAATAGTACAGTCATGACATTGAACACGTTAACAAAGTGCAAGGAGGCATTGATGTCTTTATCCCTATCATTTAGTCATTAGAAAAACCGCACCATAAAAATCCAAGCCATGTTACACATGTGACCCAACTTTTATAGTTTGGAGCTAAACCATATGGATTGAATAAAATATCATAATTCTTCTCATAACAAAGACTTATAGGCAGAGATTAATGACTTTTCTTTTATTCTTACAAAGTCTCCCTAACATTTGGGGCAAAAATAGAAGTCAATTTTCTAATTTGGAGCAGAAATAAAAGCCTTAATTAATTCAGCTGGACAGTGACAAAAGCCACACTGATGCAATCCTCTTCCTCCCGAGTCCTGACATGAATTCCAACTTCGTTTGCTTGCTAGGAGCCTTGGATCATTCATTGGCAGAAGCATTAAATGACAAGAGAATGCGACAAAGGCCGTAAACGTTTGTTGGGTCGTGTGACCCCAAATTGGCCCTTACTTTGGGCCAGTACAAGCCGAAAAGGACGACAGAACTCCCAATAGAACACGTTGACAACACCGGAGGAGCCCTAGATCTGAAATTTGAACTCATATTTGGAGCACTTAATGAGCGATTTTCTAGCCTCCTTTTCGTCTTCTTTTCTAGGACAAATGAAATCTCAACTTGATATTGCCAACTTTAATGTGCTCTCATGCGCAATACGTCAAGAATACTAAAGTACTTAGTGTGCTCCCCTCCCCCTCCCAAAAAAAAAAGTTGGATAAGATAAGAATTGTCATTTCTGACATCATGGCCCTGGAGTTGAGATACAATTGTCTCACCCGAACATAATATGAAAAGTTAAAAACAGAAAACGTACATTGTTCGTGTCTTTTCCCTCACCGTATGGCGCTGCTGTAGACCATTGCTTCATGATTGCTTGAGTGCCTCTCTCTCAATCACATGGTAGATCCAGCCACCATGGGCCATTGCAAGCGTTGGAAGACCACCTAGCAATGGTCGCCAACATAAGGCGACTTGGTGGTCGCTTACTTCGATGCTCGCTAGGTTTGCTTTTGTCACAAAGGCAACCCCCACCATGGAGGTAGCCAACGAAAATGGCGACCACCATCGGCAGCGGTCATTTGCTTAACAAGAAACTATTTATATATTTTTAAACTATTTATCTACAATTTTACTATCTGTCCAATATAAATCTAGGTTTTGTCCACTCACTTACCAAATAGAATAAAGGATAAGAAAAATCCTCCTCTTATTTCTTATCTTCTTATCCAATTTAGTCCTATCACAATCGTTATCTTGAAAATCAAGTGCGGTCTTAAGTGACTATGGAGCAAAAGAAATTGTATTTGAGCAATTTAATGATATTATGTCAACTCATACGTCATGTATAAATATTCTATGATATAATTTCTTCAAGCTTAAGCGAACTCTTAAGTTTTAATTTCATGCCTCCGTGCAATGATATGCAACCCAATAGATTTCGAGGCCTCCCCTCGGACAATGTCACTGCCAGGGTAATCTAATTTGTTCTAATCTAGTTTGTCCACTAACTTTGCGGGTAACTATGTGAACAAATGATTACTTTTCTGTCCATGTGCCCAGAAAAGTAAGAGCTAAAAAGATGTTTCTTGTGCCCTAGAATTAAGTCTATAAGGTGCATATGACATTAGTAAATAAACCAAAAGTTAATAATGCGTTAAATGAATGTGATAAAACACTATTTGTATAAAATATATCAAATAGTAAACTCTTATTTCTATGAAAGTAATATTAGTTCTCTTTACTTAGTTTAGTTACTATAGAACTATATATCATGATAACCGCATTAATGCATCATCTAACATAGTTATATTGGCATCAGTATATACATATGCTTAACTCTTTTTTGAGAAAAAAGTAAACTACTTACTAAATCAAATTATTTGAAGCTTAAGCATTCAATAGTTAGTCAAAAATCCTATTTTGTGAATTGACAAGTTTATTCAAGCAAACAGTCTTGGGCATCTATTTGAAAATTTTAATAATGTTCATAAAGTCGATAGAGTAATTCTATGGTATGTAAATGCACTTAATCTGCACAACTAAGGATAATAAAAAATAAATTATATTGATTTTGGGAAGAAAAGAAGCAAAATAAACATTGCAATTGCATCAGTTTTGTTGACTGCCCCCAAGCTCTTTAGGAATGTTAGGACTCTCTCTTTCCTTACAGACAATAATTCGACTTTTCAAAGGTTTTTCTATCTGCAAATTTTGAGCGATATCTTCTTTCTAAAGTGATATGAATGAATAGTATTTGACCGACCAAAAAATAGGGAATGGTATTTGCAAAATACCATTCCATAGATTTACAAATAGATATCACAAGTATATTCCTTCCATTTCGAAATCGCACCATGTTTCAGAAATTATTATTACATGTTCACCATGTTATATCATTATAAGCGTAAACAAAAATAATAATAATAATTGTCTAATTTTTCGAATTTCACACACACACACAAAAACGAAAATCGACTATCGATTTCTTTGCCAAGTGGGAGTTGTTACTCTTCACTCTTTTCTTTGGCCATACGTTGAGCTTCTGCACTTGAATCAATTGAGTATTAAAATATTTTTAAGATGTAAAGCTTTTACGGCTCAACCAAACTCCTAACAACTCCAGGAGAAGAGAAGGAAAAAACAAGAAAAATTGGCCCCATCATCCCTTCTACTAATCAAACAGACGATTTAATATTCAAAACAATAATCAGCTCCTTTCGTGAAAAGGAAAAAGAAAGACCAATTAATTTTTAAAAAAAAGTTTGAAAATGACATTACAAAGATAATCAATGTATTTCATAAACAGAAATAACTAGATAATTCTAGCGTAGAAATGTATCCTAATCATATTCTCGAGAGATTTACAAAATGGAATTTTTACTTTTCATTTTTATAATTCACGGGTTCATTGCTGAAATATTAGTAACTTTATTGATTTGTATAATTCTCTCCGCCATTTTCGCCTCAACCCTTTTGCTGGAGGCTGCCATTTCTTTCTTTAAATTTTCTTTTTTTGCCCACTTGTCCATTTTTGGAATGAAATCAGACCCAGTTAGTAAATTATGGGGCACATTACACAGTTCACGTGACAAAATTTACTCCAGTCAGTGCTCTAGACACTAGGGGTGGTACCGTGGTGGGCCTTGAATCTAGATCTAGACAAAAATATAAAATTTTTATTCCATAGTGGGAAGGAGGGGGACCCAATAGATTAGTAACTTGTAATAATGACAGCGTAGATTCTCATAGGAATGATTAAATAATTATTTTATATAGTTTCTTGATCTGCCCATGATATCCCAAGTAGGGTTAAAAATTCAAATAAAAACAGAGAAAAATATTATAAAAAATTTGCATGGAGAATCCAAAGTGAATCACATGTTTGGCGGTCTTTTCATCTGAAAGACTTGTCCTTTGGGAGGGAAATCATGACCAAAAAAATCATGGGATTCATATGGATAATGGGACAGAGGGCTTTTTGCTCTGCTCCCCCAATTATTTCCTCCAATTGCTGTTGCAACGCCAACCACATTCGCATTGGAAGTGATGCTCCTTCATCGAACAATTATGTCTCGTACTCAATGCTTAAAAAAGTGATTAAGACTTTGTGGTATGTGATTAGCATATCATATTAGTCGAGTGTTTAAGGGTTACGGCTCGTGAATCACGACAAAAAGGACGTGATGTCAAATGGTATATAAGATTAGGATTAATATCATAAAAAACTTTAAACATATATATATATATATATATGTAATAAATTTATTTCAAATTAATCATTTAACCATAAAAAATTTCAAACTAATACATTTATGACAAATTCATTTTCGATTAGTTTCCATTATATGTGAATTAAGTGACACGTGCCAATTAACAAGTATATGGATTTTGGGTTTTATCCTTCATTTATAATTCTTGTTTTTTCGATATATTAATTTAATTTAACACAAACTAATGGATGGTCAGTTTGTCACAAATGTATCAGTTTGAAGTATTTAACGGAATTTGTCGTACTAGTTTGGATTTTTTATTATCAAATTTTAGTTTTTAGTAAATTTATCACAAATATACCAATTTGAAATTTTTTTATAATAATAACACCGACACAAATATTCGTGTTACTAAAAACCTTAAACCTGCTCGTTACAATATATATGCCCCAAACTTTTTTTTATCATAATAATTCTGAACTTATACCAATGTATAAATATATTATGAATAAAACTAAAATACATGGTGTATATATATTACATGTATATGTTTGAATTTTTTCGTGACATAAAAAAGTTGAGACAATTTATGTCATAATGAGCATAGTTTGATTTTTTTTTTTGTGTGATATTTCCCTAGTATTTAAGAAAGAAAAAAGAGAGAGATGCTCGAATTGTGTAAAGATCGGGTTATGAAATTGAGGCATTAAATAGTATGGCGACCGCGAGTGAATGTTTGTACCAGCCGAGCGCATTCGAAAATCATGGTACGATGTGTCGGGCCGCTCGATATGATGAGTTCATGAAGAAAAGAAACGAAAGGCTAATCAACCTATAGTTGAACAGAAAAGTCGGGCTATCATCAAAAGGTGCATGGGGTCTACACAGAAATTCCGTGAGCGGCTAATCATAGGTAGGGATTACCAAACAAAAGGATGATGAATCGTACAGGTACTCGCCTGCAACCACCAAGGTTGATGGATTGATCGATCAAGCAGTCGAACGTTTGGTTTGGAAAGCGAAAGTTGCTCGTTCGATGTCCCGTTCCATCCTTGGTCTTATGAAACATTGGTTAGTCTGTGTGAACGATAATCCGTTCAGTTTAAATTAACATGTTATGTGTGATTTCATTATACTCCACAAATAGACACGGGTTAACATATTTTTTTATTCATGAGTAAAGACTCTTTTATCCTGAAAAAGTTTGCAAAATCAATACTCATGTTAAAAAGAAGTAGAAGGCGAATTAAAAAAATGTTTAGGGATACAAAATCACACAGCATAAAAATCTAACCCGATAATACACTTTAGATGTAATTTGAAGCTAAATTACTCTTATTGTCTAGAAGCATATTAGCCGTGTGTTACTGCAAGTTATCATGTACAAATGTATTTATCGTGTACACAAGTACATGTTTATCCATAAACAAATTAACATTTCATGTTATTTCAATGACTGGTAAGGCAACACGGTTAATATTTATGTTGTTTTATTTCATGTGACTCACTTCATTAGTTATATTGTGATCATATTGAGGCTGCTTGATGCATATTAAACGTGTTATATTTGAGCTAACCAATTCAATAATTCATCATCTATATAATTCTTTGGATCATTTGCTAAGATTGCACTATTAGGAGCATGCAAAATGGACTACCCAAGCTGGAAACTACCTAAATTGAATCTAATCAATAGGTTGGATCCGGTTTCCGATTTTAAAAGTGGAACCAATACCTAGGCAGTTTGATTCCTAGTTCCAAGGGGAGGGTCTAATTCCTAATTCCAAGAGAGAATTGGACCAAACCGACTACATATACTTTTTAAAAATTATTTCTTTAAAAAATTAGTAAAATGTAAACTAAATACTATCTCGGTCCGATTCCAAATAATAAAAAAAGAGAATAACCAATTCCATTGGACCAGACTGGAACCGAGCCCACCTTAAAGCTGGACTGGATTGAGAACGATGACCCCTATACACTACAAAACTCAGCATGCATCGAGCCATCCAACCACATTAATTTCGCAAATACAAATGTGCATGAGTTCGAATAATTTTGTGGATTAACCCCGTAATAAGCGTGGCCTCTATAAGCATGTCCCTTGCAAGACAATTTGACAATGGCCATGTTACGTCACTGTTAATAACGGATAGTGCCATTGAGCGTGACTCGGAATGGATTCGGCATGTATCGTGCTGTCGGAAGCCGGGATAAATTGTCCAATTAGTTATGCATTTTTCAATTTTATTAATTTAGTCCCAAATTATCGCTTGAAATTCTTATTTGATTCTTTGTATCAACTTTCGCCCGAAATTGCTGGTATGGTGGTGTGTTGCATAAGGTGGCTAGCAATGACCGGATTGTCATGTCAGCGATTTCCCGACAAAAATTATGTGAAAGTTCTACATTAAAATTTTGTGCAAAGTTTAGTAATAACTTGATAAAATTTAAAAGTTTAGAATTAAAATGTCATCCACGTAATAACTATAGGATCAATTGGGTAATTTTTCCTTGGAAGCTTCATTGTCCTTTTCGAGTATAATGCTACAGGCTCGAAAAATCAATTCGGCTTGCTCCTGATTCCCGACTTCAGACTAAGGGTGCGTTTGGTTCAGCTTTGCAAATGGGCTTTGAGTCTAATGCAAATGCTGAAAGTTCAAAGTTACTTGGAGAAATGCAATTGTGTTTAGTAAAATTTCTTTGCAAATGAACTTTGGGTTAAATGTGCGTTTTGTAAAAAAAAAACTTTCGCAATGGGCTTTGAGAGGTATAATCTATGTTTATATATCTTCTTCTTATTTTGAAAATTGAAATAATTGCCGAACTGGCGAAGGGCTACGATCGCCAGACCGACAAAGGGCTACGATTGCCAACGAGCTAGATTTGGTGCTGCAGCCGTCGACTGAGGTCACTTGAGGTCGAGCGACCTTTGGCGAGGGTGTGTGACCCAGCCGAGGGCTATTGGAGGTCGCTTGACCTCGAGTGACCCTCGGTGAGGATCGCGTGGCATCTGGGTCTTGTGGCCCTCGCCTAGGTCTCGCGAGGGTCACGCAATGGCGGCCAATGGTCACGCGACCCTAGTGAGACCCAGGTGAGGGTTGCCTGCAACCGCGAGACCCAACAAGGGCTACCTACGGCCGCGAGACCTAGGCGGCGGTCACTTAGGTCGCGTGGTGCCTAGGTGGCACCTGGGTCGCAAGACCCAAGTGAGGGCTATCCAAGGTCAAGCGACCTTCGGCGGCCCTCGGCTGGGCGCGTGACCCTTGGACGACCTTAGCTAATGGTTGCTAATGCCAGATTTGGCTCGCCAACGGCCGTAGTCCTTTACTGGTCTTGTGAGGGACTGCCTCCTTTTTCAATTAAAAAATAACAATCAAAGACGAAATTGGAAATATGAAAAATTAGTGAGAATAATTTTGGAAGAGAAAAATTAATTTTAGCATTCCGCTAAATGCTGAAAGCCAGTTTTCAGTTGAAAGTCATGTTCAAAACTAAACCAAACGGTCTAGTATTTTTCTAAGAGGCTTTTAGGCCTGAAAGCCCATTGGAAATGCTGAATCAAACGCAGCCTAAGATGTTGATGGCATGGCTGCAAATAGAGCATATGTGAAGGGCAATTCAACTGCGAGTCACAGCTTATGCCATGAATATTTTCTTGTCCAAATACATATGATGTTTGCAAGACTAGAGGAAGAAAATTTCAAGGTGGTCCTAATTTTTTCATTCAAAAACTTTCGTTCTCTCCATTTTTCAAATATAGCATAAAATCCCACCTAACAAATATGTACTTTCACAAGATGTGATTTAGGTTAAAGCAATCGCTCGAAAAAGAAAAACCAGCAAAAATCGACTTTGAATTTCGAAATATAATGATGATGAGTTGGCAGTTTTACCAAATAGGACAAATTTACAAATTTTCGAGGATCCTACTTAGAAAATCTTGAAAGTGAGTGTGAGGGAGATATGACAAAATACTATGAGCGGAATATTTTCAGGAATCGCGGTCTCTCGATAGAAACCGCCTCGACGAACCTTCAAATCGAAGGTGTTCGTCGTGTAAAATCATGGAGATCAAAGGGGCATTTGCGGGAAGTAGAAGAGAACCAAAGCATATCCGGGCCAGTGTGGTGGTGGTGGTGGGGTCAAGCTGCAAATCTTTTGCTTTAGAGCCGACTATCTCTTTTCCGCTTTTTGTAAAATTCCTTTTAGATTTCGACCTCTTTACTTAACCCTCACACCTTCTTATCAAAAACCTAAGTGGGTTTATTATTATTTTTCGAACCATGAGGGTATATCTAGATTATAGTTAGGACATGCTTTTTTATATAATCTCGGGAATGGCCTAGGGCACAATGTCAAATATAGATATCAAGAATTTTAATTTGAAGAAATAATCTCGAATCGTCAATCTTTAGCCCAATGCATAAAATTTCCTCTCCATTGCCTCCTGTGGGAGTCCGGTCGTGTCTCGGTTCCGATGTGGCTGATCATCCTCTTGGACCAGCTATTGATAAAATAGAGACGCGAAAAGTATTTGCTATATGGTTTCCGTGATCTAATGATAAAAGTGGGTTCACAAAAATAGGTCATCAACCATCTTGAATTTTGATAAAAAAAAAACATCTTGATTAATTAATTGCTTACATTTTTATTCAATTGCAAAGTTTGGCAGATTTTGTCCCAAACAGATCTTGTTACCATACGTGTTAGTTGGATCTTATTGAGGAGGCTTAATCTAACACGCATAAGATCTCACCTAAACCTCAACAGAAAGGAATGGCAGCGGCTAATTCCGCAGCCAAAATTGCTTCGGGCACAACGTTTTTGTTGAAGAGACGAGATTGCCCTTAATATTTAGTGGGCCCCGCCCTGACTATTTCCATCTTCCGCCGATCGTGGGAGCGTCCCGTAGCTTTCACGGAGGATTCTGCTTAAAATTGGAAGGTAGTCAACGTTTCGAGAACCTGCTGAAAAGACTTTTCGGGCTTCTTACTAATAAAACAAAGGTCGGGTATGATCAAAGCCAAAAAAAAAAAAAAATCGGGAATTTGATCTTTCATGGATCTCGATTTCCAGATATATCGACATTTTCACTTCGATATGTTTTTGATCTTTGTGTTTTTCAATTTTGGCTGGCGCTCATTAGACTGCCGATGGCAATGCCCTTGACTAAAGATAATGTTAAAAAATTATCAAAAATGTTTAAGACTAAGTTGATCACATAAAGTAAAAAATTGGAGTGGTCATGGAGTCACTTTATCCTGTGTATACGTCATTAGGTGTATTTTGATTGAGTCCCTTAAAAAGACAGAGTTGTAGGGGTGATCAATTTTTGATGTGGTTTAGTTCCACCTAGGAACTAGGAATTGGACCAGGGGGAATTTTGGCTGGCGCTCATTAGATTGCTGATGACCATGCCCTTGACTAAGGACAATATTAGAATTGATCACACAAAGTAAATAGATTGGAGTGGTCATGGAGTCACTCATCATGTGTATATGCCATTAGGTGTATTTTGATTGAGTCCCTTAAAATGACACGTTATAGGGGTGATCAATTTTTTATATGGATTTGGTTCCATCTAGGAACCAGGAATGGACCAAGGGGACTGGCTCCCCTTTTATGGAGCTAGGAAACAAACAACCTAGTCCTAGTATTGGACTGGCCCCCGTTTGGTACAATAGAACTAGTGGATTTACATATTTTGGTTGAAAATTTTGGATTAATTGAATTGCCAATTCATGTCGCAATTCAAAATTGAGATTCCGTCCAAGACTTGTGAAGAAGACTGAGAGATATTTGGGCGTGATCGTAGGGACATGCTTGGAAAAAGGAGGAGGATTTTGTGGATTCTTTTCCATGAATGACAGAGTCATAAATTTAAGGAAGGTGCGTGTATGCGAATCTTTATAGGAAAAGAATGAAAGTACCATAAAGAAAGAAGTAAGAGATAAAAGGAGCAGGTCAAATGAATTGGTGCAGTAATATGAAAAAAGAAGAAGAAAGATTAGCTTCATCATCTAAAATAAACTGAGTTGTGGGAGGAGATTATGGTTTAGGTTTACACTTTGCTCCTTTAAGAAATAAAGAAACAAAATAAATCGGCCCGGTCTTGTCAGGCGGTTCCCATCTTAGAATGTGGAACTAGATTGACAATCCCTGATTTTGGGAGCCACACGGCACCCCCTTAGAACTGCCAAAAATTGGTTGAGTCAGCTTGGTCTGGGTGATTCTATATTCTCACCCCTAATGGACTTTGCAAAAATCCACCCAAAGAGAATAAATAGATAAATATGTTAATGTATTTATATATCATATGTAGTGGATGGAAAGCGAATTTGAAGGTGAAGGGTTCAAATCCCCATTTTTTCAAGAGAGGTTGGGGTGTTGACGATTAGTTTCAGGTGTGGTTTTTAATTTTCACACCCTACGAAGAGGTGGCCAAAATTTGAGAATAAGTTCAAAATTTGAGAAGACAAAAAAAAAACAACTCAAAATTTTCAAAAAAAATTTCAATAAAATACATTCCAGCTGTTTTGAATTTTTGTTGTCCATCTCAAAATCATGGATAAAATAGTAATTTCAATAAAGTCAACAAGATAATCGAAAGGTGATTTCTAAAACCTCTTCCGGTTTTCAAAATAGAATCTTTCCAATTTCGCGAAATCTAATTTCAAATTTTCTATAAAAAAGATCAAATATTCCGACTTCATCTCTTTCTTCACTTGTTTAGATTTTTTTTCGCTATTTTCCTCCGACAAGTTTATTCCTTTTACTCGTAAATAAATATAATCGGCAAATCTCTTGAAGAGAAAAAAAGATGGTATTTGCAAAGCTTGCATGAGATGCTACTTTATATATTAGTCATCCGCATTTCATGCACTTTCACATAGCAAAAGTAGCGGGACACATGCATTCGCCATGGTAGTAGAATTTCATTTGCATGATGATTCCATTTGTTTCACGAAAAAATAAATAATTTGAAAATTTTTTCTAAAAAAAATGATTATTTTTATCGATTATAAAAATGAACGATGGAATAATATTTTCATTATCTATGAAAAATGTGTAGACATAAGTTATCATTGATAATGAAAACTTTTTTTATTGACTAATTAATTCAAGCGACACAAATAATTTTTCAAGAAAATGTTTTGTAAATCATTTGTTTTCTTTTTTACAAAATAAAAGGAGTCATAAATGTTTCAAGTGTCGATCCTTGTATACACACAGTGGATACGCATATTTGATAGAGATTAGTTAAGGAAAGAATGGAGGAAACAAGCATTATTTGGAAAATACTAAACAAGAACATTTTCCTAAAATAAGAACATTTTATCACGTAATTTTTAAACAATTACACATGGAAGGATGTCGTAAGATAGAAAAGATAAAAATATATCTAGATTGGAGATATTCTTAGGAAGGTTATCATGGTATAATCCAAAGATTGGATTGAGCATGTACTGAATCAAGAAAAACACAGAAACTTACTCCAAGTTGCCGATCCCAAAATCTTCTAATCTATAACCACGAATCTACCAGTCAAAATAAGTGTTTTAATTTTTGAAATCTAAAATCTACCCGGCATACCTTAAAACCGGTCCGATTCTCGGGTTCTAAATGTAAGCTTAAAACAATGCTCATCTCAAATATCGAGCCAACGTTCATGGACAGGCGAGGACAATTGTGCAATTGCACGGAGCACTGGGCAGCCAGTGGCACCAACGTAATAAAGGGGAACGTGGGAGGCATTAAATGCGACAACCCATATTCTGTTTTGGGCTTATGTTATTCCTGCTTTGCCTTTTTGTCCACCGCCTCTAGTTCCACTTCCACTTCCACCACCCCCCACCCTTCCCAACTTTTCCTTTTCTTCGCTGCGCTGCCCTTCTCCTTTTGACCGTTGCCCCTCTCCTCTCTCTCTCTCTCTCTCTCTCTCTCTATCTCTCTCTCTTCCAACGTCTCTCTCTGCACTGTGATTACTCTCACCTTCTCCATCATCGCCATCTTCCTCCTTCCTCCCTCTCCTCGCTCGCAACACAGTCCAGGTACGCGTCGCCCATTCTCCCTCCCCCTCCCCCCCCAACACCCAAAAAAATGCCATCTTTTTCATGCTTATGCACTTTCATCTTCTCTCTCTCTCTCTCTCTCTTCTTTGCTATACCCAGTGACATGTCTTTGCGAGCAGATGGGTCCTCTTTGGGTCCTCGCTTTCTTTTCTATCCTCGGTTCTGTCTCTGGGTCCGCTATGTTTTAGCCTGTGCTCTCGTGAGCGGTGGTGCTGTTGTCGGTGTCGCTCTTGTTGTCGGGGGGAGAAAAAGGAGTTCTCAGGAGTTCTTCTTCTCATCTCCGTGCGGAAAATGTCTGAGATGTGTAGATATTCAGAGGGGTGTCGATTTTCTTGTTCAGTTTTGGTACGTGTCTGTAGATCTTTGCAGCTAAATGATCTTTCAGACTCTGTTCATGTTTTAATTCTTCGATTTTGGCCAAGAAAAATGTTTTCTTTTTGGCCCTTCTCTCTCTCTCCTCTCTCCCTCTCTCTGTTGTCTAAGCTTACTTTATCTCCTTTCTTTTTTCAGTCCTCTTCTCACTCACACGTTGCAGCTTTAGATTGGTACCTGAGGAATACCTTTTATCTTCTTTTGTGCGTCTTCTCTCACTTCTTTTTATCTTTAATTCCGTTCTTCCTCTTGTTCTCTCTCTCTCTTCTTTTTTTTTTTAAGTCGAAATTGTCCTGCAAAGCGATTGCCCGTTCTTTTCTGTGTTTGACTGTACTTCTTCATAATGCCATCTCTTCCCTTCAATTTCTCTTGCCTTCTGTTCTGTCACCAGTTTCCTCCTTCTTGATTGTTTCTTTCCTTTGGTTGTTTGGAGGCACTGGGATCTGACATTTGCTTTATTAAGGTATAACTCCGCTTCGAAGGGGGCCATGAGGTTTTCAAGTCTCTCGTTATTTGCATTGTCTTTAGCTATTGAAGTTTCTTCCGCTTGTTTGAGCTTCGACCATTTCAGTTGGATAGTGCTCAGCAGAATCTTCGTTTCTTGCTTCTTAATGTAAGCCGCATGTTGCTGTTCCTAGTCCCTGTCCATGACTTAAAATTCAAGAAAAGCACCCTTTAAATTTTTTTTCTTAATATATTACACATAAAGCTGCATATGTAGATTGTGCCTGCTGTGCTAACTCATTGTTTTCACTCCCTTAATGCATGCTTTTTAATTGCTCCTCAGATATTTCGCCACCAATCTCAAACAGCTCACGAAGATCCTTATGTATCTGGTGATAAGCATAAGAGAAGACCCTTGCGAATTCCACTTCCATTCGCATTTAAAAAGTTCTTAGTGCAAAGAGAGTTGGAAATCTGAGGTGCAAGATGGGATGTTCCTCATCAAAGCTTGATGATGAAGAAGCAGTCCAGCTATGTCAGGATCGGAAGCGATTCATTAAAGAGGCCGTCGAGGAGAGAACTCGGTTTGCTACTGGACATATTGCTTACATTCAGTCCTTGAAAAGAGTTTCTGCTGCTCTTCGGGAATACATTGAAGAGGATAAACCGCGAGAGTTCTTCCTGGGTTCGTTTTCCACCCCAACATTTACGCCGATAAAGAAAAGTAACAACGGTTTCATTTCAATCTCTCCGAGATCATTCTCTCCGGCGCAAATAGAACCAAAACCAAAACCAAAGTCATCGTTGAAAGTAAGTTATTTAAGGTCAGGCGGGACTCCAGCAGTTTCCGTCATGGAGAGACCTCAGTCACCGGAAACAGTCCATGTTCAGAATTATTCTCCAATTCATCAAATGGGTATTGATGGATTCTTTCCAGCGCATCCCTCGCCACCGAATCCTTCGTACTATTCTTACTCCCCCAACAATAGACCCAATTTTCCTCCTCAGTCGCCTCAAACTTCACATTGGGACTCTTTTTGGAACCCCTTTTCATCCCTGGACTACTATGGATACCCCACTCGGAATAGCATTGATCATATGGTTATGGATGATGAGACCAGAGGACTGAGGCAGGTCCGAGAGGAAGAAGGGATTCCAGACTTGGAAGAAGAAACTGAGCACGAAGAATGTGATAACCACTCGAATGTCGATGAAGATAGAGGCAATAGAGATGCTAATTTCCCGACCGAGGAAGTTTTAGTGGAAGATGTTGATGACGAGGAAGAGGATGAGGAAACAGACAACAGTTATGAATCCGAGGATGAAGTCAAAGGGCTACAGTCCCATGGTAGTCAAAGCATGGAAGTAGTACATCCGCCACAGAATGTTGGAAAAGTGGAAGTAACTAATCGAGAAGCGGCAGCCGCTAAAGAAGTGCCGGGTTTCACAGTTTATGTAAACCGAAAGCCAACGAGCATGGCAGAAGTCATCAAAGAACTGGAAACTCAATTCACAAATATTTGCAACTCAGCAAATGAGGTCTCATCACTGTTAGAGGTTGGCAGAGCCCACTACTCAAGCTCAAACGAACTTACAGGTTAGATTATCTTATGCCATTTCTCCTGGGTTTACTTTCAGCTTTTGATTGCAATTTTTCCTGAACGAAATTTTCTGTATGATATTTGACATCTTAGATTAGCTTTCTGGGTATAGAGAGAAGCATTGCTGTTTAGACCGAAAATCATTTCCCAAGCATTCACAGAAAGCAGTTGTGTCTTAGCTTTTTTCCCCTATGATACTTGAGAAAATCATCAGTTTAAGTGATACTTCATAAACGAGCTTTGCTATTCAGTCCCCAAGATCAGGCTGAAAATTCATCAGGAACACTCACAAATGGCAGTTTGTGTAATATCACGAGAAAGTCAGGGCAATTGAAGTGTGGGTAAATTGGATTGTTTAGGTCCGCAGTCCTCATCAAATCTGTTTGTATTTTATGTCACACATTTTATTGTTATTACGGAACTGTTTGTGTGGGTGAACATTTTGATAATGTAATTATCACGAGTTAAAGTATAGATATCTGTTGTTGCAGCAATGAAGATGCTGAATCCAGTGGCGCTGTTTCGGTCTGGTTCATCACGCTCAACCTCGTCAAGATTTTTAATGAGTTCTTCAAGTTCTAAAAATGATGGTTCTGAGAGTAACAGCGACTTTTCAGATGAGTCGTGTGTCTTTTCCAATGGTCATCAGTCAACAATGGATCGATTATATGCCTGGGAGAAGAAACTCTATGAAGAAGTCAGGGTATGATGCTAGACTTCTCCAGTAGACTTTAACTAGAGGCTTCTTCTAGCACAAAGTTGAGAATTGATTCCAATTTTTTTCCATAACATTTGTGAAAATGGAGATTACGATACAATTGGCAAAGTGCTTTCAATCTTTAAGTACGAGTCAGTTTTCTTGGTGATAGCTGGAGGAGGTGGCACTTGCTTGCTACCTTTAGCACTTTTGAGTTTGCTTGAAGCCGAAAAATGGATTTCTCTAGATAGGCTAGTGGTTTTCTTTTCACCATAACATTTTATTGATCATGCTTACAAACAGCTTACCTGATTTTTCATCCTTCCTTCAAGAGTGAAATTTTAGTAAAGGTCACCTCTATCCCTGCTTCTACCAGTAACATAATGAATCAATATCTTAATGTTGTTGTATCTATATCCAAGATGATGGAGGAGGCTGATATTATTTTGCTTTTAACATTGGCAATAGTCTGGAGAGAGAGTTCGGATTGCGTATGAGAAGAAATGCTCGCATCTGAGGAATCAAGATGTGAAAGGAGAGGATCCTTCATCTGTGGATAGAACGAGGGCAGCCATAAGAGATCTACATACTCAGATAAAGGTATCCATACACTCAGTCGAAGCCATTTCCAAAAGGATTGAAACTTTAAGGGACGAAGAATTGCAGCCTCAGCTTGTAGAATTGGTGCAAGGGTATGTAAGTCTAACCAAATAAAGCTCTTTTATTTATCCTGCCAAACCACTTTGTGATGACAGAGATGGCATGACAGGTGTTTGAAACCTGCTTATATGATAGTACGACTATTTTTAACATGTTTAATTGCTGTTGATTTTGAAAACGTAGCTTCATTTGTACTATGACAGGCATAGCAAATCACATAGTAAGAGTATAATCCGTTGATTCATGGGCCATTTCTTGCATTACTTTTTGTAATAGTTCTTCGCCCTGTTGGTGCATCTTAAGAAAACCTCTGTCCTTCCACCCCTTACAAGTCTTGTGCCAGTTCTTTATTCATTCTGTCCTTGTGACTGGATTACAAAGTCATCATAAAGACAAGATTCAGTCCCAAGCCCTGGTTGCATCATCGGAAGGATTTTAGTTCTTGCAAAGCAGTGAAGAGAGACAAATCTTTGACGACTACATACTGAAGAGTTAATTAATAAAGTGGTGTCACATTTGATTTATTGAGTGAGTCTTTTTCTGCATTCTGCACAGTTTCTCATAATCTCTTACTTATCTTGGGCAAACCAACTGTACCATGGTAACATTAACTTGCAGAGCTACTATACCTGATTGGAGCCAATCTTTTGTAGAAGCGTGTGATTGAGAAATGCATAACCTAGTTTAATATATACCATGAATGTCTGCTTGCAGGTTATCAAGGATGTGGAATGTAATGGCAGAGTGCCACCAACGACAGAAACGGACCTTAGATGAGGCAAAAATCTTGCTGGCCGGCACACCTTCCAAACTCGAAGCCAAGAAAAGATCTTACATGTCTATGACGGATCCAAACAGGTTGGCCCGCTTGGCATCCAATCTTGAGAATGAATTAAGGAACTGGCGAGCCTGTTTCGAATCGTGGATCACTTCTCAGCGATCCTACATGCGTGCACTCACAGGATGGCTCCTCCGATGTGTGCGGTCTGACCCCGACACCTCGAAACTGGCATTCTCTCCCAGACGGTCAAGCGGGACCCTGCCCATCTTCGGTCTTTGCATCCAGTGGTCGAGATTCCTCGATTCCATCTCGGAGATCCCAGTGCTTGACGGTCTAGACTTCTTCGCAGCTGGGATGGGGTCGATCTACGAGCAACAGCTCAAAGACGACTCCAGGAATACCCTGGGTGGATCTAAGAGGTTTGGAGGGGTATCGAGCGAGGAGAACGGCGGGGGCATGGACATGGTGGAGTTTAGTCCAGTGGAAGAGGTGATGACGCCCGAGAAAATGGCTGATGTTGCCATACGAGTTCTGTGTGCTGGGATGTCGGTTGCAATAAGCTCGCTGACAGAATTCGCGGTGGCATCCGCCGATGGTTACGCAGAGTTGGTCAAACAATGGGAGCATGCCGGGAGCCTGCAAACCTCAGAAGGGTCTACTGTGTAGCCTCTTTTGTCCTTCGTTTTTGGACAGATTTGCATTTGTAGGGTTAGTTCAACTAAGGTTGTCAATGTAATTAGAGTATATATACCATGTTTTATACAATGTTAGCAACTAGTGGAGAACTTTTTATGCCAAGAAAGAAGAGCAACAGTCTGAGAGTTTCAATCTAATTGAGCAGAGCCTATTGTTATAGTAGCCTTGACTTGCTTCACTTGATTTTGCAAATCTATCACGGATTCAGTTCATCAGGGAGGGCACTGAAAAGGGCCTGTCTTTCTTGATCACATCACAACACAGTTCTGACATAAGGGCGCTGACAGGGCCCGTCTTTCATGATCCCACAACAAGGTTCTGACATCTTCAATGCCAACATTTCTGACCATGCCTGAGAAAATGCCTAGAACCTAGAGAAAGAAAAGTAAATTAATGGTCTGAGAGTAGGCACGAGAAGATAAAAGTGCCATGTATTTCGTTCCTGCTGCAGATGGGCACAGTTTTTCACTTGGGAAATCCTGAGGGAAATCACATGAACGGTAGAAGAAACGCCATGTTCGTTTGGTTTTCTTATACTGCAAGGGCCAAAAGAAAGGACAATCTTGTTATATTCGATGCGGTACTACTCATCCTTATTACACTTCAATCCGATAATCACAAGCGGCCCATTACACCCGACAATTTAAACGGCTTTTGGTAAAACGAGTAACAGAATGCAAGGTCGATTTCTTTGGTTTTAGATAAGAGTACCAAGCAAAGAGATAGCTGGTTTAAGTATTTTTTCCCCCTTCTTTTTACAACCTTTCAGATCAATCTGAAGAGTCGAAAACGATACAGACTTACTGTGGGTGACAGACACCTCAGCTACGAAAGGACTTGCGAACAGCGGGAATCACAGTAATGATATGGATGCTCAACTAGAAAGCCACAGGAAACGATGCTGACGCTCGTTTTTTTCACTTAGCAAGTCTTGGATCAAAGTAGTCTTGATTCAAGTCCATTGCAAGCATTGGTACAGTCACATTGCATAAGTATAAAGATTTTAAGATCTGGGATGTGCTGGTTGTATAATCTTGTCAGCTCAATCCAAGACACGGAGAATTTCAAGAAAATTTATCCACCGAATCCGCTTGGGAGTTCAATCCGAGTAGTCCTAGTACAAAATGAAACAGAATCTCTGTCCGACTTATGCACCAGGATCTTTCTCAGGCCCAAAGATCTTGTTACGTAAACACTGCTGTCATAAAGGAGAGACTCCTCGTTTCAATGAAAGAAAGCTAAACATCGAGCAGATTTTACATTTCCAGCGGAAGTATGATGTGGTATCAAACCATAACACAGAAGGAATAACATTCCTACTCGACTCGGCAACATTCTGGACCAAACGCTGAACATTTCTCAGCCTGTCGCGGTCGGGGATATAGAAAATACAAAAGGGAAAGCCAGCTTCTCATTTGTCTGCGTTAAACGCAAGACGGCGGTCTCTGCTTGCCTCGAGATTCGCCTTTCACGTTAACGCAGTACGACTTAACGTGCCCTCCAGGGTAAGCGAGGTCAATGCTGTCCAGATCGATGTTCTTGCAAGGCACATCCGGGCTGCATATGAGGTTGACCGCCACCTGCGAAGATGAAGTGCCCCGGATCTTCGAGAACCGAACGTCCCTGATCTGAACATTCGACCCCGTCTACCGACAGAGAGAGCTCATCAGGTATGGCATGAGAAATGCAATCAACAATCAACCAGATTCAAGATCAATTGCCATAGTTAGATGTGAATGTACCTGCGGAGAACAAGCGCCGCTTGGACAGTATTCTTGGTCAATAATGATGGGATGTCGCACGCCCTTCATGGTAATGTCATGAAACGAGATGTTGTAGGCACTGCTCTTGAGCGGAGATGCCCACGCTTTGATCCTCACACCGTTCATAGTGCCTTCCATGGTGCAATGCCTCACGAACAGCCCGCTCACGTCCTCCTCGTCCGGGTACTTCCCGAGGCTGCCGACGCTGAACCCATGGCCTGGCCCGCAGTGGACGCCGTCGATCTCGATGTTCTTGGACCCTGGCCCGATCGATACGCAGTCGTCCCCGGTCCCGATCACGGAGTCGAGGATCTTGATGCCGGACGAGCCGCCTATGTGGATCCCATCGGTGTTGGGGCTCTCATCGGGGGCGACTATCCGGATGCGCCGGAACTCGAGGTTACGGCAGGCGAAGACGTTGAAGTGGAAGTTCTTGCTGTTCAATGAAGTTATCTCGCGGACCGATGTGTTGTTGACGAAATTGAACCTCACCGACTGGAAAAATATGAGAAACTCGTTGGACACTCTTAACCAAGAGACATCAACAACCCCTCGTGTGTGTATATATTTATTAAAGGTGAGCATATTGGACCAACCAAATTAGGAACTATTCGGATTGAATGATTTGGTCCGATTCCTGGTGATGTTGGTCGTCGGGTTCCCAGTTCCATTTTTATGGAATCGGTGTCTGATTTCAGACCAGACTAGATTGGATTGGTCGGTTCGATTCCCAATCCTAGGATTATTCAGTCCAGTCTCCCGTCCCAAAAAATGAAAACCGATCACCTCTAATAATTTAAAAAAAAATGAATAATTTGAAAAATATTTTCGCTTATATTGCCTCGAACAATTGGCCAATGATATAGAAAAGTAAGGAGAGAACTCACGATTGGCAAGCGCAAGCAACGGGGATTCTCGGCGCAATCATTGTAAGGCCAAGCCTCAGGCCCCTGGCCATCTAACGTGCCGCCGCCGTCGATCACAAGCCGGTTGAGGTACTGGAAGGTGATCCAATGGCCGAGGGAGAACGTTGACTTGTCAACGGGCGCTTTGACCACCCCTTTGACCGTGACGGCGATAGGGCCGGCGCACGGCCCCTCGAACACCACCGGCCAGACCAGGTACGTCCCTCGCGGGACCAGCAGTCTGCTCCCACGTCCTCCCTTGTAATGACAAGCCTTGTTCCACGCATCGAGAAATGCCTGGAAAAAACAGGAAAACTGATGATCAATTTAAAAAAAAAAAAAAATTAGGTCCAACCCTTTACAATATGATAATTAATCATTTTTGCCAATGGTAAAAGTCTTGTCTCTTTTTCTTTTTCTTTTTATAAATTTTGCACTTGCGAGTCCGTTCGCATTTTCGGGAGGCCCGGCTATGCCAAGTATGGCAACCCTCCCTTCCCCGATTCCAATGCGATCTATGAACTGGGCGAGATGGTTTTCACGACTCTTTTTACCTTGCTATCGTCGGTCTTTCCATTAGCGACGGCCCCAAAGCTCTTCACATTGAAGACCTTCAGTCGTGAGCTGGAGGAGGTGGTGGCTCCATTTGCAAGCACCAACACCAACATCGACACCGAGAGCAAGAGCAAACAGATCTTGGAATCCATTTCCATGGTTTTGCACTTCTTTGGCAACTTGCAATTTTAAGCATGGGATGGATCTATTTTTCCATTGGCTTTTACTTATATAGGGTTCGTGCCCACAGCGGAAATATAGTAACATAAAATTGGATTGATTATTTCCTTAATTGTGCTTTCTTTTCAATTGAATTTTTTCTTGCCCCTTTTTTTTGCGCCAACGAGTTGATATGATAATTTAGTTTTATTTTAATATAGTAATATTTGGATATCTAAGGAAATATTCGGGGAATGCAAAGATTTTTTTACCTAATTGACTTCAATGGTTTCTACTTTCGGGTGGTCAATTAGGTCAACTATTCAAGTCAAGAAAAGTTATCCTATGAAAATTTTTTCTTTTTTTTGGCTCGCCCTTATAAAGGAATTTGTCCCATGAATATTAAGGAGCAAAGATTCTTGGCCTTTTTGGCCATTCGGATTTCTAAATAAGACAATACTAGATAGGATAGAATATGATAGAAATTTCAAGGATTTCTTTGTACCCATCTACTTTTTGGTGAGGTGTAGATTTAAAGTTGAATATATTCACATTATATTATGATATTTAGTGTAATGGTACATCAATGTAAATAAATATAGAAGTTCACAAACATAGATAATAAAAATCTCTCATGGCACTCGTACCTACTTCATTTTCATTTGTATTTTTTCCCTCTTTTTTTTTAATTATTTTGCTTTTTATTTCTTTTTTTCTCCTTCCATCATTCTCTAAATTTTTTTATTAAATAGTAAATTGTACTAATATACCTAAAATACCTAAAATATGTAATAAATAAACATGTTTATATATTTATATTAATTTATACTATAAGATATAAGTAAATTCGAATATATAAACAAAAATAAGATTAAATTAAAAAACTAAATTGTTAGTTTTTGTTATTTTGAATTTCTTATACTAGTATTCAAATATAATTTAAATTGAAATTTAATTTAAATTTAATTAATTTTAGAAGTTTGTTATATAAAAAAATAACTTTCCTATTATAGATAGTAGAAATCCTATCTACTTTTATCTTACCTTTCACATGAAATAATTTTATCTGGTTTATATCTCTTTTACATCCGATTTTATCTTATCTTAAGTAGGCACTAAACACATGATATGATAAATTTTATCACCATGAATTTTATCCTGACTGTTAAATCCAAAGCATTAGTTAGATAATCAAGCCATGTTGACTAAGTTGGAGGACAACTAATATTGATAATGCATGAGATTGAGACTCGTATCGATTTTACATGATATTAATATAACATGAGATTGTTAATAGTTGAGCATTTAATTTTTTTTTTTTTTTTTTTTTTGTCGATCATGTTCCATGTCTTGCTCTACGTCCTACTTTGCTCCTATTCTAGCGCTTAGAATTTAGAAGGATAGTTTTTCTATTCAGAACATAATCATAACGATTAGCATGCATTCGTCAAGATTGATGGAGTTAAGAGTTTGGATCACAAAATTATCCTAGAAAAGAAATTGCCAAAATGAGATCTCAGTTAATTGACTTGGGTCTATCCTATAATGCCTTACTAGTCGAGTACCTCGTGATTTTCAAAAATTTGACAAACAGGGTGTGAATGAAAGCAAAATGAACTAAGGATAGAATCTAACTTTGATATCATATTAAAATGTCCAGTTTAAAATTTTAAATCAAGAAATAAAGGAAGATCCCATGTATAAATATAAAGCATATAAATTTAATTCTCCAACCTCGTCAAAAGCTGGAACTATTAAAAGGTTCATTTTTCCAGAGACCAACATTTCATAAATTGATTTTGTAATTTCCTATTTTTACCATTATTTAACTCTAAACGGGGATTCAAACAAGAGGAGTAACATAAACGTACTCAATATGTAGTTGAATAATACAAATACTTCAAAAGTCATGCAAATTGATTCTGTTGTACTGACAAAAAAAAACTAATTCTATTGGGTATTTAAATGGGAAAATTATCCAAAAAGAATCCCAAATTTATTACATTTTTATCGAATTAGTCCTAAAATTTTTAGTTTTTCCAATTGAGTCTTAAACCTTTTTACATTTTACCAATTAAGTTAATTTAGCCAATTTTAGCTAAAAATCTTTGACATGGATAATTTTTAATATTATTTTAATTTTTTGAATTTTTTATTTAGTTTTTTCTTTTTTCTTTTCTTCTCTTTTCTTTGCTTGTTTTTACTATGGTTGTAGCCACTAGGTGAGGGCTGCAAAGCCCTCACTAATCGCGACTCACACCCACGTGGCCATCGGGTGAGGGCAGCCACCCTCACTGGTCCTTGCTTGATGGCTAGCAAGGGCTTCGTAGTCCTCCCTTGAGGCCGAGTGAGGATGTTTTGGCCCTTACCAAGGCTGGCAGGGGCCCATGACTCTAGCCAACAAAGAAAATAAAAAATAAAAAATAAAAAATAAAAAATAAAAAATAAAAAATTAAAATTTGAAAAAATATTATTAAAAATTAATCATGTTAGCATTGGCCATCTCATTTAAGACCGTTGGCATTAGTGATTTTCGGTCAAATTAGCCGGATGGATTCTATTGGCAAAATATGAAAATGTTTGTAATTTATTTGGCAAAATTAAAAGGTTTAAAATTAAAATGACAAAAGTGTGATAAATTTTTTCTAGACAATTTTTCTTTTTAAATTGCCTCCTTAACATGAAAAATCGTGTACTGTTCATTGCATCATTTAGAATACCCATTTGGCAGACTTATAACTAGTCAAATTGTATTATGTTTTTCCCCAACAATGTAGGAATATCTTCGTATTTCATGTTTCAGAGTTCAGATCAAGTAGTTTAAGAATTTATTCACGTCCAATCGTTTAGAATACCCATTTAGCCGCCTTAGAACTAGCCATAGTTTTGTAGCTCGATATTTTAGTTTTGTACATCAAGCATTACACATCCAAAAATATACATGAAGCTTTATACTTGCTGCCCCGGCACTCGTGCGCAAGTGTATCTGCTAACCTTTATTTATTATTTATTTTTATTATTATTTTGGATTCGGATGTTCTTTCCATTTTTTTTTATCAATCCGTAGGCGATTCCGAAAGGGCAAAAGGAAATTGCGTTGATTAGAGATTGGATTCCTCTCCAAAAAGTTTATTCACGCACGCATACGTCAAACCAACGGTTCCCTTCCACGGAAAGTCACTGAAGATACGCCCGCCAAATCGGTATTTCATATGCAATCAAGACTCTTTCTTTCGCTTGTCATTACTAATGCACTGGAATTGCTGATGTGACATAATTGATGTAGGCATAACGCGTTGAATCGCTAATGGTTACATCGGCAACACAACTAAGAAATGTGAATGCATGCACAGATAGTAAGTTGCTAGGGATGACCACTGTTGGTGTCAACGATTGATGCTTCACTTAAGGATTTTGACACTTTGATTGGGGTCATTTAACACTTCGCCCTATACGGACACGAGGGCCAATTTGTAATGAGGGGGTCGAATGCCCACATTAGGCAATTGATAACCCTCGTTTCATATTTTCGTTGATGATGTTGACGTGGCTCCCAATAAGTGACGTAATAGTGCCATATGATAATAGTTGTCATTTACTTAGCGATGTACTATCGGTATTGTGGTGGCAAAAGGGTCATGGTACAGAAGTAGCCCAAATTAAGATACTCAATCTTTATTTTTTTCAGAAAAAAGTAGAGGATGAAGCTGAAAAAATAAAATTATGAATCTGAGAACTAAACACAAAGTCATCCCTCCTAAAATTAAAGAATACCATCACAAATGATAAACTAATAAGAATTGTACCTTCTTTTGTTTACAAAAATGACCAACTTCTGATTATTATTGATAATTCATAGACTTATTTATAAATAGAATGATCAGTGACATAAAGAAAAATCAACAACTTGTTAATGAGTCATCGATACTGCACAATGTGAAGTTATCAATGAGAACTTCAAAGTTGATTGATGTAGTCATCAAGATCAACAATGAGCAATTGACACGAAAATAATCACTAGTAATCATTTTGCTACTATTTTAGGATTGTTATAGATAAATTTTGATAGATAATAAGAGACGACGGAGCAACTTCTCATGGATAATGTTAACTTCCCTAACCACTGTGAAGTTATTTTTTAGTGACCGTTTGTAACCTTCGTTTGTAAGGATCGATTATAGGTTTCAAATAGCCACATTGCACTTTTTGTAAACCCCATGAACAAACAACAAAAATCTTTGTCTTTCCATTCTTGTACCTTAGTTGTAGTTTTCAAATATTCCCCTTTAATTCAAGTATTCTTCCTAATTTCTCTTTCACATGTGAGCTTAGTGTTAGGTCTGCTTTTTCTTAATTCATGTATTTTTCTGGTCCAACTCCATCCTTTACGGGTTTGATACTACACCATAATGCCCACCTGCATGGAAATAGAAACCGTCGACTCTAATACTAGTGTTGAGTGGTATTTGGTCTCTCTCACTCCAAAAGCTACCTCAAAAGATGAAATTTTCCCTCACACTTATAAAGTGAACACCGGTGCCTTCCACAACCAATGTGGGACAATCTCAACAATCTCTTCCTCACACATTGGGCTTGAGTCAGAGACGCAACAATTCATAACTCTCCCATGTGACTCTTTTTAGGTCCGAACTTATTGGCAACCCAGGCTTTGATACTAGTGTTGAATTCCATCGTGTTTCTTAGTTGTAACTTTTATATTTGTGTGTCATCACACTTTATTGTTGATTAAATTCTGACAAAGCTTTAAATGCTATCGCACTTTATCATTAGTTAAATTCCATTGAATCATACATGTTCCCTATGCTCAATTGATACGAATTCTATCCAAAATTGCCACATAACTCGTCTCCTCTTAGTAAAAATTGAAGAATGAATTTAGGATATCTCGTTGATCATCAATTTTTGGCGAAACATCTTTTTTGACACTTCCACTAGAACAACTTGTGGTTTATCATGAAGAATAACCATGCCAACAAGAATGAATCCTCTAGAGCTTGATCATTTAATGAGTAATGGCTCGGTGAAAGGGTTTACTTAGTCCAAGATTTCAACTGTTCCTACAATAATAGAGCTAGGTTGAGGGGGCAACATCGAAATACCATGACACCTTATAGAAGAACAAGCAAGGGAATTGGCGCCAAATCCTACTGTAATGTCCACCATGAAGAGATTGCTTGAAGAGCAGTGAAACAATATGGCAATTACATTATGAGTCACATATTAGATCTAATTAAGCCGATCATCATCAATGTTGTGAATGATGTTCTCTCGAGGCTAGGACCGTCCAATCAACCACTACTAACCGATCTAGCGGGAACAAGGTACGTTCCTGGTCTTTTTTCATTTATTGATGCTGATAATGGTGGTCAAAGTAGTCGGCCTCCTATAAGAATGACGTATTTTCTAACCAAGTCATAGTGATGAGAATAATCATGCTGATGTTGGTCAAAATTACCAAATTGATGACAATAGTTTGGTAAATCAAACTGGTCAATAGGCCAGTAAATTGCCAAATGTTGAAGATGTAAGGCCAATGGTTCCATTGGTTCCACCCAATGTGAATATTCCTATTAGGCCTAACATGCGATTAAAGTCATAATCTGGCAAACTAGCGTTATCACCTTGTGGGCAAAATGACCGACCAAATCCAACCTAGCATGGTTTGTCGAAGAAGTTTGACAACGGTTGGGGTTAGACATGAGTGTTGTTATACCTGTTTATGGGAAACTGCATCTTAATTGGGTGAATAACTAGCCTTTTCCAAGAATTGAAAAAAGCCTAGAATAGATAAATTACTCCACTCTTAGAGAAATAATTCACAAATTTAGCTTTCTATGGATTAAAATTCAATCTTAGAGAAAGATTCAAAGACCAATATTTTGCCATTATAATTAAGGATAGTGATAGAGGCCACATGAAGACTTTACCCAAAACATGGTTTCCATGGTTTTCTTTTCACCTTAACATTTTAGTGATCATACTTCCTACCAGCTTACCTGAATTTTCATCTTTTCTTCAAGAGTGAGATATTAGTAATGAATCTATCCCTGCTTCTACCAATAACATTATGAATTTATATCTAAACATGTTTGAATCTATATCTAATGATGGATCAGATGGATATTATATTGCTTTTCACAATGGCAATAGTCTTGAGCGAGAGTTCAAATTGCGAATGAGAAGAAATGCTTGCGGCTGTGGAATCAAGACGTGAGACAAGAGGACCCTTCATCTGTGATAGAACGAGCATGGCCATCAGAGATCTACATACATAGATAGAGGTGTCCACACACTCAATAGAAGCCATTTTTAAGAGGATTGAAACTCTAAGGGATGAAGAATTGCAGCCTCAGCTTGTAGAATTGGTGCAAGGGACCCGAAGTTCAACCAAATCGAATCCTTTTATTTACCGTTCCAAACCATTTTGTATAGATGACGGGAAGATGGCACGACGAATGTTTCAGCCCTTCTTCATTATATGATAATTTGACTACTCTCAATATGCATAATAGCCAGTGATTTGGAAAAGTAGCTTCTTTTGTACTATGACAAGCATAGCAAACCACGTACTATAGTGTCATCTGTTCATTCATGGGCATTTTCTTGCACTACTTTTTTGTAATAACTCTTTGCTTCGTTGCGGCATCTTAAGAAAATTTCTGCCCTTCCATCCCAGTACAAGTCTTGTACCTGTACTTTATTCATTCTTTTTCCTTGTGACTGGATTACAAAGTCGTCATGAAGACAAGATTCAGTCCCAAAGCCTTGGTTCCGTCATTGGAAGGATTTTAGTTCTTGCACAACTACAAAGAAAGACAAATCTTTGACGATTGTATACTAAAGTTGTGTTAATTAATGAAGTGGTATCACATTCGATTTATTAAAGGGAAAATACCATTAAAAATTTCAAACTATGTCACCGGGACAATTTTACCCTGAACTTTTTTTTGTGTCATCAAAAACCTCAAACTTTGCAATTTAGGGTAATTTTTCCCTAAACTTTTTTTTGTGCCACTAAAAACCCCAAACTATGTCACTTAGAATAAATTTATCTTGAACTTTTTTTTGTGCCACAAAAAATCTCAAACTATGCTATTTGGGATATATTTACCCCAAACTCTTTAGTTGAAGGGCATTTTCATCTTTTTTTTTCTATTTTTTTCCCTTTCTCCACTCTTCCCTCTACTGGCCATAGTAGAGGGAAGCCGACATGGGCTACCCTCACCCGCGGCGGAGTTGGGCGAGGTGGCTCTTGCCCTAGGCAGGCGAGATGACCCTCGCCTAAGTCAGCGAGGGTGGCCCTTGCCTGAGCCAGGTGAGGGTGACCTTTGCCCAAGTCGACAAGGGCGTCCCTCACTTGAGCCAGGCCAGGGGAAGGACGCCCTCATCGGATCTGGTTTGGGCAAGGGTGGCCCTCGCCTTGGGCAAGCGAGGCGGTCCTCGCCCAAGTTAGCGAGGGTCGCCCCCGCCAGATCTGGCGAGGGCATCCCTCACTAGATCCGGTGAGGGCGTCCCTCGCTTGAGTTAGGAAAAGGCCGCCCTCATCGGATCTGGCGGGGGTGACCCTCCCTGGTGTTAGGCGAGGGCCGCCCTCGCCCGACTCCACCGCTAGGGAGGGTGGCCCTCGCCGGCTTCCCTCTGCCATGGCCAGCAGAGGGAAGAGAGGAGAAAGAAAAAAAAAACAAGAAAAAAGGAAAAAGACGAAAATGCCGTTCAACCAAAAAGTTTGGGGTAAATGTGTCTCAAGTAGCATAAGTTGAGGTTTTTTTGTAGTATAAGAAAAGGTTCATGATAGATTTGTCTCAAGTAACATAATATGAGATTTTTAGTGGTATAAAAAAAGTTCAGGATAAAATTGTCCCAAGTGGTATAAGTTTTGGGTTTTTGATGGCACAAAAAAATTTAGGGTAAAATTGTCCCTAGTGGTATAGTTTGGAGTTTTTGGTGATGTTTTCAATTTATTAAATGAGTCCCTTTTCTGCACAGTTCCTCCTATTCTATTACTTATCTTGGGTAAAGCAGCTGGATCCATAATGACATTTACTGGCATTGCTATATTGTACATGAGATGAGTTGGAGCCAATCTTTCGTAGAAGTGTGAAAGAATTGAAAAAAAATATTGCAAAACCTAGTTTAATATATATCATCGGTTTGTGCTTGCAGTTTATCAGGGAGGAGTGTCGAAATTGTGATCAATTTTTTTCTAGAAAAATCTAGATATCAACTAGGTTCTAGAGCGAAAGTTAGTGGTCGAGAGTTGTGGTCTACAAGTTTTAGTCATATTGTATGGCAAAATAAAGCATGGGAAGTAGGTAGAGTTTGTGATGGGGAAGAAGTCTACGTGGATGAGAAGTAGGTAGAGTCAGTGAAAGGGAAGAAGTCCACGTGAGCTCCTGAAAATGATCTGATTACACTGTCGGTCAAAAAAGGCCTATAAATAGCCTTGTAGATGCTCGTTTATGTACAGAAGAAATCTGTCCATCAGAAAGCTCCTCCACTCCTCTTATGCTTGCCAAACCACTTGATACAATTTCTCTTCTTTGTTCAGCCTTCTTCACTCGAGAGTCCCATGTGTTCCTTCTTCGAAATACAAGCACACCTGAACATCCCTTTCACAGACAAATAGTGGTATCGACGACTCATTCGGTTGGTATTGAGAGTTTGTCCTACCCACCCATTCCTAAATTTACTCCTTCCAAACAACCAAGAACTAAACTATGAACCATACCGCAACATCCTCATTTCTCATTCCTATTTTTGATAAAAATAATTATGATTACTAGTGCATAGTAATGACTACATTCTTGATGGCCCAAGACTTATGGAATGTCGTCCATAAAGGATATGAATCCCCAAAAGAAGGCACAAGTATTCCTAGAGAACAACTACAGAAGGATGCACGAAGCAATGATCGTGATCCAGCAAGCACTCCAGGAAATTGTATTTTAGAGAATTTTTGGTGCAGGACTATGAAGAAAGCATGGGAGACATTACAAGAAGAATATCAAAGCTTAGAAAAGGTACCATTTGACTTCAAACTTTGAGAAGAGAAATTGAGAATTCTAAAGTGAAAAGTAATGAGACCATTGAAGAATATTGTGGAAAATCAAAAGAACTAGTAAATCAAATGAGAGCTTATGGAGATACAATAAATGAACAAAGGGTAGTACAAAATTTTTTGGCGATGCTCACTAAATAAATATAATTCTATTGTCACCACTATAGGATCATCTAAGGACTTAAAAGCCCTAATGGTTGGTGAAAAATGATGGCACAACATTAAGATTTGGTTGAAAGTACCTTTGAGTTCAAAATACACATACATCTCATCAATTTAAAAATGGTGGAAGGAGCTCATGGAAAAGTGAAAGAGGAGAGAAACTACTCAAAAAGTTAAAACAATCATTCGGAGAAAAATTGTTGGTTTATAAATAAACCACAATGCCGCTTTTGAGAAAGATATGGCCATGTAGAGAAAGATTGTATTGAGCCAACTATATTGAAGAAAAAGAAAGTGAAGACAATACATTCTACGTAGGCCAAGTGGCAAATGATAAAAAAAAATGATGTGGTACATCAACAGTGGGTATAACAATCATATGACAAGAGATGAATTAATATTCAACGATATTGATGCATTGGTAAAGTCCCTAATGAGATTGGGCAATGACGCATTAGTCGATGTGAAAGGAAAAGGTATAATTGCCGCTGAAGCAAATAAAGGCCCAAATTATATTCATTATGTATATTTATTCCCTAGTCTTGCACAAGATCTACTAAGCGTGGGCCAAATGATACAAAGTGGGTATTCTCTATACTTTAGAGCAGATACCTACATTATCTACAATAAATATAAAAATATCAATTTTAGTAAGAAGGAGAATATGAACTTTTTTGAAATAGGTCTCAAATATAGCCATGAAAACTCAACTCGATAATTCATGGTTGTGGCACTAGAGATTTGGCCACTTCAATTTTGCCGAGCTAAAAATTCTCCATTAGAAAAACATGATAAAAGATTTTCCGGCCATTTCAGAAATTTTAGATGTTTGAGAAGGTTGTCTCTTGGAAAATTACAAAGGCAATCATTCTTTGGGAGACGTGGAAAGCTAAGAAGCCATTGGAACTAGTCCATTTGGACATGTGTGCTCCAATGAGAACCCCATACCTAGTTAGAATAAATATTTCATTCTCTTCATCGACGATTACATGAGAATGACATGGTCTACTTTCTTCTAAAAATATTGGAGCTTTTCTTCATTTTGAGGACATTCAAGGACCACATTGAGAATCAAAGTGGCCTCAAAATCAAAGTCCTAAGGAGTGGCAGAGGCACTTAATATAAGTCAAGGGAGTTGAATAAATTCTTGAAGATGAATGAGTCAGTCATCAACTAAAGGTTGGCTATGCCCGGGAGCAAAAAAAAAGTAGCATAAAGAATGAATAGAACCGTCATGAAGATGGTAAGGTCCATGATAAAGGAGAAAGGCCTTTCCAACTCGTTTTGGGCAAAATAATCTACATGGTTATATACATCTTAAACACATGTCCAACTAAAGTAGTCCAAAATACAACTCCAGTCGAAGTATGAAGGGGATGGAAGCCTTCGGTAGAGTATCTCAAGATACTTGGCTGTATATGCTACATCTACATGCTTACTTGAAAAAGGAGCAAGCTCAATAAGAAGACAGAAAAAGGGAGTCTTCCTCGGTTATAGTGACCAATTAAAGGACTATCAAGTTTACAACCTAAGAACTAAGAAGCTCGTGTTCAGTCAAGTTTAGCGAGAATGTCGCTTGGAATGGAGGAAGAGAAGATCGAGAAGAAGTATGTCATTTTATAGGACATATGACTGGTATGAGAGGAGTCAACAACACAAAAAGAAGGTAAAGTGCTGGATTCCACAACTCATGACGCAACACCACCATCCTCTCTTGGCACGACGCAAGAAGAATCTGCTCCAGAATTTCCTATTATAAGGGTAAAAACCCTTAGAAGAATTTATGGCATGTGCAATTTTGCTACCTTAGAACTAGAAACTACGAAGAGGCATCCAAAGAAGAAGTCGGGTAAAAGCCATGGAGGAAGATATTAATATAATAAAAAAAATTGAAATTTGGGAGCTTGTCGATCACCTTGAAGATAGAGATCAATGGAGTCAAGTGAGTATACAAGACAAAGCTCATTGCAAATGGATCTATTCAAAAGCATAAGACAAGACTCATGACGAAAGGATACTTGCAACATTTAGGTATCAACTATACTAAAACTTTTGCTCCTATTGCTTGCCTCAACACTACTCAGGCATTCATGGTCCTAGAAGTACAAAAAGATTGCAAGATCCATCAACTAGATGTGAAGTATGCATTCTTAAATGGATATCTTCAAGAAAAAATATATGTTGGAACAACCACAAAGCTTCACTATCAAAGGCCAAGAAGAAAAAGTTCTAAAGCTTAAGAAGGTCCTCTATGGGTTAAAGTAGGCACCAAAAGCATGGTATAGCATAATCAATGAATACTTCACTAAGCAAGGATTTAGGTGGAGCATGAGTGAGCCAACGCTCTACATCAAGACCCAAGGTAAATTCGATGCTCTCATCGTCTTTTTCTATGTGGATGATGTCATACACACACATATATGGAACAATGAGACGATGATTCAAGAAAGAAAACATTCGAGATGGTGGACTTGGGCTTGATGCACTACTTCCCTAGTGTTGAAGTCGACCAAAATGAAGGAGTCTTCATCTTGCATCAAAAATATACTACAAACACCCGAAAAAAAATCAAGATTAATTATTCCAAAACAATTGTAACGCTGCTTGTGACAAACAAGAATTTATCAAAGGAAGATGGAGTAAAAAAAGCTTACACTCCTCTCTACAGAAGTCTTATTGGAAGTCTATTATATCTCTCAACTACTTGGCCAAACATTATGTATGCAACAAGTCTACTATTATAGTTCATGCATAATATAAACTGATTTCACCTCGGAGCTGCCAAAAGAATTCTCAAATATCTGCGAGTAACAATAGACAATGGCATTTGGCATCAGGCAAGTGCAGTGACTAAGCTCATTGGTTACACCAACAATGACTAGGCAAGTTCGAATAACGACAAGCTATGCATTCACTCTAGGTTATAGAATATTGCTGTGAGCATCCAAAAAACAAGAATCAATGGCACGTTCTATTGCTGAGGTTGAATACGCCGTAGCTACTACAACTGCCTGTCAAGCACGATGGCTTTAGAGAATTCTAGAAGACATTGAGAAGCATAGACAGCATTAACTCCGACATTTTGTGACAACTAGTTGGTGATTGCTATCTCGAAAAATCCTGTCTATCATGGAAGAATTAAACATATTGATATCAAATATCACTCCATTCATGAAGTGCAAAACAATGGAGAGATTGAGCTAAAGTATCATAAGACTGAGAATCAAATTGCGGGCATATTTACAAAAGCACTATCATAAACAAAGTTCGAGGCGCTATGGAGTATGCTTGGAGTATTAAAAAAATTGATCAAGGAGGAGTGTTGAAATTGTGATCTATTTTTGTCTAGAAAAATCTAGATATTGGCTAAGTTCCCGAGCAAAAGTTAGTGGTTGAGAGTTCTGGTCTCCAAGTGTTGATCATATTGTACGGCTAAAATAAAGCAAGAGAAGTAGGTAGAGTCTGCGATGGGGAAGAAGTCTACGGGAATGAGAAGTCGGTGGAGTCAGTGAAAGGGAAGAAGTCCATATGAGCTCTTGAAAGTAATCTTCTTACCCTATGTCGGTCAACAAAGGCCTATAAATGGCCTTCTGGATGCTGGCTTATGTACAGAAGAAATCTGTCCATTAGAAAGCTCCCCCACTCCACTTGTGCTTTCCAAACCACTTAATAAAATATCCCTTCTTTGTCCATCCTTCTTCATTCGAGAGTCCCACATATTCCTTCTTCCCAAAATACAGACACACTTGCACATCCATCTGGCAAACTAACAATGTGAAATGTAATGGCAGAGTGCCACCAGCAACAGAAACGGACCATAGACGAGGCGAAAATCTTGCTGCCTAAGATACCATCCAAACTCGACGCCAAGAAAAGATTTTACATGTCTACGACGGGTCCAGACAGGTTGGCCCACTCAACCTCCAATCTTGAGAGCGAGTTAAGGAACTGGCGAACCTGCTTCTAGTCGCGGGTTGCTTCTCAGCCATTGCACGTGTGTGCTCACAGGATGGCTCCTCCAATGCGTGCGGTCCGACCAACACCTGAAAATTGGCATTCTCTCCTAGACGGTCGAGCGGGACTGTGCCCATCTTCAGTCTTTGCATCCAGTAGTCAAGATTCCTCGATTGCATCTTGGAGATCCTAGTACTCGATGGGCTGGACTTCTTCACTGTGGGGATGGGACAATCTACGAGCAACAGCTCAAAGACGATTCCAGGAATGGGTGGATCGAAGAGGTTTGGATGGGGATCGAGCAAGGAAAACCGCGGGAGTACCAGCATGGTGGAAAGGTGATGACGCCTGAGAAAATGTAGGTAGCCGTGAGCTTGCTGACGGAATTTACCACGGCGTCCGCTGATGGTTACGCTGAGTTGATCAAGCAACTGGAGCATCCTATGAGGCAGCATATCTTGGCGGGCTCTACTGTGTAGCCTCCTTTTCCTTTTGTTTTCAGACAAATTTGCATATGTAGGGTTGTTCAACTGAGGCTGTCAACATAATTAGGCTATAATTTTAAATGTCTCAATATTTAATTATGTTAAAACTGAATGTGATAGGATATGAAATTTAAGGATCTTGTTATATCTTATTTGTTGTTAGTGAATCGCGATAATAAAACCGGATATATTCATATTCACTATTTGGTATAAATGGCATATCAATATAAATGAACATAGAATTGCACAAACGGAGATGGTAAGAATCTTTCATGACATTCTTACCTAATTCGTTTTTATTTGCTTATTTTTATTATATATTCTTTTCTTTTTTAATTTCATTTTTCCCCTTTCAACATTCTCTAATAAAATTTTATTAAATAGTAAACTGTATAATATACATAAAATACTAAAATACCTAAAGTATGTAATAAATATAATTACTAAATATATATTTATATATTGAATTTAATTATAAGATGGAAAGAAATTTGATTATATAAATACATATACAAATAAATAAAAATGAAACCATTGTTATTTTGTGCTATTTTGAATATTTTATATTAGAATTCAATAATTATTTATATTCAAATATTATTTATATTTTATTAGTTTCAGAAGTTTGTTATTAAAAAAAAATAACTTTCATATTATAAATGTTAGAATTATTCACATTTATCTTAACTCCCTCGTGGGATAGTTTTATCGATTTATATCTTTTTTATATCTGACTTTATCTAGTTCTAAGCAAGTACCAAACATAGAATTCTAAATTTATACCATGTTTTATACAATGTGAGCAACAAGTGTAGACTTTTTATGCCAAGAAAGAAGAGCAATAGTCCGAGAGTTTCAATCTAAATAAGCAGAGCCTATTTTTGTAGTCTTTGACTTTCTTCACTTAATTTTGCAAATCTATCATGGAATCAGTTATGAAGGCACCGAAAGGCCCATCTTTCTTGATCACGCGACACGGTTCTGTCATCTTCCTCAGACTAAAGTCTGAGAAACACCTGGAATCTTGAAAAAGTCAAAAAGTAAAATAATGGTTTGAGAGAAAACACAAGAAGAATATGTGACTTCTTTACTTTTGGACCCAGTGCCTGCTGCAGATGGGCACAGTTTTTTCCTTGGAAATCCTGAGGAAATCACATGAACGGTGGAAGAAAGGCCATGTTTTTTTTTTTTTTTTTCCGGTTTTCTTGAACTGCAAGGCCAAAAGAAAGGACAATTTTCTTGTATTCGACATGGTATTGCTTTTGTTACACTTGAATCTGATACTCACGAGCCGCATTTTATTTATGCTGTCGATTTGCTTCAAATTCTCCTCAGCTACGAAAGTACTTGCAAACCTTGTGGATCGCAGTAATGGTTAGGATGCTCAAGTAGAGAGCTGCGGGAAACGGTCCAGATAGTCATTTTTTCTTTCGGGTCCAAAGTGAGATTTGGTACAGTCACATTGCACAACTAAAGATTTTAAGATCTTGGACGTGTGGTTTGTATGATCTCAGCAACTCGATCTGAAACACAGAGAATCTCGAGAAAATTTTCTTTTCAAAGAAGTGGCAGCGTTGTAGATGTCAAGAAAGCAAGCAACTTTGCAAAACCATGAACCAATCCACCAGACTCTGCTTGCGACTCAAGTCTGAGTAGTCCTAGAGCAAAATGATCTGGCTTATGACAAGGCCAACAAAGAAGCAGCATCCTGTCTAGCTGCTCCACAATGAACTTTTCACATGCCAGAAGATCTTGTTACATTATCACTAGTGTCATGTTAAGAAAAGACTGCTTGATCGAGCATATTATTCATTTTCCAGTGGACACAGGATGTGGTATCAACGAAGACTTTCTTCCTCTCTGATCACCACTTGGCATAGCACACAGAAGAATTTACATTTGAAGGAAGAAACAATCCTACCCGACACAGCATTGTTCTTGACTAAACACCAGTACGTTTCTCGCTTGTTGCGGTCGGGAGATAGCACAAGAAGGAAAAAGAATAAAAATGAAGGAATAGCTATCTTCTTATATGCAAGACGGCGGATTTTGTACGCCTTGTGCTTCGCCATTCACATAAGAACAGTTCGATTTCACAGGCCCTTTGTCGCCGGTATAAGCCAAGTTGATGTTGTCGAGAGTGATGTTCTGGCAAGGCACTGTGGGGCTGCATATGAGGTCGACCGCCACCTGCGATGCCGAATTGCCATGGATGTTCGAGAACAAAACGTCCTTGATCTGAACATTCGACCCCGGCTACAGAGAGAGAGAGAGAGAGAGATCATCAGCTATCGCATCGGTTAGCGAGAGTAATATACCAAATGAGAAATGTAATCAAGAATCGACACAATTCAAGATTGATTGCAGTACTTTAGAGGTGTACCTCCGTTGAACAACCGCCATTCGGACAGTACTCCTGGTCAATGATAATGGGATTAGTCACATCTTTCATGTCAATGTTCACAAACTCTATGTCGTAGGCACTGCTTTTGAGCGGAGAATTCCACGTCTTGATCCTCACACCGTTCTGAGTACCTTCCATGGTACAATCCCTCACGGACAGCCCGCTGACGTCCGCCTCGTTCTCGTACTTCCCGAGGCTCCCCACGCTGAACCCATGGCCCGGCCCGCAATGGACGTTGGTGACCTTGACGTCCTTGGACCCAGGCCCGACCGAGACACAGTCGTCCCCGGTCCTGATATCGGAGTTGATGACCTTGACGCGGGACGCGTCGCCTATGTGGATCCCATCCGTGTTGGGGCTCTCGTCGGGGGCAATTATCCGCAGGTCCCGGAGCTCGACATCATTGCTGGAGAAGACGTTGAAGTGGAAACTCTTGCTGTTCACCGAAGTTATCGACTGGATCAATGTGTTGTTGACTGAACTGATTCTCACCGACTGGGAAAAGATTAGAAAGTCGTTAGAGACACCGGAGAAGCATCATTTATCATGCGATTAGATAAATGCCGTGAATTGGGAAACCATTGTGATGCACCACCAGTTCCTGGACCGTCTTAGATCTCATCAATGGGTGTTCATTAAACTTGCCAGCCTTAAATCAACAAATAATAAAAAGGGCTTGTAGTTTCTGCAATCCTCTATACAATTATTAATCAAAAAGCTCATCATTAATCTTTGATTCTTAATTTTTTTTTTAAGACAAAAAAGAAAGAAATGAAAAAGTAGGAGAGGGCTGCTGGCTTACCTGTGGGAGAGTCTTGCAACCGCATTCGTTGAAGGCCAAGCGCTCGGCCCCTCCCCATCCAACTTGCCGTTGCCGTTGATCGTCAACCCGTCGATATACTGGAAGCTGATCCAATGGTCCTGGGAGAACGTTGACTCGTCAGTCGGCGCTTTGACCAACCCTTCGAGCGCGACCGTGATGTGGCCGGTGCATGGCCCCTTGAACGCCACCGGCCAGACCAGGTACGTCCCGCTCGGGATGAACAATCTCCTATCTCCTCCCTCGTATTGACACGCTTGGTTCCATGCCTCGAGAAATGCCTAGAAAAAAAAATGAAAAATTAATAAATCACTTTCCCAAATAAAAAAAAAAAAATTAAGCCGAACCCTTTACAATATGATAATTATTCATTTTCGCCAATTGTAAAAGTCATGTTTTCTATTCGTATTTTTAGGTGCACAAGTCATGGTGAGTCTCGTGCCCTCGACCCATAATCTGGGCGAGGTGGTTTGCGCGACTCTTTTACCTTGCTATCGTCGGTCTTCCCATCGGCGACGGCCCCAAAGTCCGTCACGTAGAAGTCCTTCTCTTGTGCATGGGAGGAGGCGGGTCCATTCGCGAGCACCAGCACCGAAAACAAGAGCAGACAGATGTTGGAATCCATTTCCATGCCGTTGCACTTCTTTGGCCTTGCAATTTTAAGCATGGGATAGAGCTATAATTTCTCAGGTCTTTACTTATAGGGTTCGTGCCCCTAGTGAAAATTCAGTAACATAGGATTTGATTAAAATGTTTCCTTGATTGCACTCTCTTTAATTGAATTTCTCTTGCCCGTTTCCTTTGGCGCCAATGAGTTAATATGAAAATTGAATTTTAATTTTGATATGGTAATGTTTGGAATGTCTAATAGCGAAAATAATTTGGGTCGAATGAAAATTACGTGAATGGCGTATGCAAATCTAGTAATTTTTCTTTTCGGCTCGCCCTTAAAAAGGAATGTCTCCCAAGAATATTAAATAAAAAAAATATTCTTGGCCCTTTTAGCTAGATAATCAATCTCCTTTGATTTATTGAAGGATGGCTGATATTGATTTGGCATGATATTGTAGACTCGTATTGATTTTACATGATATTGATATACATGTGATTTTTTTATTTATTTAGAAGGATAGTTTTCTATTTTGAAATTACCTTGAAAAAGAAATAGCCAAAACGAGTTCTTATTTAATTGACTCGGGTCTATCCTATGATGTCTTAATGGATTGAATACTTCGTGATTTTCAAAAGTTTGATGAAGGGGATGAACGGAAGTGAAATAAACTGAGGACAGAATCTGGCTCAGGTAGAGAGAGACCACATGTGTGTATATATTATATAAACTTAATTCTTCAACCTTGTTAGAAGCTGGAATTATTAAAAGGTTTATTTTTCCGGAGACCAGCATATCGTAAATTGATTTTATAATTTCCTATTCTGAACAGGAATTCAAGCAAGAGGAGTAACGTGTATGTACTCAATACGAAGTTGATGTTAGCTGGGTTCACTCATATGTGGAGGAAGCTCAATAAGTCTCAAGCTCAAAAGGGCTTGAGCCCATATAATTTCTCACTATCGAAGAAGTGGTAGTCGCAAAAGACGCGGTAACAAGAGAAAAAGAGAAAGCAGAAAATCTAGGGTAAAGTCTGATTTACATCACGCTAACATCGGAGGTCGATTTGAGGTCCGATTGAGCTGAAATTTTGTCAGCATGTTCGTGGCGCAATCTTCTCGAATCTGAACAGTTTGATTTTCGTTTGAAGCTCCCTACATCAGGTTTTTCATGGATTGATCAAAACCTGCGTTTTTGGTCAGATTTATCCTTGATCTCTTGTGAAGTTTATGTATATTGCCAAGAATTATGTTCTTGAGGTCTTTGCTGCTATGTACCTCTAGTATTTGCTAGAGAAGAACATTGTTCACCCAATTTTGTTGATAGTGAAGATTTTCGGGTGGACTCCGGTCCCGTGATTTTTTATCTCCTCACATCGAGGGGGGGTTTTCCACGTAAAAATCGTCTTGTGTTTGCGTGCTTGGTATTTATTTTGCTCTACTATATTGGGTTCCTATTAGGTTTATACAAGAGGGGAGATTATTTTATTCCGCTACGTTAATTCAATATTGTTTGAATTATTATCGTTCTCCCATCAGAATGGTATCAGAGCTTCTAGTTATTACTTGATTTTTTTTTGTCTTATGTTAAACAATGGAAACGAATACAAGTAGAATGGTTACACTGAATGGTTCGAATTATCATATTTGGAAAGGGAAAATGGAAGATCTTTTATATGTGAAAGATTTTTATTTGCCCGTATTTGCTGAGGAGAAACCGGAGAATAAAACTAATGCTGAACGGTCTATATTTCATCGTCAAGTGTGTGGTTATATTAGGCAGTGGGTGGATGATAATGTTTTGAACCATATTATTGAGGAAACACATGCACGTAGTTTATGGAATAAGTTCGAACAGTTATATGCTCGAAAGACTGGGAATAATAAGTTATTTTTGATAAAACAGATAATGGCTCTGAGATATCAAGATGGTACTCGTTTGACTGATCATTTAAATTCTTTTCAAGGAATTATAAATTAGTTGACTGCGATGGAAATCAAGTTTGATGATGAAATACAAGCACTATGGTTGCTTGGTACTTTACCGGACTCATGGGAGACGTTTCGAACGTCTTTGTCTAATTCTGCCCCGGATGATACGATTACCATGGATTTGGCCAAAAGTAGTATTTTGAATGAAAAGATGAGAAGGAAGACACAAGGATCGTCCTCTTTACATTCTAATGCCTTGGTTGTTGAGAAAAGGGGGAGAAGTGAGTCTCGAGGTCCGAGAAATAGAGATAAAAGTCGAGATAAAAATAGAGGTAAGTATAATAAATTTGCTAATGTTGAGTGCCATTATTGTCATCAGAAATGACATATTCAGAGATTTTGTTGCCAGTTGAAAAGGGAGAAACAAAAGGAGAAAGGTAAAGAGAAGATAAGTGATGATAACAGTGATGACAATCATGTTGCTGCACTTAAAGAAGACTTTCTCATTATTTTTTATGGTGATGCGGTGAATTTTGTATTTCATGAGACCAGTTGGGTAATTGATAGTGGTGCATCTATTCATGCTACATCTCGTAGGGATTTTTTTACATCATACAGGTCAGGCGACTTTGGATCTATGAAGATGGGAAACAATGGGCTGGCTCAAGTTGTAGGCATCGGTGATTTGTGCCTAGAAATCAGCAATGGTACGAGGTTAATATTGAATAATGTTAAATATATACCCGATATCCGATTGAATTTGATTTCCACAGGCAAGTTAGATGATGAGGGGTATTGCAATACCTTCAATAATGGTCAATGGAAGCTCACCAAAGGTTCTCTTGTTGTGGCTAGAGGTGAAAAATATTCTTCGTTGTACCTTATGCATGCAAAGTTGTCCATGGAAAAAATTAATGTAGTAGACAGTGAAGATGCAGCTGAATTATGGCATAAGAGGCTCAGTCACATTAGTGAGAAGGGTTTGTCAATATTGGCCAAGAATAAGCTCTTTTCAGGAATGAAAAGTTCGGCGCTAAAAAAGTGTGCTCATTGTTTAGCAAGAAAACATAACAGAGTTACATTTAAAGGCCCCCTTCCTTCAAGAAAGTCAGGTATATTGGATTTAGTGCATTATGATGTTTGCGGTCCTATGAAAACAAAATTACTTGGTGGCTCTCTTTATTTTGTTACCTTCATAGATGAATTTTCAAGGAAAAATTGGATTTATACCTTAAAAGCTAAAAATCAAGTATTAGATGCCTTTAAGCAGTTTCAGGCTTCAGTTGAGAGACAAACTAGAAAGAAATTGAAATGCATCAGAACTGATAACGAGGAAGAGTATATTGGACCTTTTGATGAATATTGCAGACAACAGGGTATTCGACATCAAAAGACACCTCCCAAGACACCTCAGTTAAATGGCTTAGTTGAGAGAATGAACAGAACACTGGTTGAAATGGTAAGATGTTTACTTTCACAGTCAAAGCTACCTAGATCATTTTGGGGTGAGGCTTTAAGTACAGTTGCATATGTATTGAATCTTACTCCATGCGTTCCTTTAGAGTTTGATGTTCCTAATAGAGTTTGGACAGGCAAAGATGTTTCTTATGATTATTTGCGTGTCTTTGGGGGCAAAGCATTTGTGCATATTCCGAAAGATGAGAGGTCTAAACTTGATGTGAAAACACGACAGTGCATATTCATTGGTTGTGGACAGGATATGCTTGGCTACAAATTTTATGATCTAGTTGAAAAGAAAATTGTAAGAAGCAGAGATGTTGTGTTTATGGAAGATCAAATAATAGAGGATATTGAGAAATCAGAGACGATTTTAGCACCACAGGTTAGTGATAATTTGGATCCAGTTCCGCTTACAAATATTCCTACATAGGTTGATGAAGAGCAGCGGGAAGTCAATGTTCCAAATAACGCACATGTTCCTGAACATGTTGAAACATATAATATTATTTATGAATCAAATGTTCAATTAGATGTTCCATTGAATATTCCAATCCAGAGATCCGTTAGAGACTGACGACCTTCCACTAGGTATTCTGAAGATGAGTATGTATTATTGACTGATGCAGGTGAACCAGAGTGCTATGCAGAAGCAATAGAAGATAAGTACAAAAACAATTGGTTTGATGCTATGCGAGATGAGATGCAGTCACTTTATGATAATCATACTTTTGAGCTGGTGAAGTTACTTAAAGGTAAAAGAGCTTTGAAGAACAAGTGGGTATACATGTTGAAGCAAGATGAACATACTTCACAACCACGGTACAAAACTAGATTAATTGTTAAGGGATTTGGTTAGAGAAAGGGTATTGATTTTGATGATATATTTTCTCCAGTAGTGAAAATGTCTTATATCCGTGTGGTACTAAGGTTGGCAGCTACCCTAGATTTGGAGATTGAGCAAATGGATGTCAAAACAGCCTTCCTACATGGTGACTTGGAGGAAAAGATATACATGGAACAACTTGAAGGTTTTAAAGTGAAAGGGAAAGAGGATTATGTGTGCAAACTGAAGAAAAGTCTCTATGGCCTAAAGCAAGCACCGAGGCAATGGTACAAAAACTTTGCGTCGGTTATAACAAAACAGAGTTATAAGAAGACTTCCTCGGATAACTGTGTGTTTATCCAAAAATTTTCTGATGATGACTTTATTATTCTCTTGCTTTATGTTGATGATATGCTGATTGTTGGTAGGAATGCTTCACGAGTTGAGTTATTGAAGAAACAATTGAGCAAGTCTTTTGCCATGAAAGACTTGGGCTCGGCGAAGCAGATTCTTGGCATTAGAATTACCCGAGACAGAGATACCAAGAAGTTGTTTTTGTCCCAAGAGAAATACATCGAGAAGATCCTTCAGAAATTTTATATGGACAAGGCTAAAATGGTTAGTACTCCTCTTGCTGCCCATTTTAAGTTAAATATGAAGCAAAGTTCTACGATTGATAAAGAGAAGAAATATATGGAAAGTGTTCCATATGCCTCAGCTGTAGGAAGCTTAATGTATCCGATGGTATGTACACGCCTAGACTTGGCACATGCAGTTGGCGTCATTAGTCGCTATTTATCAAGTCCAAGCAGAGAGCACTGGAATGCAGTGAAGTGGATTATGAGGTATCTCCGGAGAACTTCAAATTTGAAACTTAGTTTTGGGACCGGGAAACTTGAGTTAGTTGGACACACAGATTCCAACTTGGTAGGAGATTGATACTCGAAGATCTACTTCTGGTTATTTGATTTCTTTTGTAGGTGGAATTGTGTCATGGAAGTCAAGATTGTAAAAGTGTGTTGCATTTTCAACAACCGAAGCTAAATTTATTGCAGCGATCGAAGCTAGTAAAGAGATGCTATGGATGAAGAAGGTCTTAGAAGAACTTGGGTTTAAGCAAAAGAGATGTGTGCTATTTTGTGATAATCAAAGCACAATTCATCTTGGTAAGAATTCATCTTTTCATGCTAGATCAAAACATATTAATGTTAGATATTATTGGATAAGGGATGTTCTAGATGAGAAGTTGTTGGAACTTGAGAAAATCCATACGGACCATAATGGCTCTGATATGATGACGAAGATTTTACCAAGAGAGAAGTTTGAACATTGCCGATTGATAGCAAGGATGGTGAATCCCTCCATATTGTTGTGAGGGGGAGATTTGTTAGCTGGGTTCACTCCTATGTGGATGAAGCCCAATGAGTCTCAAGCCCAAAAGGGCTTGAGCCCATATAATAAGTTATATGGAGAAATATGATTTCTTATTATCATAGAAGTGGCAGCCGCAAAAGACGCAGTAACAAGAGAAAAAGAGAAAGCAGAAAATCTGGGATTTGGGGTAAAGTCTAATTTACATCAAGCTGGCATCGGAGGTCGATTCAAGGTCCGATTGAGCTGAAATTTTGTCAGCATGTTCGTGGCGTAATCTTCTCGAATCTGAACGGTTTGATTTTCGTTTGAAGCTCCCTATATCAGGTTTTTCGTGGATTGATCAAAACCTGCGTTTTTGGTCAGATTTATCCTTGATCTCTTGTAAAGTTTATGTGTATTGCCAAGAATTATGTTCTTGAGATCTTTGCTGCTATGTACCTCTAGTATTTGCTAGAGAAGAACATTGTTCACCCAATTTTGTTGATAGTGAAGATTTTTGGGTAGACTCCGGTCCCGTGGTTTTTGATCTCCTTACATCGAGGGGCATCTTGTATTTGCGCACTTGGTATTTATTTTGCTCTACTATATCGGATTCTTATTCGGTTTATACAAGAGGGAATATTATTTTATTCCGCTACGTTAATTTGATATTGTTCGAATTGTTATCATTCTCCCATCAGTTGAATATTACTTGATACATTAAAACTGATATAACAAAGTACAAACGGATTACGTTGCACTGACAAAGAAATCATTTTGTTGGGTATTTAAATGGGAACGTTGTCCATAAAATCTTAAATTTATTATACTTTTATCAATTCAATCATAAATCTTTTAATTTTACTAGTTGAGTAATAAACATTTTCACGTTTTCCCGATTGAGTTAAATCCAGACAATTTTACCTGATAATCATTGACATAAATTTTTTTTAATAATGTTTTAATATTTTTATTTATTCTTTTCTTTACTCTTTTATTCTCTTTTCTTTTGTGTGTGTGTGTGTTTTTTTCTAACTGTGGCTCGCAAAGGCTAGCTAACCCTTGTCAACCATTGGAGGAGGGTTGCAAAGCCCTCATTGATCACGGTCCTTACCCTCATGGCCATTGGGTGAGGGCCGAGGCCCTCGTCTATGGCCGTGATGGCCTTGCTTAGATTTGGGCAAAGCTAAGCGAGGTTGTCTTTGCCCTTGCCAATTGCCCTCACCCGAGGTTGGCAAGGGCTTAGTGAAGATAAAACGAAAAAGAAAATAATTTTTTTTTATTAAAAATTGTTCACATTAGCGTTGGTTGTGTCACGTAGAACGGTTAGCATATATATCAACGATTTTCAACCAAAATTGGCTGGATGGATTATATTGGCAAAACGTGAAAATGTTAGGTATCAACTGGCAAAACATTGAAATGGCAATAGTGTGATAGGTTTAGGATTTTTTGAACAATTTTCCCTATTTAAATTGGCCCCTTAACATAAATAATAGTGTACATGTTATCACATCATTTAGAATAACCATTTAGCAGACTTAGGACTAGTCAATTTTGTCTCTCAATATATTAGGGGTTTGTTTGTTAACATTTCCATTTCTAAAAGTTCGTGTTCTTTTGTATAAAATAGAAATCCTAATGTCAAGTAATTTTTCTATTTCTCGGAATAGAAAAGTGGCTAGGGAATAAATTTAGAATAAAAACAAGAAATAAAAAAAAGTTGCTTCTTGTTCTTGGAAACAATTTTTGGAATAAGTCATTTTTTTCCCTTCTTCTTTCTCTTCTAACTAGTCGCCACCCTCTACTTGTCGCCGCCCGGTCGCTGCTGATTGCCATCGTCAATTGCCACTGCCAATTGTCATCGATCGCTGCCAATTGTCCTTGGTCCTTGTAGGTTGTTGCTAGTCAAGAGGAAAAAAGAAAAGAAAGGAAATCTAAAAAAATTATTAAAAAATTAAAAGAAATTCTACATTACCAAAAGATTTGTAGGTCGTACCAAATGCATTCTTATTTATTTATTTATTTATTTTGAGAATAGAAATTTTATACAGTTACTAAACATGTTCTTTTACTTGAAAATTGTTCTAGGGAATGGAAGAAATTGTTTTCTAGAATAAAAGCGTTACCAAACACATGGTCCAAATCTAGCGTCACACATCCAAACGACATATATGGAGCTTTGTATTTACAATATTAATGAAATCGCTGTAATTTTCCATCCCCCTTTAGCTGCCCTGGCACTCGTGCACGAGCATAATTTGCTAACCTTTATTATTTATTTATTTATTATAATTGCTCGGATTTTTTTTCTTTTCCTTTTTTTTTTTTATCAATATACTCTTTTCCTTATTCTATCCATCGGCGATTCCAAAAGGGAAAAAGAAAATTGCGGGGATTAGAGATTGGACTTTTCTCCAAAAAAGTTTATTCCGGCATGCATATGTCAAGCCAACGTTTCCCTTCCACGGAAAGTCACTGAAGGTACACAGCTGAATCGGTATTCCATATGCAATCCAGACTCTTTCTTTTTTCACTTGTCATTACTCATCTACTCGAATTGCTGATGTGGCATAGTTCACATGGTAGACAAGCGATGTTAATGTGGCGCATCGCTAGTGATTACATCGGCAACACAAGCAAGAAATGCAATCGCGCAGATACAACGTTGCTAGGGATGACCATTGTTGGTGTCAATGCCACCTAGCCAACATAGGTGATTTTGCTCCGACATTGAAGCCTAACTTAACGATATTGATACTTTGGCATCGTTTGGTAGTCATAATACTTATTCAATATGAGATAAAGTTGGATATAAGGGGATATAAATCGGATAAAACTATCTCATAGGGGAAGTGGAATAATAGTGATGTAATTTCTAACATCCATAAAAGAAAGTTATTTTTATTGAATAACAAAATTTTTAAATTAACAAAATTGAAATTAATTTTCAATATAAATAATATATGAATTCTAATATAAGAAATTCAAAATAACAAAAAAATAAAATTTTAGTTATTTTAATTTAATCTTATTTTTATTTATATATCAAATTTTATTCTTTTTTATAATATAAATTCAATATATAAACATAATATACATTGATCTTTATTACATATTTTAGGTATATTAGCATAGTTTACTATTTAATAAAATTTTATTAGAGAATGATAGAAGTGGAAGAAAGAAATAAAAAAAGAAATTAATTAAAAAAGAGAGGAAAATAAAATAATAAAGAAAATAAAAATAAAGTAGGTAAAAATATCGCGAAAGATTTTTACCATCTCCTTTCTCAAATTTTTGTTTCATTTATTCTTATATGCTGTTTATATCAAATAATATATATAATATGATGTAATATATTTGTCTTTATTACTGAATTACCAAATAGTGAATATGATATAGCAAAAATGTTTGAATTTCATATCATATCTATCTAGTTCTATCCTAATTAGAATTCGGACGACTAAACGTGGCATTTGACTTGTGCCATGTAATGCTTCTCCCTATATGGACATGAGGGCCAATCCTTATCGAGGAGGTCAAGTGTCCACATGGGACGATTGCTGGATGCGCTACGTAGTTCTTTGATGATATGTCTGTGTGAGGTTCGCGCGCCTGTTCTTGGTTTTCCGTCCAATCTAAGCATTCGTAAATTGCTGGATGTGCTTCCGTGGCTTTCTAATCTGATGAAACCAAGTAATCTCGACCGAACAACACTTGTCTCACAGATTTGAATCATGTCATTTCTTGCCTTCTCTTTCCAACCCATCATAGATCTAAACCATGTCGTTTATTGGATCTTGGCGTCATTTGCTGAGGTTGTGGCGCAGTTCGTAGGTCTGGGTGGTGATGCGTCGGTGAAGCTATGGCTGAGTAGTCCGTGTACAATGTGAAGCAGTGAGCGTGTAGAAGGGAGAAAAGAAAAAGAAAAGAAAAGAAAAAAGACATGGATGAAGATGGGGAAATGTACACATGGAAATACCACGTTGACCTTTTTTTTTTTAAAGCCAACTCATATTAAAATTTTAATTATAAATGTCACCAAATTATTTTGGCCGGAATTTTTTGCCGGAGGTACTTAAGTAATCATTTTTTTTCTTAGATTTGGCACTTAACTAATCTAGTAGAAACTTTTGGCACTAAATTGAGTGTTGTATATAACTTTTGACACTTTTGGTGTACTTCTCTCCCATAATAACATTAACTAGCAATGCTATTATTCTTGGGATGAGTTGGAGACAATCTTTCATGGAATGTGTATGAATGAGAAAATATTGCAGAATTTAAAGTAAAATATACCATCGGTTTCTGCTTTGTGTTGATTAAGAAGCAGGGGTTCAAAAATGAACCTAAAAACCAAATTGAAATCGAAATCGAACCAAAATTTTGTACATTTTCGGGATAATGAAAAATAACCATTCTTTTTCTGGTTCAGGTTATTACGGTTTGGTTCGATCGAAATTTTCAATAAAAACTAAACACGCAACTTAAAATCTCCTTTTTTTCTCACCCTTTATTTACTTTGGTTCTAGTAAAATCAAACCAAGTTTTCGATTCGGATTGTGATTCAATTTGGTTCAAATTTCTTGAAAACCCAAATCGAACTAAACCATTGACACTCCTATCAAGGATGAGTGTTGAAATTGGGGAAATTTTCAAATAAGGGTATGATGTGCCATGATTATTTCAAATAAGGACTCAAAGTGGACACTGTTTGAAATAATGGCATGAAGTTGCCATATTAGTTTCAAATAAGAGCTTAAAATGCCCAAATTGTCTAAAAAATTTGGCCATACAATGATTATTTTGGTCATCGGAGAATGTATATTTTAGTAAAAAAAAGATTATTAGTATATTTTTTAATTTCCAATTTTTTCTTTCATTTTCTTTTCTTTTCTTTTTCCTTTTTTCCTCTTTCCTTCATTGGCCATTGTTGTACCTTGTCAATGCTCGATGAAGGTTGTGGGCCTTAGGTGAGGTCACCCTCTTCAATGTTAGGCTAGGATCGCCCTTGCCTAATTTGGCAAGGGCAGCTTGATGCTCGAGTTTGGCTTCTGTCCGCCATGGCTAATGGAGGGAGGAGGTAAAAGGAAAAACAAAAAAAAAGAAAAGGGAAAAAAAGAAAAAAAGAAAAAAAAATTAGAAAAGGTAAAAGACAATAATGCCTTTCAATCAGCGAGGTTTGCTCCTTCTTTAAAATTAATATGGTCATTTTAAACCCTTATTTGAAATAAGTTTTAAAAACTCTTATTTGAGGAAACAAAGGCATTTTAAGCCCTTATTTGAAACAAAGTCCACTTTAGGTACTTGTTTGAGAAAATTAGAACACTTCACGCCCTTTTTTGGAATTTTCTTGTTAAAATTGTAATAAGTTTTTGCCTAGGAAAATCTAGATATAAACTAGGTTCTAGAGCAAAAGTCAGTCATTGAGAATTGTGGTTTACAAGTGTTAGTTATACCGTATTTCTAAAATAAAGCATGAGAAGTAGGTAGAGTCTGCCATGGGGAGCAAGCCTACACGAACGAGAAGTTGGTAGAGTTAGTGAAAGGGAAGAAGTCCATGGGAGCTCTTGAAAGTGATCTTCTCACACTATGTCGGAGAACAAAGCCTATAAATAGCCTCGTAGATGCTATTTTATTATCATTCTCCATTAAAATTTTGTTAAGTAGTAAACCATACTGATATTCCTAAAATACTAAAATACCTAAAGTATATAACAAATATAAATACTAAATGTATATTTTTATATTGAGCTTGTATTATAAGTTAGAAAGAAATTTGAACATATAAATAGAGATATGAATAAATAAAAACCAAACCATTGTTAAGTTATGTTATTTTTAGAAATGATTTAGAAATGATCAATTCCCTAGTGAGCAATTGCATGTGCTTGAAAAACATGTTCACATAGGTAGAAAAAGAATTTAACTACTTTGGCATGAGGTTAAATCGAGCACGCCATACAAACTTCATGCTTGATCTTAGACAAGAGACCAAAGAAAGAATGCTTAGAAGAGTTGCCAGACTTGGCTTTTATACACAAACTTTCTTAGGCTCTCCGCTATTTATTTGAGGTGGGACTCTTAGAGTGGCTTGTCCCTTGCAGGGGAGGGAGAGAGAGACTGTCATCCTATGAAAATTTTAGTTTAGATGATTTCTTCACATATTATTAAGAAATAAAATTAAAATCTCATAAAAATAAATAATTGGTTTGGTCTGGGTGGCTAGTTTTATCTCTGGAATTAAGGATCAGATCGAAGTTCCCCTACTCCAATTTTATGGAATTGGAAACCGGACCATCGTCTTGGGGAACTGGACCCCAGCGATTAGTTAGGTTCGATCTAAGTAGTTTCCGGTTTGGTCAATTCTTTTCGCTCACCTCTAGTTATTTTGAATTTTTTATAATAGAATTCAAATATTATTTTAATCTTATTAATTCAAGAAGTTTGTTATTCGAGAAAAAGAAAGTTTTATGGTATAGATATTACAAATGCTATCCATCTTTATCCAAATAATTTTATTTAGGTTTTATCTGTCTTATATTTGACTTTATTCAATCCTAAGCAAGCACCAAATATAGGATCCTTAATTTTACCTAATTAAGGAAAAAAATTTATCCTGATTACAAATCGTGACCACGGATTATAGATACCATGTTTTTTACAATGTAAACAACTAGTGTAGACTTTTTATGTCAAGAAAGAAGAGCAAAAGTCTAAGAGTTTCAATCTAAATAAGCAGAGACTATTTTTGTAGTCTTTTGACTTTTTTCACTTAATTTTGCAAATCTATCATGGAATCAGTAATAAGGGCACCGAAAGGTCCATCTTTCTTGATCACACAACACGGCTCTGTCATCTTCCTCAGAGGTTTGAGAGAAATCACAAGAAGATTATGTCACCAATTTACTTTTGGACCCATAGAGTTTGTGCTTGTTGCAGATGGGCACAGTTTTTAACTTTAGAAAACTGAGGAAATCACATGAACGGTGGAAGAAAGGCCATGTTTTCTCGGTTTTACTGCATGGCCAAAAGAAAGGACAACGTGCCATCGAGCAGATATTTTTCATTTTCCAGCGGACCTACATAGGATGTGGTATCGAAGGACACATTCTTCCTTTCCGATTACCACTTGACCTAGCGCAGAGAAGGATTTACATTTGAAGGAAGAAACGATCCTACTCGACTCAGCTATGTTCTTGACTAAACACTGGTACGTTTCTCGCTTGTTGGGGTCGGGAGATGGCAGAAAAGTAAAAGGAATGGCGGCTCCTTATTTGTCCGCCCTATATGCAAGACGGGGGCTTTTGTACACCGTAGGAGTCGCCCTTCACATTAGCACAGTGTGATTTCACAGGCCCATTGCCGCCTGTGTAAGCCAAGTTGATGTTGTCCAGATTGATGTTCTTGCAAGGAAATTGTGGGCTGCATATGAGGTCGACCGCCACCTGCGAAGCCGAAGTGCCCTGGATATTCGAGAACCAAACGTCCTTGATCTGAACATATGACCCCGACTGCAGATACGAAATGAGAATTGAGAAATGTAGTCAAGAATCGACACAATTCAAGATTGATTGCAGTACTCTCTAAGTGTACCTGCGTAGAACAACCGCCCCTTGGACAGTACTCCTGGTCAATAATAATGGGACTGAGCACATTTCTCATGGTAATGTCATTAAACGAGAAGTTGTGGGCACTGCTTCTGAGCGGAGAAGCCCACGTCTTGATCCTCACACCGTTCTGAGTGCCTTCCATGGAACAACGCCTCACGGACAGCCCGCTCACGTCCGCCTCGTCTGGGTACTTCCCGAGGCTCCCGACGCTGAACCCGTGGCCCGGCCCACAGTGGACGCCGACGATCTCAATGTCCTTGGACCCTGGCCCGATGGAGACGCAGTCGTCCCCGGTCTTGATCATGGAGTCGGTGACCTTGATGCGGGACGAGTCGCCTATGTGGATCCCGTCTGTGTTGGGGCTCTCGTCGGGGGCGACTATCTGGATGCGCCGGAACTCGAAATCATGGCAGGCGTAGACGTTGAAGTGGAAGTTCTTGCTGTTCAACGAAGTTATCTCGTGGATCAATGTGTTGTTGACGAAATTGAATCTCACCGACTGGGAAAAGATAGATTAGAGACTCGTTAGAGACACGCCGGAGAAACATCATTCATCATGCAATTGCATAAATACCATAGACACATGTTTGCCTATTCTACCCTTATGTAATCAATCATAAATCCATTTTATCAGAAAGGAAAGTAAACCTTAAACAAATTTAATTTTATTAAATAGGACCGTCTTATTTGGAAATGAATTTAATTTCAGATATGATCTATAGGCGCTCTTTAAACTTGTGGGGGGTTAAATCAATAAATAATTAAAAAGATAGATTAGAGACTCATTAGAGACTTGCCGGAGAAGCATCATTCATCATGCAATTAAACAAATACCATAGGCACATGTTTGCCTTTTCTACCCTTGTGTAATCAATGTGACATAAATCCATCTTATCAGAACGGAAAGTAAACCTTAAATGAATTTAATTTTGTAAAAGAGGGTTGTTTTATTTGGAAATGAATTTAATTTCATATATGATCTTCCGCGCTCTTCAAATTCGTCTGGCGTTAAATCAATAAATAATTAAAAAGGCCTCCTAATTTCTGCAATCCCCTATACAATTCTTAATCAAAAAGCTAATTGTTAATCTTTTATTCTTAATATTTTTTCACAACAAGAAAGAAAAAAGGAAAGGAAAAGGTAGGAGAGGGCTTACCACCGGGAGAGACCTGCAAGCGCATTTGTTGTAAGGCCAAGCGTGATGCCCCTGGCCATCGAGCGTGCCACGGCCGTTGATCCTCATTCCGTCGAGGTACTGGAAGGTGATCCAATGGTCCAGGGAGAACGTTGACTGGTCAGCGGGCGCTTTGAGCACCCCTTTGACCGTGACGATGATGAGACCGGCGCACGGCCCCTGGAACACCACCGGCCACACCAGGAACGTCCCTAGCGGGACGTACAATCTCCTCCTGTTTGCTCCTTTGTATTGACACGCTTGTTTCCACGCATTGAGAAATGCCTAGATCAAAATAAATAAATAAAAATATAATAATCACTTCCGAAAATAATTTTGCTAAGCTTTGCACTCATGGGTCGGGTCGCATTTTCAGGCGAGCTAGCTCCTGTCGAGTCTCCCGGTCCCGGGATTCTTTTTACCTTGCTATTGTCGGTCTTCCCGTCGCCGACGGCCCCGAACTTCCTCACGTCAAAGACCTTCACTTTTGCATGGGCGGAGGAGGCTCCACTCGCCAGCGGCACCAGCATTGAGGAGAAGAGCAAAAGGATCTCGAGGAGGAAGCGCAAGTTCGAGCCCATTTTCATGTTGCACTTTCTTCGGCCTTGGGGATATGAGCAATGGGATGGAGCGATGGTTCTTTTTATAGAACATAGAGAAAAATTGGAGTAATATAGGATTCGATTCGTATTTTCCTTGTTTGCTACGGCGCCAAGGAGATAATATGGAAGTTTGGTGTTTATTTTGGTAAAGTATTTTTTGGGAAATTTAATTGCGAGCAGAATATTTGAGTGAGGCCAGAACTTTACCTAATTGACTTTGAAGGACCCTAATTTTTGGGGCGGTCAAAATTGGTAAACTCTTCAAGCCAAGGAAAGTTCTCCATTGAAAATCCACATACTAATTTATGAAGGCTTTCATTTGTGGCCTCGTATGCAAATGTGGTAATTTTTGTTTTTTTCTCCCCCCTTAATAAGGGATTTCTCCTAATGAAATTAAGGGAAGAATATTGTTGGCTGCTTTAGAAATAAAGCATGCTTATTTAGATGGCTAAGGCCCGTCGGCTTCGACTCATTCCAGATCAGATAAACTTATCCTCCTCAATCTCAAAGGAGCCTTTAGTCTCTAAACTCATCGGTATCTTTGCTGCAGGAACCACGACTAGAGGCATTTTCATCCGAAGATAACATTCTTTTTCCTTTTTTCTTTCTTCTTTTGTCTACTTTTGTTATCATAAACCATGACTAGCAACGGACAATGGTAGACTTCCTAGGGCCAGTTTACACAACTATTTACTAAATGATGTATTAGCCTTATGTATTACAAGTGATGTTGTAATAATTAAGGATCCAGTTGTTTCGCAGAAAAGATGAATGGCTTGAATTTCTTGTCCTTTTACTTTGGAGCCGAGGAGATAATATGGAAATTTAGTATCATTTTGGTAAAGTATTTCTGGGAAACACAATTGAGGGGAGAATATTTGAGTAAGTCCAGAACTATACCTAATTGACTTTGATGGACCCTATTTTTGGGGCTCTCTAATGGGTCAACTTGTCAAGCCAAGGAAAGTTTGCCAATGAAAATCAATAATAATATGAATGCCTTTCATTTGTGGCTTTGCACGTAAATGTAGTAATTTCTCGCCCCTAAAAAAGAATTCCTAGGAAATTAAGGGAAAATTTGTTGGCTGTTAGAAATAAAGCATCCTCATTTTGATGGCTATGCCCCATTGGCTTTGACTTATTTTAGATCAGATAAGCTTATCCTCCTTAACAAACGTTTGATTGTTTGAATTTCTTATGTTAGAATTCAAATATTTTTGTATTGACATATAATTTTAATTTTGTTAATTTAATAAGTTTATTATTACGAGAAAAATAAGTTTCTTATTATAAATATTAGAAACCCTATCCATCTTCATACCATCTCTCTCGTGGGATAGTTTTATTTGGTTTATATCCCTCTTATCCCTCTTATATCCGACTTTATTCTACTTTGAACAGGTATCGAACACGAGATATGATAAATTTTATTCTATTCCAAATTTTATCTTGATTACCAAATGCAATCGAAGTGACTAATTTAACCTCTAAGTTCAATGGTGTCTCTGCTCCGTGAACCACGGACAGGAGCATCATCATCCAAAGATAGTTTTTTTTCTTTTTTTTGCTTTCTTCTTTCCCCTACTTTTGTTTTTGTAAAGCATGACCGGGGGAAATTAGTCAAAGCAAAACCGTCTTCCAATGGACAATGGTAGACTTGCTAAGACGGATTTACAAAACTATTTACTTAATGATGTATTAAACTTATATATAACAAGTTGTATTGTATTAAGGATCCATTTATTTTGCGAAAAACGAATGGCCTGAAAATTATTTTCCTAAAAATGATTGTTAATATTGCTTACAAAAATGAATGAAAGAAATTTTTTTTCATAATTCATGAAAATATGTAGACATAAATTGTTATCAATAATGAAAAATAATTTCCATTGATTAATTATTTCAAATAATATAAGAGATAACTTTTAGAAAAATATTTTTCAAATCATTTTTTTTGGCAAAACAAACGGAGAGTTAATTTATATTTTCACGATAAACCAAAACTTGTTTGAAGGATTTAGGTAACCCTATTCATGGAGATCCATTGAAGTGGAAAATTGTATAATGACTTAGTATTTTGCTTCATAATTTATAAGGTGATTTAGTTCGTTTTTGGCATGTTTCTTGACATTGTCCTAAGGTCTCAAGTAAAAAACTTTCCTACCTCATGGTCACAACATTAGAGAAAGGCAAAGGGTAGGTGCATCATGTAGATACAGTTCTTCCTTTGCAGTCTGTTTTGCCTGTCCATGTCTCGTTCTGCAAGAGACAGTTTCAAAGGTTCGAATAGCCCTCCGCGAAAGCCCCCCAACCAAGAAAGAAAGATGGAAGCCTTCCCCATTCCCTCAATAATGAAGCTCCCCCTTTAGCACTGGGCAGGACAGTCGAGTTTTCCCTATTGTTTTGTCCCAAAACTCACAAAGAAAAAACGAAGAAGTGAGAAAAGAGAAGTAACTTGGACAAAACGACATGAAATGTCTTACACAAATCATTATTGATAACATTGGACCAATAAATCAGATATATATAATCAATCGAAGACTACTAGAAAGCGGCTCTTCTGCTTAGAAATGAATTGCATTGAGGGGCAGCTGATATTGATATGGTTAATACCACGAAAAATCCCCAACAGGTATGCTTGTGACAAATTCACCAAAAACTAATTTTTTAACCACTAAAAACCTCAAAGTAGTACATTTATGACAAATTTTCTTTTTGTTAGTTTATGTTAAATTAGACTAATAACACGAAAAATCATAAATTGATGCACCTGTGACAAATAATGAGTAAAACCATACTAATAAATTGATCAATTGCCATATGTCATCCAATTTAGCAATTTAATAGTAAAATTTAACGAAAATCAATAGAAACTAAACTAGTCACAAGTGTACTAGTATAGAGTTTTTGGTGGTCAAAAAATTAATTTGAGGTAAATTTATTATAGGTATATCAGGTTGGAATTTTTTGTGGTATTAATCAATATTGATATTACATGAGATTGTAGACTCATAATGAATTAATCATCTTACATAAATTTTGCAATTAGAAGATATCAAAAAACAAGAAAGAATCGGTTTGAAATATTTGCCTAGGTCAAAAAAATTAATAAATGTGACCTGGTAAAAGCTGTGTCCCCCCCCCCCCCCCCGCCATGCGCAATGAAATTAACAAATTCTCAAGGGATCGACTAATTTGACAATAGTCGAGCATTTGATTTATAGTGCGTTTATTTGAAGAAAAACTTCATGGTAAAGGAAAATACTTTTCTTGAAATCATTTTTCAAAAAATGATTAATTTTCCTTTATTTTGGTGATATGTGACCGAAAACGCTTTCTAGCCTTTGGATCTCATTTAGAAAATGATTTCAATCTAAAAAAAAAATACTCTTCCATTTTCGATATGAGCGTAATCTCTTTATTTGCTGTGTATTTTTCCCATCAATGATTTCCTCCTATTTTTTGACGATACGAATGTTTAGATACCAAATGCTTTTACACGATCTTCCAAATATTAAATTATTTGGACAACACCGTTAAAATTCATCATTAAAAAAAATTTGTTCGAAAATTCTCAAAAGACGCCAAGAGGCGAAAGGGGGATGAGTTGCATCAACGCCCAGCAACGGTTCTCTAGCCATAAAAGCTCACCATCAATTTCTCCGATTTTCAGGCCATTGAAGAAGACATGACATGATCTCCCATCACCACCAATTCCACAAGTCCCTCTCCCTCTGGCTTCGCCACCCGAAACTGACCACGGCTCACGACCTGCGTCACCCTCTCCACGGTGTCGGTGTCGGTTCGCAGGACCTCAGCCAGCACGGATGCCTACACCTTGGGTGGCTTTGGCTGTGTCGGGGAGAGGATGGGAGTGAGTCCAACCTGAAGTCGATCCGGTTGGCAACAACGGCACACAAGCATAGACAGAGAGAGAAAAGAGAGAGACGAGTCAGCTCCTCGGGAGAGAGAAGATCAATTCCGGATAGTGTTTCATCTTGTTAGATTTAGGAATTCACTTTTCTTATTTTATGCATGAATATTTTTATTGATTGGAAGGTATTTTTAATTGACTAGTCATTTTCGACGAACCAAATGAATAAAAGTATGGAAAATTAATTTCAAAAAATACTTTCACTTAAACAAAAGTACCCTTAAAAGCGATAAATTCTATGTAGTTGACATTAGTGGCCATGCCCACCAGGTGTGGTCGCTTTTACGCCCAACACACTTGATCGGAACGGCTAGCTTGCACTTGCGAAGGTTGATGGACTTAACGGTTCGGATTAGACATCATCCAGGTGAGGAAATTGCCAAAACGAGGTCTTTTATTTTATTGACTTGATATAAAGTCCGTTGTTCTTCGTGTTTTTCTTGATGCTATTGTCATTGTTAGAATACCCAATGAAAAACTTAAGCTTTAAGGTATTCAAAAATTTGACGACTGGGACTGAATTTGACTTTGATATCATATTAGAATGTCTAACCAAAAAGTTCAAATTAATAGGTGGAGGGAGATCTCATGTATATAAAAAACATATGAATTCTATAATCAAGTGAGGTGAGATGTTCAACAGTCATTATGAGGGAGTTATTTTTCTGTAGACCAATATCTCATAAATTGATTTTGCATTTTCCAAATCTGACCATTATTTTACTCTAAATCAAGATCTACACCAAATTAGTAACATATATGTACTCAATATGTAATTGAGTAGGGCTAACTACATTAAAACCGATACAATAATGTTGTGTGTAGTAGTTAGGATAAAATTCAGATTAAGATAAAATTTATCTTATCCTGTGTTTGATGTTTGCTCAAGACATGATAAAATTGGATATAAAAAGGATATATGCCATATAAAATTATTTAATGGAGGAGATGGGATAAAGGTAGATAAGATTTCTGATATCTATAATAGGAAATGTATTTTTCTCTAATAACAAACTTATTAAATTAACAAAATTAAAATTATATTTCATCATAAATAATATTTGAATTCTCATATAAGAAATTCAAAATGAAAAAATAACAATTTAGCTTTTTCAATTTAATCTTATTTTTATTTATACATTCGAATTTAATTCTATTTTATAATATAAATTCAATATATAAATAAATATTTATATTTATATTTATTACATATTTTAGGTATTTTAGTATTTGAGGTAAGTACAATTTACTATTTAATAAAATTTTATTATAGAACAATGGAATGGGAAAACAGAAATAAAAAAATTAATTAATTAAAAAAAGAGATGAAAAATAAAAGTAGGCAATAGTATCATGATAGATTTTTACCATCTCCTTTTGTGAACTTTTAGGTTCATTTAGATTGATATATTTTTTATACCAAACAATATACATGATATAATGTGAATATATCTAATTTTATTAATGCGATCACCAAACAGTAGAAAAGAAATAACAAAATCCTAGGATTTTATATATTATTTCATCCAGTCTTATTCTAACTAGAAATCTAAACAACCAAGCACCAAACATAGCCTAAAAGAATTGTATTGCGCATTTTAATCAGTCCATTAACTAGAGGTGTCAATATGGGTCATAAACCCATATTATGACCCACTTTTAGTTAAATTGGTCAAATATGGGTGAAGTGAAAGTTAAATATGGATCAAATATGAATGAAGTGAAAGTTAAATATGGGTGAAGTGAAAGTTAAATATGGGTTTAGTGAGTTATTAGGTAGACCCATCATCTCTCTCCTTCCATCCCCATCCTCTATGCGTTCTCGACCTCTGTTGCCAATCCGATGAGGTTCACTCAACAATAATTAAAAAATCGATTTTTTAAAAAAAATTATTTTCCTCAAACTATTTCAATTTAGAGGTATCCACATTTTTGCATTTACTAATTTTTTATTATTTAATTTACTTTATAAATTTGATGTGAAATTTTTATTCAAATAATTTATATGTGAAAAGTTTAAAGTGGACTAAATAAGTGGGAGTAGATTTTCTTAAATTAAATTAAATATTAATATGTGTTGGTAATATGGGTCGGGTATGGGTTGGGTATAGGTCGAGTCGGATATGGGTCATCAAATTTACATTACATGAAAAATGGTCAAAACGAGTTAAATGGATCGATGTGGGTCAGACCATTTTCGATCCGATCCAAACCCGACCCGACCCACCCATTTGACACCCCTACCATTAACTTAGAAACTCATTTATAGTTTGTCACATCATTTAAAATACTTATTTAGCAGACTTAGCATTAGTCATAATTTTGTCACTTTATGTAATAATCGTGTACATCAAGCTTTACACGTCCGAACAACATCCATGAAGCTTTATGCTTACAATATTAATGAAATCGCTTTAATTTTCCGCCCCACTTTGGCTGCCTTGGCAATCTTGCCCAAGTATAATATCCTAACCTTTATTTTTATTTTGGGCTTGTATGTTTCTTTCTATTAGTTATTAATACTCCCTTTTCCTTACGCTTTCATCAATCGGCGATTCCAAAAGGAGAGAGGAAATTGCGGCGATCGGATGTGGACTTTTCCCAAAAAGTTTATTCATGCATGCTTATGTCAAGGCAACGGTTCCCTTCAAAGGAAAGACACTAAAAATACACGTATGAAAGTTGATGCTTTCATATGCAATCAGAATCCTTTCTTCACTTTTCATTAGTGATTACTTATCCAGTTGAATTGCTGATTCGACGTAATTGGCGTGGTAGGCAAGCAATGTTAACATGGTGCATCGTGAGTAATTTCATCAGCAATACAAACAAGACATGCAAATTTGCGCAGATTGAAAGTTGCGAGGGACGGACATTATCATCGTCGACACTCTTCAGCCAACATCGGTGAATCGGTGATGTTGTCCGGGCATTGATGCTTAACACTTAAGGATATTGACACTTTGATTTGGGCCACGTGATGCTTCGCCGTATAAGGACATGAGGGTCCTCATCAAATCCGCAGCGACGAGGTCAAGTGCCCCACATAGGACGACCACTAACCCTCTTTTCAAGATATTGTTGGTGTTGTTGACGTGGTGCCAATCAGGCGACATGTTAGCATCATCAGACGATGGTGATCATGTTGTGATGTCCTATCGGTATTTTAAAAGTGCCGCCAATTAGCGATGGCAAACGGGTCAGAGTGCACAAGTCGACCAAATTAAAATACTCAAACTCTTCTTTTAGGCCGAGATCCCCCACTCTGTGTTTTACCCTGCTATCGTCTTTTTGGGAGGGGAGGAATTTCACCTACAGTTCTTCCTCCCCTCTCTAGTTATTTTTCCTTTTATTTCTTGTTGTTTTTTCCCTTACCCTCCTAATCTAAATTTAGATTTGGGAGTTTTGCACTCCCAATCCTAGATTTGGAAGCTTTTCTCTTCAATTTAATTCTAAACTTAAGAGTAAATATTCCACCTCCAGCTTTAATGGTATTCACAGTATTTTCAGTGTCAAATCTGTGTTCGTTTTGGCATCTTGCACTTGTTAAAGGACTTGCTCTCAAAAATATTAGATTTGAGCTTGTTCAACATGCTTGTATTGTCATTATACGATGATAGTGTTGGGGATGTAGAACCTAGATGCACATTGCTGAATTACTAATAGAGATTCCAATGTGTGCCCATAATCAATGATTGTGTGTGATTTGATGATCAATCACTAATTTTTTCGCTTGAATACAGTCACAACTATGTTCTTCAAGGATGAGAGTGTAACTATTTTTATTGACCATGCTCAGATAATATACCTTGATTTCTGGTTTTTGGTTTGTCCTGGAGCTCTATGAGCTTGCCTTGTTACGGTGATTTGTGAGATTTCCTATTAATCTTTTCGTGTATCATTTTGGTAATCAATGTAAATTTATTTTAATGAAAAAATTCTTCTTCTTTTTTTCTAAGAACGAAAATTGATGATGACATTGGAAATAAGACACTAAATTTGAGAACTAAATATATATTTATATGTAGAAATTTTTTTCTCTACATAAATAACTAATTAATAAAAAAAACAACCAGATCCATATATGATTGTAAAACACCAAAACCTATATATGTACAGCGGAATTAAAACATACCTGTTTGAGCCATAGTCTCGTTTGATAAAAACAGATCAAATTGACAGTGTCAGTGATCTATCGGAATACCAGATCTTCCTCTCTATGACCTATTTCGATATAGCAGCTTTTATGGGATCAAGCGACTAATAAGTATAATCTACTCTTTTATAGGCTAGAGAGGGGACCTAGCAAACCCTAATCAATAGCGTGTCAACTGGCCCCTCCCATTACGGGCTTCAGTTAAACACAATTACCTACACTTTGCTGCTCAACTAGGCCCGTTATCAATAGATGCCAAAACCCAATTCAATAAGATCACTTGAGGGTTTAAATTATATTGGAATATCCATTAACCCGATTATACAAAATAGAAAATTAATTAATTAATGTAAGCCCATTATAGGAAATTTCCAACATTCTCCCACTTGGGCTACATTAATTAATTTTTTTTTTTAAACGATTTTATTGGAAAATGACACTCTCGGGTTAATAACTGAAAATTTGTTTTATGTGGCCACAATTTTGAAAAATAATATCCCAATAACAGCATCTCAAAACCAATCCAATCCAATCCTATATAACCTCATTATAGGACTATGGCGATCAATGCGTTAAGAAAATACCATAACACATAACCTTCCATAATCACATATAATAAACATTATATTTTCATGGATCATGGGCCTAGTAGTGTAGTAAGAAATAGTGCCAACATGTGATAAAAAAATATACACTATTTTTTATCGGTCCTCAATAGAGGTGTCAATATGGGTCATAAACCCATATTATGACCCACTTTTAGTTAAATGGGTCAAATATGGGTAAAGTGGAAGTTAAATATGGGTCAAATATGGGTTAAGTGAAAGTTAAATATGGGTCAAATATGGGTCAAGTGAAAGTTAAATATGGGTCAAATATGGGTTGAGTGAGTTATTAGGTAGAGCCATCATCTCTCTCCTTCCATCCCCCTCCTCTATGCGTTTTCGTCCTCCGTTGCCGATCCGATGAGGTTCACTCAATAATAATTAAAAAATCGATTTTTTTAAAAAAATTATTTTCCTCGAACTATTTCAATTTATAGATATCCACATTTTTTTATTTACTAATTTTTTATTATTTAATTTACTTTATAAATTTGATGTTAAATTTTTATTCAAATAATTTATAAGTGAAAAGTTTAAAGTGGACTAAATAAGTGGGAGTAGATTTTCTTAAATTAAGTTAAATATTAATATGTGTTGATAATATGGGTCGGGTATGGGTTGGGTATGGGTTGGGTCGGGTATGGGTCATCAAATTTACATTGCATGAAAATGGGTCAAAACGGGTTAAATGGGTCAATGTGGGTCGGACTATTTTCGACCCGACCCAAACCCAACCCGATCCACCCATTTGACACCCCTACTCCTCAATGCAATTTCTCAACAACATGAAACCGCATTAACGCAATTTCTAAACAACATGAAATTGCATAACTATGTCACAATCCAACATGAGATCTCATAATTAGTGACATCCAGTTATCTTTAAACTAAAATTTATGTAAAGATATTGTTTCATATTTCCATTTCTCAGTCGACAGGAGAAAGAATAATAATAAAATCAACAGTGATGATCATCAAAAGTAAATGCTTTAATAAACATTATAAAAGCATTATAAGTTTCCATATAACCAAAATAGCTAGAAATACAAACTATATAGCTCCCATTAACAAAAGAGATCAAAAGATTTTAAAACACCCATATTTGTTACATGATCTTTAAACATAATGGGTCGTAAACCTTTTGTTAGAGGATCGGCTAATATGGACTTAGTTCTAATATTTTCAATCATAATGTCTCCCTTTTTGACTAAGTCCATAATAATATAATATTATATCCGGTTAATATCTCAACCGTGGCATTGTTGTTGTTCACAGCAAAAGTTAAAGTTTGACACACATAATGCAATATGATCAATTATGGGCAATAAGTAATTCCACAAAATAATTAGTACATTATAAACTCCCCTTTGGGTAGAGTGTATAATGCACCATTATTTTCCACAGCATGAAGTTTGTAAAACAACAACGAGGAGAATTACATATAATTGTTAAGAATCCATCCCCTTTGGGCAGACAAATTCTTTAAATTATACATCTCCATAATATCAATATATAGAGACGATAAGGAGAATTACATATAATCTTCAAGGATCAATCCCCTTTGGGCAGACAAATCCTTTAAATTATATATCTCAATTATCTCAACCTAAAGGGGAATTATATATAACTCTCAAAATTTATCCTCTTTAAGCAGATAAACCTTTTGAGTTACACATCCCCATCATTTATCTCTAATATGTTAATATAGAGGGGAATTACACATAACTTTCAAAAATTTATCCCCTTTGGGCAGATAAATCTTTTTGAGTCATACATCCCCATCTATTTAATTTTGAAATTTATCTTCATGCAATTTTCAAATTAATATACACAATAACCCCATTTGGGCATGTGATTGTATTTACTAATTTTTATCAATAAGAAACTTCAATAATTTACAAAATTTAATAATTTGTAAATAATATTCCATTTAATCAATGCCCAAAAATTCATCAAATAATATGAAGCACTTTACGACATGTGCTTCCCAAGATCATATTGCATTTATCAATCAACAATTTTTGCCACAATTTTATGTGCCTATTTCTACAATTAAGCATATAAGATTATCTAGTTAAACTCAAGCAAGAAAGTATAGATAATCTATGCTAAATTAGGGAAAGTGAATATTGTCTCTTATCCCTCATACCCTATAATAAATTTCCATAAATTAAAAATTGGAAATATAGGCACAAAATTATTTTTCATTGAATTAAATATGGATAACAATAAATAATTCCAAATAAATATTTAAATATGCCAAAATTAAAATTTACTATACCAAAAAATCATAAATTAAAAAAAAATTGAAACAAAATGGGTCTCAAAGGACCCTACACTTGCCCTACACGTCATTCCGTGCACGTGAGGCTAACAGCTTGGCTGCACTACATCAATAAGCTTTGCTGATATCAAGGCAAACTATTGGAGAATGTTATAATTCATTTAAGACCTCACACTTCACACATGATGGAGGCAAACACATCAAGGAACGCAATCCTACATTAGCTATAGGCACATGAGCATGACAACTGAAATTTACAGTGTCCAAAGGAGAAGTGATGATAGCTCAAAATCTGTTATCTCAGGTGCTTATTCAAATTAGTTGAATCTCATTAACACCAACAATAAAGAGACTCGAAACCAAACTAATTTGATAGCCTAAAAGAGATGACGATAACAATAGAAGATAAAGGGAGCTCGTCAATGCACATGAATAAATTTACTAATACAATATGACACTTATTAGCACTACATAATACTGTTTTCTCTATGGTATTATGTTATACTAATGTTTCAAGAAGTAGTGGGCAATTGACCACTTCTCATACATGGCTTTATAGTAGGCATAGGCAAAAGCCATGTGAAAAGTAAGCCCTCCCCACTGATGCAACCAAGAAATTAATGAAGTCGATATTTGTTCAAATAGCGACAATGTTACCAATCCTTCATGAAGATTATCCCTTTTATTAAATATTTTATATCTTAATCAAAGCAAAACCACAAAGTAGGTCAACAATCCTGCTATAAGCTCATCACAAAACATCAACTATGAGACTAAATGAACAAGTCCCAATTACAATACAAAATCCTTCATAAAAAAATCAAGCGCTGCATTGCTCCATAGTCCCTATGAAGGTCCTATTTCGGATTAGTATTGTTTTCACAATCAAATTAATAATCTCATATTTACTCGAATTTGCTACTTCAACTTGGAGTAGGAAATCATATAATTTGGTTAATAAGTCTAACTTGGACTTTCCTTTTTCTTGACAATAAGTTCAACAAAATCAAAAAAGTGAATTCAAGTATAATTAAGACAATCTTGCATCCAATCAAAATCCAAGATGAATTAATTGAAGAAAAACCAAACTAAATCGTCCATATTCAAGCTTCAAAAAATTATTGTTCTTGTCTTGTAGCTTCAATCTACTGCTACTCATCTTCAAAAACTCAAACAATAATACATAATACTAGAACCTCTAAACCTCAAAAATCAAATACAATTGAAAAGCAGTATCTCTAATTTCAACCCATCTAGAGGCTCTGCATTTGCATCGTTGGGTTCAACAACTAATATATTTAAAACTATGATGGACTCAATGTCCCAGCCATGACATTGCAATTAACCACAAGTGAGGAGATCATGGGAAAGAAAAGAAGAACAAGCTAGATTGCCGCATTTTCTTTTGCACATATATAATCAAATAGAACCTATTATTCAATCTAATAAAATCCATACTACTTTCCGGTAATCATTCCATATAATCAAACAAAACAAAAAATTGATGTAGACCCTATCTTACTAAAGAAAAGGTCAAAAAAAAAAATTGCAACTATCCCAAAACTCCAGCCAAAGCAAACCATCACAAGATGGAACCAAGAATCAAACTACCCATATAGATCGAGAAATACAAGAACCAAACCCAATCAATCAATGCACTCGATCACGCATGGGAAGCAAAGGGATCCGTCATCAACCATAGAGTTGAACCTCAATTCACTCGAATAGATGGCTAAAAACCCGTAGATAGGCGGCAATACAGGCACCCACAAAAGCCAGGAAAACCAATAGGTAAAGTCCAAAACCAAACAAAGCCCAAAAATTTTCCACACCCAGAAAAGAAAAGAAAAACTTTGAATTGCATCGGACTGAAAACAATCTACTCAAGAAACAACATGGGTTCATGGGCAATAATTGAAAGGGAACATATCGAGACCCAAGAATCGCAACTTCCGAATCTAAATCACATTGAACCTAAGAATCACAATATAACGATACCTATATAATAATTGCTAACATACATCATTCAATCGGAAAAAAAATTCTAAATTTTTTTTTTAGAACCTTTACAAAATTATGAACCCCTAGAATTTCAAATTTGAAATTCATACTCAATAAAACTATATAAATTATATATGGTGAGAAAAATCTCAACATGTAGAACAAAAGCCCTAAAATTTCAGAATCGATTGATGTATGCAGAAGGTTTTCATTAACTAATTATGCTCCAAAAATCCAAAAAAAAAATTATATGTCGAAGTTAAGACCTATATGAACATTTTTCATGAAGGAGTCAACCTCTAGATCTCAACACAGAAATTGGAAAAAAAATTGACAAAAGCAACAGGCGAACAACATGCATATCGGAATCGAACAAAATATTTTTACAGATTACTAAACTGATTTTGGACAATGATTTTGGATAGCAACTGACACCGGATCTGGGTGTTTCTATGGCTTGTTGGAAAGCTCTTTAAGTTGACTTCGAATATTGTGAAGATGTCAAACACTAAAAAGCTTGTTTACTAGCTTGTTTCCAGACATATGCATAGAGAGGTTTATCATAGATCCGAAATTGCAAAATAACGATCATCCAAGAAATCAATCATATCATCATCATCATAACTTATCTCTTCAATTCTAATGCATTATTTTTACCTATTAAATAAGTACTTTGATTTGATTTGACCCACAAAAAAATATTTTGATTGATCGAAGTCACATAAGAAATTGTAAATCACAAGCCGATATAAGCTCAAATCAAAAGAAACAAACACGATAAACAACATATCGGATTTTAAAAAAAAAAAAAAAATTGGGTTATACAATCATATATGACCTGCTCTGATACTACATGTAGAAATTTTTTCTCTACATAAATAACTAATTAATCAAAAAAACAACCAGATCCATATATGATTGTAAAACACCAAAACATATATATGTACATCGGAATTAAAACATACCTGTTTGAGCCATGGTCTCGCTTGATAAAAACAGATCAAATTGACAATGTTAGTGATCTATCGGAATGCCAGATCTTCCTCTCTATGACCTATTTCGAGATAGCAGCTTTTATGGGATCAAGCGACTGATAGGTATAATCTACCCTTTTATAGGCTAGAGAGGGGACTAGCAAACCCTAATCAATAGAGTGTCAACCGGCCCCTCCCATTACGGGCTTCAGTTAAACACAATTACTTACACTTTGCTGTTCAACTAGGCCCATTATCAATAGATGCCAAAACTCAATTCAATAAGATCACTTGATGGTTTAAATTATATTGGAATATCCATTAACCCGATTATATAAAATAAAAAATTAATTAATTAATGTAAGCCCATTATAGGAAATTTCCAACATTATACCCTTCCAAAATTTACGAATGCCCCCACAAATGACACAATAATAAGTCGTTTATTCTTCAAATTGGATGAGTTTCAAGAAATGAGCATGAATTCATAATCAAATGATAGACTGAAAAGATCAAACATCTCAGGAAACGAGTTTCAGAAATCCGCTTTCGCGAGTATTAAATGTACGTCTGCCTGCATTACGGACCAAGCTCCAACACATGATTCATGGGAGGGGAGAGACTGTCGCAATCTGCGCGAACTAGTCCCTGCTGAACTGGCCTCGGACGCTCCCATAATAAGCGACGAAAGAGAGAAAAAGGATCTCCGGACATCGATGTGGATCACGGGTCAGAGATTTCTCCTAAACTTTTTGACAGAATCGGTCTTCCAAAACACCAATGAAATGGCTTTGCCTTCCCTTCAATTTGTCTCTGTCAGGCAATGGATTTAGAAAGATAAGTCAATGGGACTCAGATTGATGTCAAAAGCGATTCTAAAGTCGTATTCCTGACCTTCTTTTGTCCCTCCTTTATCTGCCCAAGGGTTGAAATTTGGGGCGTCTCCCCGACCCATAGTGACAAAAAACGTGACCCTTTACTCGAGCCCCGCAGTGGTCGCCTACGTCTTTGAAGTTGATCCCGCCCTTTAATGGCGGGAGTTATCCTATGAGAATGAGAATCTCATCTGGTGAGGAGTTTATTGGATCACTTATTAAATTGTTAATTAAAGAAACTTTACGACTTTTTGAGTACATCAATCAATCGTTTTTCCTGTGTATATATATATTTACTCGCCGCTTTCAAAATCGTTTGCCCGTGCACATATAATATGCTCAAAGTAGGGTCCTTAAGAGCAAGCATGGTCACATCAATTCTCGCTTCCTTAATAATCACTATTTGATATGAAAAAGGGCTAGAGTTGAATACAAACATTTAAGTCGTAGTTCTACTATTCCTATTTTATCACTTAATAAAAAATGAAGTAACTCTACAGGAGGTAATGGAAAGAAACATGTATTTAAAGGCGTGCATGATAATTATTTTGACTCTCTATTTTTTTTCTTTTTATCTTCTTCTTTTTTAACCGGTCGCCAACCATGGTGATGGCTAGCGACCGGTGCTGGGCAAGCTTGAGCCTCGCTTGATCCGACGAATTGGGTAGGGCTCGAGCCTCGCTAACTTCTACCGACCTTAGGCAAGGCTTGACTCTTGCCTAGCTCATCAAATTTGGTGAGGCTCGAGCTCGCCTGATGGTCTTGAGCGAGCTAAAGCGAGGTGAGGTGGAGTCTCGCCACAAGCTAGCAAGGCTCGACCTCGCTAGAATCTAGCAAGCTCAAGCCTTGCCTGGCATCAATAGCTGGCGATTGACCGAAGAAGGAGCAAAAGCAAGAAAGAAAGAAAAGAATAAGAAAAAATAAAAAAGAGAAAGAAAAAATAATTTTTAAAAAGATTTTTGTCACGTAGTTTAGATTGATTTTAAACTTATTCATTAACATGTGAGGTAATTATGCGGGTGCACAATCATTAAAATAACAATCAGCAACCAAATAAAGCATTAAATAAATTACATGGGAAAAAGGGCATCTAACACTACAAAATAAGTAAATGCCACTCCTAACTAGATTAAGAGGAAGCCATAATCATCATATCAAAAGTGCATAAACAATGACATTTGTCTCTAAGGATATTCAAAACCTTAAGTTAGAGCCCTAAGGGTTTATTCAAATTCGAACACAATCTTATACCAAAATGTTCTCATTTTTTAAGAGAAAATTACCTAAAAAATCATTTTAAAGCTTTTTGAGGAATTTTAATTTGTTGGAATTTTTTTGAATTTGTTTTTGAATTCTTTGTAGCTTTTTAGGATTTTTATGAATTTTTTAAATATTTAAATATTTTAAATATTTTTCGAATTTTCTAAAAAAGGATTTTACTTTTGGAATTTTTAAATTTTCTATGAATCTTTCTGAATTTTTGAATTTTTAGTGATTTCAATATGTTTTTTATGGTTTTTAATATTAGAGAACAAGAAAAGAAAAAAAAAGGAATTCGGACCGGGTCAAGCGACCCGGCTCGACCAAACCAACCTGCACAGGGTCCAGGTCGGATTTTAAAAACACGGGCTTATCCATGGCCCACTCCTAGATTAACCCAAAATGGCCCATGAAAACCTTTTACTCAGCCCATTCACAGCTTCCCAAATTTAACCAATTAGCCCATAAAAGGTACGAAGCCCTCTTCCTATTTCTATTTTTTGGGGTTTTTTGGGGTTTTTTGGCTTTTTCTTTTTAATTTTCTTTTGTTTCTTTGTTATTTCTTTTTAACTTTCCAGAATCTCGTATGTTTAGTACTCAGCCATCCTAAGCAAAAGCTAGCACGATAAACACTAAACCTTCGTCGATTTCCCTGAAGACACCAGATTGGACGCTTCTTGTACACCACCCAATCCCCCTCACCTACTGCAAGAGTCACCGCTGGCCACCATCCCTCATCGGACAATGAGAGCTCGAAACACACCACACAAACAAAAGCAACCATGAAGGAAAGAAGCAAGAAACATGACCATGAAAAACAGAAACCCACGGAATGAGAACAAGAGGTCTACAGTTCGAGTAAGACAACCAAGACATTCGTAGACATCCCAGAGATATTTCGTCGAACACCCGACGGGCGTCGACCAAGGGGGGGCAAACGATAACTTAACGAGGCATCGAAACTCGACCAAAATAGACATAAGCAACCAAGCGAGGGTCTAGGTGCAAGAAAAAGCAGCACCATCGGAGTCAAGACTAGGGCGAGCCGAAGCCACGCGAGCCTCGGTCGGGCGGGCTCGAAACAAAGCAGCACGGGGCGCTAGCGCGCTTGAGTGCTGGGGTCCTACCCGGCTCGACGGCGGCGCCCAGCAGGCGGGTCCGAGACGAGATCCTCGGGCCAAAGGAGGCTGAACTTAAGAGAAGGCTTACCGGAAATAGGGTCTCGAGCGTGGCCAAGCTGCTTTCTCACTCTCTACTCTCGGTTTCACGCTCTATTCTCACTCATGACCACTTTTCCTCGAGCTCTCAGTCGAAGGACTCTCCCGAGCAGCTCTCTCCTTCTCCTCTTCTCTCTGGCTCACTCGCTGCCAACGCTCTCTTTCTCTCTTCAGTTTTTAGCCAGCCCCAGGAGAAGAACCAACTCTCTCTCTCTCTCTCTCTCCGTTTCACTTTCGCTCCCATCCATGGATCCCCTCTCTCGAGCTCACTCTCTGGCTCCCTCCCTGGATCACTCTCTCTCCGATCCTTCACCCTTCTTCGTTTTCTTCTCTGAAACCTCACCGAGACACCCCCACTCGCCAGAACAGCCTACATCCCCCTCTCTTTTCTCTCCGGCCCCTCTTCTCTCTCTGTTTTTTTCTCTCTTTTATTCACCGGCGCAAATGGCCTCTGCCACGCCAGCTGTCCCTGCCGGTCTGGCCCCCCGACCACAAACCCCGGTGAGACGCTCGCCCTGCCTCCTCTGTCTCTGTACCTCGTCCTTTTCTCTGTCACCCTGTCATTTGTTCAGTGAGCGTGAGGGAAGAGAGGAAAGAAGGAAGAAAGGGCCAGGCCTAAAGTAAAGGAAAATGGGCTGGTCTTGAGAAAGAAAGGGAAAGTGGGCTGGGCTCGAGCGAAAGAAAAGGGATGCAGAAACCCTATTCACCTTTATACCATCTCTCTCATGGGATAGTTTTATTTGGCTTATATCCCTCTTATATTCGACTTTATTCCATCTTGAGTAGGTATCGAACAAGAGATGCGATAAATTTTATTCTATTCCGAATTTTATCTTGATTACCAACTGTAGTCGAAGCGACTAATTTAACCTCTAAGTTCACTGGTGTCTTTGCTCCGTGAACCACGAACAGGGGCATCATCGTCCAAAGATAGTTTTTTTTCTTTTTTTTTGCTTTCTTCTTTCCCCTACTTTTGTTTTTTGTAAAGCATGACCGGGGGAAATTAGTCAAAGCAAAACCGTCTTCCAATGGACAATGGTAGACTTCCTAAGACTGATTTACAAAACTATTTACTTAATGATGTATTAAACTTATATATAACAAGTTGTGTTGTAATAATTAAGGATCCATTTATTTTGCGAAAAACGAATGGCCTGAAAAATATTTTCCTAAAAATGATTGTTCATATTGCTTACAAAAATGAATGAAGGAAATTTTTTTTCATAATTCATGAAAATATGTAGACATAAATTGTAATCAATAATGAAAAAAAATTTCCATTGATTAATTATTTCAAATAATATAAGCGATAACTTTTAGAAAAATATTTTTCAAATCATTTTTTTTGCAAAACAAACGGAGAGTTAATTTATATTTTCACGATAAACCAAAACTTGTTTGAAGGATTTAGGTACCCCTATTCTGTTGGAAAAAATAATCCAGGAAACGCAAACTGTATGTTGTAATCAGAATATCAATATAAAGAAGATGATGACAACCTTATAAACTTACAATTCTTGGAGAAGATGAAAAATAAGATATCACTTGAAAATCACACAAATTGGAGGTGAGGTACGGATGTCCGAATCTCCTTAAGGCGATTAGTTCTGCCAATGGTGCTCCGCGATTCGCGAACTATGCCTCCCAAGATACAACACCTCGAACCTGTTTGGATTAGCACTATGCAAACAGGACTCAGTCGAACCGTTCAATTGAACCGGCACACTCAGAAGAATCGGAAGAGTAGAGTGGAATTTTTTCTTTTCTTAAGAACCTAATTGAAGCTCTATGCTCTTATCTATTTATAGAGCCTTCAAATTCATGTACAGAAGAAATACATGAATTGAATAAATATATGTATCCAAGAAGAGATTCATGAATTCAGGAGATACGTGAATCCGAGAGATTCATGAATTCAGGAGATACGTGTATCCGAGAGATTCATGAATTCAGGAGATACGTGTATCCGAGAGATTCATGAATTTCGGAGATACGTGAATCCAAGAGATTCATTAATCCAATAAATATAGATACGTGAACAGAAAAGACGTATCTTAATTTGTTTGCATTCGTTGATCCATTAACCATATATATAACATATTCATGGAGATCCATTGAAGTGGAAAATTGTATAATGACTTAGTTTTTTGTTTCATAATTTATAAGGTGATTTAGTTCGTTTTTGACATGTTTCTTGACATTGTCCTAAGGTCTCAAGTAAAAAACTTTCCTACCTCATGGTCACAACATTAGAGAAAGGCAAAGGGTAGGTGCATCATGTAGATACACTTCTTCCTTTGCAGTCTGTTTTGCCTGTCCATGTCTCGTTCTGCAAGAGATAGTGTCGAAGGTTCGAATAGCCCTCCGCGAAAGCCCCCCAAGCAAGAAAGAAAGATGGAAGCCTTTCCCATTCCCTCAATAATGAAGCTCCCCCTTGAGCAATGGGCAGGACAGTCGAGTTTTCCCTATTGTTTTGTCCCAAAACTCACAAAGAAAAAACGAAGAAGTGAGAAAAGAGAAGTAACTTGGACAAAACGACATGAAATGACTTAGACAAATCATTGTCGATAACATTGGACCAATAAATCAGATATATATAATCAATCAAAGACTACTGGAAAGCGGCTCTTCTGCTTAGAAATGAATTGCATTGAGGGGCGGCTGATATTGATATGGTTAATACCATGAAAAATCCCCAATAGGTACACTTGTGACAAATTCACCCAAAACAATTTTTTTAACCACTAAAAACCTCAAAGTAGTACATTTATGACAATTTTTCTCTTTGTTAGTTTATGTTAAATTAGACTAATAGCATGAAAAATCACAAATTGATGCACCTGTGACAAATAAAGAGTAAAACCATACTAATAAATTGATAAATTGCCATATGTCATCAAATTTAGCAATTTAATGACAAAATTTAACAAAAATCAATAGAGGCTAAACTAGTCACAAGTGTACTAGTATGGAATTTTTGGTGGTCAAAAAATTAATTTGAGGTAAATTTATTAAAGGTATATCAGGTTGGAATTTTTTGTGGTATTAATCAATATTTATATTACATGAGATTGTAGACTCATAATGAATTAATCATCTTACATAAATTTTGCAATTAGAAGATATAAAAAAACAAGAAAGAATCGGTTTGAAATATTTACCTAGGTCAAAAAAATTAATAAATGTGACCTGGTAAAAGCTGTGTTCCCCTCCCCCATGCGCAATGAAACTAACAAATTTTCAAGGGATCGACTAATTTGACAATAGTCTAGCATTTGATTTATAGTGCATTCATTTGAAGAAAAACTTCATGGTAAAGGAAAATACTTTTCTTGAAATCATTTTTCAAAAATAATTAATTTTCCTTTATTTTAGTGATATGTGACCGAAAACGCTTTCTATCCTTTGGATCTCATTTAAAAAATGATTTCAATCTAAAAAAAAAAAAATACTCTTCCATTTTCAATAGGGAAAATGCCACCAAAAACCCAAACTATGCCCCTTGGGACAATTTTACCGAACTTTTTTTGTGCCATAAAAACCCCAAACTATGCCACTTGGGACAATTTTACCCTAAACTTTTTTTTGTGCCACCAAAAACCCTAAACTATGCCACTTGGACAATTTTACCCTGAACTTTTTCTTGTGCCACGAAAAACCCTGAACTATGCCACTTGGGACACATTTACCCCAAACTTTTTAACTAAAGGGCATTTTCGTCTTTTCCTTTTTTTCTTTTCTTTTTCTTTTTTTTTTCCTCTTCCCCCTGGCCGGACCGGCAGAGGGAGCCCGGCGACGGCCACCCTCGCCGGCGGCGACGTCCGGCGAGGGTGGCCCACGCCGGGAGGGTCGCCCCGGCCGGCGAGGGCCGCCTCGCCGGATCGGCGGGGCGGCCCTCCCGTGTCTCGGCGAGGGTCGCCCTCGCCGGATCTCAGGCGGGGTGGCCCTCCCGGCGTCGGGCGAGGGCCGCCCGCCAGATCCGGCGCGGCGGCCCTCGCCTGGGCGGCCCTCCTCGGCGAGGGCCACCCTCGCCCGAGTCGCGAGGGTCGCCGGTCGGGAGCGACCCTCCCGGCGAGGGCCACCCTCGCCGGGACGCGGCGCCGACGAGGGTGGCATCGCCGCCGACGCCGGCCACCTCTCGCGGTGGGGAAGAAGAAGAAAAAAAAAAAAAAAATTAAAAAGAAGAAGGAAAAGACAAAAATGCCCTTCGATAAAAAGTGCGGGGTAAATGTGTCCCAAGTGGCATAGTTCGGGGTTTTTCGTGGCACAAGAAAAGTTCAGAGTAAAATTGTCCAAGTGGCATAGTTTAGGGTTTTGGTGGCACAAAAAAAAAAGTTTAGGGTAAAATTGTCCCAAGTGGCATAGTTTGGGGTTTTTTATGGCACAAAAAAAAGTTTAGGGTAAAATTGTCCCAGGGGGCATAGTTTGGGGTTTTTGGTGGCATTTTCCCTTTTCAATATGTGCGTCATCTCTTTATATGCTGTGTATATTTCCCATCAATGATTTCCTCCTTTTTTTGACGATATGAATGTTTAGATACCAAATGCTTTTACACGATCTTCCAAATATTAAATTATTTGGACAACACCGTTAAAATTCATCATTAAAAAAAATTGTCCGAAAATTCTCAAAAGACGCCAAGAGGCGAATAAGGGGATGAGTTGCATCAACGCCCAGCAACGGTTCTCCAGCCATAAAAGCTCACCATCAATTTCTCCGATCTTCAGGACATTGAAGAAGACATGACATGATCTCCCGTCACCACCAATTCCACAAGTCCCTCTCCCTCTGGCTTTGGCACCCGAAACTGACCACGGCTCGAGACCTGCGTCACCCTCTCCACGGTGTCGGTTCGACCTGAAGTCAATCCGGTTGGCAACAACGGCACACAAGCATAGACAGAGAGAGAAAAGAGAGAGAGACAAGTCGGTTCTTCGGGAGAGAGAAGATCAATTCCGGATAGTGTTTCACCTTGTTAGATATAGGAATTCACTTTTCTAATTTTATGTATGAATATTTTCGTTGATTGGAAGGTATTTTTAATTGACTAGTCATTTTTATGAACCAAATAGATAGAAATATGGAAAATTATTTTCAAAAAAATACTTTCACTGAAACAAAAGTACCCTTAAAAGCGAAAAATTCTATGTAGTTTTTCTCTTTCAGAATGACATTAGTGGCCATGCCCACCAGGTGTGGTCGCTTTTACGCCCAACACACTTGATCGGAACGGCTAGCGTGCACTTGCGAAGGTCGATGGACTTAACGGTTCGGATTAGACGTCATCCAGGTGAGGAAATTGCCAAAACCGGGTCTTTTATTTTATTGACTTGATATAAAGTTCGTTGTTCTTCGTGTTTTTCTTGATGCTATTGTCATTGTTGGAATATCCAACGAAAAACTTAAGCTTTAAGGTATTCAAAAATTTGATGACTGGGGCTGAATTTGACTTTGATATCATATTAGAATGTCCAACCAAAAAATTCAAATTAATAGATGGAGGGAAATCTCATGTATATAAAAAACATATAAACTCTATAATCAAGTGAGGTGAGATGTTCAATAGTCATTATGAGGGAGTTATTTTTCTGTAGACCAATATCTCTTAAATTGATTTTGCATTTTCCAAATCTGACCATTATTTCACTCTAAATCAAGATCTACACCAAATTAGTAACATATATGTACTCAATACGTAATTGAGTAGGGCTAACTACATTACAACCAATACAATAATGCTACGTGTAGTAGTTAGGATAAAAATTTATCTTCTCCTGTGTTTGATATTTGCTGAAGACAGGATAAAATTGGATATATAAGGGATATATGCCAGATAAAATTATTTAATGGAGGAGATGGGATAAAGATGATATGATTTTTGATATTATAATAGGAAATGTATTTTTCTCTAATAATAAACTTATTAAATTAACAAAATTAAAATTATATTTCATCATAAATAATATTTGAATTCTCATATAAGAAATTCAAAATGAAAAAAATAACAATTTAGCTTTTTCAATTTAATCTTATTTTTATTTATACATTCGAATTTAATTCTATCTTATAATATAAATTCAATATATAAATAAATATTTATATTTATATTTATTACATATTTTAGGTATTTTAGTATTTGAGGTAAGTACAATTTACTATTTAATAAAATTTTATTAGAGAACAATGGAATGGGAAAACAGAAATAAAAAAAATTAATTAATTAAAAAGAGATGAAAAATAAAATAAAAAATAATAAAGTAGGCAAGAGTATCATGATAGATTTTTACCATCTCCTTTTGTGAACTTTTAGGTTCATTTAGATTGATATATTTTTATACCAAACAATATACATGATATAATGTGAATATATCTAATTTTATTACTGCGATCACTAAACAGTAGAAAAGACATAACAAAATCCTAGGATTTTATATATTATTTTATCCAGTTTTATTCTGGCTAGAAATTCAAACAACCAAGCACCAAAAGTAGCCCAAAAGAATTGTATTGCGCATTTTAGTTGGTCCATTAACTTAGAAACTCATTTATAGTTTGTCACGTCATTTAAAATACTTATTTAGCAAGACTTAGCATTAGTCATAATTTTGTCACTTTATGTAATAATCGTGTAAATCAAGCTTTACACGTCCGAACAACATCCATGAAGCTTTTATGCTTACAATATTAATGAAATCGCTTTAATTTTCCGCCCTACTTTGGCTAACTTGGCAATCTTGTCCAAGTATAATTTCCTAACCTTTATTTTTATTTTGGGCTTGTATGTTTCTTTCTATTAGTTATTAAAACTCCCTTTTCCTTACGCTTTAATCAATCGGCGATTCCAAAAGGAGAGAGGAAATTGCGGCGATCGGATGTGGACTTTTCCCAAAAAGTTTATTCATGCATGCTTATGTCAAGGCAACGGTTCCCTTCAAAGGAAAGACACTAAAGATACACCGATGAAAGTTGGTGCTTTCATAGGCAATCAGAATCCTTTCTTCACTTTTCATTAGTGATTACTTATCCAGTCGAATTGCTGATTCGACGAAATTAACGTGGTAGGCAAGCAGTGTTAACATGGCGCATCGTGAGTAATTTCATCAGCAATACAAACAAGACATGCAAATGCGCAGATTGAAAGTTGCTGAGGGATGAACATAATCATCGTCGACACTCTTCAGCCAACATCGGTGAATCGGTGATGTTGTCCGGACATTGATGCTTAACACTTAAGGATATTGACACTTCGATTTGTGCCACGTGATGCTTCGCAGTATATGGACATGAGGGCCCTCATCAAATCCTCAGCGACGAGGTCAAAAGCCCCACATAGGACGACCGCTAACTCTCTTTTGAAGATATTGTTGGTGTTGTTGACGTGGTGCCAATCAGGCTACCTGTTAGCATCATCAGACGATGGTGATCATGTTGTGATGTCCTATCGGTATCTAAAAGTGCCGCCAATTAGCGATGGCAAACGGGTCAGAGTGCACGAGTCGACCAAATTAAAATACTCAAACTCTTCTTTTAGGCCGAGATCCCCCACACTCTGTGTTTTACCCCCTATCCCAAACACCTACAGTTCTTCCTCCCCTCTCTAGTGTTTTTCCTTTATTTCTTGTTTTTCTTCCTTACCCTCCTAATCTAAATTTAGATTTGGGAGTTTTGCGCTCCCGATCTTAGATTTGGAAGCTTTTCTCTTCAATTTAATTTTCTAAATTTAAAAGTTTTGATGAATAAATATTCCACCTCTAGCTTTAATGGTATTCACAGCATTTTCAGTGTCAAATCTTTGTTCATTTAATGTGTTTTGATTGAAAGTTTTGGCATCTTGCACTTGTTAAAGGACCTTGCTCTCATAAGTGTTAGATTTGAGCTTGTTCAACATGCTTGTATTGTCATTATACGACAATGGTGTTGGGGATGTAGAACTTAGATGCACACTACTGAAAAGCAAAGCCGTAATTACTAATAGAGATTCCAATGTGTGCCCATAATTAATGATATTGTGTGATTTGATGATCAATCACTAATTCTTTCGCTTGAATACAATCACAACTATGTTCTTCAAGGATGAGAGTGTAACTATTTTTATTGACCATGCTCTGATAATATACCTTGATTTCTGGTTTTTCATTTGTTTTGGAGCTCTATGAGCTTGTCTTGTTACGGTGATTTGTGAGATTTCCTATTAATCTTTTTGTGTATCATTTTGGTAATCAATGTAAATTTATTTTAACAAAAAAATTCTTCTTTTTTTCTAAGAACGAAAATTGATGATGACATTGGAAATAAGACACTAAATTTGAGAACTAAATATAGATTTATACCCTTCGAAAATTTACGAATATCCCCCCAAATGACACAATAATAAGATTCGTTTATTCTTCAAATTGGATGAGTTTCAAAGCATGAATTCATAATCAAGTGATAGACTGAAAAGATCAAACATCTCAGGAAACGAGATTCAGAAATCCGCTATCGTGAGTATTAAATGTACGTATACATGCATTCCGGACCAAAGCTCCAAGATATGACTCGTGGGAGGGGAGAGACTGTCGCAACCTGCGCGAACTAGTCCCTGCTGAACTGGCCTCGGACGCTCCCATAATAAGCGACGAAAGAGAGAAAAAGGATCTCCGGACATCGATGTGGATCACGGGTCAGATTTCTCCAAAACTTTTTGACAGAATTGCTCTTCCAAAACACCAATGAAATGGCTTTGCCTTCCCTTCAATTTGTCTCTGTCAGGCAATGGGACTCAGACTGATGTCAAAAGCGATTCTAAAGTTGTATTCCTGACCTTCTTTTGTCCCTCCTTTATCTGCCCAAGGGTTGAAATTTGGGGCGTCTCCCCGACCCATAGTGACAAAAAACCTGACTCTTTACTCGAGCCCCGTGGTGGCCGCCTACGTCTTTAAAGTTGATCCCGCCCTTTAATGGCGGGAGTTATCCTATGAGAATGAGGATCTCATCTGGTGAGGAGTTTATTGGATCACTTATTAAATTGTTAATTAAAGAAACTTTACGACTTTTTGAGTACATCAATCAATCGTTTTTCCTGTGTATATATATTTACTCGCGGCTTTCAAAATCGTTTTCCCGTGCACATATAATATGCTCAAAGTAGGGTCCTTAAGAGCAAGCGTGGTCACATCAATTCTCGCTTCCTTAATAATCGCTATTTGATATGAAAAAGGGCTAGAGTCGAATACAAACATTTAAAGTCGTAGTTCTACTATTCCTATTTTATCACTTAATAAAAAATGAAGTAACTCTATAAGAGGTAATGGAAAGAAACATGTATTTAAAGGCGCGCATGATAATTATTTTGACTATTTATTTTTTTATTTTTCTATTCTCGGAAACATATTTGGAATAGAAATCCATTGGATAATGCAATTTCATTTTTCTATTTTTGAAACAAATTTGTACTTCAGAAACAAGTTTGGGACTATATTGAGAAGTAAAAAAATTTAATTTTTATTTTTAGAATAAATTTGAGAAATAAAAACTATTTTCATCACTCGTCCTCACTACTAACCGGCTACCCACCCATCAACCGCCGATCGACCACCGTTGCTCGCCGTCCACCACTGTTCGTTGTCATTTGTCATTGCCTACCACTAGTTTGTGTTTGAATTTTAAATCCAAAAATAGAAACACATTTTTTTATTTAGAAACTCATCCAGGGATTATAAATAGAAAAAATCAATTTCTAACCAAAAATTGAGTTCTAGAACAAAATAGTTATCATTCGCACCCACTTTTGTTGATTTCAAGATTAGCAAATCAATTAGCAAAGCGATTTCCTTCTTAAAAGTTATGTTGAACTTGAAATTCAAAGTAAGAGCGCAATAGTCTTGTTAAGATATCCCTGAGCAAAGCAAGGCCAATTTTATCATCCATAAGTTCTTGAATAAGAAGATCAGTGATGGCTTTGGAGTCATCACAATCATAAGCTCTAGACTAAGAAGATCAGTGATGTACTTAATAATCTAAGTATTTATGTATTTATGCAAGACATCAATAGGGTCAATTAGTTAAGTCTATCTTATCATTGCACGTTTTCGGTGTTAAAAATGCATTTGTTTGTCGGAAAACTTCATTTTCAAGCAAAATGTTTTCCCCTTATCATATTAAGAAATTCATCTTCCTTACTTCAAGCAATAATATTTTCTTGATTGTATATGGTTATTCACTTACTAATTATTTGCAATGAACCATGCACGTGAAAGTTTAGAAAAAACTGATTCACCGATAACTTTTTCACTCAAACAAACATGCCCTAAAATTCGAACCTCTTCCATACACCCTAGAACAACTTCCTAAGAAAAATTCAAGTTCTTTTAATATTTTTACATATCATGAACATATCCAACACTTGTGCACGTTTACTTGTAAATATAGGATGTAATTCAACTACTAACTATGCCTATATTACACTGGCACCCATTCCAAAATACCTCTTAGACGACAAACATATCAAGATAAATATTAGATACCATCAAATAAAGACCAACAAGGCAACAAATTCAAAGGAGAATCTTAATTATCTAGAGTGGATTTTGGATACCCTCAACAACATCTTTACTTTAAAAAAGCACCGTAAAATAAGTTTCTTTAGAAATCACACTTTTTGGACCAAAAAGTGTGATTTCTCATCTTAGGTGGGGAAGGCAATCGATATTTTATCTAAAGCAAAGTTAATGAAATGAAACAAAGCATATATCATCTTTTTCCGACTATGATAGATTTTTCCATATTGAGAGAAAGGGGGAGAGAGAGAGAGATAAAACCCTAGATGGCGATTCTTCCTTAATGTCTGTTGAAGGAAAGGAAGATGCAATTTGCAGAGGCTTGAGCAAGTTTAGCGGCGGATGGCAAAAGAATAGGAAATTAAATCAAAGTTATAATATAAAAGAAAAAACCGAGAGATTTCCTTTCTTTTCTCAATCCCAAAAAAAGTTTTCCTCAGCTCAATCAAAACAAGAATAGGAAATTAATTCTAAGTTATCTTCTCCTGACAAGACGATCGCAAAAAAAGAATATACAATGCTTGGATCTTCATGAAAAGAATCTCCCTCTCCCCTCATCTACTCTCCTCGAAAAGCCAAAAGGGGTATGGAAACAGAACAAACACCATACTCAGAAATCCCTTGTTATTCTCTCTCAACTTGCCCCTTTTTGCTCATTATATATGCATTAACACTCTCGGCGCAAGCTACAATCTCGACCTCACTTGACTGAATGTGGAGACTTTTCCTTGAAGGGAAGAACCCAGAACGACAGAGAGAGCGGGAGGAGTCAAGAGCTAATCGTACCTTCGAGGATGCTTCGCATTACTTGGTCCTGCATTGTCCTTTTATGCTGTTCGTTCCCTCTTCATGCACTCAATCACAATGCAACTACTTCTAAAATCTTGGTCCATCCACATCAGCATCCCGACCCTCAAGCTGTCGTCCATGACGTGAACCGGTAATTAGTTTCTCTCCGTAAGTACAGAAACTGAAGCAAAAAAAAAAAAAGGCAGGAAAGAAACAAATACAAAAAAAGTGCTGGTAAACCAACCGGCAAATTTCCATCTGGTTCGTTTTCTATCAAATTTTGGATGCGTTCTGGGTACAACGTTTGTGGGATAATCACATGACAGGTGTCGATGGGCTGAACACGTGGCGACTTGTGACCTTGCCCCTCTGGCAAACTGTGATTTTTCGTGTGTTAACATGTCATGCTGACAAAATATTTCTCTATTGTTAAGTCTCAATATTTAAAGATAGCATGGTGAGAGAATGCGAGTGTCGCAGTATTAAGATTACTGCATGTGCTTGTGGTGTCACTTTCACATAAAATACTTTCGTTTTGGTAGGAATAATGTTGCTGTCTTCTTTGGATTTCAATTAAGACTTAGCAAAGGATATTAAATTTCAAATTGGTCCTTGGAATCTGAAGGCAAACGATTTTCGTGCAGGAGGGTGAACGAATCCGTCACCAGAAGGCAGCTCCTTGCGATCCAAGAAAAGGACCAGTGCTTGACGGGCAATCCGATTGACGACTGCTGGCGGTGCGACCCGAATTGGGAATCGAACCGCGAGCACCTAGCCGACTGCGCAATCGGGTTCGGCCATGAAGCCCTGGGGGGCAGGGGCGGCAACATCTACGTTGTGACAGACCCATCCGACCCGGACCCAGAGAACCCGCCCCCTGGCACGCTCCGCTACGGTGTTGTCCAAGCCGGACCCCTCTGGATCATCTTCTCTGGTAATGAACTGGCGAAATCATCCACAATCGAGCTTACCCATGTCATTTATATAAGTGCATGCTTCTGTGGAATTTGTCTGTTATATGCTCTGTTTTCTATGTTTAGATCAAATACTTACGCTCAATCAAAAGAAAAAAGAGAGATCAAGTACTTAAGACGGTAGACCTTGGGTTAATATCAAATACTATGAAGGCTTACTAGGATAATGCCGGGACTCAAGGCGCAGTGCGAAATTACCATCGGCGAAACAGGAATATGAGACTCAGTTTCGTGTAGACAAGGTAGCTTATTTAGGCAAACAGAAACTTAGACAAGACGAAATCCTCTGGACAAAGTTTGACATATGATGTACCTGCTAAACTGGTTCAACATTTTTCTGTTTCCCCACCTAGGTAATATGGTAATCAATCTCAAGTATGAGCTTCTTATCAGCAGTTTCAAGACCATCGATGGCCGAGGAGCCAATGTGCAGATAACGGGTCTCGGTTGTTTGATCATTTATGATGTCACCAACATCATCATCCACAATGTGCACATTTACCACTGCAAGCCTTCTGGGAATGCCAAGATCCGGATCAGCCCGACACAAGTTGTTGCGAGGGGAAAATCAGATGGCGATGGGATATCTGTCTTAGCATCATCAAAAATCTGGATTGACCATTGTTTCTTGTCGGATTGCACAGACGGTCTGATTGATGTCACTGAAGGATCTACAGCAGTCACTATATCCAACAACATGTTCACCCACCACGATAAGGTGATGCTGTTGGGTCACAGTGATGATTTCACAGCCGACACACAGATGCAAGTGACTGTTGCGTTCAATCACTTTGGCGTAGGCCTAACGGAAAGGATGCCACGGTGCCGGTTCGGGTACTTTCATGTTGTGAACAATGACTACACTCAATGGGGCATGTATGCTGTAGGAGGAAGCTCCCATCCTACCATTAATAGTCAGGGGAATCGGTATACTGCGCCGCAGGACAATAACAAGGAGGTAAACTTAAATATATTTGATCTGCATTTGTTGATTCTATAGAAATTGTTTTTGTGAGATTGAATCATCTAGAACCTGCATAATCAGCCTCCTTCAATTTGGTAAGTTAGTGAAGCAGGTTGTTGCACATGAGTTTTACTGGGTGCTACTTTCGTGTTTATAAAAGTAAAGGAAATAAAAATCATCTATAGTGTCTTGATAGGCTGGAAATGATTATCTTGCTGCATTATCTCGCCATACTACATAATAATACACTTATCCTTTGATTAGATGAATAAACATCATGTTAAAATGTATGTAATAAAACCTAGTAGCTGCTTTGAACTGTAATTAAGTGAGTTCGGTAGAAGAAGCCTAGATGATCAATATGTTTGCTGCATAATGCCCGTTGCCTGATTATTACTTACATGTATTGGAGGAAATAGGTGACAAAGCGAATGGACACAGATGAGAGCGAGTGGAAGAAATGGAATTGGAGATCGGAAGGCGATTTGATGGTGAACGGTGCCTTCTTTGTGATATCTGGTGCAGACATGAGCCCCCAATATGCTGAAGCCTCTAGTATGTCGCCCCTATCGGCAAACTACATCGATCAGCTCACTAGTACTGCTGGTGTCTTAGTTGCACAGAGGTAAATCTCGGTGTCTATTCCCTTAATTGCAACTCTAATATATGCGTTATGTCTTAACCTAACCTATCAAAGCACAAGCAAATAACTTTAGATGTGCCCATCTTTGATTTAGAGGTACTATTGTAATCGCTCATTTTGACGATCACCTTGGATAAGATACTATAAGATTAAATTGATTGTCAGCAAGTAGCACAGATTTTAGTCTCCTGAACATGCAATTCAAACTTTGTGCACCATGCTGCAAATTTAGCTATTTAATCAAATTCGGGTAGGGATGGGCAATTCAATGGAAACTACTAGTATAGGATCCTTGTAGTCCATAGGAACATGCCTTTCTTGTTTTGAATCCATCTTTGTTCCTTTAGGAGCCATAGGTTCACTCGTATTCTGTTGCTATTTGCCATACTGACAGTATATTCATATGTGGTTTATGCTGCTACTCTTGGGTGATCACCTCAATAAATATTTCAATGCCATGAAAACCTTCAGTTCTTTGTCTATGGTAAATCATTTTTGTTGTTATTCTTGTGGATAGGACTAAGGACTAATAACATTTAGCCTTTTATTCACTTTCTTCCTCTTTTGGCCAGTGCATTAAGTATTTGTACAATCAGAGCTATTATTGTCATTTTAGTTTCCTTCGCTGGTTTATGTTTCTTCTGTTTGCTCATCAGGAGTGACGGTGGGACTGTGGTGAATCCCCCTCCCGGGTTAGGAGGCGGGATCATTACGAATCCTGCCACTCCCGGGTCAACCGGTGGGACTGTGATGAATCCTGCCACTCCCGGGTCAACCGATGGGACTACGACGAATCCCGGGTCAAGTGGTGGAGATGGAAGCTTTTGCTACCCAGGACAGGGATCAAGCGGAACCGTACCTGGAGCCGGCGGTTGGGGATATCCCGACAACGGCATCGACTATGGCTCCATATTCAATAGCAAGGCCGGGATGCCCCTTGCCCCTGTGACCTCAGTAGTCTTATTTGTCATAACCATTTTAGTATTTTTACATCAAACTCGCTTCTGATGCAACACACACTGTAGAATCTAGAATAGGTAATTATAGTCGATTTAGTTGGTAAACACAAGCGTGAATCCGGCTAATTGTCGTGAAAGGATTGTGTAGAGCTTTGATTTTTTGCAGCATTGGGGGCTTACCCAACAACCGTTCTATCAAATTGTCAATGACGGTGGATAGGAAAATGTACAGCTACCATGAACGGAAATACCTTAACTCTCCTATATATGTACCCCATCAATGATTCTGCATTTAGTAGCAAGTGATTCTGCATTTAGTAGCTTTCTCTCCTCAAGGAATCATCACTTGTGTTTCCATGGTGGGCGCGGTGGGCGCCAAAGAGCGGTTCCCGCGGGAGAAAGTAGCAATAGTCTCATGTATTTTACATGGGTTGGCCGCCGAGGAGCGGTTTGCCCTTGGAGGAGCTATCTTATTCTGAAACATGAGAAGATAAAATTAGAAAAGAAATACAGGAGTAAAATGTAAATGCCCAAGATCCACCACCACAAGGCGGCAAGGGTCGCGTGACCACTAATCCCCCTTCACCTTCAACTACCGCAAGAGTCACCGCTGGCCATCATCCCTCATCGGACAATGAGCTCGAAACACACCACACAAACAAAAGCAACCGTGAAGGAAAGAAGCAAGAAACATGACCATGACATACAGAAACCCACAGAATGAGAACAAGAGGTCTACAATTCGAGTAAGACAATCAAGATATTCGTAGACATCCCAGAGACATTTCGTCGAACACCCGACGGGCGTCGACCAGGGGGGCAAGCGATAACTTAACGAGGCCTCGAAACTCGACCAAAATAGACAAAAGCAACCAAGCGAGGGTCTAGGCTCACTCTCTGGCTCCCCCTGGATCACTCTCTCTCCGATCCTTCACCCTTCTTCGTTTTCTTCTCTGAAACCTCACCGAGACACCCCCACTCGCCAGAACAGCCTACATCCCCCTCACTCTCGGATTCACTCCTTCTCGTTCACTCCGCCCCATCTTCTCTCTCTGTTTTTTTCTCTCTTTTATTCACCGGCGCAAATGGCCTCTGCCACGCCAGCTGTCCCTGCCGGTCTGGCCCCCCGACCACCAACTCCGGTGAGACGCTCGCCCTGCCTCCTCCGTCTCTGTACCTCGTCATTTTCTCTGTCACCCCGTCTTTCGTTCAGTGAGCGTGAGGGAAGAGGGGAAAGAAGGAAGAAAGGGCCAGGCCTAAAGTAAAGGAAAATGGGCTGGTCTTGGGAAAGAAAGGAAAAGTGGGCTGGGCTCGAGCGAAAGAAAAGGGAAGCAGAAACGAAAGAGGTCGGGCCAGCCCGCCCCTGGCCCGGTCTCTCTTTTTTTCATTTTCTTCTTTCTATTCTTTTTTGATAGTACTATTAATGCAAATGCTCCTAATGTTTATATGCCATGCAATTTTAATGATTTTTCTTAGAAGTTAGGATTAATTCCTAATTTTATGTGTAATTAAAGCCAAAATAAAAATACCAAAATTTAGGTGTCAACAATACATATCCATTCGAAAATAGTAGATAATAACATCGATGGAGGAAATAGTTGAGACTTATATCATCTGAGTTATTATGAGAACTGGTTATTTCCATGCACCGAAACGTAAATAATCATGTCACCATAGGCAGAAATTTATCTTCACTCCGACAATTCTTGAGTACTTTTTTGGGGTCTGGCTAAGGGTTGATAAGATTATTTTTCTTGAGTTCATATACGTTGATCGAATGCCCATGTTCTGTTTTATCTGCTGTCTCTTCTTGGTATGTGATCTAGACATCTTCCTTTGCATAATCAGAAGGAATTATGCGACGATTTGGATCAGACTCCTGCCCATCTCCATGATATTTCTAAGTTTGCTTCCGGTACAATTGCCATAAAGAAAATCATTCCAAGCTAATCTTGAGAAGCAACTTAGCTATGTAGTTCTTTTGGACATTGTCAAAATCTGTGCATAAGAAGTAATGCATTCACGTCTCAGCATTACCCCACTATATCCATTGATGGCCTTTTCCAAATTACAATACTGATTGCTTCAAGAAAGAGATCGATGCCATACATATCTTATTCAAGGTTTTGACTTTGTCCGTGCATACACAATTATAGACCGTATTGTAAGCCTCGGCATCTTAAAAATAATCATAGCTGAATTGACGAGCTTTTCTGACCCAGCCTTTCAACTGTAGATGGAAATGACTGTAGAAAAGATTTTTCCTTTTGACCATACCAGTGAAAAAGAAAAGCTATTTGTAGAATTTGGTACGTTGATTAGAATGCGAAATGTCATCCATTGTAATTGATCAAAAATGGGCGCAGTACCTTAAAGAAATTGATGTATTATACAGCAACTTCTTCTAGGATAATGATGGAAATTACTTTTTTTTTTTTGGCCACTAGAGGGCGGTACGTATAAATGATCACCCTGGTGATTCTTCAAATATTCTCTTAACCCAATCACGGGACTATATGAAATCAGATTGCTTTTTAGAGGAGCGCATTCTTTTGATGATACCCTCTCTAGATCACACAACTTGTTCATATGGGAAGCTATGTTTAATGTTTGATAACATCCTTCCATGTTCCAAATTCTACTTAGTTTAATGTTATTGCACACCGATTTCACAGATATCTAGTTGAGGCATGAATTTGGTTATCCTCATTGCATCATATGAGAGAGAGAGAAAGAGACTCTTTTATTCGAAATCAATCATGCATGTGGTATGTAGTCATGTGTCTACGGCAACCACTTATGGAAATACGATTAATCTTGTAAGTATCATAATTCAATTATTTTGTGTAACTTATGGTAGATTCATTTAGTTGTTGTCGTACCAAAACTGTGCCTCCAGGTAGTCAACAACCTTCTTATCCACTTGGAAGGCCTTGGTAAGAACTTCAGCAGAAATGGGTGGCTTCGCTCCGAAGACGGAATTAGCAATGGTAATGACCCCTGGGTTCTGGCTGCTAAGACCGGAAAAGGCCAGCGCATATGTGTTTCCAATATTCAATTGGAAGTGAATGAGACCAATAGGGAACACAAACACGTCCCCCTTGTACAGGACTTTGGTGAAGAGAGTGTTGTTTAATTGGTTGGATGTGACAAAGCCAACAAGTAGCGTACCCTCCACCACAACCAGAAGCTCGGTGCCACGAGGGTGAGTGTGGGGAGGATTGAGGCCACCGGGGGCAAAGTCGATGCGAGCCATGGATATTCCAAGAGTGTTGAGTCCCGGAAATTGGTCGACAAAGGCCTGTGTGACTTGTGATCCAAGCGGATTTGATGTGTTTCCAGGTTTCCTGAGCCCCATAAAGAGGAAATCATCAGCTGTGGCTTGTTTCGGGTCCTTGCAGAATTTTCCATTCACAAATACTGCATAAGAAAAAGATTTCAGTATTTCAGTTTCGGCTTCATAAGCCAGATATGAAATAGATGACTAATGCAAGAATTGAGGACTAACCTCCAGACTCCAGGTCATTGGTGGCCACGCATATGTCCTGAAGCGGACTTGGGTCGTAAGCTAAAGCAATGGCACTTGCCAAAGCCAAGATGAGAAAGCTTATCAGAAGAAACTTCATCGTGGCTGTGGACAGGAGGTAGGACCTTGATCGCAAGTTCTTATCCTTGCACGGACTAGAATGGCTTGAGGGAGGAGTGAGAACTTGCTTGGCAGCATGCTCTCTTTATAGATGAAAATGTTTGATCCAGTATGTAGTTTGATCAGCAGGTTTTCATGCAGATTACCAAGTCTTCAGAGGTTTTATCTATTTTCCTCTTCTATAGTCCAGGGATGAATCACCCTATAACAACTCCGATGACCTAGCAATTTGTTTAATTTCTTCTCCTATAGCTTAAAGAATGCATAACACCTAATATTGAAATGGTCTTTGATGAAATCTGAATCCTTGTACCATTTCTTCTACATTTCTTTCACAACTCTTTTACCAACTCAAAAAAGATGACCAAGTAAAAGAACACTTTCCATTGGCATCTCATCTTGAAAATATTCATGTTGCTGATGTCTTCCTCTAGATATAGCAATAAAAGTCAATCGCGTTTGGTACCGAATATCAAAAATTTTAACTTTATCTTAAAATGCACTCATTTGTCACACAAAAGTTGATGGGCTTAGTATTTCAGATATGATGAGATCGTTGCTGATGTTTTGACATTTAATACAACTTTTGTTATTTGTCAATTGATACTTTCAGTAGCTTTTGTTTTTCCCGAGCATGGTCCGTGGAAGGTAGAAAAAAAAAGATACCGTTCTTCCCAAGCTGCCACTTCTCAGCAGCCTAATGAAAACAAGGTTTTAATTCCACTTTCTGCATAAGACATGACTTAATGAACAAGGGTGCAATTCATTTAAGATAAAGTTTATTGAGGAAGTAACCCTGCAGATTACCAACTCTTCAGAATGAAATCTACTTTCCCGTTCTCTACAACAACTACCATGACTTGGTAATTTCTTCGATTTCCTCTCCTCCAGCTTGAAGAAGGCACATCATCTAATCTGGAAGTGGTCTTCGATAACTTTTTACTTCCTTGTACTGATTCTTTTTCGCTTTTCTTGTAGAAAAAATAACAAATACTGTCTAGCATCGTCTCAAAGCGGCATGATCAAGTAAAGACCATTTCATCTGCGACAATCTGATATCTCAGAAAGAGTGAACTGGTTATCTAGATTGCAGAAGGAGAACATCCATATCCATCTTCATCCTGAAAATATTCTTGTTATGGATATCCCCATGTTTGGTACCAGAAACTGTAGCTCTTAACATTTGATTGGTTGCAAAACCCTCGTTCGTTGCACAAAATCAATAAGTACTGCATAAACAATAAGATACTATTCTTGTCTCAAGCTGCCACTTCTCTGCAACCTAATGAAAAGAACTATGCTATATTCCAGTGGCTTCCAGAGCTAAGAAGAAATGACTTAGTTGAGGCTGAAAGGTGCAATAATCTCTTTACTACGATTGAGAAGTAACTGACTTTAACGGTCTTTGAAGTTTTTCGAAGTAATTGTGCAGAAACCTGAAACCGAGAGATATAAATAAAGCATCCAATGAGTTCTTGTGGGCTTTCACTGATTAGCCCACTTACATCTCTCTCCACTCTCATCTTCACTTTACTTGTCAAAAAAAGAGGCGAGATAAGGAAAGCATCAGGATCCCCACATTTCTCCAGCGGCATTTGTATTCTAATTGAAGTAGTAATGTTGACAGCATAGACAGGGTGATGCTAAACCTTTCTCATTCAAGGTTTAGATGGTGACCTGAAAGCTGCATACACCTCAAAATGAGTTCAAACCCGGGTTTTTTTCACACTCCATCATTTGAGAAATATCGTGTGATGGATCATTCTTGGGGGAAAGCAAAGTCATTTGACTAGAGCAGGTTTACATAAGCCTTCAACCATGCATTTCAATTTTCTACTGTCAATGAAAGGCCACTATCAAATACATCTTTTGTATCCTTCGTATTATTTGGAGTACATGAATCATAAGAGCTCCCTCCAAATTGCTATCGAACAACTTTCACAGATATGCAGAAGTCGAACGGAGAAAATACGGCATGTTTTCTACAAGAATGAGATCCATGCCGGTTAGAAGGAAACGAGTCAGCGACTCGGCAGCACGAAGGATTGATTTTGACGGCAATGTCCAGTGTGGATTGGGACTTCCTTTCCGGCGCTTCTGCAAATTTAGAGCAGGAAATAAGGAGGCACCAACGGATTATGGATGGATCCATCAAGAAGTAAGTCAAATCGCCAAGAGGTTTCAAGCCACGCAATCTAATGTGTGCAATAACCTTATGTGCTGTATCACTCGACAACACCATTTCAATGATTTCACTGATCAATTTGAGGGTGATGCGAAAGCCCAAGCTATCCCAATTATGTTCACTGAATTCACAGACTTCTTGTCAAAACCCAGACAACAGAGAAGAACAAAATCACCAATTTTCATGCCATAAGCAAGTTTTATGTTGTGATATGAAGGCAATTGAGCTATTAGATGTGACCTAAGAATTCTGTTCAACAATTTCTGGATTGCAATCTTTCCTTTTATCAAGATATTAAGAGATAACAAAGTGCACAAATCAAGCATTTTGACGTGAGTGCATTATCATCCTAACAAACTTGTTATTATCTCGTGAACGATGTGAGGATGATGCGAAGAAAACTAATAGAATGAGTTTGGATCCTTCCACTGCAAACTTTGTGGTGGATATGGAGGCCAATATGAATCTAGGCGAATCGACTTGGCCAAGGAAATTTCCCAAATTGGCTATTGGACAACAACGTTGGTCTAGGGAATTAATTTTATAGTTAAACCCCAATTTTGTCATGTTTCTAATCTAGCGTACTTTTTATTTATAATTTTGATATTCAATTTCCTAATCTCAATTTGAATTTAGGAAATTGGTAATCCTATTACCGGTCTCAGTAGGGTTAGTGGTTTTTAGCATGATTTAGGCTACACAACATGTAATTAAGCGTGTTTAGGTAAATTTTAATAACATTCGCACCATAAATGGACCAACCCATTTATACATACATAATAATTATGTCGTATCTGTGTTGATTATTTCAATTAGTTTGTTACAGTTACACACATCTAGCTTAGACGCTATGTTTAGATTTTATGGCAACAGTTTGTAGTGTAAACGTGTTAAACAAGTTGTGTCATGTGATATTTTTGGTATATGCTGTCTCGGATATGGTTTCAAAGTGGCACAAGGTTAACAAACATGTTAGTGTTTGAATTTGACCTGGAATTGACACTAAGTTTAGTTATAAGGTTCTCTTTATTGTTGTAATGATTTCCTCATTTTACACTAAGTTTGGTCTCAATTTTTAGCTAATTAAATATTTTTATTTTCCTTGTCGTAGATTGAATGTCAAGTAGTGAAATTATTTTACTCATATGTCATGAGTGATTATATTATTCAACAAAAACCTTAGAGAAATAATTAGCCTATCGAGGAAAGGAATAGTATGAAGAAAAAAGAATATGCAATTGATAGACATTGTAAATTTGTTCAATTTTAATTAGGCAATTGCGGCACATACATATTTTTATTTTTTTGCCCGCAGATATTTGATAGCTATTTTATATTTTTTATAGCTTTTTTCTGGGTATATAAATGTTCATATGATTTATATTGAATCTTTCAATTCAATTTTTTTTCCTTTTGAGTGTATTTAATTGATTAAAAAAATCATTTCACGCAGGGATGCCCAAAACAGGAAACAATTTCACATCAAATCGAAATTTCTAGCTTAAATTTACCGCCAAAAAGAGGGTGCCAAAACAGGAAACAATAGCTCGATTCTTCAGACTACTAACCAACGGCTATATCATCTGCATTCGCATAGCTCCAACTGTCCCTCCTCTGTTCTCTCTCTCCTTCTTCTTCAAGCTCTGTTTCAAACCTCTCTCACTACGTGATTCTCATTGTCCGTGGGTGATATTTTTTTCCCTCATCTCCAGAAGGAATTCCCGATTTTGCAGAAACCCCCATATTTCATCAATTCTCGGTTTGAAGCGGAGTTGCTGATCTCTCAAGAATTTCAAGCTCTGCTCTATTTCAGACGTGTGACGATTTTTGCAGGTTTCTGATATTTCTGATCTCTTTCGTTTTAACACTCTGTTTGGTCTATTACTGTCGTGAGAAAAGGGTTTTAGTGATTTTGCAAGCCTCTGGTATCTTCGTTTGGTGCAATCTTTAGAGGAAAGAGTTTTTTTTTTCTTTTCTCGGACGGGTCTCAAAGGTTTCCCGTGATTGGGTTTCAACGCTTCACTGCTTCACCCACATAAACCTTGGTAACTATAGCATGGCTGAAATCCACTGCAGATATGATTTGAATCTGAACACAAGATTCTCTGGCCTGCCGATTGGTGTACTCAACTTCTCAGTGAAGTGGCACCATCTGCAGATATTTGTGGATCAATTGGGAGTGACGACAGGTTGTCAAGATACTATATTCTACGAGTCGACTCAATTGTTTGAGATGCCGCTCTACATCTTCCAACAGCCATCCCTCTTCGAAAGCGAGTTTTTGAAGATTTGGGCGTTCACCGCAGCTTTCGCAGCTTTTTCCCCCGATATTGGAAGACTTATCCTAGATGCAGTGTTTCAGGATCAGGTAATGGCCATTGGCAATTTGACATGAGTATAAATTTGGAATTAGTCGTCAAAGAGGAAGTCGAAGAGGAAAACATCGAGGATGCCTTTTTTGGAGGATATGAGTTGGATGCCGATCAAGTCACGCGGAATGTCTTGAAAAGTACCATCGAAAAGCTTGAGCAAAGAGCAGCGAAAGAGATGTTCTCCCTGCAACAATGATGTGTCATGGGCCGATTGATCTAGCATTCCCTTCAACCTGTGCGGCCTTATGATTTATTGATCTAGCGTTCTCTTCAACCCATGCGGCATTAGGATTTCTCCCAATCAGCCTTTCCCACACAACTCACAAGAATAGAGAAAGCATTTCCCACACAACTCACAAGAATAGAGAAACTTGTACTGCTCTACATCTTCCAACAGCCATCCCTCTTCGAAAGCCACATGTAGAGAGTTTTAAATTTGGGCGTCCACTGCAGCTTTTTTCCCCCCACATTGGAAGACTTATCCTAGATGTAGTGTTTCGGGGATCAGGTAATGGCCATTGGCAATTTGACATGAGTATAAATTTGGAATTAGTCGTTTGGAATTAGTCGTCAAAGAGGAAGTCGAAGAGGAAAACATTGAGATGTCTTTTTTGGAGGATATGAGTTGGATGCCGATCAAGTCACGCGGGGTGTCTTGAAAAGTACCATCGAAAAGCTTGAGCAAAGAGCAGAGCAGCGAAAGAGCTGCTCTCTCCCTACGACAATGATGTGTCACGGGCCGATCGATCTAGCATTCCCTTCAACCCGTGTGGCCTTAGGATTTATTGATCTAGCGTTCTCTTCAATCCGTGCGGCATTAGGATTTCTCCCAATCAGCCTTTCCCACACAACTCACAAAAATAGAGAAAGCATTTCCCACACAACTCACAAGAATAGAGAAACTCTAGAGAGAAGCTCTACATTCTATTACATGAAATGGTACAAATGAGGGGAGGAGAACTCTATATATACAAGTCCAGGGCAAATCGTATTCGTAGATCTCTCTTCGATCTAACGGTGGAGATCGTATCTTTCCAACTACCACCTACCGGCATTAATTACATAGGTGTACAATTACCATATCGCCCACCCCTATGAATATTTTAGAAGACTCAAGAAAACCTTAGGACTTAGGGGATATCGGTTGAGGGTCGCTCGTTCCAAGGATCGGTCACGGCATCATTCAGGAACCCTCTTGGACCATTCGTATCTTCGAGTCATGACAGATGCATGCTGTTGTATTTGTTTGGAGGAATTGAGCGGGGCAAAGAAGGTGGTGGAGATACCATGTTCGCACCTCTTTCACTGTAAGTGCATCCTTGAATGGCTCAAGTACAACAATTCTTGTCCATTGTGTCGTTGCAAAGTAGAGGAAGAAAATTATTTGGTTTTTCTCTTTAGATTTGAGTTTTCTCATTTTGCGGTGGATTAAGCAATTAGCCACGATTGCTTTGTAACTACATAGTGCATTAATAATAAAAGGTTGCTCTTCCACAGTTTCATAAAAGTGCCACATCCATCTCTCTGTCTATCTCCACACACCATAAACATGCTTCTTATGTTACAATCTTCACGTTATACAAAATTAAATGTTATTACTCAACTCGAACATGGCCCTGCATTCAACTACATAGTGAGACGACTCTTGTCACTAATCCTGAGTATGCAAGAATGGCATTACGCCAGCAGTACACTTCAAGATGAAAAGTACATTGGAAGAATAATTGCATTTGAGCTGTCAATATGTTACGACACCATGGCTTATTTTGGTGAAGTGTCTAGTTCAACAAACTTCAAAATCGTTTCTTTTACCTCCACAACCATTAATAAAAAAGTAGTCATGATCATAGTAGAAATACATCCTTTAAAATAGCATGACTTGAGGAACAGGAGCTCTCCATCCAATAACATGCAGCACATGGTAGAAAAGCAAATTCCTCTCAGCATTTGTCAGTGTTTATTAAAAAATGGAACTGGAACAAGCAGTTTAACTCGCTGAGCATTGTCCTGTCCAGATTCAGATTGTTGAATCTTTCAGTGGTCAATATCTAATTTGAACCAGGGTTTAACAGGTTAAATCGGTTTCTAGAAGAAAGGAATGATGCACGGATGACATTTTAAAAAAGGGATTCAGGACTTTAAAGTCCTTGGACATTCCTTGCAGAAGGCTTTAGTCACAAAACTATGCATCATTTAGGTGCTTGAGTCAAAAGGTACATGTACTCATGAGAAAACATGAAGTTAGTCATTAGCGCATGATTCAAACTTATGACTAAACCAAGCAATCCAGTAAGTATGAAAAATGGCAATAAATACACCTCAACCAATGCTGATTTCAACTCAAATATGAACAAGTGGTTAATGAGTAAACTATAATTTCTATACAGACAAAGGTGTCGTTCAGAAAAGACGAACTCTAACAGGATGGAGCCAAAGGACATAAATTGTAAATTTCAGTCTAGTCAGCTGCATTCAGGGCCTGAACCAAACAACATACACATCCTGGCGAAAGGAAATGATTGCAACCATAATGAAGCCGAAGAGCAGCAAGACGGACAGAACAATTTTGAGCTAGAAACATTTCCTATGCCATAAACCAGATCTTCCCAACCAGACATACTCCAGTGTACCTTTTATATCCCTCCTTAATAGGATGACTAGAAATACAAGAAAGAAACTGTCCTCTTGGTCATTTAATTTCCTTTAGTTTATCTTTTGCAAAGGCTATGAACCCTCTGCTCCTGTTCATGTGCTGTCTAGGCTGCCATTTAGTCACAGCCCTTCTGGCGCTTATATCCGCTCTTGGCACCGATTTCCTGCTGGTTGAATCAAACCCAACTGGAATTCCTAATTTCATCATCCTCCACAGCTGCCTCCACTCCCCAACTGCCACTTTCTCCTTCTTGCTCTGCTGCTCCTTCACGATTCCATGTCCACTGTGTCCGGGAGATGCGTGGCAGGATCATTGAAAACAAATTTATGGACAAACCCATCAATCTAAATGAAATACCACGAAAAAAATGTGACTACTTTGTTTTCCTTCATAGTTTTCCCGAGCAGCAAAACGTCATTCCATTTGCCCATCTTAGCATACGTATTGGCCAGAAGGATGTAGCGTCCACTATGTTGAGGTTCTAGTTGGATCAAATACCTACCGACTGTGTCTCCTACTCAACATAGCCATGCATTATGCACCCATTTAACAAAGATGCCCAAATTGCACCATGTGCTTCCAATGACACTCTTTATAGACACACCAGCCTCTTTGATTTGTCCATAGCGTTTAATAGTTGGAGCGATGCTGTAAACTTTGTTCATACATCCAAAAAAGCGCCATGCTTCATTGATTAGGCACTTCTGATTGCAGGCCATTAGAGCTCCAACAAACGTCACAGCATTTGGTTTAGGACCCCTATTTTTCATCTCATAGAAAAGCTGCAGCCCCGTTTCATTCTCACCATTAACATCAAAGCGCAATATCATCGCACTTCATGTTGACACATCTTTCAGAAGTATTTGGTCAAACACTTTTTGTGCGAATCTGACGAACCCACATTTGACATAGAAGCTAACCAATGCAGTGCCTGGTTCAAGTTCGTAATCAACACCATTTTCATCTATGTACTCATGAACCCATTTTCCTTCTTCAGAGGCTCCTACAATGGCACAGGCCCTAAGTACACTAACTAGAAGAGATCACTTAAATTCACATCAGCACGATCTTTAACCTCGGAAAACCACTCAATGGCCTCATCAAACAGCTCATTCCTAACATAGCCAGAGATCATGACACTGTAGGAAACATCGTCTTTTTTCCCTACACCTTCAAGCGTAGACGTACAAATCCTTCCCATGTTCGAAGTCCCCCAAGAAACCCATCATGATGAGATTGAAGTCGAAGATACTGGGGCTGGGAATGCGAGCGAAAACGCTGGCTGCGTACTTCATGTTCCCCGGATGGCGTGAGTGGAGAAAAGGTCAAGATTTTGCTCTCGAGGTACGTGAAGGGAGAGAGGCCATGAAAAAAAAGAAATGAAAAAGAAGTAATTAATTAGATTAAGTGAAATTAATAGAGGGAGAGTCATGAATTTTCGTGTAAATTATCAAAAGTCAATTGAGTTATTATCATATATTTTTCAGATCACCAATTCACTATAAAATTTGATGGAAACTAATGGAAGTTAAACATAACTATATGGGGGTAAGTATACTAGGAGTACCATTACTTTCGTACGAAACTCACTTTGGTGCCAAACTTTTTTTTCGTTCACTTGAGTGCCAAATCAGAGTGAAATCGATCACTTGAGTGCCACTTCGCCGGAAAGCTGACGTGGCCGTCGGAATGCCGACGTGGCGTCGGAAAATAATATTTTAATATTTTAATTAATTCTTTTGAATTTTTTTTTTTTTTATTTTTTTTTTTTTTTTTTGGTTTTTTTTTTTCAAGGCCGGCGAGGGCCACCTGTTGACCCTCGCGGGCCGCGGAACCTCGCCCATTGGGCGAGGGGGCTCTCACCGTTGGCCGCGAGGCCTTGGGTGAGGCCGTCACGGCCTCCCTACGGCTGCCGAGGGCCATTACGGCCTTGCCCAGGGCCAGATCTGGGCAAAGGCCGCCTGGCCTTCGTCGTTGTTGCTGCGGGTGAGGCCGTCGACGGCCTCGCCGGCCTCACCTAGTGTCACGCCCCGAACCCCGAGCACGCGACAATCCCTTTCCATGGTCAATTGAAAGCGACGTCCCAGGACTCGTCGACGACCATTCATTTTAATCTTTCATTATGCACAAGCGGAAGACGAACCATCCCCAGTCCAACAAACAATCAATCAATCGATCAGGGATAGAGGGATGAACAGCAAGAATAACCATCACTACTCATTTACACAATTTATTAGATTAACCAACGGAGAATCATTTCCGATTCACAAGCCCGACAACAAGGGCCGATCCATCCTCTAAGCCAAACCAAAAAGGAACTAGGCTAGGCTAGGCTAATCAACTGTACAAAATGAACCCCCGGGTTCAGCACCACGGTCACTCGGACCCATCGGACTCGACTCCGTCAGGTCGATCACTAGAGAAGTGAGGGCAGGATTCTCCACTACGGGTGCGCCATTCTAAGGACCTAAAAATGGTTAACCACGACGAGTTGAGATAAAATCTCAGCGAGTTCTTCCCCTAAGCCCCGGTTAGTACACCAACTCAACCCGGGGTATCTCTCCAGAACCACCTCTCACTCAACCCAACCACAAATAACCAGCATTCAGCAATCAAATCACAGACAGGGTCAACCAACAATCAAAAGTCGGTTAGCATGCAACCTTACCAGGTATGCCATACCTTGCATGTTATAAGTCAGCACAATACACGCAATGCACATGGTCGTTAGATAATGCAATTCATCAATCACATGCGAGTCGCGTCACAAGCGATCTCACCTAGCCATTGCCACACCCTGTACGTTATCAATTCATGCGTGCGTGCCATAAATGATGTGATCATCTCATGCATAATCGGAACCAATGATGCCATGTTTTATCATGCACTCTTGCATTCACACGTGTTCCGATTATTACTGCCCCACAGGGCCACAATCGAGGCGCAACGGCGCTACGGCACCCTTCCTCCGCAGAGGCGCAACCGTGCCCTTTCGTGCCCAAAAGTCGTCAAGGGATACTCTCCCAAGACCGCATGCCCAACGAACGTCAAGGGATACTCTCCTGAGACCGCATGCCCACATAACGTCAAGAGATACTCTCCCAAGACGGCATGCCCACAGAACATCAAGGGATACTCTCCCAAGACGGCGGTTTCAACTTAGTGATCACGCAAGCATACAATCACAACCCACTTATTATCTTTGAGCATTAGCCAATGCACACATGCTTGCATGTGAAACCTCAAATCATTTCTCACAAAAGCGATCCATTTCCGATGTCCCTCAGACAAACCATTTTCCCCACCTTTCTCATAAAAGCTGTCCATTTCCAGTGTCCCTCGGACAAGTCACTTTCTTTCTCATAAAAGGCGGTCCATTTAGGTGTCCCTCGGACAAACCATTTTCTTTCTTTTGTGAAAATCACACAATTCAAGCGGATGCTTATGCAATACCACATTCAATTCACTTCACTTCATATGATCAAGGCACATGAAATTATGCACAATTTCACTTCCGGATGAATAGTGCGTGAACGATCAGTGAACAAACATACACATGAGGTGAAATTTCCGAATTTAATAATTAAATCATTTAATTCAGAAATCACATAATTTAATCAATAAATGCAGAAATTAAATAAATCAATTAATTAAAACAATTAATCAATTTAATCAAGCAAAGCATGCTTAATTAGCACATAACACTCAATTAAGGATAATTAAACAAGATTAAACAAATCTAATCTTAACCCTTAATATAACCACCTATCTTAGGGCTAATGCACTTAATTAAACATCTTAATCCAACAATAACACTAATTAACCCAACCCTAAGCAAGTTTAGGTACTAAATAGGGATTAGGGGCTAAACTCACCCGTTAAGTGGGCTGGCGACACGAGTGCGGCGGCGGCGACGAACCTCACACCCGGGGACCTCTCCCACGATGCTCCAAGGCGGTCCCGGGCTCAGAACAGCAGCAACAAACTCGGATTTCCCCACTGAACTTCACAAAACAGCACTGCAGGAGGAGGACAGGGGTTGATCGGAGCAAAACGGCTTGGCCGGAGCTTCGGCGAGCGGCGGGTCGGCAACCGGCAACACCCGGGGGTCGAGGGGGAACTGCTGGTGGCTGGTATGGGTGGTGATTTGGTCAGAAATGGAGGAAAACAGCAGCAAAGGCGAAACTGTGTAGTACCGCGTGAACAGTAGGTGGTTGGCGAGCAGCCGGCTTTCGGTGGCCGTACGGATCGGCCGGCGACTCCTTTCGCGGATCGGCCGACGTGAACAGTATTGAATTTCTGTGCTGAACATTTTGATAGGTGGCACGGCCCGAGATTCCACCGGGAAGGCAGAGAACAACTCAAATTTCGGTGAAAGGTCCAAGACAAAAACTGTAGAAATGCAAGGAGAAGCAAGGGGAAGAGGGGCTGCGATTTTTGGAGAAGATGAAGGGGAGAGAGAGAGAGATGAGAGCTGGTCTTCAAGCCTCATTAATGCCATTAAATAGCTTGCTTCAACCCCCAACCAAATGACATCATCTTCTCTCTCTTCCTTTTGACTTTTCTTCAAAATATCCAAGGGCATTTTAGTCATTTCCACATTGCACATTTCCCAATCTACCCTTGGGCTGAAAATGAAAGGCGGGCCTAGGAAACGGGCCGGAAAATGAATAGGAACGGGCTCGGGAATATGTTGGGCTCGAATTGGTTCACGTTTAGACAACGAGCTCGGGAGGGTTAATGATCGGTTTGGCCCAACGGGCTCACTTGCTTGTCTCGGTCTTCCACGATGGCTGTCCCACCTTGGGCGTGAGGCCCACACTGATTTTTCCTGGCCCACGTCCTCGTAGGCTTGATTCCTCAATCCGTAAACTCCTTTCCCAAAAACTCGGCTCAACTGACACTGTCGACTATCGAGGAAGCATCATCCAAAAGTCCATCTCGGACGTTCCCGAAAATTCGAAGTCCAATCTTGGATTCTCATGCCATGTTAATTTCGCCCGAATGCCATTTTGGTACTACTCAAGCTGATAGGCGGCTTCGAGGATTCACGCGTAACCGACTCGTGCCAATTCACGTTCAAGACTTCTTGACACATGGACGTCCTTGACTATATGAAATTGCGAAGGATCGATTCTTATTTCAAAGTACACGATAATCAAGGATCGACATAGGGCCGTTCGCAGGTTCGATAACAGTAGATGGAATCACCCGTCGTCCTATTATTTCTATCCGCGAATCGACCTCTAGTCATCCCTGAAATCAGCCTGCATGACTACAGGATCGTCCTTACGCAAGTCTCACGGTCGAGTCGTTTTCCCAGGTCAAGTTCTTTAGTCGCACGAGTTCGTCCTCATTAGCCTTTCCCCTCAAGGTCGCAGTAGCTCGGAGTGATCAGTTTCGAGTGAGATCAACCAACAATGCATTGGCGAAATTAACGTTCATTTCTCTCTCAAAGGGCTCGAATTTCAGGACGTCACACCTAGGGCCTTCGACGGCCTTGCCGGCCTCAACTAAGGCCTTCGCGGCCAACAGCGAGGGGGCCCTCGCCTAATCTGGGCGAGAGTTCAGCGGCTGGTGAGGGTCAACAGTGGCCCTTGCTGGCCTTTAAAAAAAAAAAAGGAAAAAAGGAAAAAAATCAAAAAAAAAATCAAAAAAATCAAAAAATCAAAAAAAATTAGTTAAAATGTTAAAATATTATTTTCCGGCTGCCACGTCAGCATTCCGGCGGCCACGTCAGCTTTTCCAGCGAAGTGACACTCAAGTGATCGATTTCACTCCGATTTGACACTCAAGTGAGCGAAAAAAAGTTTTGACACCAAAGTGAGCGTCGTACGAAAGTAATGGTACTCCTAGTGTCCCAACCCCTAACTATACGACACTTGTACCGATTTAGGACTTTTAGTAATTCAAAAATTAGTTTGGAGTAAATTTATCACTAGTTTATTAGTTTGGAGTTCTTGATAATCCAAAATGGGTTAAATTTGTTACAAATATACATATTTGAAATTTTGTATGGTATTAATCAAAAATTAGTTAGGCTTGATCAAAGTGTATTGATTTTTAAAAGAGGAATAGATAATGAAGTTGAATGCTTTATCAAAACTTGGCAACTAGGATAGTAATTTTTATTGTTGAGATTGACACGTCAACGAATGTTGACATAGGTCAATTCGAGGATGATATAAATTTATATGAATTCATGATACATAATTTTTTAGCATGTCCAACGAAAAAAAGAAGAAAATATATGTCTTTTGAAATTAAGTGAAAGTTTAATCATCATGACAAGTAAGAATAATATCTGATATAAAATCAACGAGCCACAATAGAAAACGTGAACAAGAAAAAGGGGATTTGTTCAATGTTTTTTTCTTAAATGAATTTCTATTGATATTAATCTTTACTAATAATTCGCACTCAATTAAAAAAAGGAGAAGTCATAAGACACACATAAATACTCACGGCAGCCCCTCCGGATTGTAGTTTTTTGGGTTTTTCTAAATAGTCCAAATCCTTAGTTAAATCAAGGAATAAAAAACAAAGGAAAGTCATAAAAAAATCTAAAATCGGGCAATTGTCTTTGGTTAAGTCAACAATTACCCGCGTGTAGATGAGCAGGTAAATTTATTTGCTGCAATGCCAAATTAGAACTTCTTAATAGGGGTGCTCAAAACGGACCACCCAAATTGAAAACCACTTGGACCGAACCAAACCGGTTAGTTTAGCCCAACAGTCTAGTCCGATTCTTAGGAGTATTGATCATGTTCCTGGTTCCTAAAAGTGGAACTGGTGTGCAGGCGATCCAGTTCCCGATTTCAAGAGGGAACCAGACCAACTATCTCATCCAATGGTACCATAGGTTATTGCTTAATAACTCTTTACTCATCATCGTTTTCATCAATATTTTAAGATTTGTCACTATCTCTTGTTATACATGATCACTCTTTGGTTAGAAAAAAAAAAGTAGCCAGTTCCATTGTACCGAGTCGAACTAGATCCGAATCATTGGTTCAGTCTAGTTTTCGGTCCTAGGACCAAACGGTCTGGTTTCCGGTCCCCAAAATTGGAAACTAGTCCTCCTAATCCATTTCTCGATTCCACCTTGAGATTGATCAGACCAGGAACCAATCATCCCTACTTCTTAATCCCTACTTTTTAACCTAAAATTACCGTAGTGACAGTCCAGTCATCATCAGCTGTCCTACGTGGTACATTGATGATATGATGTAAATAACTTCCCAAGAAAACACCAAACAGGTCTAAAGAATTTTCCAAGCATGGAGACAGTTTATAGCAAATATGATTTGAGTCTGAAGGCTTCAATAAGAAATTCCCATTTTTCTGGCTGTTGACCAATGGGTTCAACTTCTTAGTAAAAACGGCCTTTCTAATAGTGTTCGTCGATCAAATCGGGAGCGCTGACAAATTTTTGAGGCGGTATGTTTTGATGTCATTCGCTTGAGATGCGACTCTACATCATCCAGTTGCAATGCCAATGCTAAACATACGGTAAGAGAGTTTTTGTGGCTTTAGGCGCTAATAGTAGCTTTTGGTCCGATATTGCAAGTCAAAGAGGAAACCATTTAAGACATCTCCATTGAGTGCATTATCATCCTAACAAACTTGTTAATATCTTGTGAACAATTTGAGAGTGGTGTAAAGAAAACTAACAGAATGGGTTTGAATCCTTCCACTCCAAACTTTGTGGTGGATATGGAGGTCAATATGAATCTAGGCGAATTGACATGGCCAAGGAAATTTCCCTAATTGGCTATTGGAAAACAACATTAGTCTAGGGAATCAATTTTATAGTTATATCCCAATTTAGTCATGTTTCTAATATACCCTAGTTTTTGGTTATAATTTTGATATCCAATTTCCTAATCTCAATTTGAATTTAGGAAACTGGTGATCTTATTACTGATCTTAATAGGCTTAGGCTACATGGCATGTAATTAAGCGTGTTTGGGTTAAGTTTAGTAACATTCACATCATAAATGGATCAACCCATTTATACATGAATAATAATTATACCATATATGTGTTGATTATTTCAATTAGTTTGTGACACTTACACACATCTAGTTTAGACACTATGTTTAGATTTTTTGGCAACAGTTTGCAATGTAAATGTGTTAAATATGTTGTGTCGTGCAACATTTCTAGTAAATGTTGTCTCGTTTGTGGCTTCAAAGTGACACAAGATTAATAAACCATGTTGTGTTTGAATTTGACCTAGATTTGGCACCAAGATTAGCTATAAGGTTCTCTTTATTGTCGTAATGATTCCTTATTTTACTCTAAACCTGGTATATATGTGATTCAGTTTGGTCTCAATTTTTAGCTAATTAAATATTTTTACTTTTCCTTGTCATAGATTGAAAGTAGTAAAATTATTTTACTCATATGTTATGGGTTATTATATTATTCCATAAAAGCCTTAGAGAAATACTTAGTATCTCTTGATTCTTAGTAGTACACTAAACCTTCTAGTATTTGTCAATCAACGGGGAGTGACAACAAATTTTCAAGATATTATAATGTACGAGTTGAAATGCTTGAGATGTTACTCTACATCTTCCAATGGCCACCCCTCTTCGAAAGGCAAATGGAGAGAGTTCTTGATTCTTTGGGCGTTTATCGCAGCTTTTTTCCTGATATTGTAAGAATTATCCTAGATACGGTGTTCTGGGGATTGGGTAATGGCCATTCGCAGTTTGACATGAGTATAAATTTGGAATTGGTCGTCAAGGAGGAAGTCAAAGAGGGAAACGTTCAGGACATCTCTTTTGGAGGATATGAGTCAGATGCAGATCAAGTCATGCGGGGTGTCAAAAAGCACCTTTGAAAAGCTCGAGCAAAAGAGCTGCTCTCCCAGCAACGGTGATGCATCCTGTTGTACTTGTTTGGAGGAATTGAACGGGACAAATAAGGTGGTGGAGATACCATGTTCGCACCTCTTTCACTGTAAGTGCATCATTGAATGGCTCAAGTATAACAATTCTTGTCCATTGTGTCGTTGCAGAGTGGAGGAAGAAAATTAGTTGGTGTTTCTGTTTAGATATGAGTTTTCTCATTGGATGGATTAAGAAATTAGCCACGATTGCTTTGTAAGTACTTAGTGCATTAATAATTAAAAGTTGCTCTTCCACAGTTTCATAAAAGCACCATATCTCTCTCTCTCTCCATCTGCACACACAATAAACATGCTTCATATATAACAATTTTCACTTTGTGCAAAATTAATTGTTATCACTCGACTCAAACATGGCCTTGCATTCAACTCCATAGTGAGACAACTCTTGTCACTCATCCTGAGTATGCAGGAATAGCACTATGCCAGCAATACACTTCAAGATGAAAGGTACATTGGAAGAATAATTGCAGTTGAGCTGTCAATATGTTAAGACACTATGGCCTAGTTTGGTGAAGTGTCTAGTTCAACAAACTTCAAAGTCGTTTCTCTTACCTCCACAACCATTAATAAGCAAGTAATCAAGACCATAGCAGAAATACATCCTTTAAAATAGCATGACTTGGGGAACAGGAGCTCTCCATCCAATAACATGCAGCACATGGTAGAAAAGCAAATTCCTCTCAGCATTTGTCAGTGTTTAAAAAAAAATGGAACTAGAACAAGCAGTTCAACTCGCTAAGCATTGTCCTGTCCAGTTTCAGACTGTTGAATTTTTGAGTGGTCAATATCTAATTTGAACCAGGGTTTAACAAGTTAAATCGGTTTCTGGAAGAAAGGAATGATGGACGGATGACATTTTAAAAAAGGGATACAGGACTTTGAAGTCCTCGGACGTTCCTTACAAAAAGTTTTAGCACAAAGCTATGCATCATATTAGGTGCTTGAGTCAAAAGGCACATTTACTCATGAGAAAACATGAAGTTGGTCATTAGTGCATGATTCAAACTTATGACCAAACCAAGCAATCCAGTAAGTATGAAAGATGGCAATAAACACACTTCAGCCAATGCCGATACAAATATGATGAGTAAACTACAATATCTATATAGACAAAGGTGTCGTTTAGGAAAGACGAACTCCAACAGTATATGGAGCTACAGGAGATAAATTGTAAATTTCAGTCTAGTCAGCTGCATTTCAGGGCCTGAACCAAACAACATACACATCCTGGCAAAAGGAAATGATTTCAGCCATAATGAAGCCAAAGAGTAACGAGATGGACACAACAATTTTGAGCCAGAAACATTTCCTATGCCATAATTCCAGATCTTCCTAACCAGACATACTCCAGTGTACCTTTTATGTCCCTCCTAATTAGGATGACTCGAAATACAAGAAAGAAATTGTCTTCAATAACTGAGTAGGGCTAAATACATTAAAATCAATATAATAAGGTTGTGTTTAGCCGTCAAAATAAAATTCAGAATGGGATAAAATTTATCCTATCAGATGTTTGGTGTCTATTCAAGACAAGATAAGGTCGGATATAAGAGGGATATATACTCGATAAAATTATCTCATGGGGAGATTGGATAAAGGTGAATAGAATTTTTAATATCCATAATAGGAAAGTTATTTTCTTCTAATAACAAAGTTATTAAATTAAAAAAATTAAAATTATATTTCATCATAAATAATATTTGAATTCTAATATAAGAAATTCAAAATAAAAAATAAAAATTTAGCTTTTTAAATTTAATCTTATTTTTATTTATATATTCGAATTTAATTATATCTTATAATATAAATTCAATATATAAATATAAATATATATTTTTTATTTTTTATGTTTTAGGTGTTTTAGGTAAGTACAATTTACTATTTAATAAAATTTTATTAGAGAATGATGGAAGGGGAAAAAGGAAATAAAAAAATTAATTAAAAAGAGACAAAAAATAAAATAATAATAAAGCAGGTAAGAGTGTCATAAGAGATTTTTACCATCTTCTTTTGTAAACTTTTAGGTTCATTTAGATTGATAAGAAATATTTATCAAACAATGTACATGAAATGATACAAATATATCAAACTTTATTATTACGATCACTAAGTAATAGATAAGGTATAATAAAATTCTAGGATTTTATATCATATTCTATGAAATCTTATCCTCGTTAAACATTCAAACAACGAAACATAATATAAAAGGATTGTACTGCGCATTTTAGTTGGCCCATTAACTTAGAAACCCATATAGTTCATTACGTCATTTAGAACACTTATTAAGCAGACTTAACATTAGCTATAATTTTGTCACTTTATATAATAATCGTGTAAATCAAGCTTTACACGTCCGAACAACATCCACGAAGCTTTATGCTTACAATATTACTGAAATCGCTTTAATTTTCCACCCTACTTTAGCTGCCTTGGCAATCGTGCGCAAGTATGATTTGCTAACCTTTATTATATGTTTTTATTTTTTAAATTTTGGGCTCGCATGTTTCTTTCTATTATTTATTAATACTCCCTTTTCCTTATGCTTTAATCAATCGGCGATTCCAAAAGGATGTGGACTTTTCCCCAAAAAACTTATTCATGCGTGCATAGGTCAGGGCAACGGTTTTCTTCGAAGGAAAGACACCAAAGATACACCGATGAAAGTTGATGCTTTTGTATCCAATCAGAATCGTTTCTTCACTTTTCATTAGTGATTACTTATCTGCTGATTTGACGTAGTTGACATGATAGGCAAGCGATGTTAACATGACGTATCATGAGTAATTTCATTGACAATACAGGAAAGACATGCAAATGCACAGATTGAAAGTTGGGGGGGACGGACAATATCATCGTGGACACCACTCAGCCAACATCGATGAATCTGCAATGTTGCCCGAACATGATGCCCGAACATGATGCATCCCCATATATGGACATGAGGGCCACACGGCCCTCGTCAATCTGCAGGGAAGGAGGTCAAGTGTCCCACATGGGACGATGGATAACCCTCGTTTTAAGATTTTGTTGGTGTTGCTGACGTGGTGTCAATCAGGTGACTGTTGACACCTAAATTTTGATTAATCATCCGTAATTTAATGCACAAAAATTTAGGGATTAATTTTAACCCCTAAGCAAAAAATATTAGGATTAAATTGCATAGCATATAGTTTTAGGAGCATTTATTATTGCATTTGCATTGGACATGTGGCGAGATGGGCGATTGATGATTCTAAGCTTTAATTTAACAAGTTGGACTAAGCCCACAAGGAAAAAGAATTTGGCTGGGCCCGTTAAGAGGTGATGAGTTGGAATATGAGAATATTCCCGGGAATATGAGAATGTTCCTGAGAATATTCGCATTATTCTTTCAATATTCAGGGAAGGTGTTGGATGAAATATTGGAAAAATATTGCACGTGAGATACAAGAGCTAAATATGTAACGTGCAAATTTATCAGCTTTCCTTAAATAACATAGTCCTCTCACCTATAAAAAGGGGACCACACACACTGAAGGAGACACTGAAAAAAAAAAAACACAGAAAAGAGAGTAGAGAGACGACAGCGACCGTGCTCCTCCATCTCCACGACACGCTGCTTAGTCTTGTTGCCGACCCACTACTTGCGCCACCACTGCAAGCCCAGGTCCTTGCTGTTCGTGATCCACCAACCGGGTTGATGACGACCACGTTTGCTGCTCCGCTGTGCTGACGCCCTGATTGTCACCGCCAAGCCTTGTCCGTGACGAGATACTACTTGTTGATCCTCGCCCAGCTTCTTCCCATGCCTGGCCCGAGCTAGACACGTTTGCTTCCAATCCGCGTCGCTATCTCCCGCATCAACGCGGGACGACGTTGCTGCTGTCTCTTACCCGCGACGGTCCCTGTTGTGCCGACGACAACCTGTTGACCCGTGGCCGAGAGGTCCCTACACCACGACTCCCCGCATCAACGACAGAGCAACCACGTGTTGCACAAAGCCGCCGTGCTATTGCAACACCCTCGTAGCGATAAACTCCAGCAATGCTGGTTTTTCTTTAGAGGGAGTCAAAGTTTGATAATCAAAGGAAAACCTCAGGTTCGGTCAAAGAGGTCGAAGGGTCAGCAAGGTGACCAATTCGAGACTATTCGGTGTCTCTTCCTTGAAGACGTTGCAGCAGCTCCTCACGCCACCGCACCTCATTGGCGTCCAGCAAGCTTTGCTCTTTATCATCGTAATCAATCTTTCCATTGCAGGACATCTAGTTATGGGATCAATAACCATCACTACCTAAGGCGAGCACCACCACAACTCGCCGATCCCGTTGTCCGACGAGCCCCGATTTGGAAACTTTGTTCGTGCGATATCGAAAGCTAGGTGAGAATCCTGATTAATGCAATTTTCTCATATTTTATTGCCTAGTTCGTCGAATTGCAATCTTAGTTAAATATTTGATCAATATTGCCATATCCAAAAGATCTCCTGACCCCTCGTGAACTAGGAAATTTTCCTTGTTTCACAACGTGCTTATGATTGTCAGTCCGATTTCATGCTCGAAATATGACTCGCAATCGCACGGAAAAATCGTCAATCCGATCTCACGCCCGAGATACGATTCGCGATTTTCTAAAATATTAGCCAATCCGATCTCATGCCCGAGATACGATTCGTCGATTTTATTTGTTTCCAAAATTAAATGGACGTGGAAAATATCTTGCCTGATTTGTTACCATGCTTTTCTTGATGCATCTGCTTGAACTAATTTTTCTTATAAAAGAAAACCCCAAAAAAATATACTTTAGTTGGATGTGGTTCTTGTCAGGATATTTTCTTTTAGGATAGTTTGCATGTTTAACTAGGTTAGTTTTAATCTCGAATTTTGATTATAAGAAAGAAAACATAAAAATTGCCATGCTCATGTAGAATTAGGTCATCTTCCATGTGTCATCTAATCATTGCATGTTTAGGGTCATTCGAATGCGTGACATGCTAGGATAGTTGCATTAAATATTTTCTAGATTAGATTAAGTTATTGTCGCGTGACATATAGTTTGCATATTAGGTTGCACATTGCATGCTAGTATAATTAGACCCTTTCGTACGTCATTACATGCATTGCACGTTAGTTTTAGGCCTCATTAAATAAGGGAAAATCCAAAATTCGAGTGATTGCGTATTAATTAGAAATCACTTTTAGGTTGATGTGATTTTCTAACTAATATTGCAGATGCTTTCGTAGCTTCAAGGTAAGTAACTTCCTACATTTCCTTGCAATTTATTTAATGCTTTGATCATTGAGTGTTAAATAATGATTGCGCATGTGCTTGATCACCTTACATGTTAGGGAATAGGTTAAAATCAATCCAAATTGCCTGCAAAGCATTTTTTAAATAAAAGAGAAAAGGTACCGAAAGGGCGTTAGAGAAATCTAACGTAATCAAGACCCCGATCCCATAGTCTCTGGTTCGTAGGAGTAAAGTAATCCTCCCGTGCTTTACTTGGGTTTCTAATCGACCTACCAAAAATAGATTAGTGGCGACTCCTAAGTAAAAATCATTGGCATGTTAAAAAACTTAAACCCTAAGTTGCGAATTGGTATGGGCTTGGGAGAGCCCAAACTAAGTTTAGGCTTAGTAATCCATTAGCCAAACCCTAGGTGGTGCACCCGAGGTGAGGTCGCGACAGTGACATAGCAGCATCCTACGACGATGGTGATCATGTAGTAATGTCCTATCGGTATTTTAAAAGTGCTGCCAATTAGCGGTGGCAAACGGGACAGAGTGCCCAAGTTGACCTAATTAAAGTACTCAAACTCTTCTTTTAGGCTGAGATTCTTCGTCTCCCTCCCTTTCTCTTCCTCTCTGTGTTTCAACCTTTTTTTTCATCTTTTCAACTTCTAGAGCGGAGAATTTGACCTTCTTCATCCCCTCCCTAATTATTTTTCCTTTTATTTCTTATTGTATTTTTTTCCTTACTCTCTCAATCTAGATTTAAATTTAGGAGTTTTGCTTTCCCAATGGGAGCTTTTCTCTTCGGTTTAATTCTAAACTTAGGAGTTTTGATGAATAAATATTCTACCTCCAGCTTTAATGGTGTTCATAGCAGTTTTGGTGTCAAATCTGTACTCATTTAATGTGTTTTTGTTAAAAGTTTTGGCATCTCGCACTTACTAAAGAGCTTGTTCTCATGGGTGTCGGATTTGAGTTTGTTCAACATGCTTATATTATCTTTATACGGCAATGGTGTTGCAAACGTGGAACCTAGGTGCATACTGTTAAAAGGTAAAGCCGTAACTACAAATGGAGATTCCGACCTTTGTCCATAATTAATGATAATATGTGATTCGATGATCGATGCCTAATTCTTTTGCTTGGATACAGTCACAATTATATTCTTCAAGGATGAGAGTGTAATTATCTCTACCAATCATGTTCTGAAAATATACCTCAATTTCTGGTTTTTCGTTTGTTTTGGAATTCTATAGGCTTGCCTTATTATGGCGATTTTTTAAATTTCTTATAAATCCTTTCATGTATCATTTTGGTAATTAATGTAAATTTATTTTGAAAAAAAAATCCTTTTTTTCAAAGAGCAAAAATAGCGGAAGAAATTGGAAATAAAACACGAAATTTGAGAACTAAATATAAATTTATACCCTTCCAAAATTTACGAATACCATCACAAATGACACTCTTCAAATAGGACGAGTTTCAGGAAATGAGCATCAATTCATAAACAAGTGACAGCTTGAAAAGATCGGACGTCTCAAGAAATAAGATTAGAACTCTGCTTTCGTGAGCTAATTATACTTCTGCATGCATTCCAGACCAAGCTCCAAGACATGATTCATGGGAGGGCAGAGACTCTCGCCTCTTGGGCGAGCTAATCCGTGCTCAACTGGCCTCGGACACTCCCGTAATAAGCGACGAAGGAGAGAAAAGGATCTCCGGACATCGATGTGGATGACATGTCAGATCTCTTCAAAAGCTTTTGACAGAATCGGTCTTACAAAACACCAGTGAAATTGGCTTTGCCCTCCCTTTAATTTGTCTCCGTCAGGCAGGGATTTACAAAGGTAAGTGATTGGAGGAGTCTGAGACGAAAGACAGGAGAATGGTGCTCAGATCGATGTCAAAAGCGATTCTAAAGTTGTATTCGTGAATCGTGACCGTCTTTTGTCCCCATCTCCCCCTCCTTTTATCTTTCCAAGGGTTGAAATCTGGGGCCTCTCCCCGACCCCCAGTGACAAAAAAAAAACCTACCTTTTTTACTCGGGCCCCGGAGTAGTGGCTGCCCACGTCTTCAAAGTTGATCCCGCCATAAATGGCGGGAGTTATCCTATGAGAATAAGAAATCTCATCTGGTGAAGGGGGTTAACGGATCCCTCATTTGAATTGTTAATTCAAGAAACTTCACGGCTTTTGAGTACATCATCAATGGTTTTCCTGTATATATTTACTTATTTATTTATTCACCGCTTTGAAAATCGTTTTCCGGTGTATATTTAATATACTCAAAATAGTGTCCTAAGAGCACGCCTGGTAACATCAATTCTTGCTTCATTTACAAATATTTAAAGTCGTAAATTTACTGTTCTTGTTTTATCACCTTAATAAAAAAAATGAGGTAACTTTGTAGGAGGTAATGGAAAAAAAATAATATTTAAAGGCTTGCATGATAATCATTTTGTTTCTCTGTTTTTTTTTTTTTTGTTTTTTTATCGGGAATGGTTACCTACCCATCACCTGTTGGTCGGCCGCCGTCGCTCGGCGGTTGTCGTCATTTGCTGCCCGCTACTAGTCTTCCTTAGAGGGAGAAATTTTGTGTTTGAATTTTTAATCCAAAATATAAATTTTGTATCATTATCAAACGTATATTTTTGCTTAGAAACTCGTCCAGGGAATAAAAATAGAAAAAAATCAATTTCTAGCCAGAAATTGAGTTCAAGAACAAAGTGGTTATTATTTGTGCCTGCTTTTGTCGATTTCAAGATTAGCAAATCAATTAGCAAAGCGATTTCCTTCTTAAAAGTTATGTTGAGCTTGAAATTCAAAATAAGAGAGCAGCAATCTTCTTAAGATATCTTTGAGCAAAGCAAAGCCGGTTTTATCATTCATAAGTTCTTGAATAAAAAGATCAGTGATGGCTTTAGAGTCATCACAATCATAAGCTCTAGACTAAGAAGATTAGCGATGTACTTAATAATTTAAGTATTTAAGTATTTATGCAAGACATTAATGGGGCCAATTAGTTAATTCAATCTTACCATTGTACGTTTCCGGTGTTAAAAAGTGCATTTGTTTGCCAGAAAACTTAATTTTCAAGGAAAATATTTTCCCCTTATTGGATTAAGAAATTCATTTCCCTTACTTCAGGCAATAATATTTTCTTGATGGTATTTGGTTATTCACTTACTAATTATTTGCAATAAACCATGCGCACAAAAGTTTAGAAAAAACTAATTCGCAGATAACTTTTTCACTCAAATAAACATGCCCTAAAATTAAAATCTCTTCCATCCACCCTGGAACAACTTCCTAAGAAAAGTTCAACTTCTTTTAATAATTTTACCTATTGTGGACATATCCAACGCTTGCGCACATTTACTTGTAAATATAGGATCTAATTCAACTACTGACTATGCCTATATTACACTGTCACCCGTTACAAAATACCTCTTAGATGACAAACATATCAAGATAAATATCAAATTCCATCAAATAAAGACTAACAAGGCAACAAATTCAAGGGAGAATCTTAATCATCCTAGGTGGGGAAGGCAATTGATATTTTACCTAAAGCAAAGTTAATGAAATGAAACAAAGCATATATCATCTTTTTCCGACTATGATAATTTTATCCATATTGAGAGAGAGAGATAAAACCCTAGATGGTGATTCTTCCTTAATGTCCGGTGAAGGAAAGGAAGATGCAACTTGCAGAGGCTTGAGCAAGTTTGGCAGCGAATGGCAAAAGAATAATTAAATCAAAGTCATAATATAAAAAAATAAAAATAAAAACTTAGAGATTTCCTTTCTTTTCTCAATTCCAAAAAAGTTTTCCTCAGCTCAATCAAAACAAGAACAGGAAATTAATTCTAAGTTATCTTCTCCTGACAAGACGATGGCAAAAAAAGAATATACAATGCTTGGATCTTCATGAAAAGGATCTCCCTCTCCCCTTGTCTCCTCGAAATGCCATAAGGGGTATGGAAACAGAGCAAACACTATACTCAGAAATCCATTATTATTCTCTCTCAACTTGCCCCTTTTCGCTCATTATATATGCACTAACACCCTCGTCGCAAGCTACAATCTCGACCTCACTTGACTGATTGTGGAGTCATTTCCTTGAAGGGAAGAACCCAGAACGACAGAGCGAGCGGGAGGAGTCGAGAGCTGTCGTACCTTCGAGGATGCTTCGCATTACTTAGTCCTGCATTGTCCTTTTATGCTGTTCGTTCCCTCTTCATACACTCAATCACAATGCAACTTCTTCTTCTAAAGTCTTGGTCCATCCACATCAGCATCCCGACCCTCAAGCTGTCGTCCATGACGTGAACCGGTAATTAGTTTCTCTTTGTAAGTAAAGAAGGACCTTGGTTAAATGTAAACCCGTTTGGTTTGATTTTTTGGAGGACTTTGGCCAAATGCAATTGCATTTCCAAAAAACTCTAAAAGCCTTTAGCCCAAGGCAGGTCCGAAACTCATTTGGAAAGTTATATCTTCGAAATGCAAGTTGGTATTGTTCATGCGACGGTATTGTACATCTTCTCCAATGAGCCAATGAGGCAACGACTATTGGCCAAGAGGTCCTCGACGCCCGCGACCGCCGCCTAAGGTGTCACCCAACCATAGCGACCATTGCCCAAGGGGGGCGACCGCCGTAGGTAGTGGTCACTTGTGCGACCCAGGCATCGCCTGAGGTCTGGTGACCTCAAGTGGTGGTTTTTCCCGGGTCGCCAACCCAAGCGACGGAGGCGACGGTTTCATCACTTGGGTCATGCGACCCAAGCAATGGAATTGTCGCCTCTTGTGCCTAGGAGCGCCTGGGTTGGCAACCCAGCGGACGGTCGCTTGGGTCGCGCGACTCAGGCGACTATCGCCTGGACAACATTTGACATATGATGTACCTACTAAACTGGTTCAACATTTTTCTGTTTTCCCACCTAGGTAATATGGTAATCAATCTCAAGTATGAGCTTCTTATCAGTAGTTTCAAGACCATTGATGGCCGAGGAGCCAATGTGCATGTAACGGGTCTCGGTTGTTTGATCATTTATGATGTCACCAACATCATCATCCACAATGTGCACATTCACCACTGCAAACCTTCTGGGAATGCCAAGATCCGGATCAGCCCGACACAAGTTACAGCGAGGGGAAAATCAGACGGCGATGGGATATCTGTCTTAGCATCATCAAAAATCTAGATTGACCATTGTTTCCTGTCGTATTACACAAAAGGTCTAATTGATGTCATTCTAGGATCTACAGCAGTCACAATATCCAACAACATGTTCACCCACCACGATAAGGTGATGTTGTTGGGTCACAGTGATGATTTTACGGCCGACACAGGGATGCAAGTGACTGTTGCGTTCAACCACTTTGGCATAGGCCTAACAGAAAGGATGCCACGGTACCGGTTTGGGTACTTTCATGTTGTGAACAATGACTACACTCAATGGGGCATGCATGCTATAGGAGGAAGCTCCCATCCTACCATTAATATATCTGATCTACATGGCGCACCACAGGATGATAACAAGAAGGAAGTAAACTTAAATATATCTAATCTGCATTTGTTGATTCTGTAGAAATTGTTTTTGTGAGATTGAATCATCTAGAACCTGCATAATCAGCCTCCTTCAATCTGGTAAGTTAGTGAAGCAGGTTGTTGCACATGAGTTTACTGGATGCTACTTTCGTGTTTATAAAAGTCAAGGAAATAAAAATCATCTATAGTGTCTTGATAGGTTGGAAACGATTATCTTGCTGTATCATCTCGCCATACTATAGAATAATACACTTATCCTTTGATTAGATGAGTAAACATCATGTTAAAATGTATGTAATAAAACCCAATAGCTGCTTTGAACTGTAATTAAGTGAGTTCGGTAGAAGAAGCCTAGATGATCAATATGTTTGCTGCATAATGCCCATTGCCCGATTATTACTTACATGTATTGGAGGAAATAGGTGACAAAGCGATTGGACATAGATGAGAGCGAGTGGAAGAAATGGAATTGGAGATTGGAAGGCGATCTGATGGTGAACGGTGCCTTCTTTGTGATATCTGGTGCAGACATGAGCCCCCAGTATGCTGAAGCCTCTAGTATGTCGCCCCTATTGGCAAACTCCATCGATCAACTCACTGGGAGTGCTGGTGTCTTAGTTTTACAGGGGTAAATCTCGGTGTCTGTTCCCTCAATTGCAACTCTAATCGGTAGGCTATGTTTTAACTTAACCTATCAAAGTACAAGCAAATAACTTCAGATGCGCCCATCTATGATTTAGAGGTACTGTTGTAATTGCTCATTTCACCAATCACCTTGGATAAGATATATAAGATTAAATCAATTGTCAGCAAGCAGCACAGATTTTAGTCTCCTGAATATGCAATTCAAACTTCTGTGCACCATGCTGCAAATTTAGCTGTCTAATCAAATTTCGAGTAGGGATGATCAAATCATTGGAAACTACTAGTATAGGATCGTCGTAGTCCATTGGAACCTACCTTTCTTGTTTTGAATTCATCTTCATTCTTTTAGGTGCCATAGGTTCACTCGTATTTGTCGCTCTCTACCACACTGAAAGTATATTCATATGTGGTTTATGCTGCTACTTTTGGGTGATTACCTCAGTAAATATTTCAATGCCATGAAAACCTTTTGTTCTTTGTCTATGGTAAAATCATTTTTGTTGTTATTCTTGTGGAGAGGACTATGGACTAATAACATTTAGCCTTTTATTCACTTACTTCCATTTTCGGCCAGTGCATTTAGTATTTGCACAACAAGAGCCATTATTGTCATTTTAGTTTCCTTCGCTGGTTTAGGTTTCTTCTATTTACTTAGCGGGAGTGACGATGGGACTATCATGGCCCCTCCTGGGTCAGGTGGCGGGATCATTACAAATCCAGCCACTCGCGGGTCAACTGGTGGGACTATGACGAATCTTGGGTCAGGTGGTGGAGATGGAAGCTTCTACCCAGGAGAGGGATCAAGCGGAACCGTACCCAGAGCCAGTGGTTGGGGATATCCCGACAACGGCATCGACTTTGGCTCCATATTCTATAGCAAGGCCAGAACACCCCTTGCCCTGGTGACCTCAAGAGTCTTATCTGTCATAGCCATTTTAGTATTCTCACATCAAACTCACTTCTGATGCAACATGCGCTGTAGAATCTAGAATAGGCAATTGAAGTCGATTTAGTTTGTAAACACGAGAACGTGAATCCGGCTAATTGTCGTGAAAGGATTGTGTAGGGCTTTGATTTTTTGCAGCATTGGGGCCTCACCCAACAACCGTTCTATCAGATTGTCAATGACATTGGATAGAAAAATTTACAGCTACTATGAACTGAAATTCCTTGACTCTCATATATACGTACCTCATCAATGATTCTGCATTTAGTAGCTTTCTCTCCCTAAGGAATTATCACTTGTGTTTCCATGGTGGGTGTCGAAGAGCGGTTCCCGCAGGAGAAAGTAGCAATTGCCACCTGTATTTACATGGGTTGGCTGCCGAGGAGCAGTTTGCCCTTGGAGGAGCTATCTTCTTCTTAAATATAAGAAGATAAAATTAGAAAAAGAAATACAGAAAAGTAGAATGTAAATGTCCGAGATTCGCCACCACAAGGCGGCAAGGGTTACGCGACCACTATCGAGGCCTGGCTAGACTCGGCTTCCTTGTTGCATGAACCTGATGAGACTTCACCCGAGTTGGTTTCACTCCTGGCGAGTGGCCTGCCTAGGGTCACGCGACCTTAGTAAGGTGGCGCAGGTTCAGGCAACCCTAGGGATGCTGGCCAGAGCACCACAACCGTGCCCCTCTCTCTGGGCCTTTTGGCAAACTGAAAAGAAGATGATGGGTAAAACAGGAATAATGAAAACTTCTTTGAGGATAAGGTGGAAATAAAAGAAATTTACTTTAAATTCACGATGATATGTCGGGCCTTCGAAGCGATTGTTACACAGACTTCAGGAGAAATTTCACGGAACAATGTAGTACCATGCCCTAGGTTTCCCAACTAGCAAATGTCGATTGTCATTTTTTCTTTAGAATTTTAGGACATCACTATAACTAATCATAAATATGAAGAAAATGTCATAAATCTTTGTACTTACAACAAAAATTTTCTTCCTTATGACCTAACGCTGTAAAACTTATAAGATTTTTAATTTCATAAATATAGGTTCTATTCGTTTCGCCAAAAAAAGTGATATTCTATAAAATGTTTTCCCAAAAGCAATTTTTCAAGAAAATGTAATTATTTTTCGATATTCAATTGAAACTTGGAAATGAAGTGGAAAATATTTTTTGCTATTTGGTAAAGAAAATCTTTCTCCATGTACTCTTTTTCAATAATTATTTTATTTTATTTTTTAAAAATCAATTTTTATATTATTTTTTATTTTTTTTCTTTTTTTTTTTTTCTTTTCTTTTTCTTTCTTTTTATCTTCTTCTTTTTCAACCTGTTGCCAACCACGATGACGGCTGGCGACCGATGCTAAGCGAGCTGAAGCCTCGCTTGATCCAACGAACTAGGTGGGGCTTGAGCCTCGCTGACTTTCAGCGACCTCAAACGAGGCTTGACCCTCACCCAGCTCGTTGAATATGGTGAGGCCTGAGCTTGCTTGATGGTCTTGAGCGAGCTCGGGCAAGGTAAGGCGGAGTCTCACCATAGGCCAACAAGGCTTGATCTCATCGGAATCTAGCAAGCTCAAGTCTCCCCTGGGACCAATCATTGGCGACTAACCGAAGAAGAAGAAGAAGCGAAAAAGAAAGAAAAGAAGAAGAAAAAGAAAAATAATATAAAATTCAATTTTAAAAAATAAAAGGAAAAGGTATTTGATCAAAGAAAGTGAGGTCAAAAAAGATATGAAAAATGTTTTTCTCTTCCTCAAAAAAGGAAAATATTTTCCGCATTTTAGAAGACTTTTTTCTGTTGATGAAAAATATTTTCCTTGACGAGTTCATTTTCTGTAAAATGAACGCCTAAAAAATTCGGAAAACATTTTCCTAAAAGTTTTTTTCTGTGAAACAAATGGAGCCATTTTTTTAAAATTTTTTGCCTGATTAAAACATAGCATATTTATTAAAGACGGTACATTATTTTTTTTTTTTTTTGGTAAGAGGTAAGAATTTATAAGATTTTCAACCAACAATTTACAAAGGAAGAGACCCAAAGCATCCACGACACCCAATTGACCGAGGGATAGGGAGCCGATCTCTAACAACCTAAAGAACTGCAAGGGAAGGGGCTGTACATCCAACACGGGAAGGAGCCGAAATCTAACAACAAGGGAGGGGCCAAGACGGTACATTATTAGACTCGTTAAAAATCAAAATAAGATTAGAGATGTCATGAACTCAACAATATACATAGCTATTCAAAAATAGTTGAGACTTGTAACATCTGGTTATTATGAGAATGAATCCACCAATTCCATGCAACGAAATGTAAATAATCATGTCACTATAGGCAGAAATTTATCTTCACTCTGACAGTTCTTGGGTACTCCTTTAGGGTCTGGCTGAGAGTTGATAAGATTATTTGTCTTGAGTTCATATATGTTGATCGAATGCCCATGTTCTATTTTATCTGCTTTCTTTTTGGTATGTGATCTAGACATCTTCCTCCGCATTATAAGAAGGAATTACGAAACAATTTCGATCAGACTCCTGCCCATCTCCATGATATTTCTAAGTTTGCTTTCGGTACAACTGCCATAAAGAAAATCATTCTAAGCTAAGCTTGAGAAGCAACTTAGCTTTCTAGCTCTTTTCGAAATTGTCAAATCAGTGCATAAGACGTAACGCAATCGTGTCTTAGCATTCCCCCCACTATATCCATTGATGGTCTTTTCAAGATTATAATACTGATTGTTTAAAAAAAGTAAGTCACACATTTCTTATTCAAGGTTTGGACTTTATCCAAGCATACACATTTATAGACGATATTGTTGGAAATTTCCGATAATGGGCTTACATTAATTAATTAATTTTCTATTTTATATAATCGGGTTAATGGATATTCCAATATATTTTGAACCATCAAGTGATCTTATTGAATTGGGTTTTGGCATCTATTAATAACGGGCCTAGTTGAGCAGCAAAGTGTAGGCAATTGTGTTTAAGCGAAGCCCGTAATGGGAGGGGCCCGATTGACACGCTGTTGATTAGGGTTTGCTAGGTCCCCTCTCTAGCCTATAAAAGGGTAGGTTATACCTATCAGTCGCTGAATCCCATAAAAGTTGCTAAACCGAAATAGGTCATAGAGAGGAAGATCCGGCATACCGATAGATCACTGATTACATCAGTTTGATCTGTTTTTCATCAAGTAAGTTATGGCTCAAATAGGTATGTTTTAATTCCGCTGTACATATAAGTTTTGGTGTTTTACAATCATATATGGATCTAATTATTCTTGATTAATTAGTTATTTATGTAAAGAAATTTCTACATGTGGTATCAGAGCAGGTCATATATAATTGTAGAACCCATTTTTAACAAATCCGGTATGTTGTTTACCGTGTTTGTTCCTTTTGGTTTTGAGTTATGTTAGTTTGTGATTTACAAATTCTTATGCAATTTCGGTCAATCAAAGTATATTTTTTTTTTGGTCAAATCAAATCAAAGTACTTATTAAATAGGTAAAAATAATGCATTAGAATTGAAGAGATAAGTTATGATGATGATGATATGTTTGTTTTCTTGGATGATCGTTGTTTTGCAATTTCGGATCTATGATAGACCTCTCTATGCATATGTCTGGAAACGAGCTAGTAAAAAGCTTTTTAGTGTTTGATGTCTTCATAACATTCGAAGTCAACTTGAAGAGCTTTCCAACAAGCCATAGAACACCCAGATCCGGTGTCAGTTGCTATCCAAAATCATCGTCCAAAGTCAGTTTAGTAATCTGTAAAAATCTTTTGTTCAGTTCTAATATGCATGTTGTCCGCCTGTTGCTTTTGTCAAATTTTTTTTTCAATTTCTGTGTTGAGATCTAGAGGTTGACTCCTTCATGAAAAATATTCATATAGGTCTTAACTTCGACATATAATTTTTTTGGATTTTTTGGAGCATAATTAGTTAATGAAAACCTTCTGCATAGATCAATCGATTTTGAAATTTTAGGGCTTTTGTTCTACATGTTGAGATTTTTCTCACCATATATAATTTATATAGTTCTATTGAGTATTGAGTGAGAATTTCAAATTTGAAATTCTAGGGGTTCATAATTTTGTAAAGGTTCTAAAAAAAAAAAAAATTTAGAATTTTTTTTTCTAATTGAATGATATATGTTAGCAATTATTATATAGGTATGTTATATTATGATTCTTGGGTTCAATGTGGTTTAGATTTAGAAGTTGCGATTCTTGGGTCTCGATATGTTCCCTTTCAATTATTGCCCATGAACCCATGTTGTTTCTTGAGTAGATTGTTTTCGGTCCGATGCAATTCAAAGTTTTTCTTGAGTTTTGGGTGTGGAAAATTTTTGGGTTTTGTTTGGTTTTGGACTTTACCTGTTGGTTTTCTTGGCTTTTGCGGGTGCCTATATTGCCACCTATCTATGGGTTTTTAGCCATCTATTCGAGTGAATTGAGGCTCAACTCTATGGTTGATGATGGATCACTTTGCTTCCCATGCGTGATCGAGCGCATTGATTGATTAGGTCTGGTTCTTGTATTTCTCGATCTATATGGGTAGTTTGATTCTTGGTTCCATCTTGTGGCGGTTTGCCTTGGTTGGAGTTTCAGGTAGTTTTCACTTTTTTAACCTTTTCTTTAGTAAGATAGGGTCTACATGAAAAGTTTTTTTTTTTTTTCTCGTTTCAATATATGGAATGATTACCGGAAAGTAGTATGAATTTTATTGGATTGAATAATAGGCTCTATTTGATTATATACATGTAGAAGAAAATGCGGCAATCTAGCTTGTTCTTCTTTTCTTTCCCATGATCTCCTCACCTCCGTTGTTAATTGCAACGTCATGGCTGAGACATTGAGTCCATCATTGTTTTGAATATTAGTTGTCAAACCCGACGATGCAAATGTAGAGCCTCTAGATGGGGTGAAACTGGAGATACTTCTTTATTGGATTTGACGGAGGTCGCACAGAGAGAGAATGTCCTTTACTTTTGTGTGATTTGTTCTTGCTTTACGTGAGGCCTGTAACAGGAAACTGTGCATACTAACCGAAATATTTTAGGAGGTCGGACCGTAGGAATTGGCTTAAGAGCCCTTTTGATATCGGATTAAATGACATAGGTTGACCATTCTTGCTTTGTTATTGATCGATCCCTTCGAGCTAATCACCCTTATATTGCCGTAATTGTTCTCAATTCGTCTTTCCGTCAATTGTGATGTTTTGCATAGTAAAATGAGTCAAAAAGCATCGGTAATCCTTATCCTTCTATTGCTGGGAGCAAATTGATTGCTCATATTGTGCTAGATGGCCTTCTCGCTCATTGGGTTAAGTAGGCATGAGGAAGAAAAGGTTGTACGGCTTCTTTTGTGGGCTAGACCTTCATTATAAGAACTTTTAGGCATTTGTAAGTGAGTATTGCTCATCAGGCATGTGATGTGAATGTTGCATATCAGCTGATCATGCTTTGAAGGATGTTTTCTACTTGTTGTATAATTAGATCATTAAGCACTTGTTTGGTATCCTATATGTTCTTTAAAAAACAATTAGTAATTTCAGGATGATACTAATTCTGCTTGGTGCTCGACTCTGCAATGAGCTTCAATTTGTATATGTGTTAATTGTATCATTATTTTCAAGTTGTGAAAGAACCCACCAATTGCTTAGTTCTTTCATAGAAAGGATAATTTTTATCTGGAATAATTGCTCCCGTTGTTGACCTTGGTTGATTGCTGCTGTCAATGCTAGTTACTTGTTTAATGAGTAGATTATTTCGGAGAGTTGCAATTGGCTAACTTTTTTTTTTTACGATGGAGAGATTCATATAGTGGTTCTTCCTTAGAAGGTTATAAAAGCCTTTATTTGGCAAATGTATTTGGAGGATCTAATTATACCTATTGTTATAGTTACCATCATGACTCTAGCATGTGCCTAATATATTAAATGATGGATTGCTTTCCCTGATTTTTTTTTTTTTTTTTTTGCGAGAAATAACTTATTTTTAGGAATTTCACGGTCTAGATGCGATGGCTACTGTTATATTTGCCTACTTTGTGGTTGCTGTGATTAAAATATAAACTATTTGATGAAAAGGATAGTCTTCATGAAGGATTGGTAACATTGTCGCTATTTGAACAAATATCGACTTCATTAATTTCTTGGGCTACATCAGTGAAGATGGGCTTACTTTTCACTTGGCTTTTGTCTATGCTTAATATAAAGCCACGTATGAGAAGTGGGCAATTGTCCACTACTTCCTGAAACATTAGTATAACAAAATACCGTAGAGAAAACAGTATTATGTAGTGTTAATAAGTGTTATATTGTATCAATAAATTTATTCATGTGCATTGACGAGCTCCCTTTATCTTTCATTATTATCGTCATCTCTCCGTCAGGCTATCAAATTAGTTTGGTTTTGAGTCTCTCTATTGTTTGGTGTTAATGAGATTAAGCTAATTTGAATAAGCACCTGAGATAATAGATTTTGAGCTATCCCCACTTCTCCTTTGGACACTGTAAATTTCAGTTGTCATGCTCATGTGCCTATAGCTAGTGCAGGATTGTGTTCCTCCATGTGTTTGCCTCCATCATGTGTGAAGTGTGAGGTCTTAAATGAATTATAACATTCTCCAATAGTTTGCCTCGATATCGCAAAGCTTATTGATGTAGTGCGGCCAAGCCGTTAGCCCCACGTGCACGAAATGACGTGTAGGGCAAGTGTAGGGTCCTCCAAGGCCCGTTTCAATTTTTTTTAATATGCCTAATTTTTAATTTATGATTTTTTGGTATAGTAAATTTTAATTTTGGCATAGTTAAATGTTTATTTGGAATTATTTATTGTTATCCATATTTAATTCCATGAAAAATAATTTTGTGCCTATTTTTCCAATTTTTAATTTATGGAAATTTATTATAGGGTATGAGGGATAAGATGACAATATTCACTTTCCCTAATTTAGCATAGATTATCTATACTTTCTTGCTTGAGTTTAACTAGATAATCTTATATGCTTAATTATAGAAATAGGCACATAAAATTGTGGCAAAAATTGTTGTTTAATAAATGCAATATGATCTTGGGAAGCACATGTCGTAAAGTGCTTCATATTGTTTGATGAATTTTTGGGCATTGATTAAATGAAACATTATTTACAAATTGTTAAAGTTTGTAAATTATTGAAGTTCCTTATTGATAAAAATTAATATATACAATCCCCTGCCCAAAGGGGGTTATTGTGTATATTAATTTGAAAATTGCATGAAGATAAATTTTAAAATTAAAAGATGGGGATGTATGACTCAAAAAGATTTATCTGCCCAAAGGGGATAAATTTTTTTAAAAGTTATATGTAATTCCCCTCTATATTGATATATTAGAGATAATTGATGGGATGTGCGACTTAAAAGGTTTATCTATCCAAAGGGGATAAACTTTGAGAGTTATATGTGATTTCCCTTTGTGTTAAGATAATGGAGATGTATAATTTAAATGATTTGTCTGCCCAAAGAGGATGGATCATTGAATATTATATGTAATTCTCCTTATCATCTCTATATATTGATATCATGGAGATGTATAATTTAAATGATTTGTCTGCCCAAAGGGGATGGATCATTGATAATTATATGTAATTCTCCTTGTTGTTGTTTTACAAACTTGTGGAAAATAATGGTGTATTATACGCTCTGCCCAAAGGGGAGTTTATGATGTACTAATTATTTTGTGGAATTACTTATTGCCCATAATTGATCATATTGCATTATGTATGTCAAACTTCTTTTGCTGTGAACAACAATGCCACGGTTAAGATGTTAATCGGATATAATATTATATTATTAAGGACTTAGTCAAAAAGGGAGACATTGTGATTGAAAATATTAGAACTAAGTCCATATTAGCTAATTTCTAACAAAAGGTTTACGACCCATTATGTTTAAAGATCATGTGAGGAATATGGGTGTTTTAGAGTCTTTTTGATCTCTTTTGTTAGTGGGAGTTATATAGTTTGTATTTTTGGATATATACAAACTGATTATTGTTGATTTTATTGTTATCCTTTCTCCTATCGACTGAGAAATGGAAATATGAAACAGTATCTTTAAACAAATTTTAGTTTAAAGACGACTGGATGTCACTAATTTTGAGATCTCATGTTGGATTGTGACATAATTGTGCAATTTCATGTTGTTTAGAAATTGCGCTAATGCAGTTTCATATCGTTAAGAAATTGCATTGAGGACCGATAAGAAATAGTGTATATTTTGATCACATGTTGGCACTATTTCTTACTACACTACTAGGCCCATGATCCATGAAAATATAATGCTTATTATAGTGATTAAGGAAGGTCATGTGTTCCGGTATTTTCTTAACGCATTGATCGCCATAGTCCTATAATGAGGTTATATAAGATTGGATTGGTTTTGAGATGTCGTTATTGGAATATTATTTTTCAAAATTGTGGCCACATAAAACAAATTTTCAGTTATTAACCCGAGAGTGTCGTTTTCAAAATTAAAATCGTTTTCAAAATAAAAGAAATTAATTAATGTAGCCTAAGTGGGAGAATGTTGGAAATTTCCGATAATGGGCTTACATTAATTAATTAATTTTCTATTTTATATAATCGGGTTAATGGATATTCCAATATATTTTGAACCATCAAGTGATCTTATTGAATTGGGTTTTGGCATCTATTAATAACGGGCCTAGTTGAGCAGCAAAGTGTAGGCAATTGTGTTTAACTGAGGCCCGTAATGGGAGGGGCCCAGTTGACACGCTGTTGATTAGGGTTTGCTAGGTCCCCTCTCTAGCCTATAAAAGGGTAGATTATACCTATCTATCGATGTTGAATCCCATAAAAGCTGCTAAACCGAAATAGGTCATAGAGAGGAAGATCCAAGCATACGATAGATCACCGATTACATCGTTTGATCTGTTTTTCATCAAGTAAGTTATGGCTCAAATAAGTATGTTTTAATTCCGCTGTACATATAAGTTTTGGTGTTTTACAATCATATATGGATCTAATTATTCTTGATTAATTAGTTATTTATGTAAAGAAATTTCTACAGATATTGTAAGGCATAGCATCTTGAAAATAACAATCCAGCTGAATTAATGAGCTTTCGACTCGGCATTTTCGACTGTAGATGGAAAATTACCGCAGGAAAGATTTTTCTTTTTGACCATACCAATGATAAAGAAAAGCTATTTATAGAACTTAGTACGTTGATGATAGAATGCAAAATGTCATCCGCTATAATTTGTCAAAATTGAGTTTAGTCCCTTAAAGAAATTGACGTATTATACAGCAACTTCTTCTTCCAGGATAATGATGGAAATTTACAGCTATTCATTTTCTTTTTGGCCACTAGAGGACGGTACGTATAAATGATCACCTTGGTGATTCTTCCAATATTCTCTTTACCCCATCACGGGACTTTATGAAATCAGATTGCTTTTTAGAGTAGCACATTCTTTTGATGATACTCTTTCTAGATCACACATCCCGTTGATCTGGGAAGCTATATTTATTGTTAGATAACATCTTTCCATGTTCCGAATTATACATAGTTTAATATGGGGTTAGGACACTATTTGTGCCAAAACTTTCGTATGGTACTTATTTTGGTGTTAAATTTTTTTCTCTCACTTGAGTGTCATAAATTTGAAAAATTGATTACTTGAGTGTCACTTATGACGTGTTCGCCGGAAAAGCTTATGTGGCCGCCAATCATTCGATGTAGTCGTTAGAAAGCTTACGTGGACCGGTGGCCATGCTAGCTTTTCTCGGTGGCCACGTCAATTTTTCCAACAACCATGTCAGAAGTGGCATTTAAATAATCGATTTTTTAAATTTTTGATACTCAAATGAGTGAAAAAAGTTTTGACTCCAATAGTGTACTTACCCCTGAAAATTATTGCATTTCAGACATTTGATCAAGGCATGAATTTGGTTATCTTCATTGCGGGCGGGAGGGAGAGAGAGAGAGAGAGAGAGAGAGAGAGAGAGAGAGAGAGAGAGAGAGAGAGAGAGAGAGAGAGAGAGAGAGAGAGAGAGAGAGAGAGAGATCTTTTATTCGAAAGAGAGAGAGATCTTTTATTCGAAATCAATCACACATGTAGATGTAGTTTAGATACATGCCTAGAGCAACCACTTTTTATTCAAAATCAATCACACATGTGATATGTAGTCTAGGTACATGCATAGAGCAACCACTTATGGAAATAAGATTAATCTTGTAAGTCTCATAATTCAATTATTTTGTGTATCTTATGATAGATTCATTTAATTGTTGTCGTACCAAAACCGCGCTTGGAGTTAGTCAACAGCCTTCTTGTCCTTTGTGGATGTAGTCTAGATACGTGCCTAGAGCAACCACTTTTTATTCGAAATCAATCACACATGTGATATGTAGTCTAGGTACGTGCATAGAGCAACCACTTATGGAAATAAGATTAATCTTGCAAGTCTCATAATTCAGTTATTTTGTGTATCTTATGATAGATTCATTTAATTGTTGTCGTACCAAAACCGCGCTTGGAGGTAGTCAACAACCTTCTTGTCCACTTGGAAGGCCTTGGTGAGAACATCAGCAGACATCTGTGGCTTGGCTCCAAAGACAGCATTAGCAATGGTAGTGAGTCCTGGGTTTTGGCTGCTAAAGCCGGAAAAGGACAACGCATATGTGTTTCCGATATTCAATTGGAAGTGAATGAGACCAATAGGGAACACAAACACGTCCCCCTTGTACAAGACTTTGGTGAAGAGAGTGTTGTTTAATTGGTTGGACGTGACAAAGCCAACAAGTAGCGTACCCTCCACCACAACCTGAACCTCAGTGCCACGAGGGTGATTGTGGGGAGGATTTAGGCCGCCAGGAGCAAAGTCAACGCGAACCATGGATATTCCAAGAGTATTGAGCCCTGGAAATTGGTCGATGAAAGCCTGTGTGACTTTTGATCCAAGCGGATTTGATGTGTTTCCAGGTTTCCTGAGCCCCATAAAGAGGAAATCATCAGCTGTGGCTTGTTTGGGGTCCTTGCAGAACTTTCCATTCACAAATACTGCATAAGAAAAAGAATTTAGTGTTTCAGTTTTGGCTTCATAAGCCGGATATGAAATACATGACTAATGCAAGAATTGAGGACCAACCTCCAGATTCCAGATCATTGGTGGCCACGCATATGTCCTGAAGAGGACTCGGGTCGTAAGCTAAAGCAGTAGCACTTGCCAAAGCCAAGATGAGAAAGCTTATCAGAAGAAACTTCATCCTGGCTGTGGACAGGAGGTAGGACCTTGATCGCAAGTTCTTATCCTTGCACGGAATAGAATGGCTTGAGGGAGGAGTGAGAACTTGCATGGCAACATGCTCTCTCTTTATAGATGAAAATGTTTGACCCAGTATGTAGTTTGATCAGCAGGTTTTCATGCAGATTACCAAGTCTTCAGAGGTTTTATCTATTTTCCTCTTCTCTAGTCCAGGGATGAATCACCCTATAACAACTCCGATGACCTAGCAATTTGTTTCATTTCTTCTCCTATAGCTTAAAGAATGCATAACACCTAATATTGAAATGGTCTTTGATGAATTCTGAATCCTCGTACCATTTCTTCTACATTTCTTTCACAACTCTTACCAACTCAAAAAAGATAACCAAGTAAAAGAACACTTTCCATTGGCATCTCATCTTGAAAATATTCATGTTGCTGATGTCTTCCTCTAGATATAGCAATAAAAGTCAATCGCATTTGGTACTGAATACCAAAAACTTTCACTTTAGCTTAAAATGCACTCATTTGTCGCACAAAAGTTGATGGGCTTAGTATTGCAGATATGATGAGATCGTTGCTGATGTTTTGACATTTAATACAACTTTTGTTATTTGTCAATTGATACTTTCAGTAGCTTTTGTTTTTCCCAAGCATGGTCCGTGGAAGGTAGGAAAAAAAAAAGATCCTGTTCTTCCCCAAGCCGCCACTTCTCAGCAGCCTAATGAAAAGAAGGTTTTAATTCCACTTTCTGCATAAGACATGACTTAATGAACAAGGGTGCAATTCATTTAAGATAAAGTTTATTGAGGAAGTAACCCTGCAGATTACCAACTCTTCAGAATGAAATCTACTTTCCCCTTCTCTACAACAACTACCATGACTTGGTAATTTCTTTGATTTCCTCTCCTCCAGCTTGAAGAAGGCAGTTCATCTAATCCGGAAGTGGTCTTCAATGACTTTTTACTTCCTTGTACTGATTCTTTTTTGCTTTTCTTGTAAAAAAAATAACAAATACTGTCTAGCATCATCTCAAAGTGGCATGATCAAGTAAAGACCATTTCATCTGCGACAATCTGATATCTCAGAAAGAGTGAACTGGTTATCTAGATTGCAGATGGAGAACAACATCCATATCCATCTTCATCCTGAAAATATTCTTGTTATGGATATACCCCATGCTTGGTACTAGAAACTGTAGTTCTTAACATTTAATCGGTCACAATACCCTCGTTCATTGCACAAAATCAATAAGTACTGCATAAACAATAAGATACTATTCTTGTCTCAAGCTGCCACTTCTCTGCAACCTAATGAAAAGAACGTCATAGTTCGACTTTGCTTGTTTAACTATATTCCAGTGGCTTCCAGAGCTAAGAAGACATGACTTAGTTGAGGCTGAAAGGTGCAATAATCTCTTTACTACAATGGTCATTATGATGTAAAAGATACTTGTTCTGAACCTACGATTGAGAAGTAATTGACTTTAACGGTCTTTGAAGTTTGTCGAAGTAATTGCGCAGAAACCTGAAACCGAGAAATGTAAATAAAGTATCCAATGAGTTCTTGTGGGCTTTCACTGATTAGCCCACTTACATCTCTCTCCACTCTCATCTTCACTTGTCAAAAAAAGAGGCGAGATAAGTAAAGTATCAGGATCCCCACATTTCTCCAGCGGCATTTGTATTCTAATTGAAGTAGTAATGTTGATAGCATAGACAGGGTGATGCTAAACCTATCTCATTCAAGGTATAGATGGTGACCTGAAAGCTGCATACACCTCAAAATGAGTTCGAAACCCGGGTTTTTTTCACACTTCATCATTTGAGAAATATCATGTGATGGATGATTCTTGGGGGAAAACAAAGTCATTTGACTCGAGCAGGTTTACATAAGCCTTCAACCATGCATTTCAATTTTCTACTGTCAATGAAAGGCCACTATCAAATACATCTTTTGTATCCTTCGTATTATTTGGAGTACATGAATCATAAGTGCTCCCTCCAAATTGCTATAGAACAAGTTTCACAGATATGCAGAAGTCGAACGTAGAAAATACGGCATGTTTTCTACAAGAATGAGATCCATGCTGGTTAAAAGGAAACGAGTCAGCAACTCGGCAGCATGAAGGATTGATTTTGACGGCAATGTCCAGTGTGGATTGGGACTTCCTTTCCGGCGCTTCTGCAAATTTAGAGCAGGAAATAAGGAGGCACCAACGGATTATGGATGGATCCATCAAGAAGTAAGTCAAATCGCCAAGAGGTTTCAAGCCACGCAATCTAATGTGTGCAATAACCTTATGTGCTGTATCACTCGACAACACCATTTCAATGATTTCACTGATCAATTTGAGGGTGATGTGAAAGCCCAAGTTATCCCAATTATGTTCACTGAATTCACAGACTTCTTGTCAAAACCCAGACAACAGAGAAGAACATAATCACCAATTTTCCTGCCATAAGCAAGTTTTATGTCGTGATATGAAGGCAATTGCAGCTATTAGATGTGACCTAAGAATTCTGTTCAACAATTTCTGGATTGCAATCTTTCCTTTTATCAAGATATTGAGAGATAACAAAGTGCACAAATCAAGCATTTCGACGTGAGTGCATTATCATCCTAACAAACTTGTTATTATCTCGTGAACGATTTGAGGGTGGTGCAAAGAAAGCTAACAGAATGAGTTTGGATCCTTCCACTGCAAACTTTGTGGTGGATATGGAGGCCAATATGAATCAAGGCGAATCGACTTGGCCAAGGAAATTTCCCAAATTGGCTATTGGACAACAACGTTGGTCTAGGGAATTAATTTTATAGTTAAACCCCAATTTTGTCATGTTTCAAATATAGCGTACTTTTTATTTATAATTTTGATATTCAATTTCCTAATCTCAATTTGAATTTAGGAAATTGGTAATCCTATTACCGATCTCAGTAGGGTTAGCGGTTTTTAGCATGATTTAGGCTACACAACATGTAATTAAGTGTGTTTAGGTAAATTTTAATAACATTCGCACCATAAATGGACCAACCCATTTATACATACATAATAATTATGTCGTATCTGTGTTGATTATTTCATTTAGTTTGTTACAGTTACACACATCTAGCTTAGACGCTATGTTTAGATTTTATGGCAACAGTTTGTAGTGTAAACGTATTAAACAAGTTGTGTCATGTAATATTTTTGGTATATGCTGTCTCGGATATGGTTTCAAAGTGGCGCAAGGTTAACAAACATGTTAGTGTTTGAATTTGACCTAGATTTGACACTAAGATTAGTTATAAGGTTCTCTTTATTGTTGTAATGATTTCCTCATTTTACACTAAGTTTGGTCTCAATTTTTAGCTAATTAAATATTTTTATTTTCCTTGTCGTAGATTGAATGTCAAGTAGTGAAATTATTTTACTCATATGTTATGAGTGATTATATTATTCAATAAAAACCTTAGAGAAATAATTAGTTTGTCGAGGAAAGGAATAGTATGAAGAAAAAAGAATATGCAATTGATAGACATTGTAAATTTGTTCAATTTTAATTAGGCAATTGCGGCACATACATATTTTTATTTTTTTGCCTGCAGATATTTGATAGCTGATTTTATATTTTTTATAGCTTTTTCTGGGTATATAAATGTTCATATGATTTATATTGAATCTTTCAATTTTTAATTTTTTTCCTTTTGAGTGTATTTAATTGATTAAAAAAAATCATTTCGCGTTCGCATCAAATCGAAATTTCTATCCAACGGCTTAAATTCACCGCCAAAGAGAGGGTGCCCAAAACAGGAAACAATAGCTCGATTCTTCAGACTAGTAACCAACGGCTATATCATCTGCATTCGCACAGCTCCAACTGTCCCTCCCGTTCTTTCTCTCTTCTTTTTCAAGCTCTGTTTCAAACCTCTCTCACTACGTGATTCTCATTATCTGTGGGTGATATTTTTTTCCCTCATCTCCAGAAGGAATTCCCGATTTTGCAGAAACCCCAGATTTCATCAATTCTCGGTTTGAAGCGGAGTTGCTGCAAGCTCTGCTCTGTTACAGACGTGTGACGATTTTTGCAGGTTTCCGATATCTCTGATCTCTTTCATTTTAACACTCTGTTTGGTCTATTACTGTCGTGAGAAAAGGTTTTAGTTTCTCTAGGTTTGTTTCACGTGAGAGCACTAGACGAATCGCAATTGTTGCAGGGTCAAAGGGCTCTTTCATCTTCAAGCTCTACTCTTTTTCGTCACAGAGAACGTGTGATTTTGCAAGCCTCTGATATCTCCGTTTGGTGCAATCTTTTAGAGGAAAGAGTTTTTTGTTTTTCTCGGACGGGTCTCAAAGGTTTCCGTGATTGGGTTTCAACGCTTCGCTGCTTCATCCACATAAACCTTGGTAGCTATAGCATGGCTGAAGTCTACTGCAGATATGATTTGAATCTGAACACAAGATTCTCTGGCCTGCCGATTGGTGTACTTAACTTCTCAGTGAAGTGGCACCATCTGCAGCTATTTGTCGATCAATTGAGAGTGACGACAGGTTGTCAAGATACTATATTCTACGAGTCACTCAATTGTTTGAGATGCCGCTCCACATCTTCCAACAGCCATCCCTCTTCGAAAGCCACATGGAGAGAGTTCTTGAAGAATTGGGCGTTCACCGCAGCTTTTTCCCCAATATTGGAAGACTTATCCTAGATGCAGTGTTTCGGGGTGTAATATATGGGCCAAGAGTTAGCCCAGCCTTTTTTCCCTTTTAAAGTCAGCCCAGCCCATCTTTATTTTCCTTCTTCTTGCTGCGTGCGTGCTGTTGAAGACAGAAACGAAACAGAAAACAGAGCAGAAGCAGAAACAGGAGAGGAGAAAAAGAGAAGGAAAAGAGGAAAAAGGAGGCGAAACTTCCACGTGCTCGCCACGGACGCCTCCACAGCTCATCTTAACTCCGTTCCACGGCGCCGGTAAGTGATTAAGGCATCTAATCATCCTTGGAAAGGATTAATAGCAATTAGGGCTGGAAATTCGGAGTTTGTGGAGATTTGTGCGGCGAAGTCCGATTTTTGAGTCGTTGAGCTGCAAATTTTTATGGGAATGATATTTTAGGATGTTATGAAGCTATAGCATTTTGCGGATCTCAATTTGAGTTTGCGGTTTATCCGGAACGGAATTTTGAAGTTCGGCGCGCGTTCTGCCATTGTTCCGAACAGTAGCTTCGGAAATGATTTTCTGCTGTTTTCGGCGAGGTTTTGAGGCAGCTGAGTTGTGGTTGTTGTAGTGCATCAAAAGGGCTTTCTAATGATTATAAGTTGGCTTGAAACCGAATTTTGTGGAGGAAGTTATGGGGCGACGAAGTTGAATGCGTGACCATGTCTCTCAGGTAGCAATAGGTTTTCTTTTTAGGCGAGCTTTCCTTTAACACGTAGGTGTCGTGTTATCGATAAATAGGCGTAATCTAGCCAAGTCATTATTTAGGATGTCCATTTACTCGGTTGTTTGATATTATTTTTGGATTAATTGTTAGGGATTCGAGTACGTCGGCTCAATTAAGGGCTTAGTTGGTTTTTGGCTTTTTCCAGGTGAGTGACACTATTTTTTTCCTTGTATTTTCAACTCATATTTGAAAGACATTATGGGTAATATATGTTATTACTTGAAAAAGAGCATTCTTGGTTGCATAAAAACAGGATCGGGCTTTTACTGCCATTTGTTGTTTGAGTGAGGAAACTATCCTTTGATTTTAGTTGGAATATTTACATGAAAGTGGTTTGTGAAACTTTTATCAAAGGACTTTGGAAAGTTTCTAGTTTATGTAAAGCATTTCAATATTTATTAAATGTTTGAATTGTGAGATGATTCTGATTCTGTTTGTGGATTACTGGGGATTTAAGATTGTTGATTGATGCTCAATGTCTCTATGAACCCTGAGGGGTGTGTAGGTATGCGCATACTAGTCTAGGATATCCTTGTAGGCCGAGCCACCGGCTTATAGTAGGTGGAGACCTAACCAAGGGGGGAATCTTGGTCGTCTTGTCACAGGCGTTAAGCGTGACCATGGTTGGACATTTGAGTTTGAGTTTGGTCAATAGAGTAGACCATTGACATTTGATTTGAGTTTGGTCGATGGAATGGACCATTGACCCGTGTTTTGACAAGTTTAGACAATGGGATGAACCCTTAACATGTGTTTTATGAGATTGACCAATGGACTTGACCATTGGTATCTATTTTGTTGATTCTTGAAATATTCATAGTATGTATATATATTATGTTCAAAGTGGATTATATTGGTGTTGTAAATATGCATAGTGATTTCCCAATCCGCTTAGAAGAAATATGTTACTCACTGAGCCGTGGTAGCTCACTCCTCTTATCTTCATGTTTTTTAGGTTCCTCAGCGAGCTGCCAGTAGGACGTAAGCGTTCGTATCGGGGATGACTTTTTGCTTGTGGGAAATTTTTGGTATGAGCTAGCTTGGTTAGTGAACTTGAGCTAGCTTTTTAAGGAGGTGTATGTATCTTTTTGGTGGTTTTAGAAAACTCTGATATTGTAACCATATGCCTTTTGTCATATATATATAAGTGGATGTATATATGTTGATATAAGGTTATATGTTAGTTTGTTAAGGCTGCGTCCTTTGCATAAAGGATGGCTGTGTCATGCCCTGGTTCTTGTGATTTGGGGTGTGACACGGGGATCAGGTAATGGCCATTGGCAATTTGACATGAGTATAAATTTGGAATTAGTCGTCAAATAGGAAGTCGAAGAGGAAAACATCGAGGATGTCTTTTTTAGAGGATATGAGTTGGATGCCGATCAAGTCACGCGGGGTGTCTTGAAAAGTACCATCGAAAAGCTTGAGCGAAAGAGCTGCTCTCCGGGCCGATTGATCTAGTGTAACATCCTGAAATTCAAGCCCTTTTAGAGAGGAATGAACGTTAATTTCACCAATGCATTGTTGGTTGATCTCACTCGGAACTGATCACTCCTGAGATACTGACCCTGAGGGGAAAGGCTAGAGAGGACAGAACTCGTGCGACTAAAGAACTCAACTTGGGAAAACGACTCGACCGTGAGACTTGCGTAAGGACGATCCTGTAGTCATGCAGGCCGATTTCAAGGACGACTATAAGTCGATTCACGGACAGAAATAATGGAATGACCGGTGATTCCGTTTACTGTTATCGAACCCGTGAACGGCCCTATGTCGATCCTTGATAATTGTGTACTTTGAAATAAGAATCGATCCTTCACAATTTCATGTAGTTAAGGACGTCCATGTGTCGAGAAGTTTTGAACGTGAATTGGCACGAGTCGGTTACACGTGAATCCTCAAAGCCGCCTGTCAGTCTAAGTAGTACCAAAATCACATTCGGGCGAAATTAACATGGCATGAGAATCCAATATTGGACTTCGAATTTTCGGGAATGTTCGAGAAGGACTTTTGGACGATGCTTCTTAGACAGTCGACACTACCGGTTGAGCCGAGTATTTGGAAAAGGAATTTTTGGACCAAGAAAACGAGCCTACGAGGACGTGGGCCGGGCAAGAACAGTGTGGGCCTCACGCCCAAGGTGGGATAGCCACCATAGAAGGCCCGAGGCAAGCAAGTGAGCCTATTGGGCCAAATCGACCCTTTACCCTTCCGAGCCCATTATCTAAAACCGAGCCGATTCAAGCCCAATAAATTCCCGAGCCCATTCCTATTCATTTTCAAGCCCATTTCCTAGGCCCGTCCTCCATTTTCAGCTCAAGGACAGATTGGGAAATGTGCAAGGTGGAAATAACCAAAATGCCCTTGAATATTTTGAAGAAAAGTCAAAAGGAAGAGAGAGAAGATGAGGTCATTGTTTGGCAAGTGGGGCAAGCATTGATGGCCTTGATAAGGCTTATCCTTCAGCCTTCACTTCACTCTCTCTCTCCTCTTCATCTTCTCCAAAACCGCACACTTCTCTCCCATGGTTTTCCTTCCTTCATTCTGTTTTTCAGTTTGACCTTTCACCGAAATCTGAGTTGTTCATTGCCTTCCCGTTGGAATCTCGTCTCGTGCCACCTGCCGTTGTGTTCAGAAGAGAATTTCCGTTTAGATAGCGTCGGCCGATCGCCGGAAAGAGTTGGCAGTCATCCCGTATTCCGGCCGAAAGCCGGCTGTCGCCGGACAGTCACTATTCCGCTTGCAGCAACTTTGTTCCGCCTTTTCTTCCGTTTCTCTCCATTTCCGGCCAAACTAGCACCCATCCCAGCCACAAGTGGTTCCCCTCGACCCCAGTGCCGTTGGTCGCTGGCCCACCTCTCGTCGGAGCCCATTCAACTCCGATCGCCCACTTTCCTCCCGTGAGTCAGCCCGAGGTTGTTGCTGCTGTGTTGAGCCCAAGACTGCCGATTCTGTGGTAGAGGTCCTCACGGGTTTCGCCGCCGCCCCGCGTCTGTGCCGGCCCGCTTAACGGGTGAGTTTAGCTCCTAATCCCTATTTAGTGCCTAAACTTGCTTAGGGTTGGGTTAATTAGTGATAAGATTGGTTTAGGAAGTTTAATTAAGTTGCATTAGCCTTAAGATAGGTGGTTAAATAGATAGTTAGGATTAGATTAGCTTAATTTTGCTAATTGTGCTTAATTATTGCTTAAATGAGGGTTATGTGATTTTTGTGACATGATTTGCTTAAATGGATTGATTAATTGTTTTAATTAATGTTTTGTTTAAGATTAAATGTTTTAATTAATTGAATTTCGGAAAATCCTCGAGTGTCGGGTTCATCCGCCGCGAATTTGATGTGCTATCGATTGTTATGATTAATTGAAGTGCCGATTGTTAATTATACTCATGATTGATGATGAAATGCGTGATCGAGTGTTGGTTGGATTTGGATTTTGAATGTGAGATCGCATGACATATTGCGTGGGTTATCGAAATGGCATCGCATGAGCATGAGTGATGTTGCATTCATGATAGAGCAAAGATATAAATGGATTGCTTGATGATGTGTTGCATGATCACATTAAATGAGAGAAACCTTGGGCGTTGGAAGACCGCCAATCACTATGGGGTTGTGCCGCACGCCCGACTCTCGAGCTCGCGGCAACCCCTTCTCCTTGGTCAATTGAAAGCGACGTCCCAGGACCCATCGACGACCATTCATTTTATCTTTGATTATGCGCAAGCGGAAGACGAACCATCCCTGCACAAACAATCAATCAAACGGGGATAGAGGGATGAATAGCAAGAACAACAACAACTACTCATTTATATAATCTTACTGAATTAATCAATGGGATCGTTTTCCGATTTACAAACCCGACAAAAAGGGCCGATCCATCCTCTAAGCCAAACCAAAAATAAACTAGGCTAATCCAATTAAACAAAAGAACCCTCGGGTTCAACACCACGGTCACTCGGACCCATCGGACTCGTCTCCGTCGAGTCGATCACCGGAGGAGCGGGCAGATCCTCCATTGTGGGTACGCCATTCTAGGGGCCTCGAAAATGGTTAACCACGACGGGTTGAGATAAAATCTCAGCGAGTTCTTCCCCTAAGCCCCGGTTAGTACGCCAACTCAACCCGGGTATCTCTCCCGAACCACCCCTCACTCAACCCAACAACAACAGCCAAAACCAAACAAACCAACAAATGATGTGGCAACCAACAATCATATTCGTCGGTTCGCATGCAACCTTACCCGGTATGCCATACCCCGCACGTCAAATCTCATACAATGCAAGCAAGGCACATGGCCGCGATGATACAATTCATCAATTACATGCGAGTCGCACCACAAGCGATCTCACCCGGCCATTGCCACACCCCGCACGATGTCAACTCATGCGTGCGTACCATAATCAAATCATCACGACATTAAGAGCATGCGAATAATCAGAGCATCTCACACAGCTTTCTCATGTCTCACACTCACACATGCTCCGATTATTACGACCCCTCCTCCTAGGCCACGGCACAACCTTATGGTTGGCGGTTCTCGGGCTAAACCGCTTCGTCCTCTTTACCTCGAGGCACGGCGACGTCAAGGGCTCACTCCCAAGACGGCATTCCCGAAGGAGCACAAGACTCGCCCACTACCGCAGTCCCGCTACTGACAGAGGCCCGGACCCGCCCCCATACCGCGATCCCACATAGAACCCCTCCCCTCGGGCATCCGACCGAAGTCGGGCGACCCATGGCCACGGCACAACCCCATAGGGATTGGCGGTCTTCCGGCAACGCCGGGTTCTCTCATTTAATGTGATCATGCAACACCTCATCAAGCAATCCATTTATATCTTTGCTCTGTCGTGAATGCAACATCACTCATGCTCATGCGACATGCCATTTCAAATAACCCACGCAATATGTCATGCGATCTCACTCGACAATTTCCAAAATTCAATTCAACCAACACTCGATCACGCATTTCATCAATATTCACTAGCATAGTTAACAATCGGCACTCCAATTAATCACAACAATCAAGAGCACATCAAAATAAGACTAAATTTAGCTTCGGATGAACAAGGCCGTGAAATGTAATGTCCGTGAACGTGAACAAGAATCCGTGAACAAAGTGATTAGTGAACAATGAATTTGTGAACAAAGTGATTTTTCCGAAATTCAATTAATTAAAACATTTAATCCAGAAATTAAACAAAACATTAATTAAAACAATTAATCAATTCAATTAAATCAAATCATGCTTAATTAATCACAAAACACAATTAACCCAAATTAAGCATAATTAAGCACAATTAGCAAAATTAAGCTAATCTAATCCTAACCATCTATCTAACCACCTATCTTAGGGCTAATACAACTTAATTAAACATCCTAAACCAATCTTACCACTAATTAACCCAACCCTAAGCAAGTTTAGGCACTAAATAGGGATTAGGAGCTAAACTCACCCGTTAAGCGGGCCGGAGACATGGACGCGGCGGCGGCGACGAACCCGACACCTGGGGACCTCTACCACGACGATCCAAGGCGGTCCCGGGCTCAACACAGCAGCAACAACTCGGAATCCCCACTGCAACTCTGAAAAACTGCACTGCTGGAGAAGGAAGAAGCTTATCGGAGTTGAACGGGCTGCCCGGAGCTCCGGCGAGTGGCGGGCCAGCAACCGGCGGCACCTGGGGGTCGAGGGGGAACCACTTGTGGCTGGGATGGGCGGTGGTTTAGTCGAAAATGGAGAGAAACGGAAGAAAAGGCGGAGCTGTGCAAAGCTGCCGCTACAGTAGGCGGTCCGGCGAGCAGTGACTTCCGGAGGCCGTACAAGGACGACCGGAGACTCCGTTCGGCGAACGGCCGACGCCATCTGAACGGTTTTCGTCTTCTGAACGCAACGGCGGGTGGCACGGGCCGAGATTCCAACGGGAAGGCAATGAACAACTCGATTTTCGGTGAAAGGTCAGAACTGAAAAACTGAAGGAAGGAAGGAAAACCATGGGAGAGAGGTGTGCGGTTTTGGAGAAGATGAAGAGGAGAGAGAGAGTGAAGTGAAGGCTGAATGATAAGCCTTATCCAAGCCATCAAGGCTTGCCCCACTTGCCAAACAATGACCTCATCCTCTCTTTCTTCTTTTTTGACTTTTCTTCAAAATATCCAAGGGCATTTTGGTCATTTCCACCTTGCACATTTCCCAATCTGCCCTTGGGCTGAAAATGAAGGGCGGGCCTAGGAAAAAGGCCGGAAAATTAATAGGAATGGGCTCGGGAATTTGTTGGGCTCGAAACGGCTTAAGATTAGACAACGGGCTCGGGAGGGTAAATTGTCGGTTTGGCCCAACGGGCTCACTTGCTTGCCTCGGGCCTTCCATGGCGGCTGTCCCACCTTGGGTGTGAGGCCCACACTGATCTTTCTCGGCCCACGTCCTCGTAGGCTCGTTTCCCTCGGTCCGAAAATTCCTTTTCCAAATACCCGGCTCAACCGGCACTGTCGACTGACTAAAAAGCATCGTCCAAAAGTCCTTCTCGAACGTTCCCGAAAATTCGAAGTCCAATATTGGATTCTCGTGCCATGTCAATTTCACCCGAATGCCATTTTGGTACTACTCAGACTGACAGGCGGCTTTGAGGATTCACGCATAACCGACTCGTGCTAATTCACGTTCAAGACTTCTCGACACATGGACGTCCTGACTACGTGAAATTGCGAAGGATAGATTCTTATTTCAAAGTACACGATTACCAAGGATCGACATAGGGTCGTTCACGGGCTCGATAACAATAAACGGAATCACCCGTCGCCCCATTATACTCTGTCCGCGAATCGACTTCTATTCGTCCCTCGGAATCGGCCTCGCATGACTACGGGATCGCCCTTACGCAAGTCTCACGGCCGAGTCGTTTTCCTGTGTCAAGTTCTTTAGTCGCACGAGTTTTATCCTCATTAGCCTTTCCCCTCAAGGTCGTATCTCAGAGTGATCGGTTCCGAGTGAGATCAACCAACAATGCATCGACGAAATTCACGTTCATTCCTCCCTCAAAAGGGCTCGAATTTCAGGATGTTACAATTCTTCCCCTCTTATAAAAATTTCGTCCTCGAAATTTGCAGCTACTGACAAATCCTCAAAAAGATGGGGTGCCGATGCTTCATCACTTCTTCACTTTCCCATGTAACTCCCTCTATTCGTATCGGCCTTTCCACTTGCTACGACATCCTCTATTCGTCTACGTCCAGTTCCTCAAAATTCAAAACATGAGTCAAGTCCAGTTCATATTTTCTTAACATGGACACGTGGAAAACATCATGTACTTGAGCAAGCTTCGGTGGCAACGCAAGACGATACGCTAAAACCCCGATCCTTTCCAAAATTTCAAAGGGTCCAACGTACCTCGGACTTAACTTTCCTTTCTTGCCAAATCTGGAAATTCTCATCATCGGCGATACTTTTAGAAACACATGATCACCCATCTTAAACTCCAACGGTCTACGATGCTTATCTGTATAACTCTTCTGACGACTCTGAGCGGTTTTTAGTCTGTCTCTGATAATCTGAACTGCATTCAATAATTGCTAAACCAATTTTGAATCAGCGATTCCCAATTCTCTGACCTCGTTCCATAGACTGGAGTTCCACAAACTTGACCATATTTCTACCATACCACTCCGATAAAATCTTATCCCACAAGCACTCTCTTTTTGCACAGTGCGTAGTTCGTTCATTTTGCCCCTTCGACATCCTAGAAGCCGCCAGAGTCGCTCCTTGCTCAGCACTCGCCCCGGCGACCACTCCCCGCCCTCGTCGGATCGGGTCGTTACGAGCATCTTCGAACCGCACCACTACTAGCAAAAGTCCTTTTTGACATACACCATCTCATAGAGGTATTATCCGTTTTGGCCTGTCCCATACCAAGCCTCACGGTTTTAACCTCGTCTGAGCACCTCAAAGTGCGAAACTTTCTCCAACTCGTCAACCCATGAGCTTGTTTCCACGGGATCACTTATCGACACTTGAAATCTTATTATTGAATTTCCATCAAATCGCTATCCGAATTCCACAAACTATCGATTTTTCTTTCACCATTCCTTTCATGTCCATTTAATAACCAAATCAAGAACTCACCTCAACCACTTGAAAATTAGTGCAAACCAAATGTCATTTATCGCACTAAAGGCTTTCAAATACCTCTTCAAATCCTTTCTGATACCTCGAGAAGAAATCATCGATAATGCTATTTCACCACTCATCCATTTAGCATCAAGGGATAATTAATTCTTAATCCACCGAAAACAAAAATCCATTCCTCAAATCCCTATCTTATATATCTCCCTGAAATAATCCACCTTCGGTAAATTCATATCTTAATCGAATCTAAGACTTCCGAGCAATAAATCATCCACCGTAATCCTTATCAAAGATTATCGCCATTTAATAGATCATCTCTTATGATCCCATACCTACAACTCCTCAAATCATCAAGATAAAACTTATCTGACTTCCATTAAATCCAATGACCTCAATTGTCGTGACGCGTAAGCAACCAATCTTCTTTGTTGCCTTACCACGCAGTCAAATCCCTTATACGACACCTCACTGCAAATCTCGTATTCTCCAATACTAGACTAAATCCTCAAAACTGGTGCGGTAATTAGCTTATACTTAAGCTCTTAAAAATTTCACTTACTCGTCCATTCAAATTCTTACGTCCTTCATTAACCTTCATGTCAGAGGTGTAGCTATCGTAGAGAACCTTTCTACGAATCATCTGTACTAACCTGTCCGGCTTAGAAAACTTCGAACCTCTGTCACCGTCATAAGTTCTGACATATTCATAACTTCCTTGATCTTAGCGGATCCATAGAAATTCCTTCGTCCAAAATTATATGACCAACAAAACAACGCGAGTAAACCCAAACTCGCACGCATTAAACTTGGCATACTGTTTATGCTCTCGAATGGTCTATAACACCGCCCTCAAGTGCTATTCGCGTTCCTCTAATTTCCTTGAATATTCCAATATATCGCTCATGAACACAATTACAATTTGCTCCAAATACACCTTAATCACTCAATCCATCGAATCCATAAAAGCAACTGGCATATTAGTTAATCCAAATGGCGGCACGGTAATCTCGTAGTGACCAAATCACATACGATATGTCGTCTTTAATTTATCCTCCTTTTTAATCCTCAACTATTGATAGCCCGTCCTTGGGTCTATCTTGGGACATATCGAAGCTCCTTGAAATGGGTCAAACAAGTCATCCATCCTTGGTAATGGATACTTGCTCATGACCATCCTTTGGTTGAGCTACTGAAAAGCGATGCATAAGTGTAACGATCCATCCTTGATTCTCCAACTAACCAATTAACCTCGTTGTCCAATAACCTTAGCAACCTTCGTCCAATAAACAAGTTACGCCAATGACGAATTTCAAAGGGGTCAAGGGTCCTCCTCGATTTCCCACAAACTCAAAACTGTCACCCACTACTGGGTTAAACTGAATTGTCTTTCCATGACAATCCACTTTCTATTGGGTGAGATGGGATTCCTTCTCCCCATCATCGGTCCCTTTTCCAAATCGACGATTGTCTCTATTAGGCACGAACCACGAGCCAAATGCGATCGCCCTCTCGATCATGTTCTTCTTGATTATCTGGGCCCTCTCGTACATCTCATCAAAACTCTTTAAGTTTAAGGGCACTAGCTGGCCTTCAATTCCGGTTTCAAGCCATCTCTGAACCGTCTCGCCCTATCCAAGGGTCCTCCACTAATCTCGACACATACTGGGCCAACTCAGCGAACTTCCCCTTATACTGATCCACTAACATCTGATTCTGACGAAACTGTTGGAACTCTGCCATCTTTGACTCTCTCGCACTGTCTAATAAATACTTCCCCTTAAAGACTTTGCGAAAGGCACCCCATGTCTGAACCGTGCCTTCAGGGAACACTCTTCCTTGAGTGGCTTCCCACCAAATACTGACATTACCTTGAATATGATAAGCTGCCAAAAGCACTCTGTCTTACTCTGAACACCTCAACACTGGAAGTCCTCTCGAAATCCCTTATCCAAAGGGTCGCAGCTTCAGGGTCACCCACGCCACTGAACCTCGATAGCTTCAATCTCAGAAACTGCTCTACCAGCCTAGGCATCGGTCTCTCACAAGCCTCTCCTCTCACTAGGGGAACCACAAGAACCACAGCAAAAGCACACAGCTTGCTGTTCTAACAAGGTCTCTAGCGCCGGCGCAGATCCCATCTAACCTAGGATCTCGCTCGCACGCTACCTCTAGCACAAGTCTGACCAAACACTGCCCTACGCTTAAGGGCTCTCTCTGCTCAGGATTGCTCATCACTCTGGACTATGAGCAACCCGCCACCATACGAAACCACAAAAGCAATCACAAGCACGTAATATAAAAGCCATCCCTATCTCACTATCCCAAAAATCCCACGCACCTTATCACTCCAAGTCTCGACCTCGCCCGATACCAAAACCGACGGGGTTGTCACGCCCGACTCTCGAGCTCGCGGCAACCCCTTTACCTTGGTCGATTGAAAACGACGTCCCCAGACCCATCCATGACCATTCATTTTATCTTTGATTATGCGCAAGCGAAGACGAACCATCCCTGACAACAAACATACAATCAAACGGGGATAGAGGGATGAATAGCAAGAACAACAACAACTACTCAATTATTCAATTTATTGGATTAACCAATGGAGGATCGTTTTCCAAATTACAAGCCCGACAAAAAGGGCCGATCCATCCTCTAAGCCAAACCAAAAAGACTAGGCTAATCCAATTAAACAAGAAGAACCCTCAGGTTCAACACCACGGTCACTCGGACCCATCGGACTCAGTCTCCGTCGAGTCGATCACTGGAGGAGCGGGGCAGGATCCTCCATTGCGGGTACGCCATTCTAGGGGCCTGAAAATGGTTAACCACGACGGGTTGAGATAAAATCTCAGCGAGTTCTTCCCCTAAGCCCCGGTTAGTACGCCAACTCAACCCGGGGTATCTCTCCCGAACCACCCCTCACTCAACCCAACAACAGACAGCCAAAACCAAACAACAGCCAACAAATGATGGGGCAACCAACAATCATACAGTCGGTTCGCATGCAACCTTACCCGGTATGCCATACCCTGCACGTCAAATCTCATACAATGCAAGCAAGGCACATGGCCGTTAGATGATACAGTTCATCAATTACATGCGAGTCGCACCACAAGCGATCTCACGGCCATTGCCACACCCCGCACGACATGCCAACTCATGCGTGCGTACCATAATCAACAAATCATCACGACATTAAGAGCATGCGAATAATCGAGCATCTCACACAGCTTTCTCATGTCTCACACTCACACATGCTCCGATTATTACGACCCCTCCTCCTAGGCCACGGCACAACCTTATGGTTGGCGGTTCTCGGCTAAACCAGCTTCGTCCTCTTTACCTCGAGGCACGGCGACGTCAAGGGCTCACTCCCAAGACGGCATTCCCGAAGGAGCACAAGACTCGCCCACTACCGCAGTCCCGCTGCGACGAGAGGCCCGGACCCGCCCCATACCGCGATCCCACATAGAACCCCTCCCCTCGACTCCGCATCCGACCACCGAAGTCGGGCGACCCACCGGCCACGGCACAACCCCATAGGGATTGGCGGTCTTCCGGCAACGCCGGGTTCTCTCATTTAATGTGATCATGCAACACCTCATCAAGCAATCCATTTATATCTTTGTTTTTGCTGGTCGTGAATGCAACATCACTCATGCTCATGCGACATGCCATTTCAAATAACCCACGCAATGTCATGTCATGCGATCTCACTCGACAATTTCCAAAATTCAATTCAACCAACACTCGATCACGCATTTCATCAATATTCACTAGCATAGTTAACAATCGGCACTCCAATTAATCACAACAATCAAGAGCACATCAAAATAAGACTAAATTTAGCTTCGGATGAACAAAGCCGTGAAAAGAATCCGTGAACGGTGATTAGTGAACGAATGTCCGTGAACGTGATTAGTGAACGTAATTTGTGAACAGTGATTTTTCCGAAATTCAATTAATTAAAACATTTAATCCAGAAATTAAACAAAACATTAATTAAAACAATTAATCAATTCAATTAAATCAAATCATGCTTAATTAATCACAAAAACAATTAACCCTCATTTAAGCATAATTAAGCACAATTAGCAAAATTAAGCTAATCTAATCCTAACCATCTATCTAACCACCTATCTTAGGGCTAATAAACTTAATTAAACATCATAAACCAATATTACCACTAATTAACCCAACCCTAAGCAAGTTTAGGCACTAAATAGGGATTAGGAGCTAAACTCACCCGTTAAGCGGGCCGGAGACATGGACGCGGCGGCGGCGACGAACCCGACACCTGGGGACCTCTACCACGACGATCCAAGGCGGTCCCAGGCTCAACACAGCAGCAACAACTCGGAATCCCCACTGCAACTCTGAAAAACTGCACTGCTGGAGAAGGAAGAAGCTTATCGGAGTTGAACGGGCTGCCCGGAGCTCCGGCGAGTGGCGGGCCAGCAACCGGCGGCACCTGGGGGTCGAGGGGGAACCACTTGTGGCTGGGATGGGCGGTGGTTTAGTCGAAAATGGAGAGAAACGGAAGAAAAGGCGGAGCTGTGCAAAGCTGCCGCTACAGTAGGCGGTCCGGCGAGCAGTGACTTCCGGAGGCCGTACAGGACGACCGGAGACTCCGTTCGGCGAACGGCCGACGCCATCTGAACGGTTTTCGTCTTCTGAACGCAACGGCGGGTGGCACGGGCCGAGATTCCAACGGGAAGGCAATGAACAACTCGATTTTCGGTGAAAGGTCAGAACTGAAAAACTGAAGGAAGGAAGGAAAACCATGGGAGAGAGGTGTGCGGTTTTGGAGAAGATGAAGAGGAGAGAGAGAGTGAAGTGAAGGCTGAATGATAAGCCTTATCCAAGCCATCAAGGCTTGCCCCACTTGCCAAACAATGACCTCATCCTCTCTTTCTTCTTTTTTGACTTTTCTTCAAAATATCCAAGGGCATTTTGGTCATTTCCACCTTGCACATTTCCCAATCTGCCCTTGGGCTGAAAATGAAGGGCGGGCCTAGAAAAAGGCCGGAAAATTAATAGGAATGGGCTCGGGAATTTGTTGGGCTCGAAACGGCTTAAGATTAGACAACGGGCTCGGGAGGGTAAATTGTCGGTTTGGCCCAACGGGCTCACTTGCTTGCCTCGGGCCTTCCATGGCGGCTGTCCCACCTTGGGTGTGAGGCCCACACTGATCTTTCTCGGCCCACGTCCTCGTAGGCTCGTTTCCCTCGGTCCGAAAATTCCTTTTCCAAATACCCGGCTCAACTAAGCATTTGTCGATCGACTAAAAAGCATCGTCCAAAAGTCCTTCTCGAACGTTCCCGAAAATTCGAAGTCCAATATTGGATTCTCGTGCCATGTCAATTTCACCCGAATGCCATTTTGGTACTACTCGGATCGACGGGCGGCTTTGAGGATTCACGCATAACCGACTCGTGCTAATTCACGTTCAAGACTTCTCGACACATGGACGTCCTTGACTACGTGAAATTGCGAAGGATAGATTCTTATTTCAAAGTACACGATTACCAAGGATCGACATAGGGTCGTTCACGGGCTCGATAACAATAAACGGAATCACCCGTCGTCCCATTATACTCTGTCCGCGAATCGACTTCTATTCGTCCCTGAAATCGGCCTGCATGACTACAGGATCGTCCTTACGCAAGTCTCACGGTCGAGTCGTTTTCCTGGTCAAGTTCTTTAGTCGCACGAGTTTTATCCTCATTAGCCTTTCCCCTCAAGGTCAGTATCTCAGGAGTGATCAGTTCCGAGTGAGATCAACCAACAATGCATCGACGAAATTCACGTTCATTCCTCCCTTAAAGGGCTCGAATTTCAGGATGTTACAATTCTTCCCCTCTTATAAAAATTTCGTCATCGAAATTTGCAGCTACTGACAAATCCTCAAAAAGATGGGGTGCCGATGCTTCATCACTTCTTCACTTTCCCATGTAACTCCTCCCTCTATTCGTATCGGCCTTTCCACGTACGACACCCTGTCGTCTATGTCCAGTTCCTCAAAATTCAAAACATGAGTCAAGTCTGGTTCATACTTTCTTAACATGGACACGTGGAAAACATCATGTACTTGAGCAAGCTTCGGTGGCCACGCAAGACGATACGCTAAAACCCTGATTCTTTCCAAAATTTCAAAGGGTCCAACGTACCTCGGACTTAACTTTCCTTTCTTGCCAAATCTGGAAATTCTCATCATCGGCGATACTTTTAGAAACACATGATCACCCATCTTAAACTCCAACAGTCTACGATGCTTATCTGTATAACTCTTCTGACGACTCTGAGCGGTTTTTAGTCTGTCTCTGATAATCTGAACTGCATTCAATAATTGCTAAACCAATTTTGAATCAGCGATTCCCAATTCTCTGACCTCGTTCCATAGACTGGAGTTCCACAAACTTGACCATATTTCTACCATACCACTCCGATAAAATCTTATCCCACAAGCACTCTCTTTTTGCACAGTGCGTAGTTCAGTTCATTTTTGCCCCTTCGACATCCTAGAAGCCTGCCAGGAGTCGCTCCTTGCTCAGGCACTCTGGCCCCGGCGACCACTCCCCGCCCTCGTCGGATCAGTCGTTACGGGCATCTTCGAACTGCACCACTACTAGTAAAAGTCCATTTTTTTTTTTTGACATGCACAATCTCATAGAGGTATTATCCGTTTTGGCCTGTCCCATACCAAGCCTCACGGTTTTAATCTCGTCTGAGCACCACAAAGTGCGAAACTTTCTCCAGCTCGTCAACCCATGAGCTTGTTTCCACGGGGTCACTTATCGACACTTGAAATTCGATTTATTGAACTTCCATCGAATCGCTATCCGAATTCCACAAACCACAGATTTTTCTTTCACCATTCCTTTCATGTCCATTTAATAACCAAATCAAGAACTCACCTCAACCACTTGAAAATTAGTGCAAACCAAATGTCATTTATCGCACTAAAGGCTTTCGGATACCTCTTCAAATCCTTTCTGATACCTCGAGAAGAAATCATCGATAATGCTATTTCACCACTCATCCATCTAGCATCAAGGGATAATTAATTCTTAATCCACCGAAAACAAAATCCATTCCTCAAATCCCTATCTTATATATCTCCTGAAATAATCCACCTTGGGTAAATTCATATCTTAATCGAATCTAAGACTTCCGAGCAATAAATCATCCACCGTAATTCTTATCAAAGATTATCGCCATTTAATAGATCATCTCTTATGATCCCATACCTACAACTCCTCAAATCATCAAGATAAAACTTATCTAACTTCCATTAAATCCAATGACCTCAATTGTCGTGACGCGTAAGCAACCAATCTTCTTTGTTGCCTTACCACGCAGTCAAATCCCTTATACGACACCTCACTGCAAATCTCGTATTCTCCAGTACTAGACTAAATTCTCAAAACTGGTGAGGTAATTAGCTTGTACTTAAGCTCTTAAAAATTTCACTTACTCGTCCATTCAAATTCTTACGTCCTTCATTAACCTTCATGTCAGAGGTGTAGCTATCGTAGAGAACCTTTCTACGAATCATCTGTACTAACCTGTCCGGCTTAGAAAACTCCGAACCATTGTTACTGTCATAAGTCCTGACATATTCATAACTTCCTTGATCTTAGCGGATCCCTAGAAATTCCTTTCATCCAAAATCACACGATAACAAAAGCAATGCGAGTAAACCCAAACTCGCACGCATTAAACTTGGCATACTGTTTATGCTCTCGAACGGTCTATAACACCGCCCTCAAGTGCTATCCGCATTCCTCTAAATTCTTCGAACATTCCAATATATCGCTTACGAACACAATTACAATTTGCTCCAAATACGCCTTAATCACTCAATCCATCGAATCCATAAAAACAACTGGCGTATTAGTTAATCCAAACGGCGGTACGGTAATCTCGTAATGACCAAATCACATACGATATGTCGTCTTTAATTTATCCTCCTTTTTAATCCTCAACTACTAATAGCCCGTCCTTGGGTCTATCTTGGGACATATCGAAGCTCTTTGAAATGGGTCAAACAAGTCATCCATCCTTGGTAACGGATACTTGCTCATGACCATCCTTTGGTTGAGCTACTGAAAAGCGATGCATAAGTGTAACGATCCATCCTTGATTCTCCAACTAACCAATTAACCTCAGTTGTCCAATAACCTTAGCAACCTTCGTCTAATAAACAAGTTACTGCCAATGACGAATTTCAAAGGGGTCAAGGGTCCTCCTCGATTTCCCACAAACTCAAAACTGTCACCCACTACTAGGTTAAACTGAATTGTCTTTCCATGACAATCCACTTTCTGTTGGGTGGGATGGTATTCCTTCTCCCCATCATCGGTCCCTTTCCAAATCGATGATTATCTCTATTAGGCACTAACCGCGAGCCAAATGCGGTCGCCCTCTCAATCATGTTCTTCTCGATCATCTGGGCCCTCTCGTACATCTCATCAAAACTCTTTAAACTTAAGGGCACTAGCTGGCTTTCAATTCCGGCTTCAAGCCATCTCTCGAACCGTCTCGCTCTATCCAAGGGTCCTCCACTAATCTCGGTACATACTAGGCCAACTCGGCAAACTTCGCCTTATACCGATCCACTAACATCGATTTCGACGAAACCGTTGGAACTCGCCATCTTTGACTCTCTCGCACCTTTGTCCAATAAGTACTTCCCCAATGAAAGCTTCACGAAAGACACCCCATGTTCGAGCCGTGCCTTCGGGGAACACTCTTCCTTGAGTGGCTTCCCACCAAATACCGGCATTACCTTGAATATGATAAGCCACTAGCCAAAAGCACTCGTCTTCCTCCGAACACCTCAACACGTAATAGTCCTCTCGAAATCCCTTATCCAAACGGTCACAGCTTCAGGGTCGCCCACGCCACTGAACCTCGGAGGCTTCAGTCTCAGGAACTGCTCTACCAGCCTAGGCATCAGTCTCTTACAGGCCTCTCCTCTCACCAGGGGAACCACAAGGACCACGGTAAAAGCACACAGCTTGCTGTCCTAACAAGGTCTCTAGTGCCAGCAGGATCCCGTCTAACCTAGGATCTGCCTGCACGCTACCTCTAGCACTAATCTGACCAGACACTGCCCTACGCCTAGGGGCTCTCTCTGCTCAGGATTGCTCATCACTCTGGACTATGAGCAACCCGCCACCACACGAAACCACAAAAGCAATCACAAGCACGTAATATAAAAGCCATCCCTATCTCACTATCCCAAAATCCCACGCACCTTATCACTCCAAGTCTCGACCTCGCTCGATACCAAAACCGACGGGGTTGTCACGCCCGACTCTCGAGCTCGCGGCAACCCCTTCTCCTTGGTCGATTGAAAGCGACGTCCCGGGACCCATCCATGACCATTCATTTTATCTTTGATTATGCGCAAGCGGAAGACGAACCATCCCAGACAAACAATACAATCAACGGGGATAGAGGGATGAATAAGCAAGAACAACAACAACTACTCATTTATACATCTTACTGGATTAACCAACGGAGGATCGTTTTCCGAAATACAAGCCCGAGAAAAAGGGCCGATCCATCCTCTAAGCCAAACCAAAAAGAAACTAGGCTAATCCAATGAAACAAGAAGAACCCTCGGGTTCAACACCACGGTCACTCGGACCCATCGGACTCAGTCTCCGTCGAGTCGATCACTGGAGGAGCGGGGCAGGATCCTCCATTGTGGGTACGCCATTCTAGGGGCCTGAAATGGTTAATCACGACGGGTTGAGATAAAATCTCAGCGAGTTCTCCCCCTAAGCCCCGGTTAGTACGCCAACTCAACCCGGGGTATCTCTCCAGAACCACCCCTCACTCAACCCAACAACAGACAGCCAAAACCAAACAACAGCCAACAAATGCATGGGGCAACCAACAATCATACAGTCGGTTCGCATGCAACCTTACCCGGTATGCCATACCCTGCATGTCAAATCTCATACAATGCAAGCAAGGCACATGGCCGTCAGATGATACAGTTCATCAATTACATGCGAGTCGCACCACAAGCGATCTCACCTGGCCATTGCCACACCCCCGCACGATGTCAACTCATGCGTGCGTACCATAATCAAAATCATCACGACATTAAGAGCATGCGAATAATCGAGCATCTCACACAGCTTTCTCATGTCTCACACTCACACATGCTCCGATTATTACGACCCCTCCTCCTAGGCCACGGCACAACCTTATGGTTGGCGGTTCTGGCTAAACCAGCTTCGTCCTCTTTACCTCGAGGCACGGCGACGTCAAGGGCTCACTCCCAAGACGGCATTCCCGAAGGAGCACAAGACTCGCCCACTACCGCAGTCCGCTGCGACGAGAGGCCGGGACCCGCCCCATACCGCGATCCCACATAGAACCCCTCCCCGTCGGGCATCCGACCGAAGTCGGGCGACCCACGGCCACGGCACAACCCCATGGGATTGGCGGTCTTCGCAACGCCGGGTTCTCTCATTTAATGTGATCATGCAACACCTCATCAAGCAATCCATTTATATCTTTGCTCTATCGTGAATGCAACATCACTCATGCTCATGCGACATGCCATTTCAGATAACCCACGCAACATGTCATGCGATCTCACTCGACAATTTCCAAAATTCAATTCAACCAACACTCGATCACGCATTTCATCAATATTCACTAGCATAGTTAACAATCGGCACTCCAATTAATCACAACAATCAAGAGCACATCAAAATAAGACTAAATTTAGCTTCTGGATGAACAGTGCCGTGAACAGTAATCCGTGAACAGTGATTAGTGAACAGAATCCGTGAATGGTGATTAGTGAACATGTAATTTGTGAACAGTGATTTTTCCGAAATTCAATTAATTAAAACATTTAATCCAGAAATTAAACAAAACATTAATTAAAACAATTAATCAATTCAATTAAATCAAATCATGCTTAATTAATCACATAAACACATTTAATCCCAAATTAAGCACAATTAGCAAAATTAAGCTAATCTAATCCTAACCATCTATCTAACCACCTATCTTAGGGCTAATAAACTTAATTAAACCTCATAAACCAATATTACCACTAATTAACCCAACCCTAAGCAAGTTTAGGCACTAAATAGGGATTAGGAGCTAAACTCACCCGTTAAGCGGGCCGGAGACATGGACGCGGCGGCGGCGACGAACCCGACACCTGGGGACCTCTACCACGACGATCCAAGGCGGTCCCAGGCTCAACACAGCAGCAACAACTCGGAATCCCCACTGCAACTCTGAAAACTGCACTGCTGGAGAAGGAAGAAGCTTATCGGAGTTGAACGGGCTGCCCGGAGCTCCGGCGAGTGGCGGGCCAGCAACCGCCGGCACCTGGGGGTCGAGGGGGAACCACTTGTGGCTGGGATGGGCGGTGGTTTAGTCGAAAATGGAGAGAAACGGAAGAAAAGGCGGAGCTGTGCAAAGCTGCCGCTACAGTAGGCGGTCCGGCGAGCAGTGACTTCCGGAGGCCGTACAGGACGACCGGAGACTCCGTTCGGCGAACGGCCGACGCCATCTGAACGGTTTTCGTCTTCTGAACGCAACGGCGGGTGGCACGGGCCGAGATTCCAACGGGAAGGCAATGAACAACTCGATTTTCGGTGAAAGGTCAGAACTGAAAAACTGAAGGAAGGAAGGAAAACCATGGGAGAGAGGTGTGCGGTTTTGGAGAAGATGAAGAGGAGAGAGAGAGTGAAGTGAAGGCTGAATGATAAGCCTTATCCAAGCCATCAAGGCTTGCCCCACTTGCCAAACAATGACCTCATCCTCTCTTTCTTCTTTTTTGACTTTTCTTCAAAATATCCAAGGGCATTTTGGTCATTTCCACCTTGCACATTTCCCAATCTGCCCTTGGGCTGAAAATGAAGGGCGGGCCTAGGAAAAGGCCGGAAAATTAATAGGAATGGGCTCGGGAATTTGTTGGGCTCGAAACGGCTTAAGATTAGACAACGGGCTCGGGAGGGTAAATTGTCGGTTTGGCCCAACGGGCTCACTTGCTTGCCTCGGGCCTTCCATGGCGGCTGTCCCACCTTGGGTGTGAGGCCCACACGATCTTTCTCGGCCCACGTCCTCGTAGGCTCGTTTCCCTCGGTCCGAAAATTCCTTTTCCAAATACCCGGCTCAACTAAGCCTTTGTCGATCGACTAAAAAGCATCGTCCAAAAGTCCTTCTCGAACGTTCCCGAAAATTCGAAGTCCAATATTGGATTCTCGTGCCATGTCAATTTCACCCGAATGCCATTTTGGTACTACTCGGATCGACGGGGCGGCTTTGAGGATTCACGCATAACCGACTCGTGCTAATTCACGTTCAAGACTTCTCGACACATGGACGTCCTTGACTATGTGAAATTGCGAAGGATAGATTCTTATTTTAAAGTACACGATTGCCAAGGATCGACATAGGGTTGTTCGCAGGCTCGATAACAGTAAACGGAAGCACCTATCGTCCTATTATGTTCTGTCCGCGAATCGACTTCTATTCGTCCCTGGAATCGGCCTGCATATCTACAGGATCGTCCTTACACAAGTCTTACGGTCGAGTCATTTTCCCCGATCAAGTTCTTCAGTTGCACGAGTTTTATCCTCATTAGCCTTTCCCCTCAAAGTCAGTATCTCAGGAGTGATCAGTTCCGAGTGAGATCAACCAACAATGCATCGACGAAATTCACGTTCATTCCTCCCTTAAAGGGCTCGAATTTCAGGATGTTTCAGGTTCTATGTGGGACTGCGGTATGGGGGCGGGTCCCGGGCCTCTGTCAGTTGCGGGGCTGCGGTAGTGGGCGGGTCCTATGCTCCGTCGGGAATGCCGTCTTGGGAGTGAGCCCTTGACGTCGCCGTGCCTCGAGGTAAAGAGGACGAAGCTGGTTTAGCTATGAACCGCCAAATATAAGGTTGTGCCGTGGCCCAGGAGGAGGGGTCGTAATAATCGGAGCATGTGTGGGTGTGAGGCATGAGAAAGTTGTGTGAGATGCTCTGATTATTCGCATGCTCTTGATGTCGTGATGATTTGACGCATGAGTTGACAGTCGTGCAGGGTATGGCAATGGCCGGTGAGATCGCTTGTGACGCGATTCGCATGTGATTGATGAATCAGATCATCATCGACGGCCATGTGCCTTGCTTGCATTGTATGAGATTTGACGTGCAGGGTATGGCATACCGGGTAAGGTTGCATGCGAACCGATTGTATGATTGTTGGTTGCCCTGTCTGTTGTTGGCTGTTGTTTGGTTTTGGCTGTTTGTTGTTGGGTTGAGTGAGGGGTGGTTCTAGAGAGATACCCCGGGTTGAGTTGGCGTACTAACCGGGGCTTAGGGGGAAGAACTCGCTGAGATTTTATCTCAACCCGTCGTGGTTAACCATTTTCAGGCCCCTAGAATGGCGTACCCGCAATGGAGGATCCTCCTCCAGTGATCGACTCGACGGAGACTAAGTCCAATGGGTCCGAGTGATCGTGTGTTGAACCCGAGAGTTCTTTGTGTACGGTTGGATTAGCCTAGTTTCTTTTTGGTTTGGCTTAGAGGATGGATCGGCCCTTTTTGTCGGGCTTGTAATTTGGAAAACGATCCTCCGTTGGTTAATCCAGTAAATTGAATAATTGAGTAGTTGTTGTTGTTCTCATTGTTCATCCCTCTATCCCTGTTTGATTGTATGTTTGTCTGGGGATGGTTCGTCTTCCGCTTGCGCATAATCAAAGATAAAATGAATGGTCGTCGATGGGTCCTGGGACGTCGCTTTCAATTGACCAAGGTAATGGGGTTGCCGTGAGCTCGAGAGTCGGGGCGTGACATCTAGTGTTCCCTTCAACCCGTGCGGTATTAGGATTTCTCCCAAGCAGCTTTTCCCACACAACTCACAAGAATAGAGAAAGCCTTTCCCACACAACTCATAAGAATAGAGAAACTCTAGAGAGAAGCTCTGGATTCTATTACTCTTGTAAAATGAGATGGTACAAATGATGAGATGAGACTCCTATATATACAAGTACAGAACAAATCGTATCTGTAGATCTCTTCTCGATTTAACGGTGAAAATCGTATCTTCCCAACTACCACCTACCCGGATTAATTACATAGGTGTACAATAACCGTATCGCCTGCCCTAGGAATATTCTAGAAAACTCAAGAAAACCCTAGGACTTAGGGATATCGGTTGAGGGTCGGTCGTTCCAAAGATAGGTCACGGCGTCGTTCAGGAACCCTCTTGGACTGTTCGTATCTTCGAGCCGTGACAGATGCATGCTGTTGTATTTGTTTGGAGGAATTGAGCGGGGCAAAGAAGGTGGTGGAGATACATGTTCGCACCTCTTTCACTGTAAGTGCATCCTTGAATGGCTCAAGTATAACAATTCTTGTCCATTGTGTCATTGCAAAGTAGAGGAAGAAGATTAATTGGTTTTTCTCTTTAGATTTGAGTTTTCTCATTTTGCGGTGGATTAAGCAATTAGCCACGATTGCTTTGTAACTACATAGTGCATTAATAATAAAAGGTTGCTCTTCCACAGTTTCATAAAAGTGCCACATCCATCTCTCTGTCTATCTCCACACACCATAAACATGCTTCTTATGTTACAATCTTCACGTTATACAAAATTAAATGTTATTACTCAACTCGAACATGGCCTTGCATTCAACTACATAGTGAGACGACTCTTGTCACTAATCCTGAGTATGCAGGAATGGCACTATGCCAGCAGTACACTTCAAGATGAAAAGTACATTGGAAGAATAATTGCATTTGAGCTGTCAATATGTTACGACACCATGGCCTATTTTGGCGAAGTGTCTAGTTCAACAAACTTCAAAATCGTTTCTTTTACCTCCACAACCATTAATAAAAAAGTAGTCACGATCATAGTAGAAATGCATCCTTTAAAATAGCATGACTTGAGGAACAGGAGCTCTCCATCCAATAACATGCAGCACATGGTAGAAAAGCAAATTCCTCTCGGCATTTGTCAGTGTTTATTAAAAAATGGAACTGGAACAAGCAGTTTAACTCGCTGAGCATTGTCCTGTCCAGATTCAGATTGTTGAATCTTTCAGTGGTCAATATCTAATTTGAACCAGGGTTTAACATGTTAAATCGGTTTCTGGAAGAAAGGAATGATGCACGGATGACATTTTAAAAAAGGGATTCAGGACTTTAAAGTCCTTGGACATTCCTTGCAGAAGGCTTTAGTAACAAAACTATGCATCATTTAGGTGCTTGAGTCAAAAGGTACATGTACTCATGAGAAAACATGAAGTTAGTCATTAGCGCATGATTCAAACTTATGACTAAACCAAGCAATCCAGTAAGTATGAAAATGGCAATAAATACACCTCAACCAATGCTGATTTCAACTCAAATATGAACAAGTGGTTAATGAGTAAACTATAATTTCTATACAGACAAAGGTGTCGTTTAGAAAAGATGTACTCTAACAGGATGGAGCCAAAGGACATAAATTGTAAATTTCAGTCTAGTCAGCTGCATTCAGGGCCTGAACCAAACAACATACACATCCTGGCGAAAGGAAATGATTGCAACCATAATGAAGCCGAAAAGCAGCTAGACGGACAGAACAATTTTGAGCCAGAAACATTTCCTATGCCATAAACCAGATCTTCCCAACCAGACATACTCCAGTGTACCTTTTATATCCCTCCTTAATAGGATGACTAGAAATACAAGAAAGAAACTGTCCTCTTGGTCATTTAATTTCCTTTAGTTTATCTTTTGCAAAGGCTATGAACCCTCTGCTCCTGTTCATGTGCTGTCTAGGCTGCCATTTAGTCACAGCCCTTCTGGCGCTTATATCCGCTCTTGGCACCGGTTTCCTGCTGGTTGAATCAAACCCAACTGGAATTCCTAATTTCATCATCCTCCACAGCTGCCTCCACTCCCCAACTGCCACTTTCTCCTTCTTGCTCTGCTGCTCCTTCACGATTACATGTCCACTGTGTCCGGGAGACGCGTGGCAGGATCATTGAAAACAAATTTATGGACAAACCCATCAATCTAAATGAAATACCACGTCCCTGTTGCTAACTCATCTCTCTCACCAAGTGTGAGCTCCTCTCTATCCCAAAGGTGATAGTCCCCTTTCACTGTAAACCCTAGCTATCTCCATCCCAGACATCTGCCAATTCTGATTATGGCAAAACCCACCTTATACCCACCTGATTAGCCCTATTTCCCCTTCTCCCAGTAAACTCCATTTCCAGAATCTCCGTTCTTTTTGACTTCTTTGCTCCGACTAGGTCCCAGTCAAGGAGTAGGCAGGATGGGCCGCTTGAGTGGAGATCTTCGTCTTATCAAGCTGAAGAATCGCAATCCAGGTCTGGTTTCGTTGTTTTCTTCTCAGAAAGGAGTGCAGTGTTGTCGCCTAACCTGAGCTAGGGCTCCCTTCATTCCATAACCCATCGACACCTACATTGGACACGAGCAAATAGTGAATACTTTTCCCTGAACTGTGATAGTGGGTTTAGATCCTACAATGGAAGAGGAACAAGATAATAACCTCCGATTGCTGGCACTATGTAAAAGGATGGGAGATTTGTGGGCGAGAGGGTGATGCCATAGAGCTGGATGATGAAATTCCCCGAGAAATAAACAGGACAACGAATTGTTACTCTATGGCAAGTTATTCTCCAGACCCAATGTTAATCTACAAGCATTCCTCACTACAATGAAGAGAGCATGGAAGATAGACGAAGTAAAATGTGAAGTTCTTGAACCGGGTTTCTTCTTGTTCACTTTCAATTCCGTGGAAGACAAGAGGCGCATTGTCCAAACCGGACCATGGTCTTTTGCCGTAACTTGCTTGTCTGCGGGGAAGGAGATCCCAATGTCCCGGAGCATTGCTACGTTTTTTCACACTATGCGTTCGGGTACAATTAATCGGCCTTCCCGAGCTGCCATAGTTGAGGAGTCAATTAGATTAATTGCTGGAAAAGTTGGGACTGTGGAGGAAGTTAAAATTGAAGCAAGAAACTCTAGTTCTCGAACAGTTGGCAAAGCAAAAATCAGGATTAATCTATCTCATCCCCTTAAAATAGGGACGGTTATTACTATTGGGGGAAGGAAATGGTGGATAGATTTCAAATATGAAAGGTTACCTCATTTCTGTTACTCTTGTGGATGTATGGGCCATTATGCGACTCTTTGTCCAAAAATTCCTTACGAGGAGACTGGTTTGCCTCAAGATAAACAAGGCAAGTATGGATCTTGGCTGAAAGCAGAAGCAAGAGAACTAAGCCCATGCTGGCATGTCTTTTATGGGGAAATTGACAAAACTTTGGCGGAAGATTTTATAGTGCCTGAAACTCCCGGATCACCTGCAGGAGAAACTACAGAGTATGAAAAACTAGAGCATCATAATCAGGCCATTGTCCCATATTTCCCGGTAATGAAAGAACAAGTTCATATGGAAACTACTGCACCAAATACCACCCTTAATAAGGGGAAGTGAGTTCAACTAACCCCGAGAATTCGTGCAACTTATTAGAGTATGGAAAGGGACAAAAATCCACCAAACCGAGAGAAAAGCGGGATGAAGCGACATGGGAAAAAAAAAAACAGAAACGGTTTGCTCCCTATGAGAAGAGGGACATTCCAACTCTCTTAATTGATGAAGAGAAGCTAATGGATACCCCTATCAGCACATGGAAAGGGGTCCAAGCAAGGGCGCTGGTGGCTAGCCCTAATAAGCCACCATTGAAGCCATGAAACTTTTGAGCTGGAGGCTGTCAAGGTTTGGGTACTGCCTTGACAGTCCAGCACCTACGAGCCCTAGTGGCTCGTGAGAGACCCAATGTAGTCTTTCTAATGGAAACAAAAAACAAGGAAGAAGTGGTGGAACGTACAAAGGTAAATCTACAGTTCAGCTCCTCGTTTACTGTTAATCTGTGGGTATAGGAGGTGGACTTGCACTATTTTGGGATGCTAAAGTTACAATTGATGTTCTCTTTCATTCTGGACACCTCATTGAAGTAAATTGTTTGGATATTGGGAGTGGCATCAGGATGAAGATATCGTTTTTACATGCCCCCACCAACTTCAATGAAAGACTTCATCTTTAGTCTATCCTGCGCACTAGAAACCCTTTACACAACTCTCCTTGGTTGTGTATTGGAGACTTTAATGAGGTTCTATATCACTGGGAAAAGGTGGGGAAACGGGAGGTGGACCGATATAGAATTGTGGCTTTTCGAGACTTTGTGGACTCATGCTCCCTTATGGATATTGAAAGCAAAGGCTGTGCGTTTACATGGTCAAATAATAGGGAAGGAGATGAAATGGTTAAGAAAAGGCTGGATCGAGCTTTATGTAACCGGGAATGGAGAGTGGCCTTTTCTAACGCTGAGGCTTTTGCAATACCAGCTATTGGGTCGGATCACAGCCCGATTTTACTCGTCTCAGATCTGTCTACGGTTCCTAAACAGAGGAAATTTCGTTTTGAAGCCTTTTGGTTAGAAAATCCAGAATGCAGGGACATAGTCAAAGAAGCCTGGGGACCTACCATGGCTCAACGACTGGATATTATAAGTAAAACAAAGAGGGTGATCGTTGCACTAGGAAAATGGAGCCATAAAACTTTCAAGAATGCATCAAAACAGCTCGAGGCTTGTAATAGGAGACTAATTGACCTAACAAACATGAGTGCGCAAGACTCAATGGGGAAGGATTATCGGGAAATCAAGGACAAAATTGAACAATTATGGCGGCAAGAGGAAATGTATTGGAGTATGCGATCCCGCATAAGCTGGCTAAAGTGGGGGGATAAAAACACAAAGTTTTTTCATGCTACTACCATTCAACGGAGACAACGAAATAAAATCTCCATGCTACGAATTGCTGATCATACCTGGACCCGGGATCATTTGACCCTCAAGCAGCACATTACAGGCTTTTATAGCTTGTCTTTGTACACCTCCATCGGAAGCCGACAAGTATCAATTAGTGTTAGACATATGTCCAATGTTGGTTACAAATGAGATGAATGCGGATCTCCTAGTGCCTATCATAAGGGAAGAGGTGAAATCAGTTTGTGTTTCAAATGGGGGCAACTAAAGCACTGGACACGATGGGTTGAATGGATTATTTTTCAAAGTAAGCGGTCAATCATTCAAGAGGACATTTTCAATATGGTAGCTACCTTCTTCGAACAAGGTACCTTTGATCCTTCCCTCAATGAGACATACATTACCCTAATCCCAAAAGTCAATAATCCCGAAAGTATAAGCGAGTACGGGCCCATTAGTCTATGCAATTTTAACTATAAAATTATTGCAAAGGTCATGGCTAATAGGCTGAAACCCTGGCTCCCAAAGCTCATATCACCTGAACAAAGTGCCTTTGTGGGGGGGCGTCAAATTCAAGACAATATTCTGATTGTCCAGGAAGTATTACACCAATTAAGGGTCCGCAAAAGGAAAAGAAGGCTCCAGGCGGTTTTGAAGTTAGACATGCAAAAAGCCTATGACAGAGTCGAATGGGATTTTCTATGCGACTATATGTTACGAATGGGATTTAGTGCGAAATGGGTTTCACTGATAAAATTCTGCATGTCCTCAGTTTCTTTTAAGGTTAATGTTAATGGGGATTATAGTGATATTTTCTATCCAACAAGGGGCATTAGACAAGGGGGATCCACTATCACCCTATCTTTTTATCATTATGGCTAATGCTCTTTCTGCTATAGTCAACAAAGCTGTGGGGGATGGTACTTTGAGGGGCATAAAACTAAATTCTAATTGTCCAACACTATCACATTTGCTTTTCGCGGATGATGCTATATTCTTCCTGAATGGGACTATTACTGAAGCACAAAACCTGGCTAATGTGCTTAATCAATATTGCTATGCCTCAGGGCAAGCTATTAATTTAAATAAGTCAGGAATTTTCTTTGGGCACGAGAGCTCCTAGGAAGTGAGAAGGAATATAGCCGATGAATTAAGAGTACCTATCATGGAGAAAACGGGGAAATATTTAGGTATTCTTTCAGACTGGGGCCAAACTAAAAAACAACTCTTCTCATGGATTCTTGCAAGAGTGGACAGTAAACTTGAGGGCTGGAAAGAAAAGCTGATTTCCAAGGCTGGAAAGGAAATCCTGGTGAAAACAGTGGTGCAAGCTTTACCTCAGTGTGCTATGTCAGTTTTTAAGCTCCCTACTTCAATTTGTTGCGCTATAGAGCGACGGACTTCAGCTTTCTGGTGGAAACAAAGCAACCATAGCAGGGGTATTCATTGGAGAGGATGGGAGTTCCTAAAAACTAGAAAGGACCAAGGCGGGCTTGGATTTAAAGACCTAGTTGATCTTAATAGAGCTATGTTGGGCAAGCAGGCATGGAGATTGAGCCAATCCCCACAGGCATTATGGAGTAGAATTTTCAAAGGCTTATATTTCCCAAATGGTACGCTGTGGAGAGCAACTAAAGGACCCCGCCCTTCCTGGGGATGGCAAAGTATTCTTATGGGCAGAGGTGCTATCGAACAGGACATAAGGTGGACAGTAGGGGATGGACAACAGATCAACATTCGAGAAAATAGATGGCTACCATCCGGACTTATTGGAGGCCCGAAAAATAGAGATGACCCCCAATATGTGCACGAGCTAATGATACCAAATTCCAATGAGTGGAATACTCCACTTCTAACTGAAATGTTCGATGACATAACTGTCCATGAAATTTTGGCTATCCCTCTAAGTATACACCCAACATCAGATTGCGTCATATGGATGGCTAACAATGCAGGGGAATACAAAGTCAAACATGGCTATCATCAACTACGCATGCAGGAAACAGGGAAAACAGAGTCTCTTCCCACGGCCTCGTATCAGAATCCCAAACGACTATGGTCAGAAATTTGGAAGCTTCAGACCATCCCTAAAATACGCTACTTCATATGGAGCATATGCAATGAAGCCATTCCTACGAGATTTAATCTCCACGTAAGGAACATATTACCGATCCGCTCCGTCCCACTTGCGGCCATGCACCGGAGTCCACGGAACACCTTTTTGCTCTCTGCAAATGGACAAATCAGGTATGGTCTCACCCAAAATTTCAACAGCTCCCCCCCCCCTGGCACAAATTTCTCGGATGGATAAGTGGGTGTGCGATTACCTTACGTCTGGAATCACACCGCGAGACAAGGCCCTGTTCGCCGGGACACTCTGGCTCATCTGGAAAGCGCGGAACGCGCTGATTTTCCTCAACGCAGCCCCCAATCCGAGCTGGATCGTGCAGGAAGCTGAGAGTTTGACAGATCTCTACAAAGAAACGGAATGAAAAATCAGTTTTGATGGAAGATCCACCAGCTGCTGCTCAAATAAAATGGAAACCCCCACCCCGAGTTGTGAAAATTAACGTTGACGCCTCCTGGTGTGGCGCAACAGCAGCTGGTTCGGCAGCAGGGATCATCAGAAACAGCGAAGGGAAGCTCCTCTACGGCTTTGTCCACCAGATCTACGCCCCTTCACCTCTGGTAGCAGAAACCCTTGCCCTACGCACAGCACTTTAGTGGTTAAACGGAGAGGAGTTTGAACGCAGAAGACAAGTACAACCTGATCTGCACGTGGGTGTTGAACTTGTGTCTGACAGCCTTGTAGCAGTAAATGGGATTATGGGCCGTGAAGAAGCACCGTGGGCCGCACGATCTGCAATAATGGACTGCAGACAACTATTGGGCCAACAACCAAGAACCATCCTCCGGTTTGAGACGCGAGAAACAAATCGAGCCGCAGACTGGATTGCCAAAGCACACCGACAAGGTTCACTACCCAAAAATTGGCTACAAAACCCCCCTCTTCCTTTAAAATCTATTTTAGATCTTGATCTTGGGTATGCTTGTAATTTGCCAAAAGACTAAGTTTCAGTTATGAAATTTTAATTTACGACCAAAAAAAAAAAAATGAAATACCACGAAAAAAATGTGACTACTTTGTTTTCCTTCATAGTTTTCCCGAGTAGCAAAACGTCATTCCATTTTCCCATCTTAGCATACATATTGGCCAGAAGGATGTAGCGTCCACTATGTTGAGGTTCTAGTTGGATCAAATACCTACCGACTTTGTCTCCTAACTCAACATAGCCATGCATTATGCACCCATTTAACAAAGATGCCCAAATTGCACCATCTGCTATCAATGTCACTCTTTATAGACACACCAGCCTCTTTGATTTGTCCATAGCGTTCAATAGTTGGAGCGATGCTGTAAACTTTGCTCATACATCCAAAAAAGCGCCATGCTTCATTGATTAGGCACTTCTGATTGCAGGCCATTAGAGCTCCAACAAACGTCACAGCATTTGGTTTAGGACCCCTATTTTTCATCTCATAGAAAAGCTGCAGCCCCGTTTCATCCTCACCATTAACATCAAAGCGCAATATCATCGCACTTCATGTTGACACATCTTTCAGAGGTATTTGGTAAAACACTTTTTGTGCGAATCTGACGAACCCAATTTGACATAGAAGCTAACCAATGCAGTGCCTGGTTCAAGTTCGTAATCAACACCATTTTCATCTATGTATTCAGAGGCTCCCACAATGGCACAGGCCATAAGTACACTAACTAGAAGAGATCACTTAAATTCACGTCGGCACGATCTTTAACCTCAGAAAACCACTCAATGGCCTCATCAAACAGCTCATTCCTAACATAGCCAGAGAGCATGGCACCGTAGGAAACATCATCTTTTTTCCCTACACATTCGAGCGTAGACGGACAAATCCTTCCCATGTTCGAAGTCACCCAAGAAACCCATCATGATGAGATTGATGTCGAAGATGGCGGGGGCAGGAATGCGAGCGAAAACGCTGGCTGCGTACTTCATGTTCCCCGGATGGCGTGAGTGGAGAAGAGGCCGAGATTTTGCTCTAGAGGTACGTGAAGCGAGAGAGGCCATGTGAAAAAAAGAAATGAAAAAGAAGTGATTAATTAGATTCAGTGAAATTAATAGAGGGAGAGTCTTGAATTTTCATGTAAATTATCAAAAGTCAATTGAGTTATTATCATATATTTTTCAACTCATGAATTCACTATAAAATTTGATGGAAACTAATGGAGGGGTAAACATAATTATATTACACTTGTATCAATTTTGAGTTTTTAGTAATCCAAAAATTAATTTTGAGTGAATTTGTCACCAGTATATTAGTTTGGGGTTCTTAATGATTAAAAAATTGGTTAAATTTGTTACAAATATATAAATTTAGAGTTTTTTGTAGTATTAACCGAAAAATTGATGAGACTTGATAAAAATGTATCAATTCTTAAAAGAGGAAATGCTTTATCAAAATTTGTTGACTAGGATAGTAATTTTTATTGTTGAGATTGACACGTCTACGGATGTTGACTTAGGTCAATTTGAGGATGATATAAATTGATATCAATTCATGATACATAATTTTTTAGCATGTCCACTGAAAAAAAGGAAGAAAATATCTCTCTTTTGAAATTAAGTGAAAGTTTAATAATCATGATAAGTAAGAATAATATTTGCTAAAAAATCAACGACCCACGGTAGATAAGCTGAACAAGAAAAAGAGGATTTGTTCAATTTTTTTTCTTAAATGAATTTCTATTGATATTAATCTTTACTAGTAATTCGCACTCAATTAAAAAAAAAAAGTCATAGGACACACATAAAATATTACGACAGCCCCTTCGGATTGGAGTTTCATGGGTTTTTCTAAATACTCCAAATCCTTAGTTAAATCAACGAAAGAAAATCAAAGGAAAGTCATAAAAAAAAAAATCTAAAATCGGGCAATTGTCTATGATTAAGTCAACAATTACCCGCGTGTAGATGAGTAAGTAAATTCATTTGCTGCAATGCAAAATAGGACCTCTTTGGTGTTCAAAATGGACTATCCAAATTGAGAACCGCTCGGATTGGATTGGACTGGCTGGTTAGTCCAGCAGTCCGGTCCGATTCTTGGGCGTATTGGTCTAGTTCCCGATTCTTAAAAGTGGAACTAGTGTCCGGACAATCCGATTCCCTATTTCAAGAAGGAACCGGATTGGACCGATATACCTTTTTTATTTCAAAATTGTGAGCTAAATATTATTTCGTCCTATAGCATCATAAGTTACCGCACAATAACTCTTTACTTATCATCGTTTCTGTCAATATCTTAAGATTTGTCACTTTATTTCATTGTACATGACCACTCTTTAGTTAGGAAAAAAAAGTGGCTAGTTCCATTAAACTGAATCTAGACTAGATTCGAACCGATGGTCTGGTCTGGTTCTCGATCTTAGGATCAAATGATATGGTCGGTTCTTAAAATTGTTAGCCAATCCTCCTAGTCCAATTCCCGCTTTCATCTTGGAACTAGACCAAATTGAGAACTGATCACCTCTACTTCTTAATACATGAGTAAGCAAAGACAAACCGATAAAACAAGTTATCATATTTCTCTTGCAATATTCGTGGTGTGAAACAAACGCTCACTTACCTCTTAGTAGCAATTATGTCACCTTCTCACTCTTCATTCCCAAATTCTTTTTTCCTTTACATTCTTTGAAATCAAATGCACATGCCATGAAAGCTGAATCATTTTCCCTGATAACAAAAATATCATGTAGTCATGTTTCATCACTGCACTATTATCTGATTTATTTGAAAATATTTTTGAAGATGAAATATTTATTGTTTTCCAAATCTTCATTAAAAACTCAGTGAAATCTGTAAGCTTCATATTTTTGACCCTTCTCTCTGTGTTTTTTTCAATAACTTACTAACTATATTCATTGGTATGAAAGACATTAATATGTAGAAAGATGATCAATGATATTTACTAGAAATTGGTCTTTCAAATGTATAGTTTAAGTGTTGGCAAAAAAAATTGCATAATCTTAGTACTTGCAGCAAAGTAGCAATTTTGCATTGATATATGGCACTAGGTAAAGTAGCATGATCGAGGATTTGTCCAACATTACTCAATTAGGCAGTCGAGAAAAAATGTATCTAATCACGATTTGTGCAAGGGTCATGAATCATGTTGTGCTCAAGAAAATTACCAAATCAGTCATGTCGATTCAATGATACATCTTTTAATTTTGTCAATATAGTCCTAAATCTTGCACGAAATTCCAATATAGTCGTTCCAGCCCTTTTTTCCCTAACATTGCCATAGTAATGGTCCAGTCATCGTCGGCTCTCCTACGTGGCATAGTGGTGGTTTGATGGAAACAACTTCCCAAGAAAACACCATATAGATCTAATGGATTTTCCAAGCAGGGAGATAGTCTACAGCACATATGCTTTGAGCCTGGAGGCTTCAGTTAGAAATTCCCATTTTTTTTGGCTGTCAACCAATGGGTTCTACTTCTCAGTGAAACAGCCCGTCTAATAGTGTTTGTCGATCAAATTGGGAGTGCTGACAAATTTTTGAGATGGTCTACAGTGTCATTCGCTTGAGATGCGACTCTGCATCGTCTCGTAGCAATCCCTAAGCTAAACATACGATAAGAGAATTCTTGCGGCTTTAGGCATTAATAGCAGTTTTTGGTCCGATATTGCAAGTCAAAGAGGAAACCATTGAGGACATCTCCATCAAGTGCATTATCATCCTAACAAACTTGTTGATGTCTCGTGAACAAAACAATTTGAGGGTGATGTAAAGAAAATTAATAGAATGGGTTTGAATCCTTCCATTGCAAACTTTGTGTCATGTAACATTTTTGGTAAATGTCGTCTCATTTGTGGTTTCAAAGTAACACAAGGTTAACAAACTTGTTAGTATTTGAATTTGACCTAGATTTGACACTAAGATTAGCTGTAAGGTTCTCTTCATTGATGTAATGATTTCCTCATTTTACACTAAACCTGCTATATATGCAATTCAGTTTGGTCTCAATTTTTAGCTAATTAAATATTTTTATTTTTCCTTGTCGTAGATTGAATGTCAACTAGTGAAATTATTTTACTCATATGTTATGAGTTATTATATGTTTCCATAAAAGCCTTAGATAAATACTTAGTCAATCAAGGAAAGGAATAGTATGAACAAAAAATAATATGCAATTGATAGACATTGTAATTTTGTTCAATTTCAATTGGACAATTGTGGCACATACATTTTTTTTTTTTTGCCTGCTGATATTTGATAGCTGATTTTATATTTTTTTTTTATAGTTTTGTCTGGGAATATAAATTGTTCATATGATTTATATTGAATCTTTGAATTTTTTATTTTTTTTCCTTTTGAGTGTATTTAATTTATTAAAAAAAAATGATATCATGCAGGGATGCCCAAAACAGGAAACGATCTCGCATCAAATCGAAATTTCTATCCAACGGCTTAAATTCACCACCAAAGAGAGGGTGCCTAAAACAGGAAACAATCGCTCGATTCTTCAGACTACAAACCAACGGCTTTATCATCCGCATTCGCACAGCTCCAACCGTCACTCCTCTGTTCTTTCTTTCCTTCTTTCTTTCCTTCCCTCTTGTTCAAGCTCTGTTTCAGACCTCTCTTTCTCAGTGTTGCAGTTGGGTGCTTTTTTCTCGTCTCCAGAAGGAATTACCGATTTTGCAGAAACCCCCAGATTTCATCAATTCTTGGTTTGAAGCGGAGTTGCTGATTTTTCAAGAATTTCAAGCTCTGCTCTATTTTGGACGTGACGAATTTTGCAGGTTTCTGATATCTCTGATCTCTTTCGTTTTAACACTCCTGTTTGGTTCATTACTGTCTCGTGAGAAAAGGGTTTTAGTTTCTCTGGGTTTGTTTCGCTGGAGAAGCTTGGTAGCTATAGGATGGCTGAAGTCTACTGTGGATATGATTTCGATCTGAACACAAGAAACTTTGATTTTTTTAGCCTGCCGATCGGTGTCTTTAACTTCTCAGTGAGGTGGCACCATCTTCTAGTATTTGTCAATCAACAGGGAGGGACGACAAATTTTCAAGATATTATACTGTACGAGTTGAACCAATTGCTTGAGATGCCACTCTACATCCTCCAATGGCCACCCCTCTTCGAAAGGCAAATGGAGAGAGTTCGTAATTCTTTGGGCATTGATCGTAACTTTTTCCCTGATATTGTAAGAATTATCCTGGATGCGGTGTTCCGGGGATTGGGTAATTGCCTTTCGCAGTTTGATATGAGTTTAAATTTGGAATTGGTCGTCAAGGAGGAAGTCGAAGAGGGAAACGTTCAGGACATCTCTTTTGGAGGATATGAGTCAGATGCAGATCAAGTCATTCGGGCTGTCTCAAAAGTACCATTGAAAAGCTCGAGCAAAAGAGCTGCTCTCCCAGCAACGGTGATGCATCCTGTTGTATTTGTTTGGAGGAATTGAACGGGATAAAGAAGGTAGTGGAGATACCATGTTCGCACCTCTTTCACTGTAAGTGCATCATCGAATGGCTCAAGTATAACAATTCTTGTCCATTGTGTCGTTGCAAAGTAGAGGAAGAAGAGTAGTGGTTTTTCTGTTTAGATATGAGTTTTCTCATTGGATGGATTAAGCAATGAGCCACGATTGCTTTGTAACTACTTAGTGCATTAATAAAAAAAAGTTGCCCTTCCACAGTTTCATAAAAGCACCATATCTCTCTCTCTCTCTCCATCTGCACACACAATAAACATGCTTCATACATAACAATTTTCACTTTGTGCAAAATTAGCTGTTACCATTCAACTCAAACATGGCCCTCCATTCAACTCCATAGTGAGACAATTCTTGTCACTAATCCTGAGTATGCAGGAATAGCACTATGCCAGGAGTACACTTCAAGATGAAAAGTAAATTTTGAGCCAGAAACATTTCCTATGCCATAAACCAGATCTTCCCAACCAGACATACTCCAGTGTACCTTTTATATCCCTCCTTAATAGGATGAATTGAAATACAAGAAAGAAACTGTCCTCTTGGTCATTTAATTTCCTTCAATTTATCTTTTGCAAAGGCTACGAACCCTCTGCTCCAATTCGTGTGCTGTCTAGGCTGCCATTTTGTCACAGCCCTTCTGGCGCTCATATCCGCTCTTGGCACTGGTTTCCTGCTGGTTGAATCAAACCCAACTGGAATTCCTAACTTCATCATCCTCCACAGCTGCCTCCATTCCCCAATTGCCACTTTCTCCTTCTTGCTCTGCTGCTCCTTCACGATTCCATCAACTAAGTCCACTGTGTCCGGGAGATGTGTGGCAGGATCATTGAAAACAAATTTATGGACAATCCTAGCAATCTAAATGAAGTACCACGAAAAAAATGTGACTACTTTGTTTTCCTTATAGTTCTCCTGAGCAGCAAAACGTCATTCCATTTGCCCATCTTAGCATACGTACTGGCCAGAAGGATGTAGCGTCCACTATGTTGAGGTTCTAGTTGGATCAAATGCCTACTGACTTTGTCTCCTAACTCAACATAGCCATGCATTATGCACCCATTTAACAAAGATGCCCAAATTGCGCCATCTGCTTCCAATGTCACTCTTTGTAGACACACCAGCCTCTTTGATTTGTCCATAGCATTCAGTCGTTGGAACGATGCCGTAAACTTTGCTCATATGTCCAAAAAAGCGCCATGCTTCATTGATAAGGCACTTCTGATTGCAGGCCATTAGAGCTCCAACAAACGTCACAGCATTTGGTTTAGGACCCCTACTTTTCATCTCGTAGAAAAGCTGCAGCCCTGTTTCATTCTCCCCATTAACAGCAAAGCGCAATATCATCGCACTTCATGTTGACACATCTTTCAGAGGTATTTGGTCGAACATTTTTTGTGCGAATCTCACGAACCCACATTTGACATAGAAGCTAACCAATGCAGTGCCTGGTTCAAGTTCGTAATCAACACCATTTTCATCTATGTATTCATGAACCCATTTTCCTTCTTCAGAGGCTCCCACATTGGCACAGGCCCTAAGTACACTAACTAGAAGAGATCACTTAAATTCACGTCAGCACGACCTTTAACCTCGTAAAACCTCATAATGGCCTCATCAAACTGCTCATTCCTAACATAGCCAGAGATCATGGCACTGTAGGAAACATCATCTTTTTTCCTTAGACATTCGAGCGTAGACGGACAAATCCTTCCCATGTTCGAAGTCCCCCAAGAAACCCATGATGATGAGATTGAAGTCGAAGATACTGGGGGCGGGAATGCGAGCGAAAACGCTGGCTGCGTACTTCACGTTCCCCGGATGGCGTGAGTGGAGAAAAGGCCAAGATTTTGCTCTCGAGGTACGTGAAGAGAGAGAGGCCATGTGAAAAAAAAGAAATGAAAAAGAAGTAATTCATTAGATTCAGTGAAATAAATAGAGGGAGAGTCATGAATTTTCATGTAAATTATCAAAAGTCAATTGAGTTATTATCATATATTTTTCAGCTCACCAATTCATTATAAAATTTGACGGAAACTAATGGAAGTTAAACATAACTATATGACACTTGTACCGATTTAGGATTTTTAGTAATTCAAAAATTAGTTTGGAGTAAATTTATCACTAGTTTATTAGTTTGGAGTTCTTGATAATCCAAAATGGGTTAATGTACATATTTAAAATTTTTTATGGTATTAATCAAAAATTAGTTAGGCTTGATCAAAGTGTATTGATTTTTAAAAGAGGAATAGATAGTGAATTTGAATGCTTTATCAAAACTTGGTAACTAGGATAGTAATTTTTATTGTTGAGATTGACACGTCAACGAATGTTGACATAGGTCAATTCGAGGATGACATAAATTTATATGAATCCATGATACATAATTTTTTAGCATTTCGAATGAAAAAAAGAAGAAAATATCTCTCTTTTGAAATTAAGTGAAAGTTTAATCATCATGACAAGTAAGAATAATATCTGATATAAAATCAACGAGCCACAATAGAAAAGCTGAACAAGAAAAAGAGGATTTGTTCAATGTTTTTTTCTTAAAAGGAATTTCTATTGATATTAATCTTTACTAATAATTCGCACTCAAATTAAAAAAGGAGAAGTCATAAGACACACATAAATAATTACGACAGCCCCTCCGGATTGTAGTTTTTTGGGTTTTTCTAAATAGTCCAAATCCTTAGTTAAATCAAGGAATAAAAAACAAAGTTAAATCTAAAATCGGGCAATTGTCTTTGGTTAAGTCAACAATTACCCGCGTGTAGATGAGCGAGCAAATTTATTTGCTGCAATGCCAAAATAGAACTTCTTAATAGGGGTGTTCAAAACGGACTGCCCAAATTGAAAACCGCTTGGACCGAACCAGACTGGTTAGTTTAGCCCAACGGTCTAGTCCGATTCTTAGGAGTATTGGTCTTGTTCTTGGTTCCTAAAAGTGGAACCGGTGTGCAGGCGATCCAATTCCTGATTCCAAGAGGGAACCGAACCGACTATCTCATCCAATGGTACCATAAGTTATTGCTCAATAACTCTTCACTCATCATCGTTTCCGTCAATATTTTAAGATTTGTCACTATCTCTTGTTGCACATGATCACTCTTTAGTTAGAAAAAAAAAAAAAAAAAAGTAGCCAATTCCATTGCACCGAGTCGGACTAGATCCGAATCGATGGTCCGGTCTAGTTTTCGGTTCTAGGACCAAACGGTCTGGTCCCCAGTCCCCAAAATTGGGAACCAGTCCTCCTAGTCCATTTCTTGGTTCCACCTTGAGATTGATCGGACTGGGAACCAATCACCCCTACTTCTTAATGCACAAGTAAGCAAAGACAAACCGATAAAACAAGTTATCCAGTTTCTCTCGCAATATTTGTGGTGTAGAGTAGACCCTCGCTTACCTCTAAATAGCGGCTACGTCATTTTCTCACTTTTCATTCCCAAGTTCTATTTTCTTTACATTCTTTGAAATCAAATGCACATGCCGTAAAAGCTGAATCGTTTTCCTTGATAACAATTGATATCATGTCGTCATGTTTCATCACTGCACTATTATTTGATTTTTTTCAAAAATTCATTTTTGTATATATTTTTAAAGATGAAAATATCTATTGTTTTCAAAATCTTCATTTAATACTCAATGAAATCTGTAACCTTCATATTTTTTACCCTTCTCTCTGTGTTTTTTTCAATAACTTACTAACTATATTCATCAGTATGAAAGACATTAACATGTAGAAAGATGATCTATGATATTTACTAGAAATTGGTCTTTCAAATGTATAGTCTAAGTGTTGGAAAAAGAAAACTGCATAATCTTAGTACTTGCAGCAGAGTAGCAATTTTGCATTGATATATGGCACTAGGTAACTAGCATGATCGAGGATTAGTCCAAACATTAGTCAATTAGGCAATCGAGAAAAAATTTATTTAAGCACGATTCGTGCAAGGGTCATGAATTGTGTTATGCATGGGAAAATTAGGGCTCACATGGTTGCAGGCTAAACAATAACTGATTTTATTATTTTATTCACAGGAGCAGATTTGGAACAGAAATCCGTTTGGTAAATTTTTTGCTCTTGGGAATAGATTTGGAAAAGAATCAAGAATAAATAAAAAATGATTCTTTTTCCGGGAATAATTTCAAGAATCAAGTCTAAATTTTCTTATTCACTTCTCTTTTCCTCTCTTTCATTTTCTTCTTCTTCTTCCTCCCAGTCCATCATTGGTCTTACCACCGCCCCATCGCTGCCCGTCGACCACCACCACCTCCACCAACAAAGCTCGGCCTCACAAATCTGGCAAGCCTCACCCAGCTGGGCCAGCCTTGTCAGAGCCTCGTCAGGCCAAGGTGAAGTCCAGTGAGCTTGCTAGAGGCTTCCCTAGCTATCAGCAAGGCTTAGCCTCATAGATATAGCGAGCCTTTGGCGAGGCTGGCTAGGTTGGGCTAGGCTTGGCCTCGCCTAGATTTACTAGGCCGAGCCTCACTGATGGCCAAGCAAGCCTTAAGCATGCTCGCCGAACCTTGCCCTGGCCTGACGAGGCTTCGGTGAGGTCGCTGGGCCTCGCCCAGCCGCTCGTTGGCCATCGCTGGTGATGGTGACCAGCCACAAAAGGAGGAAGAAGAAGAGAAAAGGAAAAAGAAGAAAAAAGAAAATATAAGAAAAAAATAATAAAAGTATTAAAAATTAAAAGAAACAAAAAAAAAAAAATTAAGAGTCCTATTAGACACATTTCTATCCCGAGAATAAAAATTTTGGATAGTTACCACAAGCCTTCGAATACTTAGAAATTATTATTGGGAACAAAAAAAAAAGAATAATTTCTAAGTAGAAATTATTCTTGGAAACTGAATAGTTACCATTTGCACACTTACCAAATCAATCCTAAACCTAATACCAATGTTGATTTAGTAATACATCTTTCAATTTTGTCAACGAAGTCCTAAATCATTGCGTGAAATTTTAATGTAGTCATCCTGGTCATTTTTCACCTAAAATTACCATAGTGACAGTCCAGTCATCATCGGCTTTCCTACGTGGTACATTGATGATCTGATGTAAATAACTTCCCAAGAAAACACCAAACGGGTCTAAAGAATTTTCCAAGCATGGAGACAGTCTATAGCACATATGATTTGAGTCTAAAGGCTTCAATAAGAAATTCCCATTTTTCTGGCTGTTGACCAATGGGTTCAACTTCTTAGTAAAAACGGCCTTTCTAATAGTGTTCGTCGATCAAATCGGGAGTGCTGACAAATTTTTTAGGCGGTATGTTTTGATGTCATTCGCTTGAGATGCGACTCTACATCATCCAGTTGCAATGCCAATGCTAAACATACGATAAGAGAGTTTTTGTGGCTTTAGGCGTTAATAGTAGCTTTTGGTCCAATATTGCAAGTCAAAGAGGAAACCATTTAAGACATCTCCATTGAGTGCATTATCATCCTAACAAACTTGTTAATATCTTGTGAACAATTTGAGAGTGGTGTAAAGAAAACTAACATAATGGGTTTGAATCCTTCCACTCCAAACTTTGTGGTGGATATGGAGGTCAATATGAATCTAGGCGAATTGACATGGCCAAGGAAATTTCCCTAATTGGCTATTGGAAAACAACATTAGTCTAGGGAATCAATTTTATAGTTATATCCCAATTTAGTCATGTTTCTAATATACCGTAGTTTTTGGTTACAATTTTGATATCCAATTTCCTAATCTCAATTTGAATTTAGGAAACTGGTGATCTTATTACTGATCTTAATAGGCTTAGGCTACATGGCATGTAATTAAGCGTGTTTGGGTTAAGTTTAGTAACATTCACATCATAAATGGATCAACCCATTTATACATGAATAATAATTATACCATATATGTGTTGATTATTTCAATTAGTTTGTGACACTTACACACATCTAGTTTAGACACTATGTTTAGATTTTTTGGCAACAGTTTGCAATGTAAATGTGTTAAACATGTTGTGTCGTGCAATATTTCTAGTAAATGTTGTCTCGTTTGTGGCTTCAAAGTGACACAAGATTAATAAACCATGTTGTGTTTGAATTTGACCTAGATTTGGCACCAAGATTAGCTATAAGGTTCTCTTTATTGTCGTAATGATTCCTTATTTTACTCTAAACCTGGTATATATGTGATTCAGTTTGGTCTCAATTTTTAGCTAATTAAATATTTTTACTTTTCCTTGTCATAGATTGAAAGTAGTAAAATTATTTTACTCATATGTTATGGGTTATTATATTATTCCATAAAAGCCTTAGAGAAATACTTAGTATCTCTTGATTCTTAGTAGTACACTAAACCTTCTAGTATTTGTCAATCAACGGGGAGTGACAACAAATTTTCAAGATATTATAATGTACGAGTTGAAATGCTTGAGATGTTACTCTACATCTTCCAATGGCCACCCCTCTTCGAAAGGCAAATGGAGAGAGTTCTTGATTCTTTGGGCGTTTATCGCAGCTTTTTCCTGATATTGTAAGAATTATCCTAGATACGGTGTTCTGGGGATTGGGTAATGGCCATTCGCAGTTTGACATGAGTATAAATTTGGAATTGGTCGTCAAGGAGGACCATGTTCGCACCTCTTTCACTGTAAGTGCATCGTCGAATGGCTCAAGTATAACAATTCTTGTCCATTGTGTCGTTGCAAAGTAGAGGAAGAAGATTAGTTGGTTTTTCTGTTTAGACATAAGTTTTCTCATTTTGCGATGGATTAAGCAATTAGCCACGATTGCTTTGCAAATACTTAGTGCATTAATAATAAAAAGTTGCTCTTCCAGTGTCATAAAAGTACCATGTCTATCTCTCTCTCTCTCTCCATCTGCACACACAATAAACATGCTTCTTATGTAACAATTTTCACTTTGTGCAAAATTAGTTGTTATTACTCAACTCAAACATGACCCTGCATTCAACTCCATGGTGAGACAATTCTTGTCACTAATCCTGAGTATGCAGGAATAGCACTATGCCAACAGTACACTTCAAGATGAAAAGTACATTGGAAGAATAATTGCATTTTAGCTGTCAATATGTTAAGACACTATGGCCTATTTTGGTGATGTGTCTAGTTCAACAAACTTCAAAGTCGTTTCTTTTACCTCCACAACCATTAATAAGCAAATAATCAAGACCATAGCAGAAATACATCCTTTAAAATAGCATGACTTGGGGAACAGGAGATCTCCATCCAATAACATGCAGCACATGGTAGAAAAGCAAATTCCTCTCAGCATTTGTCAGTGTTTCAAAAAAAAAAAAAATGAAACTAGAACGAGCAGTTCAACTCGCTAAGCATTGTCCTGTCTAGTTTCAGACTCTTGAATTTTTGAGTGGTCAATATCTAATTTGAACCAGGGTTTAACAGGTTAAATTGGTTTCTAGAAAAAAGGAATGATGGACGGATGACATTTTAAAAAAGGGATACAGGACTTTGAAGTCCTCGGACATTCCTTACAAAAGGTTTTAGCACAAAGCTATGCATCATATTAGGTGCTTGAGTCAAAAGGCACATTCACTCATGAGAAAACATGAAGTTGGTCATTTGTCCATGATTCAAACTTATGACCAAACCAAGCAATCCAGTAAGTATGAAAGATGGCAATAAACACACTTCAACCAATGCCGATACAAATATGAACAGTTGGTTAATGAGTAAACTACAATATTATATAGACAAAGGTGTTGTTCAAGAAAGATGAACTTCAACAGTATGGAGCTACAGGACATAAATTGTAAATTTCAGTCTAGTCAACTGCATTTCAGGGCCTGAACCAAACACCACACATCCTCGCAAAAGGAAATGATTTCAGCCATAATGAAGCCAAAGAGTAACGAGATGGACACAACAAATTTTTGAGCCAGAAACATTTCCTATGCCATAATTCCAGATCTTCCTAACCAGACAAACTCCAGGGTACCTTTTATGTCCCTCCTAATTAGGATGACTCGAAATACAAGAAAGAAATTGTCCTCATTAATTGAGTAGGGCTAAATACATTAAAATCAATATAATAAGGTTGTGTTTAGCTATCAGAATAAAATTCAAAATGGGATAAAATTTATCCTTTCATGTGTTTGGTGTTTACTCAAGACAGGATAAGGTTGGATATAAAAGGAATATATGCTCATTAAAATTATCTTATGGCGAGATGGGATAAAGGTGAATAGAATTTCTAATATCCATAATAGAAAAGTTATTTTCTTCTAATAACAAACTTATTAAATTAAAAAAATTAAAATTATATTTCATCATAAATAATATTTGAATTATAATATAAGAAATTCAAAATAAAAAAAATAAAAATTTAGGTTTTTAAATTTAATCTTATTTTTATTTTTATATTCAAATTTAATCATATCTTATAATATAAATTCAATATATAAATATAAATATAAATTTATATTTATTATGTTTTAGGTATTTTAGTATTTTAGGTAAGTACAATTTATTATTTAATAAAATTTTATTAGAGAATGATGGAAGGGGAAAAGGAAATAAAAAATTAATTAAAAAGAGACAAAAAATAAAATAATAATAAAGGAGGTAAGAGTGTCACAAGAGATTTTTAGCATATTCTTTTGTAAACTTTTAAGTTCATTTAGATTGATAAAGTCATTTATATCAAATAATGTACATGAGATGATACAAACATATCAAAATTTATTACTATGATCACCAAATAATAGTAAAATATAATAAAATTTTAGAATTTTATATCTATTCTATGAAATCTTATTCTCATTAAAAATTTGAACAACGAAATGTAACATAAAAGGATTGTACTGCACGTTTTAGTCAGCCCATTAACTTAGAAACCCATTATAGTTCATTACGTCATTTAGAACACTTATTTAGCAAACTTAGCATTAGCCATAATTTTGTCACTTTATATAATAATGGTGTAAATCAAGCTTTACACGTCCGAACAACATCCACGAAGCTTTATGCTTACAATATTACTGAAATCGCTTTAATTTTCCACCCTACTTTAGCTGCCTTGGCAATCGTGCGCAAGTATGATTTAATACTCCCTTTTCCTTATGCTTTAATCAATCGGCGATTCCAAAAGGATGTGGACTTTTCCCCAAAAAACTTATTCACGCGTGCATTTGTCAGGGCAACGGTTTTCTTCGAAGGAAAGACACTAAAGATACACCGATGAAAGTTGATGCTTTCATATGCCATCAGAATCCTTTCTTCACTTTTCATTAGTGATTACTTATCTGCTGATTCGACGTGGTTGACATGATAGGCAAGCGATGTTAACATGACGTATCGTGAGTAATTTCATTGACAATATTGGAAAGACATGCAAATGCACAGATTGAAAGTTGGGAAGGACAGACAATATCATCGTGGACACCATTCAACCAACATCGGTGAATCGGGGATGTTGTCTGAACATTGATGCCCGAACATGATACATCCCCGTATATGGACATGAGGGCCACACGGCCCTCGTCAATCTGCAGGGAAGGAGGTCAAGTGTCCACATTGGACGATGGAAAACCCTCGTTTTAAGATTGGTGTTGCTGGCGTGGTGCCAATCAGGTGACATATCAGCATCCTACGACGATGGTGATCATGTAGTAATGTCCCATCGGTATTTTAAAAGTGCTGCCAATTAGCGGTGGCAAACGGGACAGAGTGCACAAGTCGACCTAATTAAAGTACTCGACTCTTCTTTAAGGCTGAGATTCTTCGTCTCCCTCCCTTTCTCTTCGTCTCTATGTTTCAACCTTTTTTTTCATCTTTTCAACTTCTAGAGCGGAGAGATTTGACCTTCTTCATCCCCTCCCTGATTATTTTTCCTTTTATTTTTTATTGTATTTTTTTCCTTACTCTCTCAATCTAGATTTACATTTAGGAGTTTTGCTTTCCCAATCTTAGGCCCGGGAGCTTTTCTCTTCGGTTTAATTCTAAACTTAGGAGTTTTGATGAATAAATATCCTACCTCCAATTTTAATGATGTTCACAACAGTTTTGGTGTCAAATCTGTATTCATTTAATGTGTTTTTGTTAAAATTTTTGGATATCGCGCTTACTAAAGGGCTTGCTCTCACAGGTGTCAGATTTGAGCTTGTTCAACATGCTTATATTGTCTCTATACGGTGATGGTGTTGCAGATGTGGAACCTAGGTAAATAGTGCTAAAAGGTAAAGTTGTAACTGCTAATGGAGATTCCGACATGTGCCCATAATTAATGATAATGTGTGATTTGATGATCGATTATTGATCCTTTTACTTGGATATAGTCACAATTTTGTTCTTCAAGGATGAGAGTGTACTTATCTCTACCAACCATGTTCTGAAAATATACCTCAATTTCTGGTTTTTCGTTTGTTTTGGAGTTCTTTAGGCTTGCCTTATTATGGCAATTTTTTAAATTTCTTATAAATCCTTTCATGTATCATTTTGGTAATTAATGTAAATTTATTTTGACAAAAAAAATCCTTTTTTTCAAAGAACGAAAATAGAGGAAGAAATTGGAAATAAAGCACTAAATTTGAGAACTAAATATAAATTTATACCCTTCCAAAATTTACGAATACCATCACAAATGACACTCTTCAAATAGGATGAGTTTCAGGAAATGAGCATCAATTCATAATCAAGTGACAGCTTGAAAAGATCGGACGTCTCAAGAAATAAGATTAGAACTCTACTTTCGTGAGCTAATTATACTTCTGCATGCATTCCGTACCCAGCTCCAAGACATGATTCATGGGCGAGCTAATCCGGGCTCAACTGGCCTCGGACACTCCCATAATAAGCGACGAAAGAGAGAAAAGGATCTCCGGACATCGATGTGGATGACATGTCAGATCCCTTCAAAAGCTTTCGACAGAATCGGTCTTACAAAACACCAGTGAAATGGCTTTGCCCTCCCTTTAATTTGTCTCCGTCAGGCAGGGGTTTACAAAGGTAAGTGATTGGAGGAGTCTGAGACGAAAGACAGGAGAATGGTGCTCAGATCGATGTCAAAAGCGATTCTAAAGTTTGTATTCGTGAATCGTGACCGTCTTTTGTCCCCATCCCCCCCTCCTTTTATCTTTCCAAGGGTTGAAATCTGGGGCCTCTCCCCTACCCCCAGTGACAAAAAACAAAGACATACCTTTTTTACTCGGGCCCCGGAGTAGTGGCTGCCCACGTCTTCAAAGTTGATCACGCCATAAATGGCGGGAGATATCCTATGAGAATGAGAAATCTCATCTGGTGAAGGGGGTTAACGGATCCCTCATTTGAATTGTTAATTCAAGAAACTTCACGGCTTTTGAGTACATCATCAATGGTTTTCCTGTATATATATATTTATTTATTCATCGCTTTGAAAATCGTTTTCCGGTGTATATTTAATATACTCAAAATAGTGTCCTAAGAGCATGCCTAGTAACATCAATTCTTACTTTGTTTACAAATATTTAAAGTCGTAAATTTACTATTCTTATTTTGTCACCTTAATAAATAAAAAAATGAGGTAACTCTATAGGAGGTATGGAAAAAAAAATAATATTTAAGGCGTATATGATAATCATTTTGTTTCTCTTTTTTTTTTTTTTTTTGTTACCGAGAATGTATTTGGAATAAAAATCCGTTAGGTAATGCAATTTCATTTTTCTATTTTTGGAACAAATTTATACTCCAGAAATAGGTTTAGAACTATAATAAGAAGTAAAAAAAGTTCACTTTTTTATGCTCTGCACTTGCCCTTGAGAGATCCTTTGAAGAATTCGTTTTCCTGTAAAGGGGATTTTCAAAGAAGGAAGGTGTTGTAGGACCATCCTCACTACTAACCGGTTACCTACCCATCACCCATTGGTCGGCCTCCGTCGCTCAGCGGTTGCCGTCGTTCGCTGCTTGGTACTAGTCTTTCTTAGAGGGAGAAATTTTTTGTTTGAATTTTTAATCCAAAAATATAAATTTTGTATCGTTATCAAACGTATATTTTTGCTTAGAAACTCATCCAGGGAATAAAAATAGAAAAAATCAATTTCTAGCCAAAGATTTAGTTCAAGAATAAAGTGGTTATTATTTGTGCTTGCTTTTGTTGATTTCAAGATTAACAAATCAATTAGCAAAGCGATTTCCTTCTTAAAAGTTATGTTGAGCTTGAAATTCAAAATAAGAGAGCAACAGTCTTCTTAAGATATCCTCAAGCAAAGCAAAGCCAGTTTTATCTTTCATAAGTTCTTGAATAAGAAGGCTTTAGAGTCATCACAATCATAAGCTCTAGACTAAGAAGATTAGCGATGTACTTAATAATTTAAGTATTTAAGTATTTATGTATTTATGCAAGACATTAATGGGCCCAATTAGTTAATTCAATCTTATCATTGTACGTTATCCGATGTTAAAAAGTGCATTTGTTTGCCAAAAAACTTAATTTTCAAGGAAAATATTTTCCCCTTATTGGATTAAGAAATTCATTTTCCTTACTTCAAGCAATAATATTTTCTTGATGGTATTTGGTTATTCACTTACTAATTATTTGCAATAAACCATGTGTGCGAAAGTTTAGAAAAAACTAATTCGCAAATAACTTTTTCACTCAAATAAACATGCCCTAAAATTAAAATCTCTTCCATCCACCCTGGAACAACTTCCTAAGAAAAGTTCAACTTCTTTTAATATTTTTACATACTGTGGATATATCCAACGCTTGCGCACATTTACTTGTAAATATAGGATCTAATTCAACTACTGACTATGCCTATATTACACTGGCACCCGTTACAAAATACCTCGTAGACGACAAACATGTCAAGATAAATATCAGATTCCATCAAATAAAGACTAACAAGGCAACAAATTCAAGGGAGAATCTTAATCATCCTAGGTGGGGAAGGCAATTGATATTTTACCTAAAGCAAAGTTAATGAAATGAAACAAAGCATATATCATCTTTCTCCGACTATGATAATTTTATCCATATTGAGAGAGAGAGATAAAACCCTAGATGGTGATTCTTCCTTAATGTCCGGTGAAGGAAAGGAATATGCAACTTGCAGAGGCTTGACCAAGTTTGGCGGCGAATGGCAAAAGAATAGGAAATTAAATCAAAGTCATAATAAAAAAATAAAAATAAAAACCGAGAGATTTCCTTTCTTTTCTCAATTCCAAAAAAGTTTTCCTCAGCTCAATCAAAACAAGAATAGGAAATTAATTCTAAGTTATCTTCTCCTGACAAGACGCTCGCAAAAAAAGAATATACAATGCTTGGATCTTCATGAAAAGAATCTCCCTCTCCCCTGGTCTCCTCGAAAAGCCAAAAGGGGTATGGAAACAGAGCAAACACTATACTCAGAAATCCATTATTAATCTCTCTCAACTTGCCCCATTTCGCTCATTATATATGCACTAACACCCTCGTCGCAAGCTACAATCTCGACCTCACTTGACTGATTGTGGAGTCTTTTCCTTGAAGGGAAGAACCCAGAACGACAGAGAGAGCGGGAGGAGTCAAGAGCTGTCGTACCTTCGAGATGCTTCGCATTACTTGGTCCTGCATTGTCCTTTTATGCTGTTCGTTCCCTCTTCATGCACTCAATCACAATGCAACTTCTTCTTCTAAAGTCTTGGTCCATCCACATCAGCATCCCGACCCTCAAGCTGTCGTCCATGACGTGAACCGGTAATTTATTTCTCCCCGTAAGTAAAGAAGGACCTTGGTTAAATGTAAACTCGTTTGGTTTGATTTTTTGGAGGACTTTGGCCAAATGCAATTGCATCTCCAAAGAACTCTAAAAGCCTTTAGGCCAAGACAGGTCCGGAGCTTCTTTGGGAATCAAAATGCAAGTTGGTATTGTTCATGTGATGGTACTGTACATCTTCTCCAATGAGCCAATGAGGCCGACAACCGCCGGCCAAGAGGTCATCGACGCCGGCGACCGCCGCCTGAGGGGTCACCCAACCCTAGCGACCGCCGCAGGCAGTGGTCACTTGCGTGACCCAGGCGTCACCTGAGGTCTAGTGACCTCAAGCGATGGTTGCCTGGGTCACATGCCTAGGTCGCCAACCCAAGCAACGGAGGCAATGCAACCCAATCAATGGAACCGTTGCCTCCTATGCCTAGGGGCGCCTAGGTTGGCAACCCAGCGGACGGTTGCCTGGGTTGCGTGGCCCAAGTGACGACCGCTTGAGGTCGGGCGACCTTAGGCAAGGTTTTTTGGTAGCTAGATCTGGCTACCAGAGGTGGAGCAGTGGCCAACGGCCAATTTTGACCACCGGTGAGTAGATTCAAAAAAAAATCTTTACAATTTTTTTAATAAAAAATTTAGCAAAAGTTCTTTACAAAATGTAGTATTTACCAAGCAGCATTTAAACCAAAGTTATTTCACAATACAATGTAAAATTACAATTTACCAAATGTTATTTGTATTTTTCTAAGGGCATTTGCCTAAAGCTAAACCAAACAAAGCCTTAAGAAAAAAAAGAGGAGAGAAAGAAGAGAAACAAAGAAAAAGTGCTGAAAAACCAACCGGCAAATTTCCATCTGGTTCGTTTTCTATCAAATTTTGGATGCATTCTAGGTACCACGTTTGTGGGATAATCACATGACAGGTGTCGATGGGCTGCACATGTGGCGACTTGTGACCTTGAGCGTTTGGCAAACTGTGATTTTTCGTGTGCTAACATGTCTTGCTGACAAGATATTTCTCTATTGTTAAGTCTCAATATTCAAAGATAGCATGGCGAGAGAATGCGAGTGTCGTAGTATTAAGATTACTGCATGTGCTCGTGGTGTCATTTTCACATAAAATACTTTCGTTTGGTAGGAATAATGTTGCTGTCTTCTTTGCATTTCAGTTTAGACTTAGTAAAGGATATTAAATTTCAAATTGGTCCTTGGAATCTGAAGGCAAACAATTTTCGTGCAGGAGGGTGAACGAATCCGTCACCAGAAGGCAGCTCCTTGCGGTCCAAGAAAAGGATCAGTGCTTGACGGGCAATCCGATTGACGACTGCTGGCGGTGTGACCCGAACTGGGAATTTAACCGCGAGCACCTAGCCGACTGCGCAATCGGGTTTGGCCGTGAAGCTCTGGGGGGCAGGGGCGGCAGCATCTACGTTGTGACAGACCCATCCGACCCGGACCCAGAGAACCCGCCTCCTGGCACGCTCCGCTACGGTGTTGTCCAAGCCGGACCCCTCTGGATCATCTTCTCTGGTAATAGACTGGCGAAATCATCCACAATCGAGCTTACCCATCTCATTTATTCCAGTACATGCTTCTGAGGAATTTGTCTATCATGTGCTCTGTTTTCTCTGTTTTCATCAAGTGCTTACGCTTAATCAAAAGAAAAAAGAAGGATCAAGTACTTAGGACAGTAGACCTTGGGTTGATATCAAATACTATGAAGGCTTACTAGGATAATTCCAGGACTCAAGGTGCAGCGCGAAATTTCTCTCGGTGAAACAGGAATGTGAGACCCAATGTCGTCTAGACAAGGTAGCTTATTTAGGCATATAGAAACTTAGACAAGATGAAATCCTCTGGACAACATTTGACATATGATGTACCTGCTAAACTGGTTCAACATTTTTCTGTTTTCCCACCTAGGTAATATGGTAATCAATCTCAAGTATGAGCTTCTTATCAGCAGTTTCAAGACCATTGATGGCCGAGGAGCCAATGTGCATGTAACGGATCTCGGTTGTTTGATCATTTATAATGTCACCAACATCATCATCCACAATGTGCACATTCACCACTGCAAGCCTTCTGGGAATGCCGAGATCCGGATCAGCCCGACACAAGTTACTCCAAGGGGAAAATCAGACGGCGATGGGATATCTGTCTCAGCATCATCAAAAATCTGGATTGACCATTGTTTCCTGTCGTATTGCACAAAAGATCTTATCGATGTCATTCTAGGATCTACAGCAGTCACAATATCCAACAACATGTTCACCCACCACGATAAGGTGATGTTGTTGGGTCACAGTGATGATTTCACGGCCGACACAGGGATGCAAGTGACTGTTGCATTCAACCACTTTGGCATAGGCCTAACAGAAAGGATGCCACGGTGCCGGTTCGGGTACTTTCATGTTGTGAACAATGACTACACTCAGTGGGGCATGTATGCTGTAGGAGGAAGCTCCCATCCTACCATTAATAGTCAGGGGAATCGGTATGGCGCGCCGCAGGATGATAACAAGAAGGAGGTAAACTTAAAGATATCTGATCTACATTTGTTGATTCTATAGAAATTGTTTTGTGAGATTGAATCGTCTAGAACTTGCATAATCAGCCTCCTTCAATCTAGTAAGTCAGTGAAGCAGGTTGTTGCACATGAGCTTTTCATGGGTGCTACTTTCATGTTTGTAAAAGTCAAAGAAATAAAAGTCATCTATAGTTTCTTGATAGACTGGAAATGATTATCTTGCTGTATGTTCTCGCCATACTACTGAATAAGACACTTATCCTTTGATTAGATGAAGAAACATCATGTTAAAATGTATGTAATAAAACTCAGTAGCTACTTTGAACTGTCATTAAGTGAGTTCGGTAGAAGAAGCCCAAATGATCAATATGTTTGCTGCATAATGCCCGTTGCCCAATTATTACTTTCATGTATTGGAGGAAATAGGTGACAAAGCGAATGGACACAGATGAGAGCGAGTGGAGGAAATGGAATTGGAGATCAGAAGGCGATCTGATGGTGAACGGTGCCTTCTTCGTGATATCCGGTGCAGACATGAGCCCCCAGTATGCTGAAGCCTCTAGTATGTCGCCCCTGCCGGCAAACTACATCGATCAACTCACTGGGAGTGCTGGTGTCTTAGTTTCACAGGGGTAAATCTCGGTGTCTGTTCCCTCAATTGCAACTCTAATCAGTAGGCTATGTTTTAACCTAACCTATCAAAGTACAAGCAAATAACTTCAGATGCACCCATCTATGATTTAGAGGTACTGTTGTAATTGCTCATTTCACCAATCACCTTGGATAAGATACTATAAGATTAAATCAATTGTCAACAAGCAGCATAGATTTTAGTCTCCTAAATATACAATTCAAACTTTTGTGCACCATGCTGCAAATTTAGTTGTCTAATCAAATTTCGGGTAGGGATGATCAAATCATTGGAAACTAATAGTATAGGATCGTCGTAGTCCATTGGAACCTACCTTTCTTGTTTTGAATCCATCTCCGTTCTTTTAGGAGCCATAGGTTCACTCGTATCTGTCACTATCTGCCACACTGAAAGTATATTCATATGTGGTTTATGCTGCTACTTTTGGGTGATTACCTCAGCAAATATTTCAATGCCATGAAAAACCTTCAGTTCTTTGTCTATGGTAAAATCATTTTTGTTGTTATTCTTGTGGATAGGACTAATGACTAATAACATTTAGCCTCTTATTCACTTACTTCCATTTTCGGCCAGTGCATTTAGTTTGCACAACCAAAGCCATTATTGTCATTTTAGTTTCTTTCGCTGGTTTAAGTTTCTTCTATTTACTCAGCAGGAGTAACGGTGGGACTGTCATGGCCCCTCCTGGGTCAGGCGGCGGGATCATTACAAATCCTGCCACTCGCGGGTCAACTGGTGGGACTGTGATGAATCCCGGGTCCGGTGGCGGAGATGGAAGCTTCTACCCAGGAGAGGGATCAAGCGGAACCGTACCCAAAGCCAGTGGTTGGGGATATCCCGATAACGGCATCAACTTTGGCTCCATATTCTATAGCAAGGCCAGAACGCCCCTTGCTCCTGTGACCTCAGGAGTCTTATTTGTCATAGTCATTTTAGTATTCGTGCATCAAACTCACTTCTGATGCAACACGCACTGTAGAATCTAGAATAGGCAATTGAAGTCGATTCAGTTTGCAAACACGAGAAATCTGCCTAATTGTCGTGAAAGGATTGTGTAGGGCTTTGATTTTTTGCAGAATTGGGGGCTTACCCAACAACCGTTCTATCAAATTGTCAATGACAATGGATAGGAAAATTTACAGCTACCATGAACTGAAATTCCTTAACTCTCATATATACGTACGTCATCAATGATTTTGCATTTAGTAGCTTTCTCTTCCCAAGGAATCATCACTTGTGTTTCCATTGTGGGTGCCGAAGAGCGGTTCCCGCAGGAGAAAGTAGCAATTGCCGCCTGTATTTACATGGGTTGGTCGCCGAGGAGCAGTTTACCCTTGGAGGAGCTATCTTCTTCTGAAATATAAGAAGATAAAATTAGAAAAAGAAATACAGAAAAGTAGAATGTAAATGTCCGAGATCTGCCGCCACAAGGCAGCAAGGGTTGCGCAACCACTAGCGAGGCCTGCCTAGGCACGGCTCTCTTGTTGCATGAACCTGATGAGACTTCACCCAAGCTGGTTCCACTCCTGGCGAGTGGCTTGCCTAGGGGTCACCCGACCTTAGCAAGGTGGCGCAGGTTCAGGCAACCTCAGGGATGCTGGCCAGAGCACCACAACCGTGCCCCTCTCTCTGGGCCTTCTGGCAAACTGAAAAGAAGATGATGGGTAAAACAGGAATTATGAAAACTTCTTTGAGGGTAAGTGGAAATAAAAGAAATTTACTTTAAATTCACGATGATATGTCGGGCCTTCGAAGCGATTGTTACACGTACTTCAGGAGAAATTTCACGGAACAATGTAGTACCGTGCCCTAGGTTTCCCAACCGGCAAATGTCGATTGTCATTTTTTCTTTAAAATTTTAGGACATCACTATAACTAATCATAAATATGAAGAAAATGTCATAAATCTTTGTACTTACAACAAATTTTTTCTTCCTTATGACCTAACGCCGTAAAATTTGTAAAATTTTTAATTTCATAAATATAGGTTTTATTTGTTTTGCGGAAAATGTGATATTTCTATAAAATGTTTTTCAAAAAGCAATTTTTCAAGAAAATGTAATTATTTTTTGATATTCAATTGAAACTTGGAAATGAAATGGAAAATATTTTTTGCTATTTGGTAAAGAAACTCTTTTCTCCATGTACTATTTTTCAATAATTATTTTATTTTATTTTTTAAAAATCAATTTTTATATTATTTTTTATTTTTCTTTATTTTTTCTTTTTTTCTTTATTTTTTCTTCTTCTTTTTCAACCAATTTCCAACCACAATGACAGCTAGTGATTGGTGCTAAGTGAGCTCAAGCCTCGCTTGATCTAACGAACTAGGCAGGGCATGAGCCTCGCTGACTTCTAACAACCTCAGGCGAGGCTTGACCCTCACCTAGCTCGTTGAATATGGTGAGGCCTAAGCTCGCTTGATGGTCTTGAGCAAGCTTGGGCAAGGTGAGGCGGAGTCTCGCCATAGGCCAGCGAGGCTTGATCTCATCGGAATCTAGCAAGCTCAAGTCTCCCTTGGCACCAATCAGTGGCAACTAACTGAAGAAGAAGAAGAAGCGAAAAAGAAAGAAAAGAAGAAGAAAAAAGAAGAAGAAAAAGAAAAATAATATAAAATTCAATTTTAAAAAATAAAAGGAAAATGTATTTGATCAAAGAAAGTGAGGTCAAAAAAGATATGAAAAATGTTTTTCTCTTCCTCAATAAAGGAAAATATTTTTCTGCATTTTAGAAGACTTTTTTCTGTTGATGAAAAATATTTTCCTTGACTAGTTCATTTTCCGTAAAATGAATGCCTAAAAAATTTAGAAAACATTTTTCTGAAAGTTTTTTTCAGTGAAACAAACAGAGCCATATTTTTTAAAAATTTTCGCCTGATTAAAACATAGCATATATATTGAAGATGGTACGTGATAAGACTCGTTAAAAATCAAAATAAGATTAGAGATGTCATGAACTCAACTATATACATGGCTATTCAAAAATAGTTGAGACTTGTAACATCTGGTTATTATGAGAATGAATTCACCAATTCCATGCAACAAAACGTAAATAATCATATAACTATAGGCAGAAATTTATCTTCACTCTGACAATTCTTGGTTACTCCTTTGGGGTCTGGCTGAGGGTTGATAAGATTATTTGTCTAGAGTTCATATATGTTGATCGAATGCCCATGTTCTATTTTATCTGCTTTCTTCTTGGTATGTGATCTAGACATCTTCCTCCGCATTATCAGAAGGAATTACGGAACAATTTCGATCAGACTCCTGCCCATCTCCATGATATTTCTAAGTTTGCTTTCGGTACAACTGCCATAAAGAAAATCATTCCAAGCTAAACTTGAGAAGCAACTTAGCTTTCTAGCTCTTTTCGAAATTGTCAAATCAGTGCATAAGACGTACCGCAATCGTGTCTTAGCAGTTCCCCACTATATCCATTGATGGTCTTTTCAAGATTATAATACTGATTGTTTCAAGAAAGAGATCAATGTCACACATTTCTTATTCAAGGTTTTGACTTTATCCATGCATACACATTTATAGACAATATTGTAAGGCATAGCATCTTGGAAATAACAATCCAGCTGAATTAACGAGCTTTCGACTCGGCATTTCGACTGTAGATGGAAAATTACCGCAGGAAAGATTTTTCTTTTTGACCATACCAATGATAAAGAAAAGCTATTTATAGAACTTAGTACGTTGATGATAGAATGCAAAATGTCATCCGCTACAATTTGTCAAAATTGAGCTCAGTCCCTTAAAGAAATTGACGTATTATACAGCAACTTCTTCTTCCAGGATAATGATGGAAATTTACGGCTATTCATTTTCTTTTTGGCCACTAGAGGGCGGTACGTATAAATGATCACCTTGGTGATTCTTCCAATATTCTCTTAACCCCATCACGGGACTTTATGAAATCAGATTGCTTATTAGAGTAGCACGTTCTTTTGATGATACTCTTTCCAGATCACACATCTCGTTGATCTGGGAAGCTATATTTAATGTTAGATAACATCTTTCCATGTTCCGAATTATACATAGTTTAATATGGGGTTAGGACACTATTTGTGCCAAAACTTTCATACGGTACTTATTTTGGTGTTAAATTTTTTTTTTCTCTCACTTGAGTGTCATAAATTTGAAAAATTGATTACTTGAGTGCCACTTATGGTGTGTTCGCCGGAAAAGCTTATGTGACCGCCAATCATTTGATGTAGTCGTCAGAAAGCTTATGTGGACTGGCGGCCATGCTAGCTTTTCTCAATGGCCACGTCAATTTTTCCAACAACAATGTCAAAAGTGGCATTCAAATAATCGATTTTTCAAATTTTGGATACTCAAATGAGCAAAAAAAGTTTTGACTTCAATAGTGTACTTACCCCTGAAAATTATTGCACATTGATTTTTAGACATTTGATCAAGGCATGAATTTGGTTATCCTCATTGCGTGAGAGAGAGAGAGAGAGAGAGAGAGAGAGAGAGAGAGAGAGAGAGAGAGAGAGAGAGAGAGAGAGAGAGATCTTTTATTCGAAATCAATCACACGTGGTATGTAGTCTAGATACGTGCCTAGAGCAACCACTTTTTATTCGAAATCAATCATGCATGTGGTATGTAGTCATGTGTCTAGAGCAACCACTTATGGAAATACGATTAATCTTGTAACTTCTAGTAGATTCATTTAGTTGTTGTCGTACCAAAATTGCGCCTCTAGGTAGTCAACAACCTTCTTATCCACTTGGAAGGCCTTGGTGAGAACTTCAGCAGAAATGGGTGGCTTCGCTCCGAAGACAGAATTAGCAATGGTAATGAGTCCTGGGTTTTGGCTGCTAAGGCCGGAAAAGGACAACGCGTATGTGTTTCCAATATTCAATTGGAAGTGAATGAGACCAATAGGGAACACAAACACGTCCCCCTTGTACAGGACTTTGGTGAAGAGAGTGTTGTTTAATTGGTTGGACGTGACAAAGCCAACAAGTAGCGTACCCTCCACCACGACCAGAACCTCAGTGCCACGAGGGTGAGTGTGGGGAGGATTGAGGCCACCAGGGGCAAAGTCGATGCGAGCCATGGATATTCCAAGAGTGTTGAGCCCTGGAAATTGGTCGACGAAAGCCTGTGTGACTTTTGATCCAAGCGGATTTGATGTGTTTCCAGGTTTCCTAAACCCCATAAAGAGGAAATCATCAGCTGTGGCTTGTTTCGGGTCCTTGCAGAACTTTCCATTCACAAATACTGCATAAGAAAAAGAATTTAGTGTTTCAGTTTCGGCTTCATAAGCCAGATATGAAATACATGACTAATGCAAGAATTGAGGACCAACCTCCAGATTCCAGGTCATTGGTGGCCACGCATATGTCCTGAAGAGGACTAGGGTCGTAAGCTAAAGCAGTAGCACTTGCCAAAGCCAAGATGAGAAAGCTTATCAGAAGAAACTTCATCCTGGCTGTGGACAGGAGGTAGGGCCTTGATCGCAAGTTTTTATGCTTGCACGGACTAGAATTGCTTGAGGGAGGAGTGAGAACTTGCATGGCAACATGCTCTCCCTTTATAGATGAAAATGTTTGACCCAGTATGTAGTTTGTTCAGCAGGTTTTCATGCAGATTACCTAGTCTTCAAAGGCTTTATCTATTTTCCTCTTCTCAAGTCCAGGGATGAATCACCCTATAACAACTCTGATGACCTAGCAATTTGTTTCATTTCCTCTCCTTCAGCTTAAAGAATGCATATCACCTGATATTGAAATGGTCTTTGATGAACTCTGAATCCTCATACCATTTCTTCTACATTTCTTTCACAACTCTTTTACCAACTCAAAAAAGATAACCAAGTAAAAGAACACTTTCCATTGGCATCTCATCTTGAAAATATTCATGTTGCTGATGTCTTCCTCCAGATATAGTAATAAAAGTCAATCGCATTTGATACCGAATACCAAAAATTTTAACTTTTGCTTAAAATGCACTCATTTGTCGTGCAAAAGTTGATGGGCTTAGTATTTTCAGATATGATGAGATCGTTGCTGATGTTTTGATCATTTAATACCATTTTTCTTATTTGTCATTTGATACTTTTAGTAGCTTTTGTTTTTCCCAGCATGGTCCGTGGAAGGTAGAAAAAAAGATACTGTTCTTCTCCCAAGCTGCCACTTCTCAGCAGCCTAATGAAAAGAAGGTTTTAATTCCACTTTCTGTATAAGACATGACTTAATGAATAAGGGTGGAATTCATTTAAGATATACTATATTGAGGAAGTTCCCCTGCAGATTACCAACTCTTCATAATGAAATGTATTTTCCCCTTCTCTATAACAACTACCATGACTTGGTAATTTTTTTATTTCCTCTCCTCCAGCTTGAAGAAGGCACATCATCTAATACGGAAGTGGTCTTTGATAACTTTAAATGTAGGTGAAATCCATTCCCGTGATCCGCCTCTCGGTTAATTCCAATTAGATACAAAAGGAAAAAGAGCCGCCGTATACAATCTAGAGTGCACTTTTGACCATCGGATAAGCCTCCTTTCAATCTACCTTGTCAAGGAGACTTGGACCATTAGACATGTTCATTGCGTCCGCTCGCGGTTCATCTCCAGCCCTTTCCAACATATAATCAACTCATTCAATGCCATTTGCATATGTTTAAATTCATAGAAAAAGCTTAGATTGTTGAGCTGTCAAATTGGGTAATGTCTTCTTCTGGAGGTCAATTCATGTGGAGGAATTCTTTATAGAGGCTCGTCCTTCATCTCGGACACTTGACGAATTTTTTAATCGAATCAATCTTCGAACTTATCGTGCGGGCAGGAGGGTAGCTGGGGGACGGCCCAATCTTTCCCGGTCCAGTCGATTTCCAAGACTTCCCATATCGAGTCCCCGATTCAATAGGAACATTCCGACGGCCAATCTGTGTATCCTGCGCGGAATGCGTAACGTGCTGGAGTCAATGGAATGAACGTGTCGCTCGTTTCCTTCATGGGGCCCTTTGCTCTGTCCGCGAGCCGACGCTTCCCTCTCGAGTCAATCCCATTTGAACATGATTTGATCCCCAGATGCTTCTGGTGATAATGCCTTATCTGACCTTTTCTTCCTCCCTCCATGGCAGCTTCGGGTTCGCTTCCCCTTCTCAATAAGTACTTCTGCATAAAAAATAAGATACTATTCTTGTCTCAAGCTGCCACTTCTCTGCAACCTAATGAAAAGAACGTCATAGTTCGACTTTGCTTGTTTAACTATATTCCAATGGCTTCCAGAGCTTATAAGACATGACTTAGTTGAGGCTGAAAGGTGCAATAATCTCTTTACTACGATGGTCGCTATGATGTAAAAGATACTTTTTCTGAACCTACGATTGAGAAGTAACTGACTTTAACGGTCTTTGAAGTTTGTCTAAGTAATTGCGCAGAAACCTGAAACTGAGAGATGTAAATAAAGCATCCAATGAGTTCTTGTGGGCTTTCACTGATTAGCCCACTTACATCTCTCTCCGCTTTCATCTTCTCTTCACTTATCAGAAAAAGAGACGAGATAAGTAACGCAAAAGCATCAGGATCCCCACATTTCTCCAGCGGCAATTGAAGTAGTAATGTTGATAGCATCAAGACATGGTGATGCTAAACCTATCTCATTCAAGGTTTAGATGGTGACCTGAAAGCTGCATACACCTCAAAATGAGTTTGAACCCAGGTTCTTTACACGCTATCCATCATTTGAGAAATATCATGCGATGGATCATTCTTGGGGGAAAACAAAGTCATTTGACTCGAGCAGGCTTAGATGAGCCTTCAACCAGGCATTTCAATTTTCTACTGTCAATGAAAGGCCACTATAGAATACATCTTTTGTATCCTCCGTTTTATTTTTGGAGTACATGAATCATAAGAGCTCCCACCAAATTGCTACAGAACAGCTTTCACGGATATGCAGAATTCGAACGGAGAAACTACGGCGTGTTTTCTACAAGAATGAGATCCGTGCTGGTTAGAAGGAAACGAGTCAGCAACTTGGCAGCACGAAGATTGATTTTGACGGCGAATTTGCGGAAGCGCCGGAAAGGAAGTCCCAATCCTATTACTTTTTGGTTTTAATTTCGATATTCAATTTCCTAATCTCCATTTGAATTTATGAAACTGGTAATCCTATTACTGATCTCAATAGGGTTAGCGGTTTTTGGCATGATTTAGGCTACAATACATGTAATTAAGCATGTTTGGGTAAAGTTTGATAACATTCGCGGCATAAATGGATCAATCCATTTGTACATGAATAATAATTACGTTGTATATGCGTTGATATTTCAATTAGTTTGTTACACTTACACACATCTAGTATAGACACTATCTTTAAATTTTATGGCAACAGTTTGCAGGGTAAATGTATTAAACATGTTGTGTCATGTAACATTTTTGGTAAATGTTGTCTTGTTTGTGGCTTCAAAGTGACATGAGGTTAATAAACATGTGTTCAAATTTGACCCGGGTTTGACACTAAAGTTAACTGTAAGGTCCTCTTCATTGTCGTAATGATTTCCTCATTTTATACTAATCCTGTATATATGCAATTGAGTTTGGTCTCAATTTTTAGCTAATTAAATGTTTTAACTTTTCCTTGTCGCAGATTGAATGTCAAGTAGTAAAATTATTTTACTCATACGTTTTGAGTTATTATATTATTCCATAAAAACCTTAGAGAAATAAAGAATCTGTCCAGGAAGGGAATAGTATGAAGAAAAAAGAATATGCAATTGATTGACATTGTAATTTTGTTCAATTTTAATTAGGCAATTACGGCACATACATATTTTTATATTTTCGCCTGCTGATATTTGATAGCTTATTTCATATTATTTATAGCTTTGTCTAGGAATATAAATCTTCATATGATTTAATTGAATCTTTGAACTTTTTTAATTTTTTTCCTTTTTTAGTGTATTTAATTTATTTAAAAAAATCATATCACGCAGAAATATCCAAAACAGGAAACAATCTCGCATCAAATCGAAATTTGAATCCAACGGCTTAAATTTACCACCAAAGAGGTGCCCAAAACAGGAAACAATCGCTCGATTCTTCAGACTCCAAACCAACGGTTATATCATCACCATTCGCACACCTCCAACCGTCACTCCTCTGTTCTTTCTTTCCTTCTTCTTCTTAAGCTCTGTTTCAGACCTCTCTTACTAAGTGTTTCTCAGTGTCCGTGACTGGGTGCTTTTTTCTCGTCTCCAGAAGGAATTCCCGATTTTGCAGAAATCCCAGATTTCGTCAATTCTCGGTTTGAAGCGGAGTTGCTGATTTCTCAAGAATTTCAAGCTCTACTCTGTTTCAGATGTGTGACGATTTTTGCAGGTTTCTGATATTTCTGATCTCTTAACACTCCTGTTTGGTCTGTTACTGTCGCGAGAAAAGGGTTTTACTTTCTCTGGGGTTTGTTTCACCTGAGAGCACTAGACGAATCGCAATTGTTGCATGGTGTAAGGGTTCTTTCATCTTCAAGCTCCGCTCTGTTTCGTCACAGAGGACGTGCGATTTTGCAAGCCTCTGGTATCTCCGTTTGGTGCAATCTTTAGAGGAAAGAGTTTTTCGTTTTTCTCGGACGGGTCTCAAAGGTTTCTCGTGATTGGGTTTCAACGCTTCGCTGCTTCACCCACGTAAAACCTTGGTAGCTATAGCATGGCTGAAGTCTACTGCGGATTTGATTTGAATCTGAACACAAGATTCTCTGGCCTGCCGATTGGTGTACTCGAGTTCTCAGTGACGTGGCACCATCTGCAGCTATTTGTCGATCAATTGGGAGTGACGACAGATTGTCGAGATACTATATTCTACGAGTCGTCTCAATTGTTTGAGATGCCACTCTACATCTTCCAACAGCCATCCCTCTTTGAAAGCCACATGGAGAGAATTCTTGAAGATTTGGGCGTTCATCGCAGCTTTTTCCCTGATATTGGAAGACTTATCCTAGATGCAGTGTTTGGGGATCAGGTAATGGCCATTGGCAATTTGACATGAGTATAAATTTGGAATTAGTCATCAAAGAGGAAGTCGAAGAGGAAAACATCGAGGATGTCTTTTTTTGAGGATATGAGTCGGATGCCGATCAAGTCACATGGGTGTCTCGAAAAAGTACCATTGAAAAGCTCGAGCAAAAGAGCTGCTCTCCCTGCGACAATGATGCATCTGTTGTATTTGTTTGGAGGAATTGAGTGGGGCAAAGAAGGTGGTGGAAATACCATGTTCGCACTTCTTTCACTGTATGTGCATCCTTGAATGGCTCAAGTACAACAATTCTTGTCCATTGTGTCTTTGCAAAGTAGAGGAAGAAGATTAGTTGTTTTTTCTGTTTAGATTTTTCTCATTTTGCGGTGGATTAAGCAATTAGCCACGATTGCTTTGTAACTACATAGTGCATCAATAATAAAAGGTTGCTCTCCCACAGTTTCATAAAAATGCCATATCCATCTCTCTGTCCATCTCCACACACCAAAAACATGCTTCTTATGTTACAATTTTCACGTTATGCAAAATTAAATGTTATTACTCAACTTGAACATGGCCAGGCATTCAACTACACAGTGAGACAACTCTTGTCATTAATCCTGAGTATGCAGGAATAGCACTATGCCAGCAGTACAATTCAAGATGAAAAGTACATTGGAAGAATAATTGCATTTGAGTTGTCAATATGTTAAGACACCATGGCCTATTTTGGTGAAGTGTCTAGTTCAACAAAACTTCAAAATCATTTCTTTTACCGCCACAACCATTAATAAGCAAGTAGTCATGATCATAGCAGAAATACATCCTTTAAAATAGCATGACTTGAGGAACAAGAGCTCTCCATCCAATAACATGCAGCACATGGTAGAAAAGCAAATTCCTCTCGGCATTTGTTAGTGTTTATTAAAAAATGGAACCGGAACAAGCAGTTCAACTCGCTGAGCATTGTCCTGTCCAGATTCAGATTGTTGAATTTTTGAGTGGTCAATATCTAATTTGAACCAGGGTTTAACAGGTTAAATCAGTTTCTAGAAGAAAGGATTGATGCGCGGATGACATTTTAAAAAAGGGATTCAGAACTTTAAAGTCCTTGGACATTCCTTACAGAAGGTTTTAGCACAAAACTATGCATCATTTAGGTGTTTGAGTCAAAAGGTACATGTACTCATGAAAAACATAAAGTTAGTCATTAGCAAATGATTCAAACTTATGACTAAACCAAGCAATCCAGTAAGTATGAAAGATGGCAATAAATACAACTCAACCAATGCTGATATCAACTCAAATATGAATAAGTGGTTAATGAGTAAACTATAATTTCTATAGGTCTCATTCAGAAAATACCAACTCTAACAGTATGGAGCCACAGGACATAAATTGTAAATTTCAGTCTAGTCAGCTGCATTTTAGGGCCTGAACCAAACAACATACACATCCTGGCAAAAGGAAATGATTGCAACCATGATGAAGCCAAAGAGCAGCAAGGCAGACAGAACAATTTTGAGCCAGAAACATTTCCTATGCCGTAAACCAGATCTTCCCAACCAGACATACTCCAGTGTACCTTTTATATCCCTCCTTAATCGGATGACTTGAAATACAAGAAAGAAACTGTCCTCTTGATCATTTAATTTCCTTCAATTTATCTTTTGCAAAGGCTACGAACCCTCTGCTCCTGTTCATGTGCTGTCTAGGCTGCCATTTCATCACAGCCCTTCTGGTGCTCATATCTGCTCTTGGCACCAGTTTCCTGCTGGTCGAATCAAACCCAACTAGAATTCCTAACTTCATCATCCTCCACAGCTGCCTCCACTTCCTGACCACCACTTTCTCCTTCTTGCTCTGCTGCTCCTTCACGATTCCATCAACCAAGTCCACTATGTCCAGGAGACGCATGGCAGGATCATTGAAAACAAATTTATGGACAATCCCATCAATCTAAATGAAACACCACAAAAAAAATGTGACTACTTTGTTTATCTTCATAGTTTTCCTGAGCAGCAAAACATCATTCCATTTGCCCATCTTAGCATACATATTGGCCAGAAGGATGAAGTGCCCACTATGTTGAGGTTCTAGTTGGATCAAATGCCTACCTACTTTGTCTCCTAACTCAACATAGCCATGCATTATGCACCCATTTAACAAAGATGCCCAAATTGCACCATCTGCTATCAATGTCACTCTTTATAGTCACACCAGCCTCTTTGATTTGTCCATGGCGTTCAATAGTTGGAGCGATGCCATAAACTTTGCTCATATGTCCAAAAGAGCGCCATGCTTCATTGATTAGGCACTTCTGATTGCAGGCCATTAGAGCTCCAACAAACGTCACAGCATTTGGTTTAGGATCCCTATTTTTCATCTCGTAGAAAAGCTGCAGCCCTGTTTCATTCTCACCATTAACAGCAAAGCACAATATCATCGCACTCCATGTCGACACATCTTTCAGAGGTATTTGGTCAAACACTTTTTGTGCTTATCTGAAGAACCCACATTTGACATAGAAGTTACCACTGCAGTGCCTGTTTCAAGTTCGTAATCAACACCATTTTCATCTATGTACTCATGAACCCATTTTCCTTCTTCAGAGGCTCCCACAATGGCACAGGCCCTAAGTACACTAACTAGAAGAGATCACTTAAATTCACGTCAGCACAACCTTTAACCTCGGAAAACCCCTCAATGGCCTCCTCAAACTGCTCATTCCTAACATAGCCAGAGATCATGGCACTGTAGGAAACATCATCTTTTTTCCCTACACATTTGAGCGTAGACGGACAAATCCTTCCCATGTTCGAAGTCACCCAAGAAACCCATCATGATGAGATTGAAGTCGGGAATGTGAGCGAAAACCTGGCCGCGTACTTCATGTTCCCCGGACGGCGTGAGTGGAGAAAAGGCCAAGATTTTGCTCTCGAGGGACGTGAAGCGAGAGAGGCCGTGTGAAAAAAAAGGAATGAAAAAGAAGTGGATTAATTAGATTCAGTGAAATTAATAGAGTGAGAGTCATGAATTTTCATGTGAACTTATTAAAAGTCAACTATGATATATTTTTCAGCTCATCAATTCATGGTAAAATTTAATAGAAACTAATGGAGAGTAAAAGTAATTATCTTACACTTGTACCAATTTTGAATTTTTAGTAATTCAAAAATTAGTTTGGAGTAAATTTGTCATTAGTATATTAGTTTAAGGTTCTTGCTAATCCAAAATGGATTAAATTTGTTATAAGTGTACTAATTTGGAATTTTTGTGGTATTAACCAAAAAATTAATTAGGCTTGATCTAAGTGTATTGATTTTTAAAAGAGGAATAAATAATGAATTTGAATGCTTTTATCAAAATTTTATAGCTAGGATAATAATTTTTATTGTTGAGATTGACAAGTCTACGAATGTTGACATAGGTCAATTCGAGGATGATATAAATTGATATGAATTCATGATACATAATTTTTTAGCATGTCCACTGAAAAAAGGAAAAAAATAACTCGCTTTTGAAATTCAGTGAAAGTTCAATAATTATGACAAGTAAGAATAACATCTGATATAAAACCAACGAGCCACAATAGATAAGCTAAACAAGAAAAAGAGGATTCGCTCAATTGTTTTTTCTTAAATGAATTTCTATTGATATTAACCTTTACTGGTAATTCGCACTCAACTAAAAAAAGGAGAAGTCGTAGGACACAAAAAATTACGACAGCCCCTTCGGATTGGAGTTTCTTGGGTTTTTCTAAATACTCCAAATCCTTAGTTAAATCATGGAAAAAAAACAAAGGAAAGTCATAAAAAAATCTAAAATCGGGCAATTGTCTTTGGTTAAGTCAACAATTACCCGCGTGTAGATGAGTAGGTAAATTTATTTGCTGTAATGCAAAAATAGAACTTCTTAATATGGGTGTTCAAAAATGGACCGCTCAAATTAGGGACCGCTCGGACCAAACCAAACTAGTTGGTTCGGTCCGGCAGTCCAGTCTAGTTCTTGGGAGTGTTGATCCAGTTTCTTGTTTCTAAAAGTGGAACCGATGTCCGGATAATCCAGGTTCTCGATTTCAAGAGAGAACCGAATCTAGCCAAACCTACTACATATACTTTTTTTTTATATATCTTCAAAAAAATTAATAAAATATGAACTAAATGCTATTTAATCCAATAGTACCATAGCGACTATAAAATAACTTTTCACTCATCATTGCTTCCGTCAATATTTTAAAATTTGTCACTTTCTTTCGTTGTACATAACTACTTTTTAGTTAGAAAAAAATATGGCTAGTTCCATTAGATCGAACTGAATTGGATTCGAACCGATGGTCCAATCTGGTTCCTAGTCCTAGGAACTAATTGTTTGATCCTCAGTTCCCAAAATTGGGAACTTATTCTCTTGATCCGATTCCCAGTTTCACCTTAGAACTCAACCGAACTGAGAACCAATCACCTCTACTTGTTAATGCATGAGTACACAATAACAAACCGACAAAACAAGTTATCTATTTCTCTTGCAATATTTGTGGTGCGAAACATACTCTCACTTACCTCTAAGTAGCAGCTGTGTCACCTTCTCACTCTTCATTCCCAAATTCTATTTCCTTTACATTCTTTGAAATCAAATGAGCATGTCATGAAAGCTGAATCATTTTCACTGATAACAAAGATATCATGTAGTCATGTTTCATCACTGCACTATTATCTAATTTATCTCAAAATTCAGTTCCGTATATATTTTTAAAGATGAAAATTATTTATTGTTTTCCAAATTTTCATTTAATACTCAATGAAATCTGTAAGCTTCATATTTTTTACCCTTCTTTCTGTGTTTTTTCAATAACTTACTAACTATATTCATTGGTATGAAAGACATTAACATGAAGAAAGATGATCAATGATATTTAGTAGAAATTGGTCTTTCAAATGTATAGTCTAAGTGTTGGCAAAAGAAAATTGCATAATCTTAGTACTTGCAGCAGAGTAGCAATTTTGCATTGATATATGGCACTAGGTAAAGTAGCATGACCGAGGATTAGTCCAAACATTACTCAATTAGGCAATCGAGAAAAATTATATATAAGCACAATTCGTGCAAGGGTCATGAATCATGTTCTGCTCAGGAAAATCACCAAATCAATCATGTTAGTTTAGTCATACATCTTTCAATATTGTCAATATAATCCTAAATCATTGCATAAAATTCCAATGTAGTCATTCTAACCTTTTTTCCCCTAAAATTGCTGTAGTAATGGTCTAGTCATCACCGGCTCTCCTACGTGGCATGGTAGTGATTTGATGGAAACAACTTCCCAAGAAAACACCAAATAGGTCTAACGGATTTTCCAAGCATGGAGACAGTCTACAGCATATATGATTTGAGCCTGAAGGCTTCAGTTAGAAATTCCCATTTTTCTGGCTGTTGACCAATGGGTTCTACTTCTTAGTGAAACAGTCCGTCTAATAGTGTTCATCAATCAAATTGGGAGTGCTGACAAATTTTTGAGATGGTCTACAGTGTCATTTGCTTGAGATGCAACTCTGCATTGGCTCGTAGCAATCCCTAAGCTAAACATACGATAAGAGAGTTCTTGCGGCTTTAGGCGTTAATAGCAATTTTTGGTCCGATATTGCAAGTCAAAGAGGAAACCATCGAGGACGTCTCCATCAAGTGCATTATCATCTTAACAAACTTGTTGATATCTCATGAACAATTTGAGGGTGGTGTAAAGAAAACTAATAGAATGGGTTTGAATCCTTCCATTGCAAACTTTGTCGTGGATATGGAGGCCAATATGAATCTGGACGAATCGACATGGCTAAGGAAATTTCCCTAATTGGTTGTTGGACAACAACGTTGGTCTAGGGAATCAATTTTATAGTTAAACCCCAATTTAGTCATGTTTTTGATATATGGTACTTTTTGGTTATAATTTTGATATTCAATTTCCTAATCTCAACTTGAATTTAGGAAACGAGTGATTCTATTACTAATCTGAATAGGGTTAACTATTTTTGACACAATTTAGCTACACCACATGTAATTAAGCGTGTTTGAGTAAAGTTTAATAACATTCGCACCATAAATGGATCAACACATTTATACATATATGATAATTATGTATCATGTCGTATATGTGTTGATTATTTCAATTAGTTTGTTACACTTACACACATCTAGCTTAGACACTATGTTTAGATTTTATGGCAATATTTTGCAGTGTAAACATGTCAAACAAGTTGTGTCATGCAACGTTTTTGGTAAATGTTGTCTCATTTGTGGTTTCAAAGTGACACAAGGTTAACAAACTTGTTAGTATTTGAATTTGACCTAGATTTGACACTAAGATTAGCTATAAGGTTCTCTTCATTGATGTAATGATTTCCTCATTTTACACTAAACCTGCTATATATGCAATTCAGTTTGGTCTCAATTTTTAGCTAATTAAATTTTTTTATTTTTCCTTGTCATAGATTGAATGTCAACTAGTGAAATTATTTTACTCATATGTTATGAGTTATTATATGTTTCCATAAAAGCCTAAGATAAATACTTAGTCAATCGAGGAAAGGAATAGTATGAACAAAAAATAATATGCAATTGATAGACATTGTAATTTTGTTCAGATTCAATTAGGCAATTGTGGCACATACATATTTTTATTTTTTTGCCCGCTGATATTTGATAGCTGATTTCATATTTTTTATATTTTTTTCTGGGAATATAAATGTTCATATGATTTATATTGAATCTTTGAATTTTTTAATTTTTTTTTCTTTTGAGTATATTTAATTTATTTAAAAAAATGATATCACGCAGGGATGCCCAAAACAGGAAACGATCTCGCATCAAATCGAAATTTGTATCCAAGGCTTAAATTCACCACCAAAGAGAGGTGCTCAAAACAGGAAACAATCGCTCGATTCTTCAGATTCCAAACCAACGGCTATAGTATCCGCATTCGCACAGCTTCAACCGTCGCTCCTCTTTTCTTTCTTTCCTTCTTTCTTTCCTTCCCTTCTTCAAGCTCTGTTTCAGACCTCTCTCACTAAGTGTTTCTCAGTGTCCGTGGCTGGGTGCTTTTTTCACGTCTCCAGAAGGAATTCCCGATTTTGCAGAAACCCCAGATTTCATCAATTCTTGGTTTGAAGCGGAGTTGCTGATTTCTCAAGAATTTCAAGCTCTACTCTATTTTGGACGTGTGACGAATTTTGCAGGTTTCTGATATCTCTGATCTCTTTCGTTTTAACACTCCTGTTTGGTTCATTACTGTCTCGTGAGAAAAGGGTTTTAGTTTCTCTGGGTTTGTTTCGTCAGAAAGCACTAGACGAATCGCAATTGTTGCAGGGTCTAAGAGCTCTTTCATCTTCAAGCTCTCCTCTGTTTCGTCACAGAGGACATGTGATTTTGCAAACGCTTCACTGCTTCATCCGAATAAAAGCTTGGTAGCTATAGCATGGCTGAAGTCTACTGTGCATATGATTTCAATCTGTACACAAGAAACTTCGATATTTTTAGCCTGCCGATCGGTGTCTTTAACTTCTCAGTGAGGTGGCACCATCTTCTAGTATTTGTCAATCAACAGGGAGGGGCAACAAATTTTCAAGATATTATACTGTACGAGTTGAACCAATCGCTTGAGATGCCACTCTACATCCTCCAATGGCCACCCCTCTTCGAAAGGCAAATGGAGAGAGTTCTTAATTCTTTGGGCATTTATTGCAGCTTTTTCCCTGATATTGTAAGAATTATCCTAGATGCGGTGTTCCGGGGATTGGGTAATGGCCTTTCGCAGTTTGACATGAGTTTAAATTTGGAATTGGTCGTCAAGGAGGAAGTCGAAGAGGGAAACGTTCAGGACATCTCTTTTGGAGGATATGAGTCAGATGCAGATCAAGTCATGCGGGCTGTCTCAAAAAGTACCATTGAAAAGCTCGAGCAAAAGAGCTGCTCTCCCAGCAACGGTGATGCATCCTGTTGTATTTGTTTGGAGGAATTGAACGGGATAAAGAAGGTGGTGGAGATACCATGTTCGCACCTCTTTCACTGTAAGTGCATCATCGAATGGCTCAAGTATAACAATTCTTGTCCATTGTGTCGTTGCAAAGTGGAGGGAGAAGATTAGTTGGTTTTTCTGTTTAGATATGAGTTTTCTCATTAATTGGATTAAGCAATTAGCCACGATTGCTTTATAACTACTTAGTGCATTAATAATAAAAAGTTGCTCTTCCACAGTTTCATAAAAGCACCATATCTCTCTCTCCATCTGCACACACAATAAACATGCTTCATATATAACAATTTTCACTTTGTGCAAAATTAGTTGTTATCACTCATCTCAAACATGGCCCTGCAATCAACTCCATAGTGAGACACCTCGTCACTAATCCTGAGTATGCAGGAATAGCACTATGCCAGGAGTACACTTCCAGATGAAAAGTAAATTGGAAGAATAATTGCATTTGAGCTGCCAATATGTTAAGACACTATGGCCTATTTTGGTGAAGTGTCTAGTTCAACAAACTTCAAAGTCGTTTCTTTTTACCTCCACAACCATTAATAAGCAAGTAGCCATGATCATAGCAGAAATACATCCTTTAAAATAGCATGACTTGGGGAACAGGAGCTCTCCATCTAAAAACATGCAGCACATGGTACAAAAGCAAATTCCTCTCGGCATTTGTTGGTGTTTATTAAAAAATAGAACTGGAATAAGCAGTTCAACTCGCTGAGCATTGTCCTGTCCAGATTCAGATTGTTGAATTTTTTAGTGGTCAATATCTAATTTGAACCAGGGTTTAACAGGTTAAATCGGTTTCTGGAAGAAAGGAATGACACACGGATGACATTTTAAAAAAAGGGATTTGGGACTTTAAAGTCCTCGGATGTTCCTTACAGAAGGTTTTAGCACAAAACTATGCATCATATTAGGTGCTTGGGTCAAAAGGCACATGTACTCATGAGAAAACATGAAGTAAGTCATTAGCACATGATTCAAACTTATGACTAAACCAAGCAACCCAGTAAGTATGAAGGATGGCAGTAAACACACTTCAACCAATGCTGATACAAATGTGAACAAGTGGTTAATGAGTAAACTACAATTTCTATACAGACAAAGGTGTCATTCAGGAAAGACAAACTCTAACAGTATGGAGCTACAGGATATAAATTGTAAATTTCAGTCTAGTCAGCTGCATTTCAGGGCCTGAACCAAACAACATACACATCCTGGCAAAAGTAAATGATTTCAACCATAATGAAGCCGAAGAGCAGCAAGACAGACACAACAATTTTGAGCCAGAAACTTTTCCTATGCCATAATTCCAGATCTTCCCAACCAGACATACTCCAGTGTACCTTTTATATCCCTCCTTAATAGGATGACTCGAAATGCAAGAAAGAAATTGTCCTCTTGGTCATTTAGTTTCCTTCAATTTATCTTTTGCAAAGGCTATGAACCCTCTGCTCCTGTTCATGTGCTGTCTAGGCTGCCACTTCGTCACAGCCCTTCTGGCGCTCATATCCGCTCTAGGCACTGGTTTCCTGCTGGTCGAAACAAACCCAACTGGAATTCCTAACTTCATCATCTTCCACAGCTGCCTCCACTCCTCGACTGCCACTTTCTCCTTCTTGCTCTGGTGCTCCTTCACAATTCCATCAACTAAGTCCACTGCATCTAGGAAACCTGTGGCAGGATCATTAAAAACAAATTTATGAACAATCCCATCAATCTAAATGAAACACCGAGAAAAAAATGTGACCACTTTGGTTTCCTTACAGTTTTCCCAAGCACCAAGATGTCATCCCATTTGCCCATCTTAGCATACATATTGGCCAGAAGGATGTAGCGTTCACTATGTTGAGGTTCTGGTTGGATCAAATGCCTGCAAGACTTTGTCTCCTAACTCAACATAGCCATGCATCATGCACCCATTTAACAAAGATTCCCAAATTGCACCATCTCGTTCCAATGTCATACTACTCGTAGACCCACCAGCCTTTTTGATTTGTCCAGCCCGAGCCAAGAGGTCAATCATGCATCCATAGTGTTCAATAGTTGGAGCGATACCATAAATTTTGCTCTTACATAGCGCCATGCTTCATTGATAGGCACTTCTGATTGCAGGCCATCAGAGCTCCAATAAACATCACAGCATTTGGTTTGGACCCCTATTTTCCATCTCGTAGAAAAGCTGCAGCCCAGTTTCATTCTCACCATTAACAGCAAACCCCAATATCATCACGCTCCAAGCTGTCACATCTTTCAGAGGCATTTGGTCAAACATTTTTTGCGCGAATCTGACAAACCCACATTTGAAATGGAAGTCAATCAATGCAGTGCCTAGCTCAAGTTCATAATCGATGCCATTCTCATCTATGTACTTATGAACCCATTTTCCTTCTTCAGAGGCTTCCACAATGGCACAGCCACTAATTACGCCAACCAAAATAGAACCATTTAATCTAACGTCAGCGCGATCTTTAATCTCGGAAAACAACTCAATGGCCTCATCAAATTGCTCTTTCCTAACGTAGCCAGAGATCATGGCACTGTAGGAAACATCATTTTTTTCCCTGCATATTCGAGCGTAGAAGGACACAACATTCTCATGAAACCCATCATCATGACATTGAAGTCGAAGACGCTCTGGGCAGGAATGCGAGTGGAAACGCTGGCTTTCAAGTTTCCCCATAAGGCGTGAAGTGGAGAGAAGGCCAAGATTTTACTAGCAGTGTAAGTGAAGAAATTTAAGAATCGAAATGAAATATAGTCCAATATGAATTTCTTTTTTGATTTTTTCAAAAATTTAATATTATTTTTATTAAATAAAATAAAAATTAATAAAAATACTAGTAATAGTGGGGCAGATGTAGCACAAGGCAGTGGATTGTGAGTCCACCTTTTGCGGTTTCAATTCCCGTTGTTCGCCCATAAAAAAATCAAGAGGTCGTGTAAAAAAAGAAAAAAAAAAGTGAATTTATTAGATTCAGTGAAATTAATAGAGAGAGTTATCAATTTTCATGTCAACTAAGGGTACATGTGCAATGCATGTATCAGTTGATGTTTTTTCGTGAATTTAACCCATAAATTAATTAGATTTAAAAGAAGAATAAGTAAGAAATTTGAATACTTTATCAAAATTTAGTGACATAGGATGGTAACTTCTATTGTTGAGATTAAGATGTCTAAGATTATTGAAATAGGTCAATTCGAGGATGATATAAATTGGCATTAATTCATGATGCATAATTTTTTAGCCTGTCCATTGAAAAAAAGAAGATATCTCTTTTTTCAAATTCAGTGAAAATTCAATAATCATGACAAGTAAGAATAATCTCTGATATAAAATCAGCAAGCGATAATAGCAAGAAAAAAGAGGATTTCATCTTCTTTTTTTATTTATTTGAATTTCTATTGATAATAATCTTCACTAATAATTTGCACTCAAGTGAAAAAGAAGTCATAGGACACACATAAAAAATTAGGGCAGCCCCTTCGGATTGGTGTTTATTGGGCTTTTCTAAATCCTTCAAATCATTAATCAAATCAAATTTAAAAAAAACAAAGGAAAGTCATAAGAAATGTGAAATAGGTCAATTGTCTTGGGTTAAGTCAACAATTACCCATGCGTAGATGACATTTTTTCTTATTGAATTGAGTACGTAATTTTTGTTGTTGCAATGCAATATTAGAACTTCTTAATGCATAAATAAGTAAAGAGAAATGGGTAAAGCAAATTATCTGATCTCTCTTATGTTGATATTTAAATTTTGACTAAATACTTAGAGTCAATTACATAGAAATTAAGAACCTACTCGATCTTAACAAAAATAGGATTTTCACATCACCTAGTATAAATATTATTTGCATATGCTAAGTTTTATTCTTATTTTATTCTCTGTTATTTTAATCTATTTGATACTTAAAAAGTAAAAAAAAAATTTTAAAAAATAAATATATATTTTAATTAATTTTAAAAAAAAAGGGGGGGAGCCGGCTCGAGTTTGGAGCTGGGCTTTCGGCCTAGCCCATCTATTTCTCTGTTTCTTTTCTCTCCGCGCGGGCCAGGCCCGTCTCGCCTCTTTCTTTTCCCTGGCCCGGCCCCAGGCCATCCCTTCTTCTCCTCTCTTCTTTCTCTGTTCTTTCCCGCGAGAAGGACAAGCGCACAGTCAGAGAGAGCAGGCAGCGCGGACAGGCCCGATCTTCGGGTTCGTCCGCCGTCTGACGTCGCGAGCCGGGTAGGGAGCGCCCACCGAACCTCCTCCGTTTTCCGTGCCCTGTTTTGGCCGGTTGTGGGTTTTCGCCGTTTGTCTAGCACGCATGATTTCCGGCTGCGGCTCTTGGATTGTTGTTTGTTGATTGTTGTTAACTTCGGCGTCAGTTGGGGCTCGGTTGGGTCGTCCCCCACCCCCCTCTCTCAAAAAAAAAAGGTAATGCGGCTTACCTGTTCGATGAAATGCCTAACTGAAGTATGCGCGCTTGTTCTTAGTCCTTCGTCCACCTTGGGCGTTAGTGGTTTGTGAAATGCGTTTTAATAGATCCGCGCAGCTATCCCTTCGCTTTGCGTTCTTGTTTTGATGTTTACTTTGCACGTCGTGTTTCTGCAAGCAGCAACCGGTTCTCGACCGACGATGTCGAAGTGTTGCGGTTGTGGCTGGGCGCGGCTCCCTCGTTCTCAAGGTCGAGTCTTGTTTTAGCGATTGAACTGGCGGCCCATAGGGGGAAGGAGTCGGCGGCCAGCCTTGGCTCTGGAAAAGAAGAAACAAGGAAAAGACAAAGCAAAGAGAGACAATAGAGGGAGGGAGGGGCTTCGGGTGAGCGCGACCCGGGTTGGTCGGGCTGGATCCAAATCGGGCCGGCGCCCAGGTCTAACTGACCCGGCTCAATGTATTTTAATTTTATTTAAAAAAATTATGAAAATATAAAAAATCCGTAAAATTTTCTTTTTTAGGGAAAGGCCTAAAATTGATTTTTAGCATTTTTCTCTTAGGAATCCATGAAAAATCCTTTGTGAATTTTCTTTTATAGGGAAAGGCTTGAAAATGGTTTTTGGAGTATTTTTTTTATGCATGAAAAATCTCTCAAAAAAATTATAATCTCAAAATTTAAATAAGATTAGATATCGAAAGCACATAAATTAATTAATTGGTGTAATCAAATCCACAATCTTGATTTCTCTATTTGTATAAAAATAAGATATTTTTCTCAATATTTTATTTGATTTATTATCAACCGATCATAAGTTAATTTGTGGCGACTCCTAAATGAAATTAACTTGCAAATTAAAAGATCGGACCAAGTCGCAAATTAGTGGGCTTGGGAGAGCCCATACTAAGCCTAAGCTTAGTTGAGCCGAGCCTAAGCTTAGTGGAGCCATTAGCTTTTGCGCCCCACCTAGGGCTCCAGGAGGTCACGACATCTTGCAATATTTTTGGTGCGGAACAGACCGTCACCTCCAAGTAGCAGTTTGTCGCCTTCTCATTTTTCATTCTCAAATTCTTTTTCTTGTTCATTCTTTGAAACCAAATGCACATGCTAAAACCTGAAGAATTTTCCCTAATAATGTAGATATCATTTAGTCATGTTTCCTCACTTCATTATTATCCGATTTGTTTCAAAAATTCATATATGCATAATTTTTAAAGATGAAAATATTTATTGTTTTCCAAATCTTCTTTTAATTTCCAATGAAATTTGTAGTCTTTATATTTTTTAGCCTTCTCTCTGTGTGGTTTTCAATAACTTACCAATTACATTCATTAGTATGAAAGACATTAACACATGGAAAATGATTTATAAGTTTTATTAGAAATTGGTCTTTCAAACGTATAGTCTTAAGTGCGGACAAAAAAAAAGTGCATAATCTTAGCACTTGCAGTAGAGTAGCAATTTTGTATTGATATATGGCTCTAGGTAGAATAGCATGATAGAGGATTAGTCCAAACGTTACTCAATCAAACATTTGAGAAAAAAGATATCTAACCATGATCCATGCAATGGTCATGAATTATCTTATCTTCAGAATAATTACTAAATCAATTTTAAACCTATTATACAAATGCTCATTCAGTTCTACATTTCTTAATCTTGTTAATGTAATTTTAAACCTTTGTGTGAAATTTCAATATAGTCATTCTAGTCATTTTTCGCCTGATGTTGTTGACGTAGTTGCTGACATAGTGACCCAATCATCGCCAACTCTCTTATGTGGCATGACAGGATTTGATTTGATGTTGACAACTTCTTGAGAAAGCTCCAAACAGGTCTCAAGGACTTTTTAGATTTTCCTAGGTTTTCTTGTTATTGCATTTCGACATTTTGTTTCACCTGCAAAATTTTTTTGAATCCTACTCTAACAATTCCTTGGTAGCAAGAGCATCAGGACAATCTACTGCACGTAAAATTTTAGTCTGAATGCTTCAACAAGAAATTCCCATTCTTCTGGCGGCCGACCTGTGTCTTCAACTTCTTGGTCAAGCAACACCAACCGTTATCAATTGGGAGTGCTGAGAAATTTTTGAGATAGTCATTCGTTTGAATTGCCAGCACTCCGTAGCAATCTTTATGCTAAACATACAATGAGATAGTTATTGTGACTTTAGGGGCTAATCACAGCTTTTGGTCTGATATTGTAAGATTTATCCTGCATGGGACATTCTAGGGATCGGGTCATGGCCAGCGGCAATTTGACATTGGAAGAGGAAGTCGAAGAAAAAACCATTAAGGACGTCTCCGCTGCAGAATACAAGTCAAATTCCGATCAAGTCACGCAGGGTCTTGAGAAGCACAATCGAAAATCTCTACCAAAGAGCTACTCTGTCTGGGATGGTAACATGGATGTTGTTGTGTTTGTTTAGAGAAACTGACTGGGGATGGAGAAGCTGATGGAGATATCGTGATCACATCTCTTTCACAGCAGGTCCATGGAGTGGTTCTTTTTTTTTCTTATCAGTCGAAAATCATCATCGAGTGGTTTCCATACAGATATTGTTGTGTTTGTTTAGAGGAATTGAATGGGGTTAGAGAAGGTGATGAAGATACCGTGATCCCATCTCTTTCACAGTAGGTGAAACATGGAGCGGTTCTTCTTTTTTTTGTCGGAAATGATGGACAAGTGGTTTCAGGAGGAACAATTCGTGTCTACTGTGTCGATGCAAAGTAGAAGGAGAAGATGCTTAGTTTTAGTTGTACGATTTCCGATGAGAAATGAATTTTCTCATTTTTTGCAACTGATTAAGTAATTAGTCGTGATTACTTTTAACTAAGCAGTGCATCAATAATGAAAAGTTGCTCTTCCCCAGTTTGTCCTTTTATGGTCCATTCATGCAATGCATTGCAATGCTGGTCCACCGTGACACTTCATCAGATCCTTCGCCAGTAATTTCGTCTATGAGACTAGACCCCAGACTACCCTCTAATGTTGGAAAACCTGTGAATGCTTCGCTCACATAACCTGATTTTGGAAAAGGTCAGTCCTGATGATCCAAGAAGCCCTAGGGAAGATCGCATTCTTACAAAGAAAGGCTATATCACTATGATCTCCTCCCAACTTATGGACATTAGAATTAAGAAACCTCCTCATGGACCAGCAAAAGATAGGCTGTTGAGAAAGCTTGCGTTGATTAGGAGGCTGAGATACAGGAAAGAAGATGACATTACCAATCCCATTTCACTCATTGCAGTCTAATGGAATGCTCAATGACACCAGAGGGGTCGGTGCCTAAGGTCGAACCCTTTAAACCCTATCCACCAGGGTGAAAGGTAGTGTCGTGACTTCCGACAAACACTTGCTACCAAGTAATTTCACCATTTCCTATTTGATGTCTAAATGCACACAATTTATCAATCATCATAGCATGAATACCCTATTATTTCTAAACAAAATCAAGGTCCATCACAGAAACACCGTAGAAAAAATTACGATAAGAAGTTTCAGCGCCTCAAGCATTGCTCTCTGTTTGCTAGGTATATATGTGGTAATACAGTTGCTTAATAGATTGTCAATTTAACATATTACCAAAGTAAAATAAGAAACTTCAACTTCGAAGACAAATCACTAGTTCTCAAATATATGAAAGCATTTTCCCTTGGTGCCCTGCATGCTTTGTACATATAAATTCTGGGATTACATTACAAGGAAATTGATCGTTCAGAGAAATAGGATTTGGATCCTCGAAGTTGGGACAAATGGTTTGATGGTTCATAATCAGTTAACTTAGAAAAAGGGTATTCAAAAATGAATACAAGTATAACTAGATTAAATTAGATGATTAAAAGCTCTAAATTGAGCATTTGACCTCATTTTAGCAAAACTTTTTGAAAACTGAAAGTTCGTTTCCTTTTTGTTTTTGAATGAAGTACCAATGAGACGGAAAAGAAGAGGGTCGATTTTCCACTATTGCAAACGAGGACTCACTTATAAGAAATTGCAAAAGAAGAGGCCCAATGAAAGGGGTTAGATAATGGTCACTTTCTACCAAACACGTTACGTCACTCGGTCGAAAGTCTAGTGTTCACCTTCTTAAGAAACACAGCATCCTTCATGGGATCTGCTGTTTTTTTAATTCCCTCTCCACGCATGTACTGCATTATTCTAACGTCTCCCTCGCTCTCCATTCTCCGCCAGCACCAATAAAAGTTCAAGGTAGACGCCTTCAATTTGGTTTGTTATTGATACGATCACTAGTCTTCTTCTTTGCATATTATATTTTCAACGTCATTTGGTCTCATTTGCGTTGCCAACCATCTAATTAAGGTTCTTGAAATGTGACACAATCTGTAATTTTCACTTCTCCGAGCTTCTATACAACTGGAGCGAGAAGAAATAACACGAATGGCCACCAGTTGAGCTTGGGACTTATTGAAATATGATGCAATCCGTAATTTCATTTCATAAATGTGTTGTAGGAAATTTTCGTCCGATTGAAACCTGATGTATATAGGGACGGTGGTGCATGACTGGACGCATTTAAATTCAAAGCAAAATAGTGTATGATAATAACACTAATGGAGGGAATAGTTGGAGACTTAAACATCCAAGTTATCTGAAAACCCAATTCCATGCATCAAACGCAAATAATCATTTCACTTTAAGCAGACGTTCATCTTCATGATAGTTCTTGAGTACTCCCCTGGGGTCTGGCTCAAGATTGTTAAGATTATTTTTCTTGAATTTATATATGTTATTGAATGCAAATGTTCAGTTCTGCCTGCATGTGATCTAGACATTTTCTTCTGCATAGTTAGAAGGAATTACACAACGATTTTGTTCAGACTCATGTCCATCTCTATGAATTGTCTTACGTTTGTTTTCTGTACAATTGCCATATAGTCTTCAATCTTTCCATGCTAAGTTTAGCTTTCTAGTTCTTTTGGAAATTGTGAAAATCAATGCATAAGAAGTAACACATTCGTGTGTCTCTGCATTCCCTTGCTATATTCATTGATGGTCTTTTTGAGATTAAAATATTGCTTGCTTCAAGAAAGAGATCAATGCCATCAATATCTTATTCAAGGTGTTGACTTTGTCCATACATACCTACCTATTCATGAAACATATTGAAAGCCACGACACTCATGGAAATAATTATCCAGCTGAATTGACAAGCTTTTGATCCGGCATTTCAACTGTAGATGGAAAATAAGATTTTTCTTTTGGCCATGCTAGCGATGAAGAAAAGCTATCTGCAGAATTCAGTACGTTGATGACAAAATGAGATATGTCATCAACTGTAATTCATCAAACTTGAACTCAATACCTTAAAGATATTATACTGCAACTTCTTCTTTCAGGATAATGATGGAAACTCCAGCTGTTCTTTTTCTTTTTGTCCACCGAGGGTGGTACGTACAGATGATCACCCTGGCGATTTCTTCACTCTCTTAACACAATCGTCGGACTATATGAAATCAGACTATTTATTCAAGTAGCACATTCTTTTGATGGGAAAGCAATATTTAATGTCAGATAACATCCTTCCGAGTTCCAAATTTACAAAGCTTAATGTTATTGCACGCTGATTTCAGTCATTTGGTTGAGGCATGAATCCGGTTATCCTCATCGCATTAAGAGAGAGAAAGTGAGGTAACAATTTTTTATTTGAAATAAGTCATACATAACGTACATAGTTTCATTATGTGTAGCAAATGCCTATGGAATAATATTAATTTTGTAAGGCTAATGATTCTACTATTCTAAGTAACTTATGGTAGATTCATTTAGTTGTTGTCGTACCAAAATTGCGCCTGGAGGTAATCAACAACCTTCTTGTCCACTTGGAAGGCCTTGGTGAGAACATCAGCAGAGATAGGTGGCTTCGTTCCAAAGACGGCATTAGCAACGGTAATGACGCCTGGGTTCTGGCTGCTAAAACTGGCAAAGGCTAGTGCGTTTGTGTTTCCGATATTCAATTGGAAGTGAATGAGACCAATAGGGAACGTAAAGACGTCCCCCTTGTACAAAACTTTGGTGAAGAAAGTGTTGTTTAATTGGTTGGACGTGACTAAGCCAACAAGTAGTGTACCCTCCACCACAAGCAGAACCTCGCTGGCACGAGGGTGAAAGTGGGGAGGATTTAGGCCGCCGGGAGCGAAGTCAATGCGAGCCATGGATATTCCAAGAGTGTTGACTCCTGGAAATTGGTCGACGAAAGCCTGCGTGACTTGTGATCCGAGCGGATTCGCTGTGTTTCCAGGATTCCTCAACCCCATAAAGAGGAAATCATTAGCTGTGGCTTGTTTCGGGTCCTTGCAGAACTTTCCATTCACAAATACTGTATAGGAAAAAGAACCCGCGTTATAGTTTTGGCATCATAAGCCAGATATGAAAGACATAAATAATGCGCAGAATCGAGAACTCACCTCCAGAGTCCAGGTCATTGGTGGCCACGCATATGTCCTGAAGAGGACCTGGGTCGTAAGCTAAAGCAGTGGCAGTTGCCAAAGCGAATATGAAAATGCTAATGGGAAGAAACTTCATTGTGGTTGTGGACAGGAGTTAGGGTCTTGATCGCAAGTTCTGATCCTTGCACAGACTGGTGCTGCTTGAGGGAGGAGTGAGGACTTGCATGGCAACATGCTCTCTCTTTATAGATGAAAATGTTTGACCCAGTATTCAGTTTGCTCAGCAGGTTTCACTGCAGATTACCTAGTCTTCAGAGGTTTTATCTCTCTTTCCCTTCTCTGGTCCAAGGAAGAATCACTCTATACCAACTACGACGACTTGGCAATTTGTTTAACTTCCTCTCCTCTAGCTTGGAGAAGGCACCTCATCTCATATGGAAGTGGTCTTCGATAACTTTTTACATCCTTGTACTGTTTCTTCTTCGCTTTTCTTGTAAAGAAACAAAAACAGTCTAGCATCATCTCAAAGCAGCATGATCAAGTAAAGACCATTTCTTCTGCGACAATCTGATATCTCGTAAAGATTGAATTGCTTGTCTTGATTGCAAAAGGAGAACAATATCCATATCCATCTTCATCCTGAAAATATTCTTGCTATGGATATCCCCCCATGTTCGTTACCATATGCCATAGTTCTCAACATTTACTTGGTTGCAATACACTCTTTCTTGGACAAAAATCAATAAGTTATCCTGCATAAACAATAATATAGTGTTCTTGTCCCAAGCTGCTACTTCTCTGCAGCCTAATGAAAAGAAAGTCATAGTTCGACTTTGCTTATGAGCATTTAACGATATTCTGGTGGCTTCCAGAGCTTATTAGACATGACTTAGTTGAGCTTGAGCATTACGGGTGCTGGCCGTTATGATATCATAAGTTACCTTGTTCTGTAACTAAGATTGAGCAGTAACTGACTCTAATGGTTGTCGAAGTTTGTCAAAATAAGTGGACAGAAACCTGAAACAAAGGGATGTAAATAAAGCATCCATCGAGTTCTCATGGGTTTTCACCAATAATCCCACTCTCATCTCTGTCCGCTCTCATCGTCACTTAACTTATCAGGAAAAAATAAAATAAAATTGGTGAAGCATCCATATCCCCATATTTCTCCGGCAGCCATTTGGATTATAATTGAAATTGAACGTTGATAGCATCAAGACAGGCGATGCTAAACATATCTCATTCAACGTTTTAATGGTGTCCTAAGAACATGCATTCACCTCGACATGTGGTAGAACACGGGTTGATTTCACACCCCATGATTTGAGAAATATCATGTCATGGGTCATTCTTGGGGAAAACAGAATCAGCTGACTCAAGCAGGTTTAGGTAAGCCATCAACCAGGCATTTCAATTTTCTACAGTCAATGGAAGGCCACTGTGGAAAACGTCTGTCGTTTCTTTCAGCTGATGGAGAAAACAATATGAGATTTGAAGCCTCGCAACGGAACGTATGTAATAACCTCACGTGCTCTATAAGTTGACAACACCATTTCAATGATCATCTTGAGGCAAATCTAGGTGCTAAAGTCGTGTCAAATCTTCTTTTTTCACTAAATTTATAGACTTCTTATCAAAACACGAACGGTAGAGAAGCACATAATTACTGATTTTCTTGTCATCAGCAGGTTTTTCAGTCGTGATACAAAGGCGATTGTAGCTATTAGATGTTATCCGAGAATTCTGTTTGACGATTTCGAGACTGCAATCTTTCCTTTTATCATCAAGCATTTCGATGTGAGTCCATTATCATCCTAACAAGTTTATTAATATAACGTGAATGATTTGAGGGTGTTGTGGAGAAAACTAAGAGATTGAGTTTGAATCCTTCCACTGAAAAATTGGTGGTGGCTATGGAGAGCGGTACGATCTGAGCGAGCAGACCTGGCTGAGAAAATTTGACGCTTATAGGCAAACGCCAATTTACTCATGCTTTTACTACAGGGTACTTTGAATTTAATTCCATACTTTTTTGTTTAAATTTTGAGATACAATTTTATAATCTCAATTTGAATTTAGGAAACTTGTGATCTTGTAATTGATTTCAGTAAGGGCTAGCAATTTATTACACGAATAAGGCTGCACAACATGTAATTGAGTGTGTTTGAGTAAAGTGTAATGATATTTGGGCTATAAATGGGTTAAACCATTTAGATATGCATGATAATCGTGTTGTCTAAGTACTACATGTTTATAATCCATTTATCACATGTTTAACGCATGTTGTGCCTTGTAACTTTTTTGGTAAATGCCATCTCTTAAAAGTGAGACAAGATTAAGGATACTGTCCTATTCAAATTTGACCTTAGATTGGACATGACATGACACCTCTAATTGCACGCTAGTCCAAGTTGTAAGGTTCTCTTCATAATTGAAATTCCTCATCTTACATAAAACCTACCTTACATCAATTTAGTTTAGTTTCAATTTTTAGCTAATTAAATATTTTTATTTTTACTCATCAAAGATTGAATGTCTATCAGTTTATTTATGTTACTTATATATTAAGATTTATTATATTCATCCATAAAAGCCATAGAAAAATACTTAGGGATAGTATGAAAAAGAGAAAATACTCAATTAATATAAATTGTAACTTTTGTTTGCTTTCCCAAGGCATATGCGGCACATGCATAAATTTTATTTTTATTATTTTTGCATGCCTATATTTGATCACTGATGTCAAATTATTTATGGCTTTGTTTGGGTTTATAAATGTTTATATGATTATATTGGATCTTTCAATTTTTTTTTTTTTGAGTGTATTTTGTTATTTTAAAATCATTTCAGGCAGGGAAATAGCCCAAAACTCATGCATCAATTCGAAATCTGTCCAACGGCTATTTTTAAAATACCGGCAAAAACAGAACGCACAGAATAGGAAACCTCGCTCGATATTTCAGACCACGAACAGTTCAAACCGTCACTCCGCTCTGTTCTTTCTCCACTCTTCTTTCAGGCTCTGCCCTGTTTCGGATGTCTGACGGATTTTGCAAGTCTCTGTATCTCTGATCTCTTTGCTTCCTATTACCGTGCTAAGAGAAAAGGGTTTTAGTTTTCTTTGTTTCTCCGGAAGAACTCGAGACGGATCTCAATTGTCGCAGGGTCAGGGCAATTCCATCTTCGAGCTCTGCTTTGTTTCGTCACAACTCTGTTTCGTCAAGTTTGAGGGATTTCGTAAGTCTCTGTGTCTCTGATCTTTTTGGTCTTAACGCTCCTGTTTGTTCCTATTACCATCCCAAGAGAAAAGGGTTTCAATATCTTTTGTATCACACAAGAACTCGAGACGGATCTTGATTGTCGTCTGTCAGGGCAATTTCATCATCAAGCTTCGCTCTATTTCGTCAAGTGTGACGGATTTTGCAAGTTTCTATATCTCTGGTCTCTTTGGTCTTAGCACTTCCGGTTTGTTCTTACTGTCATCCTAGAGAAAAAAAGGGTTTTAATATCTCTTGTTTCGCGCAACTCTAGACGGATCTCCATTGTCGCAGGGTGTGGGCAATTTCATTATCAAGCTCTGCTCTATTTCGTCACAACTCTGTTTCGTCTAGTGTGACGGATTTGGCAAGTCTCTGTATCTGGGTTCTCTTTCGTCTTAGCACTCCCGTTGAAACTTCTTTTGCTTTTCTCAGACAGGAGTCAAGGTTTCTCTTGATCGTATTCCAACGTTTCACTGCTTCATCCGCAAAAATCTCTCCTTAAAAGCTTTAGCATGGGTACAGTCCACTGCGGATATGGTTTGAAACTGACAAGAAGTTTCGGTCTTCCTGGTCTGCCGACTGGTATCTTTAACTTCTCTGTCAGATGGCACCATTTGCTGGTCTTCGTTGATCAACTCGGAATGACAACAAATTTTCAACACGCTATCCTGTCCGAGTCGAGTCTATCGATTGAGATGCCACTCTGTATCCTCGGATGGCAATCACTTTTTGAAGCACATATGCAGAGTGTCTTGTATACTTTGGGAGTTCATCCCAGCTTTTGGCCAGAAATTATAGGACTTATCCTACATATGGCATTTTGGGGATCACGTCATGGCCATCAACCGTTCGACATGAGCATAAATTTGGAATTGGTCCTCAAAGAGGAAGTTGAAGAGGAAAACATTGAGGACATCTCTTTTGGAGGATATGAGTCAGATGCCGATCAAGTAACACAGGGTGTCTCAAGAAGCACCATCGAAAAGCTCGAGGAAAAGAGCTGCTCTGCCTGGGACGGTGATGGTTATTGTTGTATTTGTTTAGAAAAACTGGATGGGATCGAGAAGGTAATGGAGATACCATGTTCCCATTTCTTTCACAGTAGGTGCATCATCCAGTGGCTCGAGAGGAACAACTCTTGTCCGTTGTGTCGATGCAAAGTAGAATAAGTAGATCCATAGTAGTTGCTTTTTGTTGGAAGATTTCTGTTTAGAAATGGGTCTTCTCATTTTTGCGATGGATGAAGTAATTAGTCTCGATTACTTTGTGACTACTCAATCATTAGTAATAAAAATTTGCTCTTCCATAGTTTGTTTTGTCGAAGTGATGCAATGACATGTTGGTCCACTGTGACACTACATCAGCTCTTCTGCTAGTAATGTGACTCCAATCTACCCTGTAATGTAAAAACTTGTGATTACTTCACTTAGATAACATGGAAGCTTCAGGGAAGAATGCATCAGAAAAAGCCATTCGCCATGATAACCTGCCAACTTAAAGGACAAACCATCTGCTTTTCCTGATCAAGTTCACTTCGCTGTCAAGAAAGCTTATGTTAATTAGGTAGTTCAGATATCGGAAAGTAGATGGCATTGACAATCCCATATCACTGTAGTCTAATGTAATGTCAGATATCACCAGAGGTGTCGAGACTTCTTACTACTTTTTCTTGGCCCGTGCCTGGGGTTGAACCCTTGAAACCCCATCCACCAAGGTGCAAAGCAGATTCATAACTTTCTATTTGATGTTTTAATTCAAACAAGTAATCAATCATCAAAAGCATAAACAACCTACTAGCTTATGCATCAAATTAGAATTCATCACAGAAACTTTGTAAAGAAATTTCGATAAAAGTTATAGTGCCTCCAGCACTGCTCCTGCTTTGCTTAGGTATATGATGTAGTTAAACACTCACCCAATAGATTATCGATCAATCAGATTAGCTATGAAAAACATGAGAATTAAAATAAGACACTTCAGCTTCGATGACAAATCACTAGATCTCAATTTAGGGAAGTGTTTCCCTCAGTGCATTTCAGCCTTGTTTAGATAAATTGCAGGTGCACATCGCATGGGAATAATCAGATTGTGTCAATGGCACCTCATTCTCTGGTCAAGAAAAATTACTGTCATTTCTTAGCAAAGCAATAGAGATTACTACTCAATGCCAACTGCTAAGAACAACATAACTGGAACCACATTTCAAGATCAGGTCCATAAGGCTGAAAATGAAACTTCATTCGCAGTGCTGAATTTGAAGAATGTGAACTTGAAGGCTTTCAAGTATCATGCTGCTGATCAATTTCAAACATCTAAAGTCCTTTGGTATTGACCTGAGAAAACACAGCTCACAGCATAAGAATACTCAAATAGAATTTCAGAATCTTAAAGGATTGACAAAAAAAAATTCAACCAAGAACACTGTGAATGTTATTGTATTTTTTCCGTTAGTTTCCCTTTTGTTCTCGTTCTTACATTAGAATTGCTCTAGTATGTCTTTTATTACTTATCTGAAAAAAAAAAAAGAGTCCAAGAGCATATCAGAGACTCAACGTGGACATTGTAATACTTGCAACTTCCATGCCACAGGCACGCACAGGTAAACCATCCTATTCATCTTCTAAGTGGTGATCAAGGGCTAATTGGTGAGATACCAATTGCAAGTACCAGACCTATCTATTTCTCCATCTAGACACACAATAAACACTTCTTACGTTACAACCACATAATGCAAAATTAGTTGTTATTCCTCAACTCGAATATGGCCCTGCATTCAACAAAACAGTGAGACAACTCTTGTCAGTAATTCTGATTAAGAAGGAATAGTACTATGCTAGCGGTACCCTGGAAGAGGAGAAGTACAATGGAAATTTTTTTGCATTGCTCAGACACTATGGCCTATTTTGGTGAAGTGTCTAGTTAAACAAACTTCAGAGTCATTTGTTTTACCTCCAGAACAATAATAAGCAAGTAATCACGATCATAGCGGAAATACATCCTCTAAAATAACATGACTTGGGGAAAGGAGCTCTCCATCCAATAACATGCACTAATATGCAGCGCTTGGGGGAAAAGCAAATTCCTCTCAGTATTTGTCAGTGTCTAAAAAAAATGGAACTGAAACAGGCAGTTCAACTTGCTAAGCATTGTCCTTTATGGTTTCAGACCATTGGAATTTTTAGTGGTCAAAATCTAATTTGAGCCAGGGTTAAACTGGTTAAATCAGTTTCTGGAAGAAAGGAATGACGCACGGACCATTTTAGAAAAGGGATTCAGGACTTTGAAGTCCTCGGGCATTCCATACAGAAGGTTTGGGCACTGAGCCATGCATCATATTAGGAGTTGGAGTCCTAAGGCACATTTACTTAGAAGAAAACATGAAGTTGGTCATTTGTGCATGATTCAAACTTATAACCAAACCAAGCAATCCAGTAAGTTCGAAAGTTGGCAATAAACACACTTTAACCAATGCTGATTGACCGACTTAAATATGAACAAGTTGTTAATGAGAAAACTACAATTTCTATACAGAAAAAGGTGTCATTCAGAAAAGACGAATTCTAACAATATGAAGCCACAGGACATATATTGTAAAATACAGTCTGGTCAGCTGCATTTCAGGGCTTGAACCAAACAATATACACATCCTGGAAAAATTAAATGACTGCAACCATAATGAACCCAAAGAGCAGCAAGACAATCAGAACAATTTTGAACCAGAAAGATTTCCTATGCCATAAACCAGCATACTCCAGGGAACCTTTTAAATCCCTCCTAAATAGGAATACTTGAAATACAACAAAGATACTGTCATCTTGGTCAGTCAATTCCCTTTGATTTATCTTCTGCAGGCCTACTCTATAATAGCTTTCTTTCAATCAGTGCCAGTGGAGTTTTAAGCTCACAATGGAGTTCATATCCCTGCTTCTGGATCTCGGTTTTGTTGTCCTCATTTTTGTGGTGGGTGGTTGTCGAATAACAAAGCACATGCTTTATCCACTAATATATTTCATCCTTCTAATATTTTCATATTGTTCCATCCATATACAGCATAAGAGAACCAGCTAAGATAAACACAACTGTTACAGCTTTCTCTAGCTTCCTAAGTCTCTAAGAGAACAAAGACCAAGGATCACAATATGAAAGACCATTCGATATAGGAAGTAGCTAAGATAGTCGATGAAGCCATTACAGTTGCAATCCAGTAAAACAACATGAACTTCCTTCTTTGAGGAAGCCAAATAACTAGAAAACAGAATGAGAAGCATGCCATGAACAAACCAAACTATAAAGATGAAAATACCCACCTTGCATTCTTCTATATTGAGCTATCCGTTCCTTTCCACTGGCAACGGCCATAAACCCTCTTCTCCTGTTCATGCACTGTCTTGGCTGCCACTTTGTCACTGCCCTAATTGTGCTCACATCCGCTCTTGGCACCGGCTTCCCTCTCGTTGGATCAAACCCAGCTGGAATTCCAAACTTCATCATCCTCCACCGCTGCCTCCACTCCCTCCTTCTTTCTCTGTTTCTCCTTCATGATTCGATCAACAAAGTCCACTGCATCTGGAAGCACATGTGCACATGTGGCAGGATCACAACAAATTTATGGATGATCCCATCAATCTAAATGAAACTCCAGGCAGAAACTGTGACTCCTTTGTTTTCCTTCATTGTTTTCCTCAGCAGCAAAACATCATGCCAGTTGCCCATCTTAGCATACATATTGGCTAGAAGGATATAGCGTCCACTATGTTGAGGTTCTAACTGGATCAGATGCCTGCCGACTTTCTCTCCTAACTCAACATAGCCATGCATCATACACCCATTGAACAAAGATGCCCAAATTGCACCATCTGGTTCCATTGTCATACTCTTTATCAACACACCAGCCTCTTTGATTTGTCCAGCCCGAGCCAAGAGGTCAACCATGCATCCATAGTGTTCAATAGTTGGAGCAATGCCATAAACTTTGCTCATGCGTCCAAACAAGCGCCATGCTTCATTGATTAGGCACTTCTGATTGCAAGCCATCAGAGCTCCAATAAACGTCACAGCATTTGGTTTTGGACCCCTATTTTCCATCTCGCAGAAAAGCTGCAGCCCAGTTTCATTCTCACCATTAACAGCAAACCCCAATATCATCGCACTCCAAGTTGTCACATCTTTCAGAGGCATTTGATCAAACACTTTTTGCGCGAATCTGACAGACCCGCATTTGAAATAGAAGTTAATCAACGCAGTACCTAGCTCAAGTTCATAATCGATGCCATTCTCATCTATGTAATTATGAACCCATTTTCCTTCTTCAGAGGCTCCCACAATGGCACAGGCACTAAGTACGCTAACCAAAAGAGATCCACTTAATTTCACATCCACACAATCTTTAACCTCAGAAAACAACTCAATGGCCTCATCAAACCGGTCGTTCCTAACATAGCCAGAGATCATGGCACTGTATGAAACTTCATTTTTCTCCGGCACTGATTCGAACAGCCCTCGGGCTTCATCAACGAGACCGCTGCTACAGTAGCCAGTGATAAGGCTTGTCCAACAAACCACATTCCTCATCGAACTTTGATCAAACAGGCGGCGAGCAGCACTCACAGCTCCATACTTAGAGTACATGCTTATCAGAGAACTCACCACATACACATCACAATCATGCCCGAACTTCATGGCGCCACAGTGAGCTTGGCCAAGCAAAGGAAAGCCAGCGCACGCTCTGACCAGCGCCGTGAAAGTGCGGGCATTCGGCTTGACGCCGTCCCTACACATTCGACCGTACACCGACACGGCCTTCCCCTGTTCGGAGTCTCCCAAGAAACCCATCATCATGACATTGAAGTCGAAGACCCCGGGGGCGGGAATGCGAGCGAAAACGCTCGCTGCGTAGTCCATGTTCCCGTACGGCGCGAGCGCGGAGCAGGCCAAGATTTTACTCGCGGTGTACGCGAAGCGAGAGAGGCCGGAGACGACAGTGTGGGCATGGATTTGCTTCAGGTGGGCGATGCAGGAGCATCTCCGGAGCAGAGCGAGGTATTGGAAGTTGGCGGGATGGTGGGTCATGCAAATGATGTCTGGTTATTAAGAAGCGAACGAGGTTTGAGGATCAAGTGCCGATGAGGGCAACCTGATGGCGTCGTGCGGAAGACAGAACAGTGGTAATGATGTTCTGCACTTATATGTTGCCGTCCGTTGCTAGTTTTGATCTTCTAAAAGCATGAGCTTTTCATGTACTCCGATTCGAGACCGAACAAGTTCAATTTATAAAGAAAAATAGCTTAAATAGTACGTGAATTTTGGCTCGATATATAATCTAGTCGTTAAACTTATAATTTATTCAATATAATTTTTTAAATTTATTATAATATATAATATTGTCCATACAATTTTAATTTGTTCAACGTGATCTTTGAACAGTTTGATACATGTAAAAATTTTGTCCTTATATGAAAATGTTTGAAGTTGCCCTTGAATTTAATGGAAGGATAATAGTGAATATTTTTGTATAGTTTAAAGATTAATGTGAACATGTATCAAAAGTATAATAACCATATTAGATAAATTCAAAATTCAAAAATTACATGACATATTAGATTAAAGTTTAGAAATTATTTGTATCGTTCTCCCAATTTTTGAGTTATTTATGTGCTATCTTCTCCGCATTTGAGAAGCTGATGTCTTCAGAAGTGCCCAACCGGCAAGAACATCATGTTGGGCCGAAACTCTGATAAGACAGGGATTAAATAAATCGTTCGTCTAATTTAAGCCGTAGTAACGAAGGTTGGGAATGAGTTTTAAGTGATTTAGTTTTGTGTGGTTAAGTTTCATGATTTGATATTACTTGAAAAAAAAAGAGAGAATATGAACATGGATGTCCTTTTAGATTTCAAAACGAAAAAGTATAATTAATCAAAAGTCGCCTAAACTAGGGTCAATGATATCATGACAAATATCACAAAAAACTCTAAATTATGCTAACTAAGACATAAATATCTTAAATCTTTTTATTTTGGTATCACTAAAAACCCTGAACTTGCATGCTATAATGCAAATACCCAAAAAAATAAAATCCAAACTTAATACACATAGTCCTCTCTATTTCAATTCCATCTAATATAAAGATCAGGATTTTTCATGACACAAGAGTTTGAAGTATTTATGTCATAATAGGTTTATTTAGCATTTTTAATGACAAAAAAAATTGTTCAGGGTATTTGTATTAAAGCGGATATAATTTGAAGTTTTTGGTGATATTAACCATATTATGAAAGAACCAAAATTACATGATCTCCAACTAAAGTTCACCGGTGTCATCTACCGTTACTAGAGTATTCAACTCGTTCATAAAACCGGACCATTTTTCAAGCATCTTGCACCAATCACCCTCAACGTACTAACGTGGGTTCTTCAAAATGCATTTGAAGAATCACACCAACCTTCATGCCTTCACATGCGTTATCATCCTATGAATTCTCAACAAGCGAATTGTGTCGTTTGCTAATTATCTGCAGCTCAACCCTAGAATACAACCCTAGAATACGCAACATTTAATCGAACGCTTGCACTGTGACAAGCACAGTCGTTCTTTTAAATCAAAAAGAACATGTAACATCTCAGTTGAGTAGCCTCTTTCAATGAAACCGAGTTAACCAACCTTCGACAAAACTAACACGAATAACCAAGATTTCCTGCACGTTTAACTCATTAATCCCAGAAACACAAGGTTGAATCTGGTCACCCAAAAAGGAGACTCAAAAGAAATACAGGAGCACTCAGGACAGGACATGAGTAGGTAGGTCCTGTGACCATCATATCTAAACATTATAAATCACTCAAAACTTTCGCAGGATCATCCTGTCTCTCTCCAAAAAGTGCATATATATACCAATACCAATAAACTGTTAACTACTTGAAAGAGAAAATTACATTTGACCGCTGGATATGGAAAAAGATTAGTGCAGTGCATAACCAGCGGTGCTCCTATGTATGAGCCACACCAGAAATTGTATTATGAAAATCTCTTGGTACCGCTCACGCCTGCCACTGATCAAAACCGAGCTTTGCGCTTGCGAGCTGTGTACTTTGAGTCAGGAGGTACAACATTCCCTTTTCTCCTCATCTGTTCTTTCTTTCTCATAACCCACTCTCTTCCCTTGCCTCTCTTATTTAGTTTCTGCTTCTTCTTTGGCCGGTGCCTGTCGGAGATACTAACCTGTATTTGAAAAGAGAGCAAAAGGAAAAGACAATCATCCCAGTCAAAATTTTAATTGAGAACACCTTAACAAATTAAATGTTCCCATAAAAATAACAAAAGGAGAGAGAGAGAGGGAGTTCCTTAAGCAAAGTAACATATAGAATGAACCTAAAAAAGAACCAAGAGAAAAAAGAAAGAGAAATAAAAAACACGGAATTTAATATGCAAATCCATGTATAGAACAAGCCTAACATAATATCCAAATTTGCAACTCACTGTTTGATTGTCCTCATCACCACTGCTATCGTCAGAGGAACTCTCCCCATCTTCCCCTTTTCCCGTTGGTACAGCAGTGCTCACAGATGGCGGCCCACAAGTAAGCACAAGGTATTCTTTCCTGCTCTTCGAGCTGTTTCCAATAATGATTTCAAGGTAAGTTCATTTTTCTTTGATAAGATTCTCATAAAGGCATCCATCCAAATTACTGTGGCAGTGATCAGCTTTTATCCAGCACATTCACATTCTTATCACATACACACAATCTAAAGCACCTATTCTGCAACCGAAGCATATGAAAAATCAATTGTTGAATGGCACATCTCTTGCTTGGACTCATTATTAGACAGTCCCTCAAAGAGAACAGAAAAAGGAAAACAAGCCATTACAATAAAAAGCAACTCTGGACATGATATTGATAAGGATCTCTACATAATCATGGACCAGCTTTATAAGCTCCATTTTGCCAATTATCCCAGGCAACATCGACCCATTAGTAAGAGAATGAACAAGGAGAGATTGTCACGTAACAGCTAAAGTGCATTATGTGCACATTTGATAATTTCATAAAAAAGATTCCAACTATTTAAGAAATAAACTTAAAAGATTATTGACAGTAATTTCTCAGAAATTTATTTATGTTTTGATAGGTGAGCGGAAAATTTACTAAAGGGCACTAAGGGGGTGGAAACCAATATACAAAAAGGGCTCAATTACAAGACAAATCATCTACAGTGTCGATAAAAGCATTTTCATCCACACACACCATTACGACTCCCAAAAATTATAATAAAGGGCATTTCTCTCCAATGAAAGCTCTCTTATTCCTCTCTCAGAAATTTTACTTTAACGGATGACTTCCAAATGGCAGAGTATATACTAAGATATGCACAACATATATTGTTCCATCAATGTTGAACACTAAAATAAGTTCTGGTAATATTATAGGTACCTGTGTGGGAAGTCAACCACCACACCACCTGCAAATCCAGCCCGCATAGCAGAACTCAAAATCAACTCACGCTGGGCTACACTTTCTGGGTAAACTTGAAAAACTGCTCTTGCCCCCCTTGCTAAGCATCTATATAATGATCCAAAAAACGCCCTAAAAGAAATCAAGACAAATGTCGGTTATAGGCCATCCAAATAGGGACTAGAAGTTCTGCAGGATAGAAAAGCAGAAGAGAACTTTTTCGATCATTTAAGAAAATCAACCAGTTATCATCCAAATGATGAGGAACGTACTTCAATCTTAATCGTGGCTCATGAGAGGACTTATCTGCATTGCATAACCACTGCATGACAAACAAATGCAGAATCAACAAACTATAGAAAATAAACTAAAAATGATTTTTAATTCGAAGTGTAGAAATGCAGAGAATTTCCAGAGAGTATTGCTAGATTACATATTTACAGTGCAAAACTAATGCACTGGAAAGCAAACAAAACATGCAGAGACAATATGACAATTACATATGTTTATCCCCAGGGTACGTTCCTTCAGTTTATCCCCAGGGTACATTCCTTCAGTCTTTCAAGCCTAACCATGTGCAATTCTAATTAACATTTCATGTGCACACCTTTACCCCCTGAAGTATCCACTAGACAACAACTCATTCTATCACCTAATTCTGATGGTATCTAACTCGCAGATGAAGGGGAAAAGACAGAATGTTGAATCTATCGAAGGTGAAGCACAACAGTAACTACTGCTTCATATCTCTGCAGAATTGATTGCAATATTAGCTGCTTCATCCTATCCATGTGGCCACAGGATAGACACAAAATCAACCATGCTAACAGACATAGGTTCAATATGCAATGATTTTTAGGGAAAGCAAGAGCTTAGTATGATAAGGATTTACAAATGCAGCTGCAAATGATTTAGGGGGCAGAATGCTGGCAAATCTTGAATTTAATGTGATTATCAAACATTATAAAAAAAATATGAAGCTACTCTGATGAGTATGCACCCAGAAACTACATATTTAGGGAATAAAAGTAGTTGTTCTGAGCACGAAGATAATCAAATAAATGTTCAAAGTACCACCATTCCTATTCTTCCACATCTATATAATTACGTGCAATATCGCAACAGACATAAAATTCTTCTAGATGTGGAAGACAGTGCAAGACAGGTCTGCATCTACATGTTGAAACTATATAGATTAACCTGAACACCAGAACTAAAAGTCCACCATCTATCATATTGACACCAGATCCTTCCTTGTCAATGCACCAAAGTTGACAATATAAGATTAATTTGCTGACACATAGTTACAGTTTTAGACTAATTGCACAGTGAATTATCACTTGATGCAACAAATACTGTAGCCTCCTTTACTATGCAAAACAATCTTAACTAAGATATTACCAAGAAAATGAACATAATCAGTCCTCCTTTAAAAATGGAGTTATCCATTGCCTAAGTACCTTATCATATCCTCTAAGTTATAATAGGTGGATTTGAAACAATTTTACTTGAGCTTTGACAAGAGAAAATATCTTCTTTCATAGTCTGAAACAAGTGGTGCTCTTTTTGGTAGTTACACTAAGGAACCCAATAATACAGAAGTTCAACTGCTATTTGCTACTTTATGCACTATGAAGAATGAGAATAGCAATACTGTAGCTCCAAATGAAAATTAGTTCTATTAAGATCTAAGAAGGGAACTCCTATAGAATAAAAAATATAAAATGATAATCACTATAGTGAACACAATAAAGTGAACCTGAACAGCAGAGATACTGATGGCTCCATCAATAACACCAGGTCTAAGTCCCAAGCCCTACAACACAAAATTCACAATAAAGCCAATGGCAAAGAAATCAAATGTATGCATGATGATCAATGCCATCAAATGTGACAATCGACAAGGCCCAGTACAATATGCCAGTACAAAGTTCTTCAAAAATAGAGGAAGCAATCAATCATGCATGCACATATACTCCAGAACAACCACCATCACATTGGTATTGCATGTTCTAAAATTCTGGCGAGCCTGTTAATCATCTTCTTCTTCACTGTCAGGTGTCTTTTGCTATGCAGACTATGGTTCAGGAAAGATGGAATTGCCTGAGTCATGCTATAAATGGGACAAAGATAATGATTCTCAAAGGAAATGGCATAGAGGAAACCAATTCACTAAGAAAACTTCGAAAACCCTCCATTATCTAATATGCGGAACTTATGGCTTGGAAGGAACATAAGGAATCTTTAAGGCTTAGAATCAGATCAGCAATAGTCAAATATCCTTGTCCTAATTATTCCATGAAAAACAAACTGCTTGTTATTTCGTTTGGCCTTTTATATTGCTTCTGTGTTTTCTTTCTGTTGTTACTTTCCTATTTATATAGCTCATGGATACTAAATCAATAACTTGTCCTAATTTCAATAAAAAAGCCTCATAGTAACTAAAGAGAGAAAACATAGGCCACTAAAAGAATTAAAGGTGAAGTAGAAGAACGAGCCCATTGCCGAATTTCCTCAGTTTCAGAAATAATACAGTTTAAAAACTATAAACTGGTCAGTACCTGACCCATGTCGCCAAGCAAAAGATCACCTTCTGCCTCTCTCTCCAAGGCAATGTCTACATTTGAACAGGCAAATAAAATATCAAAATCTGAGAAAACTAGCAATCCCTTAAATCAATAGGTATTGACTTAATATACCAAGCATTGATGGCGAAATGTCCAAACCAATCCAATTGTGTCCATTTTCTGATAGCGTCTCCCCACTCAATCCAGATCCACAGCCTAGAAAGACCCAAATGTCAACACAACATGATAAACAATCAAAACTCTCCAAGTATTACAAAGACTGCTCAGGAGGGAAAAAGAGAAAACAGATAAGGAGAAAAGAAGAGAGAAGCGTTCTCATCAAGCATGTGCTGTTAGCAAAGCTAAGAAAAATAATAGAATTGATCGGTTCTTCATGCCTGAAGACCTAAGACAGAAGATGCAAGAACCCAGCAAGCAAATTGACCCTGCCTCTTCATCAAGCCAAAAGTTTACCCAATGGACAGGAGATACTCTTCAATTCCCCAAACAGAAGTTTCAATCATCAGTCACCCACATAATCCTTTTATCTTTGCACGAAGGGACGTACTTCACACTAGAGATAAGTTCTCTCAACTTTACATCAATCTCCACGAACGTCAATCAAGTCATCGTTCCCATTAACAAGAAACACACGTACCCGACACTTTCAACTCAAATTCAAGCAAAGCTCACTCAACACTCAGCAGAAGCAAGAGGGTACCAATATCAAGGAGTAGTCTCGGAACCCCGTCCTCCGGCAAAGCAAGAAGTTCCAAGGCCCTCTCCGACAGCCTAGCCTGTTTTTTTTTTTCAAGCCGACAAAAACCGTCAACAACAACCACGGTGGTCAAGAATAAAAAAAAACGACCCAATGTGAATGAACGAAACTGCACGGACCTGAATTTCGATTATACGGGAAGAGGAAGTGTACTTGCGAGCCTCGACGTCGTTGTAGAATATCTCAGGCGGCGCCTGTATTTCCGGTCGAGAAGCCATCGGCAGGTCGACCAAGAAGAAGCTGCTCACGAACTGAGTTCCAGGTCGTACGTTTTCGACTGAGCGCCGTCGGCAACCGCCGACCGACCGTCCTGAGCGTGTGGAGAGAGAACGGCGGCGTAAGCAAGTGAGACGGCGGCCGAGATACAGGCGGAAGAGGGAATTAGAGAGCGGCAGCGTAAGCGCGTGAGACGGCGGCCGAGATACAGAGGCGGGAGAGGGAACTAGGGCTTTTCCGGTTGGGAGCCTTAATGAAATTGGTGCGCCTATGGCAATTTTAACTTGTTCCTTTTCTTTTCTGAACTTTGAGAGGCACCCTTTTGATTTTTTTTTAAATTTATTTAATAAGAATCGTCTTAAATTTTATTTTATAATAAATTTCTTGAATTTTATTTTATAATAAATTTCTTGAATTTTATTTTATAATAAATTTCTTCATGAAGAAATCATGTGTATAAATGGTGCGCCTATATCAAGTGACTACATAATTATAGATGGGCAAAACTTTAATATAAATATAACCATAATAGATGCAATTAACTAATGAATTTTTTATGTTTGAATTTGAATTAAATTCAAAATATTTATATGAAATCTCTTATCTTTTTTTATATACAAAAATATATTTATTTACGGAAAATAGATTAAAATTTTATTTTTTTATTGATATCATTGTTTTCACTATGTATATGCTCTTTTTTCAGTAAATTTTTAGAAGTAGGCACCCCTTAGTCTGGTTACAACATTTGTTCCCTAGCCACACCTTCAATCCTTGGGGTTGATTGAAGAATAGCTATTTCAAATGCATATAATTAGCTTCCATTATTATATTTTAAGTTGTATTAGTTTTGTGAAAAATAAATAATTTTTAAAAAATACGCAATTATATCGCATATAATAATAAATGAATAGAAAACATTTCACCTTTCACGAAAGTTTTTAGATATAGATTGTTATCAATAATAAAAATATTTTTCATTATCTAATTATTTTAGGCGATACAAACAGTTATTTTTAGAAAAATGTTGCGACCTCCCCAAAGGTGAACCACTAATGGATTACTAAATTCCCTAAGCTCTATCAACCGCAACTTGGTACTCAAAATTTAACCTATTTAAATATATAATTTTATTCAATTAGGAGCCGCCACTAATTAATTGGGGTTGATTAGAAACCCAAGTATTGGGGTTGTTAAACTAGCACCTTTTCGATACCCATTCTCTTTAAATTTCAAAAATATTTTTTTGCAAGTAATCTTGGTTGATTTTAACCTAAGCCACTAACATGAAAAAGAATGACCATGCGAATCATAATTAATAACATTCAGGAAATCCAAAAGGACGAATATAAAAATCATGATCAACCTAAAAGCAAAATAAGCTATGACTAAAATGCATGCCCTAAACATAAATTCTAAATGGGATGACATCTACTTTTTTGGATTTTTTTAAAATTAATTATATATATAACTCTAGTCTAGATTTAATATGCATGATTCTTACTCTAACGACATATGACGTGCAATTCAAATGGCCGTGCAATTCAAATGGCCTAGCTCTAATGAGCTATGTTAATTGAAAACTATTATAACATGTGTGCAATCTATCTTACATGACACTAAATATGCATGTGCTACATGATGTGGGATGGATGATGTATTTTGCTATATGCATATGCATGATCTTTTTAATTTTTTTAATTTTTTTAATTTTTATGTCCTTTTTGTTAAAAAAAACTATTTAACTAATGAAATTTCCTAAGCTTCTATGTCATATGCAATGTAGACTATAAGACAAGTCCGACATGAATGCATATGCATGATCTTTTTTCATTTTTTTTATTTTTTTATTTTTATGTCCTTTTTGTTAAAAAAAACTATTTAACTAATGAAATTTCCTAACCTTCTAGGTCATATGCAATGTAGACAATAAGACAAGTCCGACATGAATGCATATGCATGATCTTTTTTCATTTTTTTAATTTTTTTATTTTTATGTCCTTTTTGTTAAAAAAAACTATTTAACTAATGAAATTTCCTAACCTTCTAGGTCATATGCAATGTAGACAATAAGACTAGTCCAACATGAATATGCATGATCTTTTTTCATTTTTTTTATTTTTATGTCCTTTTTGTTAAAAAAAACTATTTAACTAATGAAATTCCCTATGCTTCTACGTCAATGTAGACTATAAGACTAGTCCGACTTGCATTAATCTACCCTATTATGCAACAGATTTTTTTATGCATTTTTTTTTGTAAGTTTATTAAAAAAATCAACACATAATGCAACTGAACATATATTATTGAGATTTTTTTAACACGACACAACGATCTCATTCAATCGGAATATGCCAAATATCTCAAGGAAATCACATGAGCAACATTGCTAATTAGGCAATTTTATATTCAAATAAGCGAACGGATTAAGAAATTACCTTAATGGTCTTTCTCTGATTCTCACAAACGATCTGAGACAGTTTTCAATTACTAATGACAGCACCTAATCCTATTCCACCTATTCCACAGCCGCTAAAGATGTTTGGCTCGGTCAGTTCTCGCAGCAGTGTGACTTGAGGACGGGTGGTATGTCGCAAGTGTGAGTCCCTTGAGTTGTATTGACTATTTGACCGAAATTTTCAGAGAGCAAAAGTTGAAACTCAACCGATATCAGTTCGGGTAAAGAAAATAAAGACCCATAATCTTCTCTTGCGAGCGGTGGTCAACTTTGGGATCGTCCGCAGTGCGGATAGTGCTCGTAGATTTGACCTTGTCAAAGGGACAAGGACGTGGCTGTTTTCCTATTGGCAATCAACGAGGAAGCCTCGGGACCGCTTTAGAAACCTGCAAAACAGAAAGGAAGTGCCGCAACAAGGATTCAACTGGGCCGAAACTTCTCATCACGGGTCACAAGCAGCAACGGAACAGAGCATCTTCGTTGTCGCTAGTGCAGGCATCGAGCAGCGGCGAGACTCGGGATGGTGGCTCGCGTTGGAAGGCAAGGGCATCGGGCTCAACGGACAGCAGCTTGTCACGGACAAGACTCCGCGCGGCTCACGGCAATGATCAGACAGGCAAGCTTGGTCGATCGCCGCAGGAACGAAAAGGCAGCGTTGTTGGTGTCGGTCGAGTAGCAAGCTCGTCGAGAGGGGAAGATCACGATGGGAACAGCTGCGGACGGCGGGGGTGTTGCGGCAACGTCGTGGGTCTTAGACAAGATTGCCGAAGAAGAATCTCCCTTTTCTTTCTGTCTTTTTTCTTTGTGAACGGCCTCCCTCGTCCTTTTATACTATTTTCCTTCACCGACTAATCGCTAGACGCATGCATATTCCCTTTCCTCTTTTCTTTCAATCAAATATTCTCATTGATTTCAACCGATTCTTCCTCAGTCCACTTTCCTCAAGATCCACCGCTTCTTTATTCTTATTATTATTTCTTGCTTTTTCTTTCCTTCGATTGGTCCTCTTTATTGACCGAAGTATGTACTCCAATATACGCTCGAGATCAAAATTCTCTTCCCCCTATGCTTGCCTTAATTAAGAACATATGAGCATCTTTCCCTGAACATGCGAATATTCTCAGGAATATTCCCATCTTCCAACTCGTCACTCTTTTAATGGGCCTAGCCAAATTCTTTTTCTTTATGGGCTTAGTCCAACTCGTTAAGTTAAAACTTAGAACCATCAATTGAAGCCCATCTGTCACATGTCCAATGCAAATGCAATAATAATAAATGCTTCTAAAACTATATGCTATGCAATTTAATTCTAATATTTTTTGTTTAGGGGTTAAAATTAATCCCTAAATTTTTGTGCATTAAATTACGAATGATCAATCAAAATTTAGGTGTCAACAAAAAATATTTTTCAAATCACTTATTTTCTTCGAAATAAAAGAAGCCTTAAATATAACTTCACATTTTTAACAATTATATGCATCTAATATATCAATTCAAAAGTAGATTTTGTCTCATTTTATATTTTATAATAAGCCCCAACCTACGTGTTACTTCAGTCTCGTAATGGAATTTAAATTTAAAGGCAAAAACCTATAATTCATCTTAGAAAGGATAAAAAGTTTTTTTATCCGACTTTTCACTAAAACTTACATTCAGCGAACTTTCTTAACCGACCCTACGGTGCAACAACCGACTTCTCGCTCTGTCTTGGTTCTTTTACTTAGATTTCGAATAAATGTTAATCTTCAGTATTTGAAAGGATAGCATAATGCCGCTTCGGTATTTGCTTTCTAGAAAAGAATTCATATAGTGGAAGAAAAAGACAATAATATTATTCTATTTCTCCATCCTATTAAAGTAATTAATATTCTTATTAGGGTTAATATTCTCAAAACTCTAAAGTGATATGTCTGTGATAAATTTATCGCAAACTAAATTTTTGGCCACTAAAAACCCAAACTAATGCACTTTTGACAAATTTAACGTTTGTTTGTTTCAGTTAAATTTTGTTATCAAATTACTGAGTTTGATAACACATGCCAATTGACTGGTGTACTAGTTTGGGATTTAACTCCTCATTTGTCATAGTTATGCTAGTTATATGGTTTTTTTGTATTAATTTAATTTAGTATATTTGTAAAAAAATGCACCATTTTGTGATTTTTTGTAGTCATAAAAATTAGTTTGAGTTAAATTTATCACAAGTATACTAGTTTGGGGTTTTTAAAGATCATTTGGGGTAAATTTGTCATAAGTATACTAGTTTAGAGTTTTTTGCGGTCAAAAAATTAGTTTTGGATAAATTTGTCATAGATATACTAGTTGGGGGTTTGGCAAGGTATTAACCCATCTTATTAAGTCATTCCAATGATGAATGGGAAATAATTGTCCAAAAAATATGAAATCCATTGCACATTTATCAATTCGGTCCTAAACATTTTAATTTTGCTAGTTGAGTTCATTTGGCCAATTTAGGCTGGAAATCACTAACGTGAAAGCTAACCTCCTAGATGGCACGACTTGTTTGGGGTTTGGCAAGGTATTAACCCATCTTATTAAGTCATTCCAATGATGAATGGGAAATAATTGTCCAAAAATTATGAAATCCATTGCACAATTATCAATTCAGTCCTAAACATTTTAATTTTGTTAGTTAAGTCCATCTGGCCAATTTAGGCTGGAAATCGCTAACGTGAAAGCTAACCTCCTAGATGGCACGACTTGTACCAACATTTAAATATTTTTTGAATTTTTATTTATTTTTCCTTTTCCCTTTTCCCTTTTCTTTTATTCCTTTTTCTCTTCTTTTATTTATGGCGGAATTTCTTAATGGACCCTTGCCATGAATTTTTATTTATTTTTCCTTTTCCTTTTCCCTTTTCTTTATTCCTTTTCTCTTCTTTTATTTGCAGGGCTGCCCTTGCCAAATCGAGTGAGGGTTGCCCTAGCCCCTAGTGAGATCTGCCCTCACTAGATCAAGTGAGGATTGGCGAGGGCAACCCACCCTCCGCTTGGCCAACAAGGGTGGCCCTTTCCTGAGGCCAAAGGAGGGGGGACAAAGAAAAGAAGGAAAAATAAAAATTAATAAAAATAGAAAAATATTAAATTTGTCCACATAAAGCACCAATTGTCATACGTGGTATTGTTGGCTTCTACATTAGTGGCTTCCGATCAAAATTAGTCATATGGACTTAATTAGTAAGACATGAAAAAGGTTTAGAACTGAATTGATAAAATTGAAAGATTTAAGACTGAATTGAGAAAAGTACAATAAGTTTAGGACTTTTTGGACAAATTTTCCCTGATAACAAAAATATTTATAGGATGAAGATAGAGATGGATATTGTTCTCCTTCTGCAATCAAGATAACTTGTTCAACCTTTTCAAGATATCCAATTGTCGCAAAAGAAACTAGGGATGATTGGTTCCCGATCCAGTTCGGTCCCGCCCAAGAACCAGGAACTGGACTAGGACGATCGGTTCTCAAATTTTGGAAACATAGACCAGACTGATTGATCCTAGAACCGGGAGCTGACAAATTGACGAGTCCGGTTCGATCTTGTTAGGTTCCAATGAACCAAATCACTTGTTATCATTACATTGAAAAAAAATAGACGTGCGGATTCTTGGAGTGCCAAAACTTGGCACGGGAAGACACTTAAGTGCCAAAAGTTCGGAAATGTATACTTAAGTACCAAAATTAGAGCAAAAATGATTAGTTAAGTGCCAACGGCAAAAAAATCCGGTCAAACTACACACGTGTCATTTTCCAACGATTTTATTTGCTGACGGAGCAATTTTTTCAAAACAAATACCCACGTGGCAATTTAAAAAAAAGAAAAAGAAATTATCCACATGGCAAATAAAGTCCTACTAGAAAAAAAATTTAAAATTAGATTTTATTAAAAAAAAAGAAAAAGGAAGGGGGAGGGTGAGGGCTGTGTAGCCCCCTCATCGCCGCCACCGTTGCCACCCCACCATTGCCCCCGCCATTGCCACCCCACCACCGCCGAGAAGGGTTGGTCAAGGTCATCAAGCCTTGGCTAGTGGTCGGCGACCTTGGCTAACTTGTGGCGAGGGCCTGTAAGCCCTCACCTAGATCTGGTGAGGGTCGCTGACCCTTGCTCTAGATTTGGGCAAGGGCTCATAGGCCCTAACCGCAAGTCAACTATGGTCGCCAGCCACCATTGACTAGGGCCCAGCAACCCCGACCGACCCTTGCCCCTTTCCGACGATGGTGGAGCGACGACGGTGGCACCGTAGCGAGAGCTACACAGTCCTCGCTTGATCCTCCCCCCTTTTTTTTCTTTTTTTAATTAATCAATTTTATCATAATATATTTTTAAAGTTTTTAATATCATTTAATTAATATATTTTTAAATGCCACGTCAGCATAAATAAGACGTCGTTTTGGCTGAGTTTTTGCTGACTCAGCTTCGTAAACCACGCAAGCGAGTTATATTATTAAAATAAGCCACGTCGGATTTCCGGTGGCCTTCGCCGGAGTTAGCACTTAAGTAATCCAATTTTCAAAAAAAAGTGACACTTAAATATACATTCGTAACTTTTGACATTTTAAATATCTCATCGTGCCAAGTTTTGACACTTGGGCTATTCTTTTCCCGAAAAAAATATATGTCCATGTGGGTTTCCAATAATATACATCTCCTAATTCAAACACATTTTATTAGAGAGGAAATAAACCTCCAATCAACAAAAAGTTCAATTCACACTTCTACCTTGATTTTGCTCAAGTTAGGGTTAGCAAGAGAAAGGGAAAGAGTATTGGAAAAGTGAAGTTATGATAGAATTTAGAGGGTTGTTTTTTTTTTGTCTAATAAATTTAGAGGGTTTTTCAGAAATTTAAAAAAAATAAAAATGATTGGTCCGGTCTAGTTGGTCCAGTTGGTCCGGATTCCAACTTGGAACTGGGAACCGGACCGACCGACCACTAGTTCCAAAAATGGGAGCCAAGGACCAAACCGATATCCTCTAGGATAGCCCAAAACCAACCGATCCCGTTTAGTTTTGGCAGTTTCCGTTGCATATCCTTAGAAGAAATGGTCTTTGCTTGATCATGCTACTTTGATGATGCTAGAGTGTTTACCCTTTCTCCACAAGAAAAGTGAAAGAGAAACGGTACAAGGATATAAATTTGCTCGAAGACCACTTCCATATCAGATGTCGTGCCTTCTTCAAGTTGGAGGAGAGGAATTCAAATACATCACCAAGTCCTCGGAGTTGTTATTGGAACTGTTCATACTTGGACTTGAGAAGGGGCAGATAGATTCAACTTCTGAAGACTTGGTAACCTGGAGGATAACCTCCTCAATAAACTATATCTCAAAATAATTGCATCCTTAGGCGTGTTTATTTTGAGGAAAAAATGTTTTTTAGGAATTGATTCCGGACTTTAACCCATTTGATTTTTGGAAAATGATTAGTCAATCAAAATACTTTCCGCTCAATGAAAATATTCGGGATAAGTACACTAGGAGTGCCATAACTTTCGTACGGCGCTTACTTTGGTGCCAAAACTTTTTTTTCGCTCACTTGAGTGCCACATCGGAGTGAAATTGTTCAGGTAAGTGCCACTTCCGGCCAAAAATCGTTCGTTAAGTGCCAAAATGCATACGTGGAATTTTTCAATGATTTTTCTTTTTTTTTTTTTAATAAATTTCGACGCCGACGTGGACATTTCGGGAAAACGACGCTGTTTTTACTCTTTTTAAAAAATTTCGATTTTTTTTGCTTTTTTTTGCTTTTTTTTTTTTTTAGGGCTGGCGAGGGCCACCGGTGACCCTCGCCAGCCTTAAAAATCAAAAAAATCAAAAACAAAAAACAAAAAAATCAAAAAAATCAAAAAAATTAATAAATATATTAAAATATTGTTCACCGGCGCCACGTCGCTTTTCCGGCGGCCAAGTCAGCTTTTCCGGCGGCCACGTCAGCTTTTCCGGCGGCCACGTCGAATTGGCACTCAAGTGAACGTTTTTAAAACTTGTGGCACTCAAGTGAGCGAAAAAAAAAGTTTTGGCACCAAAGTGGCGCCGTCACGAAAGTTATGGCACTCTAGTGTCCTAACCCCAAAATATTCATGCATAAATTTAAGAAAGTGAATTCCTAAATTTAAAAACACTTTCCGAAATTGCTCATCTAGAATAATTTAGTATTTTTATTATTATTGTTATTTTTTTCTTTTTTTCATTTTCTTTCTTCTTCTCTGGCCAATTGCCAGCCACAGTGAATGATCAACCGAAGTTAAGCTTGAGCCTTGCCATTTTTTATGAGCCCGAGCCTCACTTGAGCCTAGCAACACTCAAGCTTGCCAGCTTTGGGCGAGCTCAAGCCTCACCATTTCTAGTGACCTTAAGTTGCACTGGCCTACACTTGTGCACCAACTGTTGTCAAGGCCTGGTGGTTGGTAGAGGGGAAGAAAGAAAAAAAAAGAAAAAAATTAAAAAATTTTGATATTATAAAAAAGAAAAGAAAAGAAAATGGACTTTTTTAAATTTAAAAATTAATAAATTCAATTTTTTTGTATGAAATAAAGATATTGAAATAAGATCCAAACTTCAAAAAACATTTTCAATTACATATTACTTAACAAAGGAAAACTAACCACGATTCTGGAAAATATTTTATAAGAAATGTATTTTCCTTTATCATCGAGTTTTTCGCAAAATAAACGCACCTTTAGTCATTAAGTAATTTATGTCTTATAAGGAAAGTGGAACTAAAACCTTCTTTTCATTAGGGTGCTAAGAAGCGGCAGCTTGGGAGGAGAATAGGATCTCATTTCGTACCTCCCACCGACCATTGTATGACAAATATGACACATGAGAAAAATTGTATTAAATGATCTAAACATCAGCGATGAGCTTATCATATGATATACTAAGCTCGTCAACTTTTGTGTGACAAATGAATACATTTCTAGCAAAAAAATATAAGTTATGGTACTCAATACCACACGCAATTGACTTTATTACTAGTTCCAGAGGGACACATCAGCAACATGAATATTTTCAAGATGAAGATGCCAACGGAAAGTGTTCTTTAACTTGGTTGTCTTCTTTAAGTTGGTAAAAGAGTCGTGAAAGAAATGAAGAAGAAATGGTACGGGGATTCAGAATTCATCAAAGACCATTTCAATATCAGGTGTTATGCCTTCTTGAAGCTGAAGGAGAGGAATTGAAACAAATTGCCAAGTCATCGTAGTTGTTATAGGGTGGTTCATCCCTGCACTTGAGAAGGGGAAAATAGATAAAACCTCTGAAGACTTGGTACTCTGCATGGAAACCTGCTGAACTAACTACGCACTGGGTCAAACGTTTTCATCTATAAAAAAGAGAGCATGTGGCCATGCAAGTCCTCACTCCTCCCTCAAGCAATACTTGTCTGTGCAACGATTAGAACTTGAGATCAAGGTTCTAACTCTTGTCCACAACCACGATGAAGTTTCTTCCGATTAGCTTTCTCATCTTGGCATTGGCAGCTGCCACTACTCTAGCTTACGACCCGGATCCTCTTCAGGACATTTGCGTGGCCACCAATGACCTGGAGTCTGGAGGTTGGTCCTCAATTCTTGCATTATTCATGTCTTTCATATCTAGCTTATGATGCGAAACTACAACATGGATTTTTCTTCTAATGCAGTATTTGTGAATGGGAAGTTCTGCAAGGACCCAAAACAAACCACAGCTGATGATTTCCTCTTTATGGGGCTTAGGAAACCTGGAAACACATCGAATCCGCTCGGATCACAAGTCACACAGGCTTTTGTCGACCAATTTCCGGGACTCAACACTCTTGGAATATCCATGGCTCGCATTGACTTTGCCCCGGTGGCCTAAATCCTCCCCACACTCACCCTCGTGGCACCGAGCTTTTAGTTGTGGTGGAGGGTACGCTACTTGTTGGCTTTGTCACATCCAACCAATTAAACAACACTCTCTTCACCAAAGTGCTATATAAGGGGGACGTGTTTGTGTTCCCTATTGGTCTCATTCACTTCCAATTGAATATCGGAAACACATACGCGCTAGCCTTTTCTGGTCTTAGCAGCCAAAACCCAGGGGTCATTACCATTGCTAAAGCCGTCTTTGGAGCGACACCACCCATTTCAGTTGAAGTTCTCACCAAGGCCTTTCAAGTGGATAAGAAGGTTGTTGACTACCTGGAAGCACAGTTTTGGTATGACAACAACTAAATGAATCTACCATATGTGACGCAAAATAATTGAATTATGATACTTACAATATTAATCTTATTTCCATAAGTGGTTGCTCTAGACACATAACTAGACTATGTACCACATGTATGATTGATTTTGAATAAAAGAATGTTACTTCTCTCTCAACTGATTTCAAATAAAAGACTATTACCTCCCACCCTCTCATGAGATGATCGGGAAAACCGGGTTCATGCCTCAACTAAATGTCTATAATGGGAATCATCGTGCAATAACAGTAAACTCCGTAGAATTTGAAACTTGGAAGGACGTTATCTTAGATTAAATATTGCTTCCCCTATGAATGGAATTTGTTCTCTGAAAAGGGTATCATTAAAAGAATGTCCAACCCTATTAAATAGTCTGATTTGTGTTAAGAGATTGTTTAAAGAAATCATCAGGGCAATCATTTATACATCCTATCCTCGCATGGCCAAAAAAAAGAAGAACAGCTTTTATTTCTATTATTAACCTAATATTCTAGAAGTAGCACTATAATATGGATGCGTTTGGTTAAGCATTCTCAAGGGCTTTCGGCCTCCAAAACCCCTTGGGGAAATGCTAAACTATTTTGCAACCATTTTGAAATAATTTGGAAATAGCTTTCAAATGAAAGTCAGCATTGGCCGGACTAAAAACTCAATGCTAGTAGGCATTGAGCTCATTTTTTTCTTCCAAAACCACACTCACAAATTCTACACGACCTTGGCCAAGGCCATTGGAGGTCACATGATCCTTGACAAGGGTGGCACGCGACCTGAGTGATCGTTGCCTATGTCTCACAGGCTCAAGCAGCCCTCGCTTGGGTCTCGCGAGTTGTCAATCCTACGACCCTTGCGAGACCCAAGTAGCTGTCACCTTGGTTGCCTGAGGTCAAGCGACCTCAACCCCCAACTATCGATAATCGGCAACCATAACCCTGCGTCGGACTAGAAAAGGGTTTGCTCTTTTCTTTTCTTTTTAATTATATATATATAATTATATATATATGATTTTTTAGCATTATTTTCAAAATTTATATTTAAAAAGTTACATATGTTATGAAATACATGTATGAATATTCATTATATTCATGTACTTATTATGGTACATTTGTATCATACATTCTAAGTACATCTCCCTATCCAATGAATGTTCATCTCTATACCCAATATATGTATGAATATCCATGTACCTATTATGGTACATTTGTATCCTACGTTCTAAGTAAATCTCCCTATCCGATGAATGTTCATCTTCCTATCCAATATATGTATTATTAGATACATTGATAAGTGCATTCTTATTTCTTTATAAATAGGAGCACAAATAGTGAGAAATAAAAAGTTTTTCGCTTTTAGCTCTCTCTATTATCTTTGGTGTCATCTGCTTTCTCTACTTAATCTCTTTCTCTATTCTCTCCATTATATACTTGCAACGCCATATTTTACAACACGTTATCAGCACGAAGATCTACCAACTGAGTAAGTAATTTTGCAAGGTAGGTGTTTTCCTTTGTTTTGTCTTCTCCTATCAATTCTTCATTTTTCCCCCATAGCCTTAAACCAATTTCAAATATGAAAGTATCCTTCTGCTCCTGAAGTGGTGATGGATATTTGGAAATCCTTCTAATTAATTTAAGGATTTTTGTTTTGCAAGAACTATGGCAAATATTGAAAAGCCCAAATTCCACATCCTAAAAGTGAGTGGAAATAATTATCTATCTTGGTGCTTGGACATGGAAATGCACCTCCAAGGGCAAGGTCTCGCTAATACAATTGCAGAGGACGGAACCTCAAATGCAAAGGATAAAAGCAAATGCATTGATTTTTATTCGTCGTCATTTGCATGAGAGCCTGCAAACTCAATATTTATTCGTTCGAGACCCTCAAACCCTGTGGAAGAGGTTGAAGGATAGGTATGATCATACTGAGACTGTTATCCTCCCTCAAGCACAATATGATTAGCAAAATCTCAGACTACAAGATTTTAAATCAGTGTCTGACTATAACTCCGCTTTATTTGATGTCGTTTCTCTACTTGAGTTATGTGGTATTAAGCTCACTGATGCGAAGCTATTAGAGAAAACTTTCTCCACCTTCCATGCTTCGAATATTGTATTACAATAGCAATACCGGCAACGTCAATTTGCCACATATTCTGAATTAATTTCTGTGCTTCTCACCGCTGAGCAAACTAATGAATTGTTGCTCAAAAATCATGATCTTAGACCTGCTGGCTCAAAAGCATTGCACGAAGCACATGCTAATTTTAAGAAAAATACTGGCCATATTAAGGGCTATAAGCGCAGGTAAGAACATAATTTTCGAAGGGATGGCAGGAAATTTAACCGCTCTAACAAATCTAACTTTGGCATGAATTATGATAAAGAAAAGAAGCAAAAGAAGGTGGCTAATGATAGTATTTGCCATCGCTGTGGCATGACTGAGCACTGGTCACGTACTTGTCGTACGCCAAAACACTTTGTTGATCTATATCAAGCATCTTTAAAATATATGGGTAAGTGTGGTGAATCTCACGCCATTAAAATTAATCCTAGTGCCATAACCACTGTTGAAGCCAACAAGATCTCTGTTGGTGGGACTCCTCTTGCTCCTGAAGTAGCAAATGCATCCCTAGATGTCTCTGATTTCTTTGAGGACCTTTGATTATTTGATGAGGCATCAGACTGGTGGATAACAACTTAGACTTCAAATGTTATGATTCTAATAATTTCTTTTATAGTTGATTTTCTTTAAATGCATTACATTTTGTTATTCTATAATATGGTTATGTAATGCAATACTTATGAATCTTCTATCTATTATCTTGAAATTTTACTTAACCCTATAACTAATATGCAAATTTTATGATACTTGACACCTGAAGTTGTCAACATAAATGTAAATGGAAAATACCGAGAAAAATGGAGAAGTTTGTTTGCTTGATAGTGCATCAACACATACTATAGTTCGTAGCAAACACTTTTTCTCGAGTATGACGTTGCGTAAGGCACATGTCCATACAATATCAGGTCTTGTTCCAATTATTGATGGTTTTGGGAATGCCACAATTGTTTTGCCAAATAGCACCATCCTACATATTGAGGATGCGTTTCTAAGCAGTAGATCAAAAAGGAATCTACTTAGTTTTAAAGATGTACGCCGTAATGGGTACCATGTTGAGACTATTTATGAGCAAAATAAAGAATATGTTGTCATTATCTTTTATAAGATGGGCTTGAAAACCATCCATGAGAAGCTAGAAGCTTCTTCTATGGGTTTGTATTATGTCATGATTAAAGCTATTGAAACCTACACTACTATGTCCTGAAGACTAGTAAAGCCTGATCAGTTTGGATTGTGGCATAATCGCCTTGGTCATCTTGACATTTCAATGATGCGTAGAATAATTCATAATACAAAAGGGCAACCTTTAAAGGATACAAAGGTATTGTTGTCCAAATATTATAATTGTGAAGCTTGTTCACAAAGAAAACTCATTATCAAACCTTCTATAACGAAGGTTAATCTTGAATCTCCTTTATTCCTGTAAAGAATTCAAGGTGATATATGTGGACCAATACAACCACCAAGTGGACCATTTCGACATTTTATGGTACTAGTGGATGCATCCTGTAGATGGTCCCATGTTTGCATACACATTTGCATGTTTACTTGTGCATATTATAAAGCTTTGGGCACAATTCCCTGATTATCCAATTAAAAGCATAAGGATGGATAATGCTGGAGAATTTACATCAAAGAGTTTATTGCCCCTGAAGAGGCACAAACCCATAAAAAGATTACAAACCCTCGGAATACTGAGAATTCAATTACATATTTTGGATCAGAATGAAATCATCATTGATGATGCTTTTGCATTCTCAGTTGCTTATAAAATTATGGATGATAATTGTGAGTCGCAATCTATTATTGAATGCCGTCAAATGCAAGATTGATTAGCCCCAGTAGTGGCTATACGGCTCAATTGAAGGGGGAGATATTATCAACTATGCATTGCACTCTTTTTTTTTTTCTTTTTGTCTGGTTTTTTCCCATAGGGTTTTCCAGCTTAAAGTTTTTAACGAGGCAATTAATGCATCCAGCAAGTACATAAGATACAAGATTGATTAGCCCCAGCAGTGGCTATATGGCTCAATTGAGGGGGAGATATTATCAACTATGCATTGCACTATTTTTTCTTTTTGTCCGGTTTTTTCCCATAGGGTTTTCCGGCTTAAAGTTTTTAACGAGGCAATTAATGCATCAATGAAAGGGAGAAATCATAAAATTTGTGCTCTGTACTCTTTTTCCCTTTTGTCCGGTTTTTGTCCCACTGGGTTTTTCCGGCTCAAGGTTTTTAATGATGCAGTATCATTCAATGCACATTCATAATATAATACAATGAATATTCAAGGGGGAGTGTTATGAAATACATGTATGAATATTCATTATATTCATGTACTTATTATGGTACATTTATATCATACATTCTGAGTACATTTCCCTATGCAATGAATATTCATGTACCTATTATGGTACATTTGTATCCTACGTTCTAAGTACATCTCCCTATCCAATACATGTATTATTAGATACATTGATAAGTGCATCCTTATTTCCTTATAAATAGGAGCACAAATAGTGAGAAATAAAAAGTTTTTCGCTTCTGGCTCTCTCTATTATCTTTAGTATCATCTGCTTTCTCTACTTACTCTCTCTCTCTCTATTCTCTCCATTATATACTTGCAACGCTATATTTTACAATAACATACATTATTTTTTCAATTTTAAACAAATAAAAATAAAAATAATATTAATCACTCAAAAGGCTTTTTAAATGTGTTTTTTACCAAACAATATTTCTATAAAAAGTTTATACGGCCCGGACGGTTTTTTTTAAATGGCCCATAAAAAAAAAAAAAGGACAGCCCATTTCTAATTCCTAAAAAAATTGGCCCAAACTCATATTGGGCCCACTCAAAAAATCTCGGCCTGGCCCCTTCCTGCCCTTTCGGCCCCCCATTTTTTTTTCTTCTTCTGGTCTTCTTCTTCCCCGTCGTTCTCCTCTTCGACGTCCGACGCCCGTGAAGCCACCTCGCCGGACCGATGCCGAGCGGATCCTCACCGGTCCAAAAGGGGTCACTATGTCATTGCCGGGATTCGGTCGTTCCGTCCGACCGACGCCGAGCGCCGCCGGCCAACGGTTGGCCGGCATTCTCGCCGGAGTTCACTCGGACATTTCGTCGAACACATGGTGGGCACAGATAAATCTTAAAGTTTTCGACTGAACCGAGATTCGGGTATTCACCGGAGGTCTCAAACAGGACATACAAAAGTCGTGGGGATAAAATACAAGGGCGACGAGGGCCGGAGCTCGCGCGAGCCGGTCGGCCGCAAGCGCCGGCCAAGCAAGTCCGAAAACGAATGGGGGAGAGTAAACCTACCTGCTCAGCTTGAGTATGAAGCCGGGACGGTCGCCGGATTGGTTCGTGTGCGGCTGAACTCCTCTGTCTCCCGCTCTCGATCGTTGGGTCCGCCTTCGGATGTCATCGGATGGGTCGTGGGTGAGTGAACTGGAAAGGCAGGCCTTCTCCTCTCTGTTTTCTTTCCCTGCTATGCTATTTTCAGCGCCGGAGTTGAGGGACGGCGGAAAGTTGTTGACGGCGAGTCAGGCGTGGTTGCCGGCGACTTCCCGCTCCTTCCGTTTGCTCCTCTCTTCCCCTCGGATTCCCCTCTCCGATTCTCTTTCTTTCTCTCAAAAACCGACCCACAGCATCCTCCCTTTTCTGTTTTCTGTCCCCGGTTCTCTCTTTCCGCTCGCCATTCTTTTTTGCTTCGTTCTCTCTTCAGCTCTCTGTTGCCCGAAAACCAGAAACAGCCTCTCCTCTCCTCCTATTTTTCTCCCTGGTTTTCTCTCCCGTAGCCCACCGTTCCCCCTTCTGCGTTTTTTTTCCTTCTCTGCTGTCCACCTCCCCACTCTCTGGTCGATCTCCTCTTCTCTCTCCGTAACCGAATTCGTCTCTGCCTCTCGCCATGTGATGGCTTAGCAAGGGAAGATTCCCTTGCTGGCGTCACGCGGCTGACGTCACGCCAGAGGGACTGGAACGGCGTCGTCCGCCGAACGTGTTGCTGCCGCCTCTCTTGCATGCTACTGTGCACGTGCGGAGGAGGAGAGAAAGGAGAATAGAGGGGGAGAGAGGCTGGGCCGAGAGAGAAAGAAAAAATAAAGAGATGGGCCGAAAAGAAATAAAAGGGAAAAAGGCCCAAGAGAAAAGAAGAAAAAAAAAAACTGGGTGAGTAAGGGGAGTGAGCTGGGCCGAGCCAGCCCATCTACAATTTTTTTTTTCGAAATTTTTTTTATCAAATTTTTTTTATCTTTTCTATGAATTAATACGTATTTATATAAGCAAAATAAATGGGGAATTAAAACATGTAAACAAAAATTACGGTGTTAACAACTGCCTCTCTTTGAAAGGGAACTTGAAGATGTTCATTTCAAAGACTAGGTGACACCCAAATTTTGTCGACGAGCAATGGAACCGCGAATTTATTTTTTTCATTTTTCATTCATTTTTTCTCATTTTTTTTTCATTTTTTTTTGAGATATCGGCTCGTGCGAACGAGTTTCGACCAAATTAGTAAAATCTCACCATGTAACAACGGGTTTCGACTAGATAAAATGGAGTCTTACTATGTAAGAACGGGTTTCGATTGAATTAGTAAATTCTTCCTAAATATTGGGACTAGCATAAATCACGCCAACACCATTAACAAGAAACACACGTACCCAACACTTCCAACTCAAATTCAAGCACAGCTCACTCAACACTCAGCAGAAGCAAAGAGGGTACCAATATCAAGGAGTAGTCTCGGAACCCCGTCCTCCAGCAAAGCAAGAAGTTCCAACGCCCTCTCCGATAGCTTAGTGTCACAAAGCAGAGGTTTTTGTGGTCAATGGAGCGTTCGTGATCGAGGAAGAATGACCAAAACGCCCCTCGAATGATCCAAGCACTTCCGGAACATTCTAGGGACAGGCGATCCTGTAATTGCGCCATGGTCTAGAATTTTCTTGTCATAAATGTCGGTAGGTGGTAGGTGGGGCGGTACGATCTCGTCTACTGGATCGAAACTCGATCAATGATTGTAATCTGAGGGCCTCAAGTATAAGAAGGGTGCCCTCCTCTCATTTGTATCCATTCAATCATTAGCAATCTAAGTTTATTTATTTCGTTCAAAGTTTCTCTCTACGATCTAGGTGAGTGTGTGATTGATCGATCGAAGAAGGCTCTACGATCCGGGTGAGTGTGTGATTGGTCGATTCAAAGAAGGCTTGGCTTAGGTCTCAACGATCCCAAATGATCCAAAATAGTCTAAGTCGCCGCACGGTCGTGATCCCAAACGATCGGCCCGTGACATTAGCTTTTTTTCTTTTTCTTTTTCAAGCCGACAAAAACCGTCAACAACCACGTTGGTCAAGAAAAAGAAAAACGACCCGTAACGCGATTACGCCGGCAATGTGAATGAACGAAACTGCACGGACCTGAATTTCGATTATACGGGAAGAGGAAGTGTACTTGCGAGCCTCGATGTCGTTGTAGAATATCTCAGGCGGCGCCCGTATTTCCGGTCGAGAAGCAAGAAGAAACTACTCACAAACTGAGTTCCGGGTCGAACGTTTTCAGAGAAGCTACTTACAAACTGAGTTCTAGGTTGGACGTTTTCGAAGAAGAAGCTACTCACGAACTGAGTTTTAGGTCGGATGTTTTCGGCTGAGCGCCGCCGGCAACCACCGACCGACCGTCCTGAGCGTGCGTCTAGAGAGAGCGTGGCGGCGTAGTCGCATGAGACGGCACCAGAGATATAGGCGGGAGAGGGAACTAGGACTTTTCCTGCTGGGGCCTTAATGAAACTGGTGCGCCTATAGCAATTTTAACTTCTTCTCTTTTTTTCTCGGAATTTTGAGACGCAGCTTTTGATTTTGTTTTTAAAATTTATTTAATAAGAATCGTCTTGAACTTTATTTTATAATAAATTCCTTCATGAAGAACTCGTGTGTATAAATGGTGTGTCTATATCAAGTGACTACACGTAATTATAGATGGACAAAACTTTAATATAAATATAATTAAAATAGACGCAATTAATTGATGAATCTTTTCATTATAAATTCGAACTAGAATTTAAAATATTTATAAGAGCTTTCATAAATCTCTTATCTTTTTTTAATCAACAAAAATATAATTATTTACGGAAAATAGATTAAAATCTTAATATGTTATTTTATGTTTTATTGATTTCATTTTTTTCACTATGTAAATGCTTTTTTGTAGTAATTTTTTAGAAGTAGGCGCCCCTTTGATTTGTCCAGCCCAAGCCAAGAGGTCAACCATGCATCCATAGTGTTCGATAGTTGGAGCGATGCCATAAACTTTGCTCATGCGTCCAAACAAGCGCCATGCTTCATTAATTAGGCACTTCTGATTGCAAGCCATCAGAGCTCCAATAAATGTCACAGCATTTGGTTTTGGACCCCTATTTTCCATCTCGTAGAAAAGCTGCAGCCCAGTTTCATTCTCATCATTAACAGCAAACCCTAATATCATCGCACTCCAAGTCGTCACATCTTTCAGAGGCATTTGGTCAAACACTTTTTGCGTGAATCTGACCTAACCCACATTTGAAATAGAAGTTAATCAATGCAGTGCCAAACTCAAGTTCAGAGGCTCCCACACTGGCACAAGCACTAAGTACGCTAACCAAAAGAGATCCCTTAACTTCACATCCGCACAATCTTTAACCTCAGAAAACAACTCAATGGCCTCATCAAACCGCTTGTTCCTAACGTAGCCAGAGATCATGGCACTGAAGGAAACGTCATTTTTCTCCGGCACTGAATCGAACAGCCCTCGGGCTTCATCAATGAGACCGCTGCTACAGTAGCCAGTGATAAGGCTCATACAGCAAACCACGTTCCTCATCGAACTTTGATCAAACAGGTAGCGAGCAGCACTCACAGCTCCATGCTTAGAGTACATGCTTATCAGAGAACTCACCACAAACACATCACAATCATGCCCGAACTTCATGGCGCCACAGTGAGCTTGGCCAAGCAAAGCCAGCGCACGCTCTGAGCAGCGCCGTGAAAGTGCGGGCATTCGGCTTGACGCCGTCCCTACACATTCGACCGTACAGGCTTTCCCCTGTTCGGAGTCTCCCAAGAAACCCATCATCATGTCAAAGACCCGGGGACGGGAATGCGAGCGAAAACGCTTGCTGCGTAGTCCATGTTCCCGCACGGCGCGAGCGCGGAGCAGACCAAGGTTTTACTCGCGATGTACGCGAAGCGAGAGAGGCCAGAGACAACGGTGTAGGCAAGGATTTGCTTCAGGTGGGCAATGCAGGAGCATCTCCGGAGCAGAGCGAGGTACTGGAAGTTGGCGGGATGGTGGGTCATGCAAATGATGTCTGGTTATTAAGAAGCGAACGAGGTTTGAAGGGATAAGTGCCGATGAGGGCAAACAGGTCGTAGGGAAGACAGAACAGTGTTAATGATGTTCTGCATTCATATGTTGCCGTCCGTTGCTAGTTTTGATCTTCTAAAAGCATGAGCTTTTCATGTACTCCGATTCGAAATCAAACAAGTTCAATTTATAAAAAAAAATAACTTAAATTGTACGTGAATTTTGGCTCGATATATAATGTGGTCTTTGAATTTATAATTTATTCAATATGATTTTTAAACTTTAATATAATATATAAAATCGTTAATACACTTTCAATTTGTTCAATGTTGTCTTTGAATATTTTGATACATGTAAAAATTTTGTCCCTGAATTATGTGAAAATGTTCGAAGTTGCCCTTGAATTTAATAGAAGGATAATAGTGAATATTTTCGTATAGTTTAAAGATTAATGTGAACATGTATCAAAAAGTATAATAACCATATTAGATAAATTAAAAGTTCAAGAATTACATGATATATTGAATTAAAGTTTAGAAATTATCATTATCCCAATTTTTGAGTTGTTTATGTGCTAGTCTTCTCCGCATTTGAGAAGCTGATGTATTCGGAAGTGGCCAACCGGCAAGAACATCATGCTGGGCCGAAACTCTGATAAGATAGGGATTAAATAAATCGCTCGTCTAATTTAAGCCGTAGTAACAAAGGTTGGGAATGAGTTTTAACTGATTTAGTTTTGTGTGGTTAGGTTTCATGATTTGATATTACTTGAAAAAAAGAAGAATATAAACATGGATGATTGCAAAACGAAAAAGTATAATTAATCAAAAGCGCCTAAACTAGAGTCGATGATATTATGGCAAATATCACAAACAACTCTAAATTATGGCCGCTAAAACATAAATATCTTAAATTTTTAAATTTTTGTATCACTAAAAATTGAAGTATTTATGTCATAATATGTTTATTTAGCATTTTAAATGACAAAAAAAATGTTCAGGATATTTGTATTAAATCCATAAAAGCCATAGAAAAATAATTAGGGATAGTATGAAAAAGAGAAAATACTCAATTAATATATTTTTATTATTTTTGCATGCCTATATTTTGATCACTGATGTCATATTATTTATGGCTTTGTTTGGGTTTATAAATGTTTATATGATTATATTGGATCTTTAAATTTTTATTTTTTTTGCTTTTGAGTGTATTTTGTTATTTTAAAATAATTTCAGACGGGGAAATAGCCCAAAACTCATGCATCAATTCGAAATCTTTGTCCGACGACTATTTGAAAAATACCGGTAAAAACAGAACGCACAGAACAGGAAACCTCGCTCGATATTTCAGACCCCGCACAGCTCAAACTGTCACTCCACTCTGTTCTTTCTCCACTCTTCTTTCAGGCTCTGCTCAGTTTCGGATGTCTGACGGATTTTGCATCCGTATCTCTGATCTCTTTGCTTCCTATTACCGTGCCAAGAGAAAAGGGTTTTAGTTTTCTTTGTTTCTCCAGAAGAACTCGAGACGGATCTCAATTGGCGCAGGGCCAGGCCAATTTCATCTTCGAGCTCTGCTTTGTTTCGTCACAACTCTGTTTCGTCAAGTTTCAGGGATTTCGTAAGTCTCTGTGTCTCTGATCTTTTTTGGTCTTAACATTCCTGTTTGTTCCTATTACCATCCCAAGAGAAAAGGGTTTCAATATCTTTTGCACCACACAAGAACTCGAGACGGATCTCAATTGTTGTCGGTCAGGGCAATTTCATTATCAAGCTTCGCTCTGTTTCGTCAAGTGTGACGGATTTTGCAAGTTTCTATATCTCTGGTCTCTTTGGTCTTAGCACTTCCGATTTGTTCTTACTGTCATCCTAGAGAAAAAAGGGTTTTAATATCTCTTGTTTCGCGCAACTCTAGACGGATCTCCATTGTCGCGGGGTGTGGGCAATTTCATTATCAAGCTCTGCTCTATTTCGTCACAACTCTGTTTCGTCTAGTGTGACGGATTTGGCAAGTCTCTGTATCTGGGTTCTCTTTCGTCTTAGCACTCCCGTTGAAACTTCTTTTGCTTTTCTCAGACAGGAGTCAAGGTTTCTCTTGATCGTATTCCAACGTTTCACTGCTTCATCCGCAAAAATCTCTCCTTAAAAGCTTTAGCATGGGTACAGTCCACTGCGGATATGGTTTGAAACTGACAAGAAGTTTCGGTCTTCCTGGTCTGCCGACTGGTATCTTTAACTTCTCTGTCAGATGGCACCATTTGCTGGTCTTCGTTGATCAACTCGGAATGACAACAAATTTTCAACACGCTATCCTGTCCGAGTCGAGTCTATCGATTGAGATGCCACTCTGTATCCTCGGATGGCAATCACTTTTTGAAGCACATATGCAGAGTGTCTTGTATACTTTGGGAGTTCATCCCAGCTTTTGGCCAGAAATTATAGGACTTATCCTACATATGGCATTTTGGGGATCACGTCATGGCCATCAACCGTTCGACATGAGCATAAATTTGGAATTGGTCCTCAAAGAGGAAGTTGAAGAGGAAAACATTGAGGACATCTCTTTTGGAGGATATGAGTCAGATGCCGATCAAGTAACACAGGGTGTCTCAAGAAGCACCATCGAAAAGCTCGAGGAAAAGAGCTGCTCTGCCTGGGACGGTGATGGTTATTGTTGTATTTGTTTAGAAAAACTGGATGGGATGGAGAAGGTAATGGAGATACCATGTTCCCATTTCTTTCACAGTAGGTGCATCATCCAGTGGCTCGAGAGGAACAACTCTTGTCCATTGTGTCGATGCAAAGTAGAATAAGTAGATCCATAGTAGTTGCTTTTTGTTGGAAGATTTCTGTTTAGAAATGGGTCTTCTCTTTTTTGCGATGGATGAAGTAATTAGTCTCGATTACTTTGTGACTACTCAATCATTAGTAATAAAAATTTGCTCTTCCATAGTTTGTTTTGTCGAATGATGCAATGACATGTTGGTCCACTGTGACACTACATCAGCTCTTCTGCTAGTAATGTGACTCCAATCTACCCTGTAATGTAAAAACTTGTGATTACTTCACTTAGATAACATGGAAGCTTCAGGGAAGAATGCATCAGAAAAAGCCATTCGCCATGATAACCTGCCAACTTAAAGGACAAACCATCTGCTTTTCCTGATCAAGTTCACTTCGCTGTCAAGAAAGCTTATGTTAATTAGGTAGTTCAGATATCGGAAAGTAGATGGCATTGACAATCCCATTTCACTGTAGTCTAATGTAATGTCAGATATCACCAGAGGTGTCGAGACTTCTTACTACTTTTTCTTGGCCCGTGCCTGGGGTTGAACCCTTGAAACCCCATCCACCAAGGTGCAAAGCAGATTCATAACTTTCTATTTGATGTTTTAATTCAAACAAGTAATCAATCATCAAAAGCATAAACAACCTACTAGCTTATGCATCAAATTAGAATTCATCACAGAAACTTTGTAAAGAAATTTCGATAAAAAGTTATAGTGCCTCCAGCACTGCTCCTGCTTTGCTTAGGTATATGATGTAGTTAAACACTCACCCAATAGATTATCGATCAATCAGATTAGCTATGAAAAACATGAGAATTAAAATAAGACACTTCAGCTTCGATGACAAATCACTAGATCTCAATTTAGGGAAGTGTTTCCCTCAGTGCATTTCAGCCTTGTTTAGATAAATTGCAGGTGCACATCGCATGGGAATAATCAGATTGTGTCAATGGCACCTCATTCTCTGGTCAAGAAAAATTACTGTCATTTCTTAGCAAAGCAATAGAGATTACTACTCAATGCCAACTGCTGAGAACAACATAACTGGAACCACATTTCAAGATCAGGTCCAAAAGGCTGAAAATGAAACTTCATTCTCAGTGCTGAATTTGAAGAATGTGAACTTGAAGGCTTTCAAGTATCATGCTGCTGATCAATTTCAAACATCTAAAGTCCTTTGGTATTGACCTGAGAAAACACAGCTCACAGCATAAGAATACTCAAATAGAATTTCAGAATCTTAAAGGATTGACAAAAAAATTCAACCAAGAACACTGTGAATGTTATTGTATTTTTTCCGTTAGTTTCCCTTTTGTTCTCGTTCTTACATTAGAATTGCTCTAGTATGTCTTTTATTACTTATCTGGAAAAAAAAAGAGTCCAAGAGCATATCAGAGACTCAACGTGGACATTGTAATACTTGCAACTTCCATGCCACAGGCACGCACAGGTAAACCATCCTATTCATCTTCTAAGTGGTGATCAAGGGCTAATTGGTGAGATACCAATTGCAAGTACCAGACCTATCTATTTCTCCATCTAGACACACAATAAACATTTCTTACGTTACAACCACATAATGCAAAATTAGTTGTTATTCCTCAACTCGAATATGGCCCTGCATTCAACAAAACAGTGAGACAACTCTTGTCAGTAATTCTGATTAAGAAGGAATAGTACTATGCTAGCGGTACCCTGGAAGAGGAGAAGTACAATGGAAATTTTTTTTGCATTGCTCAGACACTATGGCCTATTTTGGTGAAGTGTCTAGTTAAACAAACTTCAGAGTCATTTGTTTTACCTCCAGAACAATAATAAGCAAGTAATCACGATCATAGCGGAAATACATCCTCTAAAATAACATGACTTGGGGAAAGGAGCTCTCCATCCAATAACATGCACTAATATGCAGCGCTTGGGGGAAAAGCAAATTCCTCTCAGTATTTGTCAGTGTCTAAAAAAAATGGAACTGAAACAGGCAGTTCAACTTGCTAAGCATTGTCCTTTATGGTTTCAGACCATTGGAATTTTTAGTGGTCAAAATCTAATTTGAGCCAGGGTTAAACTGGTTAAATCAGTTTCTGGAAGAAAGGAATGACGCACGGACCATTTTAGAAAAGGGATTCAGGACTTTGAAGTCCTCGGGCATTCCATACAGAAGGTTTGGGCACTGAGCCATGCATCATATTAGGAGTTGGAGTCCTAAGGCACATTTACTTAGAAGAAAACATGAAGTTGGTCATTTGTGCATGATTCAAACTTATAACCAAACCAAGCAATCCAGTAAGTTCGAAAGTTGGCAATAAACACACTTTAACCAATGCTGATTGACCGACTTAAATATGAACAAGTTGTTAATGAGAAAACTACAATTTCTATACAGAAAAAGGTGTCATTCAGAAAAGACGAATTCTAACAATATGAAGCCACAGGACATATATTGTAAAATACAGTCTGGTCAGCTGCATTTCAGGGCTTGAACCAAACAATATACACATCCTGGAAAAATTAAATGACTGCAACCATAATGAACCCAAAGAGCAGCAAGACAATCAGAACAATTTTGAACCAGAAAGATTTCCTATGCCATAAACCAGCATACTCCAGGGAACCTTTTAAATCCCTCCTAAATAGGAATACTTGAAATACAACAAAGATACTGTCATCTTGGTCAGTCAATTCCCTTTGATTTATCTTCTGCAGGCCTACTCTATAATAGCTTTCTTTCAATCAGTGCCAGTGGAGTTTTAAGCTCACAATGGAGTTCATATCCCTGCTTCTGGATCTCGGTTTTGTTGTCCTCATTTTTGTGGTGGGTGGTTGTCGAATAACAAAGCACATGCTTTATCCACTAATATATTTCATCCTTCTAATATTTTCATATTGTTCCATCCATATACAGCATAAGAGAACCAGCTAAGATAAACACAACTGTTACAGCTTTCTCTAGCTTCCTAAGTCTCTAAAGAGAACAAAGACCAAGGATCACAATATGAAAGACCATTCGATATAGGAAGTAGCTAAGATAGTCGATGAAGCCATTACAGTTGCAATCCAGTAAAACAACATGAACTTCCTTCTTTGAGGAAGCCAAATAACTAGAAAACAGAATGAGAAGCATGCCATGAACAAACCAAACTATAAAGATGAAAATACCCACCTTGCATTCTTCTATATTGAGCTATCCGTTCCTTTCCACTGGCAACGGCCATAAACCCTCTTCTCCTGTTCATGCACTGTCTTGGCTGCCACTTTGTCACTGCCCTAATTGTGCTCACATCCGCTCTTGGCACCAGCTTCCCTCTCGTTGGATCAAACCCAGCTGGAATTCCAAACTTCATCATCCTCCACCACTGCCTCCACTCCCTCCTTCTTTCTCTGTTTCTCCTTCATGATTCGATCAACAAAGTCCACTGCATCTGGAAGCACATGTGCACATGTGGCAGGATCACAACAAATTTATGGATGATCCCATCAATCTAAATGAAACTCCAGGCAGAAAATGTGACTACTTTGTTTTCCTTCATTGTTTTCCTCAGCAGCAAAACATCATGCCAGTTGCCCATCTTAGCATACATATTGGCCAGAAGGATATAGCGTCCACTATGTTGAGGTTCTAACTGGATCAGATGCCTGCCGACTTTCTCTCCTAACTCAACATAGCCATGCATCATACACCCATTGAACAAAGATGCCCAAATTGCACCATCTGGTTCCATTGTCATACTCTTTATCAACACACCAGCCTCTTTGATTTGTCCAGCCCGAGCCAAGAGGTCAACCATGCATCCATAGTGTTCAATAGTTGGAGCAATGCCATAAACTTTGCTCATGCGTCCAAACAAGCGCCATGCTTCATTGATTAGGCACTTCTGATTGCAAGCCATCAGAGCTCCAATAAACGTCACAGCATTTGGTTTTGGACCCCTATTTTCCATCTCGCAGAAAAGCTGCAGCCCAGTTTCATTCTCACCATTAACAGCAAACCCCAATATCATCGCACTCCAAGTTGTCACATCTTTCAGAGGCATTTGATCAAACACTTTTTGCGCGAATCTGACAGACCCACATTTGAAATAGAAGTTAATCAATGCAGTACCTAGCTCAAGTTCATAATCGATGCCATTCTCATCTATGTACTTATGAACCCATTTTCCTTCTTCAGAGGCTCCCACAATGGCACAGGCACTAAGTACGCTAACCAAAAGAGATCACTTAATTTCACATCTGCAAAATCTTTAACCTCAGAAAACAACTCAATGGCCTCATCAAACCGCTCGTTCCTAACATAGCCAGAGATCATGGCACTGTATGAAACTTCATTTTTCTCCGGCACTGATTCGAACAGCCCTCGGGCTTCATCAACGAGACCGCTGCTACAGTAGCCAGTGATAAGGCTTGTCCAACAAACCACATTCCTCATCGAACTTTGATCAAACAGGCGGCGAGCAGCACTCACAGCTCCATGCTTAGAGTACATGCTTATCAGAGAACTCACCACATACACATCACAATCATGCCCGAACTTCATGGCGCCACAGTGAGCTTGGCCAAGCAAAGGAAAGCCAGCGCACGCTCTGAGCAGCGCCGTGAAAGTGCGGGCATTCGGCTTGACGCCGTCCCTACACATTCGACCGTACACCGACACGGCCTTCCCCAGTTCGGAGTCTCCCAAGAAACCCATCATCATGACATTGAAGTCGAAGACCCGGGGGTGGGAATGCGAGCGAAAACGCTCGCTGCGTAGTCCATGTTCCCGTACGGCGCGAGCGCGGAGCAGGCCAAGATTTTACTCGCGGTGTACGCGAAGCGAGAGAGGCCGGAGACGACGGTGTGGGCATGGATTTGCTTCAGGTGGGCGATGCAGGAGCATCTCCGGAGCAGAGCGAGGTACTGGAAGTTGGCGGGATGGTGGGTCATGCAAATGACGTCTGGTTATTAAGAAGCGAACAGGTTTGAACAGGATCAAGTACCGATGAGGGCAACCTGATGGGGTCGTGCGGAAGACAGAACAGTGTTAATGATGTTCTGCACTTCTATGTTGCCATCCGTTGCTAGTTTTGATCTTCTAAAAACATGAGCTTTTCATGTATTCCGGTTCGAGACCGAACAAGTTCAATTTATAAAGAAAAATAACTTAAATAGTACGTGAATTTTGGCTCGATATGTAATGTAGTCGTTGAATTTATAATTTATTCAATATGATTTTTTAAATTTAATATAATATATAATATTATCTATACAATTTTAATTTGTTCAACGTGATCTTTGAATAGTTTGATACATGTAAAAATTTTGTCCTTAAATTATGTGAAAATGTTTGAAATTGCCCTTGAATTTAATGGAAGGATAATAGTGAATATTTTTATATAGTTTAAAGATTAATGTGAACATGTATCAAAAGTATAATAACCATATTAGATAAATTCAAAATTCAAAAATTACATGACATATTGGATTAAAGTTTAGAAATTATTTGTACCGTTCTCCCAATTTTTGAGTGAATAGACCCGATTAGTCGATTCAATTTAGTCGATTTAATTTTATGTGCTAGTCTTCTCCGCATTTGAGAAGCTGATGTCTTCAGAAGTGCCCAACCGGCAAGAACATCATGCTGGGCCGAAACTCTGATAAGACAGGGACTAAATAACTCGTCTAATTTAAGCCGTAGTAACGAAGGTTGGGAATGAGTTTTAAGTGATTTAGTTCTGTGTGGTTAGGTTTCATGATTTGATATTACTTGAAAAAAAGAAAGAATATGAACATGGATGTCCTTTTAGATTTCAAAACGAAAAAGTATAATTAATCAAAAGTCACCTAAACTAGGGTCAATGATATCATGACAAATATCACAAAAAACTCTAAATTATGCCCACTAAGACATAAATATCTTAAATCTTTTTATTTTGGTATCACTAAAAACCCTGAACTTGCATGCTATAATGCAAATACTCCAAAAAAAAAAAAATCCAAACTTATACACATAGTCCTCTCTATTTCAATTCCATCTAGTATAAGATCAGGATTTTTCATGACACAAAGAGTTTGAAGTTTTTATGTTATGATAGGTTTATTTAGCATTTTTAATGACAAAATAAATTGTTCAGGGTATTTGTATTAAAGCGGATTTAATTTGAAGTTTTTTATGATATTAACCATATTATGAAAGAACCAAAATTACATGATCTCCAACTAAAGTTCACCGGTGTCATCTACCGTTACCAGAGTATTCAACTCGTTCATAAAACCGGACCATTTATCAAGCATCTTGCACCAATCACCCTCAACGGACTAACGTGGGTTCTTCAAAATGCATTTGAAGAATCACACCAACCTTCATGCCTTCACATGTGTTATCATCCTATGAATTCTCAACAAGCGAATTGTGTCGTTTGCTAATTATCTGCAGCTCAACCCTAGAATACGCAACATTTAATCGAACGCTTGCACTGTCACAAGCACAGTCGTTCTTTTAAATCCAAAAGAACATGTAACATCTCAGTTGAGTAGCCTCTTTCAATGAAACCGAGTTAACCAACCTTCGACAAAACTAACACGAATAACCAAGATTTCCTGCACGTTTAACTCATTAATCCCAGAAACACAAGGTTGAATCTGGTCGCCACGAAAAAAGGAGACTCAAAAGAAATACAGGGGCACTCAGGACAGGACATGAGTAGGTAGGTCCTGTGACCATCATATCTAAACATTATAAATCACTCATAACTTTCGCAGGATCATCCTGTCTCTCTCCAAAAAATGCATATATATACCAATACCAATAAACTGTTAACTACTTGAAAGAAAAAATTACATTTGACCGCTGAATATGGAAAAAGATTAGTGCAGTGCATAACCAGCGGTGCTCCTATGTATGAGCCACACCAGAAATTGTATTATGAAAATCTATTGGTACTGCTCACGCCTGCCACTGATCAAAACCGAGCTTTGCGCTTGCGAGCCGTGTACTTTGAGTCAGGAGGTACGACATTCCCTTTTCTCCTCATCTGTTCTTTCTTTCTCATAACCCACTCTCTTCCCTTGCCTCTCTTATTTAGTTTCTGCTTCTTCTTTGGCCGGTGCCTGTCGGAGATACTAACCTGTATTTGAAAAGAGAGCAAAAGGAAAAGACAATCATCCCAGTCAAAATTTTAATTGAGAACACCTTAACAAATTAAATGTTCCCATAAAAATAACAAAAAGAGAGAGAGAGAGGGAGTTCCTTAAGCAAAGTAACATATAGAATGAACCTAAAAAAGAACCAAGAGAAAAAAGAAAGAGAAATTAAAAACACGGAATTTAATATGCAAATCCATGTATAGAACAAGCCTAACATAATATTCAAATTTGCAAACTCACGGTTTGATTGTCTTCATCACCGCTGCTATCGTCAGAGGAACTCTCCCCATCTTCCCCTTTTCCCGTTGGTACAGCAGTGCTCACAGATGGCGGCCCACAAGTAAGCACAAGGTATTCTTTCCTGCTCTTCGAGCTGTTTCCAATAATGATTTCAAGGTAAGTTCATTTTTCTTCGATAAGATTCTCATAAAGGCATCCATCCAAATTACTGTGGCAGTGATCAGCTTTTAGCCAGCACATTCACATTCTTATCACAGACACACAATCTAAAGCACCTATTCTGCAACCGAAGCATATGAAAAATCAATTGTTGAATGGCACATCTCTTGCTCGGACTCATTATTAGACAGTCCCTCAAAGAGAACAGAAAAAGGAAAACAAGCCATTACAATAAAAAGCAACTCTGGACATGATATTGATAAGAATCTCTACATAATCATGGACCAGCTTTATAAGCTCCATTTTGCCAATTATCCCAGGCAACATCAACCCATTAGTAAGAGAATGAACAAGGAGAGATTGTCACGTAACAGCTAAAGTGCATTATGCGCACATTTGATAATTTCATAAAAAGATTCCAACTATTTAAGAAATAAACTTAAAAGATTATTGACAGTAATTTCTTAGAAATTTATTTATGTTTTGATAGGTGAGCGGAAAATTTCTAAAGGGCACCAAGGGGGTGGAAACCAATATACAAAAAGGGCTCAATTACAAGACAAATCATCTACAGTGTCGATAAAAGCATTTTCATCCACACACACCTTTACGACTCCCAAAAATTATAATAAAGGGCATTTCTCTCCGATGAAAGTTCTCTCATTCCTCTCTCAGAAATTTAACTTTAACGGATGACTTCCAAACGGCAGAGTATATACTAAGATATGCACAACATATATTGTTCCATCAATGTCGAACACTAAAATAAGTTCTGGTAATATTATAGGTACCTGTGTGGGAAGTCAACCACCACACCACCTGCAAATCCAGCCCGCATAGCAGAACTCAAAATCAACTCACGCTGGGCTACACTTTCTGGGTAAACTTGAAAAACTGCTCTTGCCCCCCTTGCTAAGCATCTATATAATGATCCAAAAAACGCCCTAAAAGAAATCAAGACAAATGTTGGTTATAGGCCATCCAAATAGGGACTAGAAGTTCTGCAGGATAGAAAAGCAGAAGAGAACTTCTTTAATCATTTAAGAAAATCAACCAGTTATCATCCAAATGATGAGGAACATACTTCAATCTTAATCGTGGCTCATGAGAGGACTTATCTGCATTGCATAACCACTGCATGACAAACAAATGCAGAATCAACAAACTATAGAAAATAAACTAAAAATGATTTTTAATTCGAAAAAGTGTAGAAATGCAGAGAATTTCCAGAGTGTAAAGTATAAATGCTAGATTACATGTTTACAGTGCAAAACTAATGCACTGGAAAGCAAACAAAACATGCAGAAACAATACTGCAAACAAAACAATTACGTATGTTTATCCCCAGGGTACATTCCTTCAGTCTTTCAAGCCTAACCATGTGAATTCTAATTAACATTTCATGTGCACACCTTTACCCCCTGAAGTATCCACTAGACAACAACTCATTCTATCACCTAATTCTGATGGTATCTAACTCGCAGATGAAGGGGAAAAGACAGAATGTTGAATCTATCGAAGGTGAAGCACAACAGTAACTACTGCTTCATATCTCTACAGAATTTATTGCAATATTAGCTGCTTCATCCTATCAATGTGGCCACAAGATAGACACAAAATCAACCATGCTAACAGACATAGGTTCAATATGCAATGATTTTTAGGGAAAGCAAGAGCTTAGGATGATAAGGATTTACAAATGCAGCTGCAAATGATTTAGGGGGCAGAATGCTGGCAAATCTTGAATTTAATGTGATTATCAAACATTATAAAAAAAATATGAAGCTACTCTGATGAGTATGCACCCAGAAACTACATATTTAGGGAATAAAAGTAGTTGTTCCGAGCACGAAGATAATCAAATAAATGTTCAAAGTACCACCATTCCTATTCTTCCACATCTATATAATTATGTCCAATATCACAACAGACATAAAATTCTTCCAGATGTTCCACATCTAGATGTAAAAGACAGTGCAAGACAGGTCTGCATCCACATGTTGAAACTATATAAATTAACCTGAACACCAGAACTAAAAGTCCACCATCTATCATATTGACACCAGATCCTTCCTTGTCAATGCACCAAAAGTTGACAATATAAGATTAATTTGCTGACACATAGTTACAGTTTTAGACTAATTGCACAATGAATTATCACTTGATGTAACAAATACTGTAGCCTCCTTTACTATGCAAAACAATCTTAACTAAGATATTACCGAGAAAATGAACATAATCAGTCCTTTAAAAACAGAGTTGTCCATTGCCTAAGTACCTTATCATATCCTCTAAGTTATAATAGGTGGATTTGAAACAATTTTAGTTGAGCTTGACAAGAGAAAATATCTTCTTTCATAGTCTGAAACAAGTGGTGCTCTTTTTGGTAGTTACACTAAGGAACACAATAATACAGAAGTTCAACTGCTATTTGCTACTTTATGCACTATGAAGAATGAGAATAGCAATACTGTAGCTCCAAATGAAAATTAGTTCTATTAAGATCTAAGAAGGGAACTCCTATAGAATAAAAAATATAAAATGATAATCAATATAGTGAACAAAATAAAGTGAACCTGAACAGCAGAGATACTGATGGCTCCATCAATAACACCAGGTCTAAGTCCCAAGCCCTACAACACAAAATTCACAATAAAGCCAATGGCAAAGAAATCAAATGTATGCGTGATGATCAATGCCATCAAATGTGACAATTGACAAGGCCCAGTACAATATGCCAGTACAAAGTTCTTCAAAAATAGAGGAAGCAATCAATCATGCATGCACATATACTCCAGAACAACCACCATCACATTGGTATTGCATGTTTTAAAATTCTGGCGAGCCTGTTAATCATCTTCTTCTTCACTGTCAGGTGTCTTTTGCTATGCAGACTATGGTTCAGGAAAGATGGAATTGCCTGAGTCATGCTATAAATGGGACAAAGATAATGATTCTCAAAGGAAATGGCATAGAGGAAACCAATTCACTAAGAAAACTTCGAAAACCCTCCATTATCTAATATGCAGAACTTATGGCTTGGAAGGAACATAAGGAATCTTTAAGGCTTAGAATCAGATCAGCAATAGTCAAATATCCTTGTCCTAATTATTCCATGAAAAACAAACTGCTTGTTATTTCGTTTGGCCTTTTATATTGCTCCTCTGTTTTCTTTCTGTTGTTACTTTCCTATTTATATTGCTCATGGATACTAAATCAATAACTTGTCCTAATTTCAATAAAAAAGCCTCATAGTAACTAAAGAGAGAAAACATAGGCCGCTAAAAGAATTAAAGGTGAAGTAGAAGAACGAGCCCATTGCCGAATTTCCTCAGTTTCAGAAATAATACAGTTTAAAAACTATAAACTGGTCAGTACCTGACCCATGTCGCCAAGCAAAAGATCACCTTCTGCCTCTCTCTCCAAGGCAATGTCTACATTTGAACAGGCAAATAAAATATCAAAATCTGAGAAAACTAGCAATCCCTTAAATCAATAGGTATTGACTTAATATACCAAGCATTGATGGCGAAATGTCCAAACCAATCCAGTTGTGTCCATTTTCTGATAGCGTCTCCCCACTCAATCCAGATCCACAGCCTAGAAAGACCCAAATGTCAACACAACATGATAAACAATCAAAACTCTCCAAGTATTACAAAGACTGCTCAGGAGGAAAAAAGAGAAAAAGATAAGGAGAAAAGAAGAGAGAAGCGTTCTCATCAAGCATGTGCTGTTAGCAAAGCTAAGAAAAATAAAAGAATTGATCGGTTCTTCATGCCTGAAGACCTAAGACAGAAGATGCAAGAACCCAGCAAGCAAATTGACCCTGCCTCTTCATCAAGCCAAAAGTTTACCCAATGGACAGGAGATACTCTTCAATCCTCCAAATAGAAGTTTCAAACATCAGTCACCCACATCAACCTTTTATCTTTGCACGAAGGGACGTACTTCACACTAGAGATAAGTTCTCTCAACTTTACATCAATTTCCACGAACGTCAATCAAGTCATCGTTCCCATTAACAAGAAACACACGTACCCAACACTTTCAACTCAAATTCAAGCAAATTCAAGCAAAGCTCACTCAACACTCAGCAGAAGCAAGAGGGTACCAATATCAAGGAGTAGTCTCGGAACCCCGTCCTCCGGCAAAGCAAGAAGTTCCAACGCCCTCTCCGACAGCCTAGCCTGTTTTTTTTTCAAGCCGACAAAAACCGTCAACAACAACCACGGTGGTCAAGAATAAAAAAAACTACCCGTAAGGCAATTACGCTGGCAATGTGAATGAACGAAACTGCACGAACCTGAATTTCGATTATACGGGAAGAGGAAGTGTACTTGCGAGCCTCGACGTCGTTGTAGAATATCTCAGGCGGCGCCTGTATTTCCGGTCGAGAAGCCATCGGCAGAGCGACCCAGAAGAACCAGAAGAAAAGCTGCTCACGAACTGAGTCAAGTCGGACGTTTTCGGCTGAGCGCCGCCAGCAACCGCCGACCGACCGTCCTGAGCCTGCGGAGAGAGAGCGGCGGCGTAAGCGCGTGAGACGGCGGCCGAGATACAGGCGGGAGAGGGAACTAGGGCTTTTCCTTGCTGGGAGCCTTAATGAAATTGGTGCGCCTATAGCAATTTTAACTTCTTCTTTTTCTTTTCTGAACTTTGAGACGCACCCTTTTGATTTTTTTTTAAAATTTATTTAATAAGAATCGTCTTGAACTTTATTTTATAATAAATTTCTTCGTGAAGAACTCGTGTGTATAAATGGTGCGCCTATATCAAGTGACTACAGATAATTATAGATGGACAAAACTTTAATATAAATATAACCATAATAGACGTAATTAACTAATAAATTTTTTATGTTATGAATTCAAACTAGAATTCAAAATATTTATAAGAGATTTCATTGTCTTTTTTTATAGACAAAAATATATTTATTTACGGAAAATAGATTAAAATCTTAATATGTTATTTTATGTTTTATTGATATCATTGTTTTCACTATGTATATGCTCTTTTTGCAGTAAATTTTTAGAAGTAGGCACCCCTTTAGTCTGGTTACAACATTTGTTCCCTAGCCACACCTTCAATCCTTGGGGTTGACTGAAGAACAGCTATTTCAAATGCATATAATTAGCTTCCATTATTATATTTTAAGTTGTATTAGTTTTGTGAAAAATAAATAATTTTTAAAAATACGCAATTATATCACATATAATAATAAATTAATAGAAAATATTTCACCTTTTGCGAAAGTATTTAGATATAGATTGTTATCAATAATAAAAATATTTTTCATTATCTAATTATTTTAGGCGATACAAGCAGTTATTTTTAGAAAAATGTCGCGACCTCCCGAAAGTGAACCACTAATGGATTACTAAGTTCGAAGACTTAGTGCGGACTCTCCTAAGCCCTATCAACCGCAACTTGGTACTCAAAATTTGACCTATTTAAACATATAATTTTATTCAATTAGGAGCCGCCACTAATCAATTGGGGTTGATTAGAAACCCAAGTAAAGTACTTCTGCGAACCAGAGATTCAATAGGTTCGAGGATATGGTTACGCTAAGTTAAACTAGCGCCCTTTCGGTACCCATTCTCTTTAAATTTCAAAAATATTTTTTTACAAGTAATCTTGGTTGATTTTAACCTAAGCCACTAACATGGAAAAGAATGATCATGCAAATCACAATCAATAACATTCAGGAAATCCAAAAGGACGAATATAAAAATCATGATCAACCTAAAAGCAAAATAAGCTATAACTAAAATGCATGCCCTAAACATAAATTCTAAATGGGATGACATCTACTTTTTTGGATTTTTTTAAAATTAATCATATATATAACTCTAGTCTAGATTTAATATGCATGATTCTTACTCTAACGACATATGACGTGCAATTCAAATGGCCTAGCTCTAAAGACATATGTTAATTGAAAACTATTGTAACATGTGTGCAATCTATCTAACGACATATGACGTGCAAATCTAACGACATATGACGTGCAATTCAAATGGCCTAGCTCTAATGAAATATGTTAATTGAAAACTATTGTAACATGAATCTATCTTAGATGACACTAAATATGCATGTGCTACATGACGTGGGATGGATGATGTATTTTGCTATATGCATATGCATGATCTTTTTTCATTTTTTTTATTTTTATGTCTTTTTTGTTAAAAAAATCTATTTAACTAATGAAATTTCCTAAGCTTCTATGTCATATGCAATGTAGACTATAAGACTAGTCCGACATGAAGTGCATTAATATGCATATGCATGATCTTTTTTATTTTTTTTTATTTTTTTTTTATTTTTATGTCCTTTTTGTTAAAAAAACTATTTAACTAATGAAATTTCCTATGCCAATGTAGACTATAAGACTAGCCCGAGCATTAATCTACCCTATTATGCAAAAGATTTTTTTATGCATTTTTTTTGTAAGTTTATTAAAAAAATAACACATAATGCAACCGAGCATATTTTTTATTATTAAGATTTTTTTTAACATGACACAACGACCTCACTCAATTGGAATATGCCAAATATCTCAAGGAAATCACATGAGCTAATTAGGCAATTTTATATTCAAATAAGCGAACGGATTAAGAAATTACCTTGATGGTTTTTCTCCTCTGATTTTACTAATGAGAGCACCTAACCCTATTCCACCTATTCCACAGCCGCTAAAGATGTTTGGCTCGGTCAGTTCTCGCAGCGTGACTTGAGGACGGGTGGTATGTTGCAAGCGTGAGTCCCTCCTTGAGTTGTATTGACTATTTGACCGAAATTTTCAGAGCGCAAAAGTTGAAACTCAACCGATATCAATTCCGGTAAAGAAAATAAAGACCCATAATCTTCTCTTGCGAGCTATGGTCAACTTTGGGTTCGTCCGCAGTGCGGATGGTGCTCGTAGATTTGACCTTGTCAAAGGGACAAGGACGTGGCTGTTTTCCTCTTGGCAATCAACGAGGAAGCCTCGAGACCGCTTTAGAAACCTGCAAAACAGAAAGGACGTGCCGCAACAAGGATTCAACTGGGCCGAAACTTCTCGTCACGGGTCACGAGCAGCAACGGAACAGAGCATCTTCGTTGTCGCTAGTGCAGGCATCGAGCAGCGGCGAGACTCGGGATGGTGGCTTGCGTTGGACGGCAAGGGCGTTGGGCTCAACGGACAGCAGCTTGTCACGGACAAGACTCGGCGCGGCTCGCGGCAATGATCAGACAGGCAAGCTTGGTCGATCGCCGCAGGAACGAAAAGGCAGCGTTGTTGGTGTCGGTCGAGTAGCAAGCTCGTCGAGAGAGGAAGATCACGATGGGAACAGCTGCGGACGGCCGGCGTGCCGCGGACAAGATTGCCGAAGAAGAATCTCCCTTTTCTTTCTCTGTCTTTTTTCTTTGTGAACGGCCTCCCTCGTCCTTTTATACTATTTTCCTTCACCGACTAATCGCTGGACGCATGCATATTCGCTTTCCTCTTTTCTTTCAATCAAACATTCTCATTGATTTCGACCGATTCTTCCTCAGTCCACTTTCCTCAAGATCCACCGCTTCTTTATTCTTATTATTATTTCTTGCTTTTTCTTTCCTTCGATTGGTCCTCTTTATTGACCGAAGTATGTACTCCAACATACGCTCGAGATCAAAATTCTCTTCCCCCTATGCTTGCCTTGATTAAGAACATATGAGCATCTTTCCCTAAACATGCGAATATTCTCGGAATATTCCCATCTTCAAACTCGCCACTCTTTTAACGGTCTAGCCAAATTCTCTTTTCCTACGCTACCCAACTCGTTAAGTTAAAACTTAACCATCAATCAGCCCCCATCCGCCATACGTCCAATGCAAATGCAATAATAATAAATGCTCCTAAAACTATATGCTATGCAATTTAATTCTAATATTTTTTGTTTAGGGGTTAAAATTATTCCCTAAATTTTTGTGCATTAAATTACAAATGATCAATCAAAATTTAGGTGTCAACAAAAAATATTTGTCAAATCACTTATTTTCTTCGAAATAAAAGAAGCCTTAAATATAACTTCACATTTTTAACAATTATATGCATCTAATATATCAATTCAAAAGTAGATTTTGTCTCATTTTATATTTTATAATAAGCCCCAACCTACGTGTTACTTTAGTCTTGTAATGGAATTTAAATTTAAAGGCAAAAACCTATAATTCATCTTAGAAAGGATAAAAAGTTTTTTTATCCCACTTTTCACTAAAACTTACATTCAGCGAACTTTCTTAACCGACCCTACGGTGCAACAACCGACTTCTCGCGCTCTCTTGGTTCTTTTACTTAGATTTCGAATAAATGTTAATCTTCAGTATTTGAAAGTATAGCATAATGCCGATTCGGTATTTGTTTTCTAGAAAAGAATTCATATAGTGGAAGAAAAAGACAATAATATTATTCTATTTCTCCATCCTATTAAAGTAATTAATATTCTTATTAGGGTTAATATTCTCAAAACTCTAAAGTGATACGTTTGTGATAAATTTATTGCAAACTAAATTTTTGGCCACCAAAAACCCAAACTACTACACTTTTGACAAATTTAACGTTTGTTTGTTTCAGTTAAATTTTGTTATCAAATTACTGAGTTTGATAACACATGCCAATTGACTAGTGTATTAGTTTGGGATTTAACTCCTCATTTGTCATAGTTATGCTAGTTATATGGTTTTTTGTATTAATTTAATTTAGTATATTTGTAAAAAAAATGCACCATTTTGTGATTTTTTGCAGTCATAAAAATTAGTTTGAGTTAAATTTATCACAAGTATACTAGTTTGGGGTTTTTTAAGATCATTTGGGGTAAATTTGTCATAAGTATACTAGTTTAGAGTTTTTTGCGGTCAAAAAATTAGTTTTGGATAAATTTGTCATAAATATACTAGTTTGGAGTTTGGCAAGGTATTAACCCATCTTATTAAGTCATTCCAATGATGAGTGGGAATTAATTGTCCAAAAAATATGAAATCTATTGCACATTTATCAATTCAGTCCTAAACATTTTAATTTTGCTACTTAAGTTCATCTTGCTAATTTAGGCTGGAAATCGCTAACGTGAAAGCTAACCTCCTAGATGGCACGACTTGTTTGGGGTTTGGCAAGGTATTAACCCATCTTATTAAGTCATTCCAATGATGAATGGGAAATAATTGTCCAAAAAATATGAAATCTATTGCACATTTATCAATTCAGTCCTAAACATTTTAATTTTGCTAGTTAAGTCCATCTGGCCAATTTAGGCTGGAAATCTCTAACGTGAAAGCTAACCGCCTAGATGGCACGACTTGTACCAACATTTAAATATTTTTTGAATTTTTATTTTTTTTTATTTTTTTCTTTTCCCTTTTCTTTTATTCCTTTTTCTCTTCTTTTATTTACGGTGAAATTTCTTAATGGACCCTTGCCATGGAGGGCTGCCCTTGCCACATTGAGTGACGGTTGCCCTCGCCCCTAGTGAGATCTGCCCTCACTAGATCAAGTGAGGATTGGCGAGGGCGACCCGCCCGCCGCTTGGCCAACAAGGGTGGCCCTTTCCTGAGGCCAAAGGAGGGGGAACAAAGAAAAGAAGGAAAAATAAAAATTAATAAAAATAGAAAAATATTAAAATATTAAATTTGTCCACATAAAGCACCAACTGTCATACGTGGTATTGTTGGCTTCTACATTAGTGGCTTCCGATCAAAATTAGTCATATGGACTTAATTAGCAAGACATGAAAAAGGTTTAGAACTGAATTGACAAAATTGAAAATTTTAAGACTGAATTAACAAAAGTACAATAAGTTTAGGACTTTTTGGACAAATTTTCCCTGATAACAAAAATATTTATAGGATGAAGATAGAGATGGATATTGTTCTCCTTCTGCAATCAAGATAACATGTTCAACCTTTTCAAGATATCCAATTGTCGTAAAAGAAACTGGGGATGATTGGTTCCCGATCTAGTCTGGTCCCGCCCAAGAACCGGGAACTGGACTAGGACGATCGGTTCTCAAATTTTGGGAACATAGACCAGACTAATTGATCCTAGAACCAGGGGCTGACAAATCGACGAGTCCGGTTCAATCTTGTTAGGTTCCAATGAACCAAATCACTTGTTATCATTACATTAAAAAAAAATAGACGTGTGGATCCTTGGAGTGCCAGAACTTAATACGGGAAGACACTTAAGTGCCAAAAGTTCGGAAATGTATACTTAAGTGCCAAAATCAGAGCAAAAATGATCAGTTAAGTGCTAACGGCGAAAAAATCCAGTCAAACTACACACGTGTCATTTTCCGACGATTTTATTTGCTGACAGAGCAATTTTTTCAAAACAAATACCCATGTGGCAATTTTAAAAAAGAAGAAATTATCCACATGGAAAATAAAGTCCTACTAGAAAAAAATTTTAAAAATCGATTTTATTAAAAAAAAAAAAAAAAAAAAAAAAAGGAAGGGGAGGGTGAGGTCTGTGTAGCCCTCATTGCTGCCACCGTTGCCACCCCGCCATTGCCCCCGCCATTGCCACCCCACCATTGCCGTTGCCACCCCACCATCGCCGAGAAGGGCTGGTGACAGTGGGGCAAGGGTTGGTCAAGGTCATCGAGCCCTGGCTAATGGTCGGCGACCTTGGTTGACCTGTGGCGAGGGCCTGTAAGCCCTCACCTAGATCTGGTGAGGGTCGTCGACCCTTGCTCTAGATTTGGGCAATGGCTCATAGGTCCTAACTTTACTGCAAGTTAGCCATGGTCGCCAGCCACTGACTAAGGCCCGACAACCCCGACTAACCCTTGCCCCTTTCTGGCGATGGTGGAGCGACGACAAAGGTGGCCAGCGGTAGCGAGAGCTACACAATCCTCGCTTGATCCTCCCCTTCTTTTTTTTTTTAATTAATCAATTTTATAATAATATATTTTAAAATTTTTTAATATCATTTAATTAATATATTTTTAAATGCCACGTTAGCATAAATAAGACGTCGTTTTGGCTGAGTTTTTGCTGACTCAGCTTTTGGCAAACCACGCAAGCGAGTTATATTATTGAAATAAGCCACATCGGATTTTCGGTGGCCTTCGCCGGAGTTGGCACTTAAGTGATCCAATTTTCAAAAAAAAGTGACACTTAAATATACATTTCGTAACTTTTGGCACTTAAGTATCCTCTCGTGCCAAGTTTTGACACTTGGGCTGTTCTTTTCTCGAAAAAAATATATGTCCATGTGGGTTTCCAATAATATACATCTCCTAATTCAAACACATTTTATTAGAGAGGAAATAAACCTCAAATCAACAAAAAGTTCAATTTACACTTCTACCTTGATTTCGCTCAAGTTAGGGTTAGTAAGAGAAAGGGAAAGAGTATTGGAAAAGTGAAGTTATGATAAAATTTAGAGGTTGTTTTTTTTTTTGTCTAATAAATTTAGAGGGTTTTCAGAAATTTAAAAAAAATAAAAATGATCGGTCCGGTCTGGTTGGTCCAGTTGGTCCGGTTTCCAACTTGGAACTGGGAACCGGATCAACCGACCACTAGTTCCAAAAATGGGAGCCAAGGACCAGACTGATACCCTCTAGGATAGCCCAAGCCCAAAACCAACCGATCCCGTTTAGTTTTGGCAGTTTCCGTTGCATATCCTTAGAAGAAATGGTCTTTGCTTGATCATGCTGCTTTGATGATGCTAGAGTGTTTACCCTTTCTCCACAAGAAAAGTGAAAGAGAAACGGTACAAGGATATAAATTTGCTCGAAGACCACTTCCATATCAGATGTCGTGCCTTCTTCAAGTTGGAGGAGAGGAATTCAAATAAATCACCAAGTCCTCAGAGTTGTTATTGGAGCTGTTCATACTTGGACTTGAGAAGGGGCAGATAGATTCAACTTCTGAAGACTTGGTAACCTGGAGGATAACCTCCTCAATAAACTATATCTCAAAATAATTGCATCCTTAGGGAGTGTTTATTTTGAGGAAAAAAGTTTTTTAGGAATTGATTCTAGACTTTAACCCATTTGATTTTTGGAAAATGATTAGTCAATCCAAACACTTTCCGCTCAATGAAAATATTCATGCATAAATTTAAGAAAGTGAATTCCTAAATTTAAAAACACTTTCCAAAATTGCTCATCTAGAATAATTTAATATTTTTATTATTATTGTTATTTTTTTATTTTTTCTTTTTTTCATTTTCCTTCTTCTTCTCTGGCCAATTGCCAGCCACAATGAATGATCAACCGGAGTTGAGCTCGAGCCTTGCCATTTCTGATGAGGTCGAGCCTCACTTGAGCCTAGCAACACTCAAGCTTGCCAGCTTTGGGCAAGCTCAAGCCTCACCATTTCTAGTGACCTTCAGTTGCACTGGCCTGCACTTGTGCACCAACTGTTGTCAAGGCCTCGCGGTTGGTAGAGAGGAAGAAGAAAAAAAAGAAAAAAATTTAAAATTTTTGATATTATAAAAAAGAAAAGAAAAGAAAATGGAATTTTTTAAATTTAAAAATTATTAAATTCAATTTTTTTGCATGAAATAAAGATATTGAAATAAGATCCAAACTTCAAAAAACATTTTCAATTACATATTACTTAACAAAGGAAAACTAGCCACGATTTTGGAAAATATTTTTTAGGAAATGTATTTTCCTTAATCATTGAGTTTTTCGCAAAATAAACGCACCTTTAGTCATTAAGTAATTTATGTCGTGGAACTAAAACCTTCTTTTCATTAAGGTGCTAAGAAGCGGCAGCTTGGGAGGAGAATAGGATCTCATTTCGTACCTCCCACCGACCATTGTATGACAAATATGACAAATGAGAAAAATTTGTATTAAATGATCTAAACATCAGCGATGAGCTTATCATATGATATACTAAGCTCGTCAACTTTTGTGTGACAAATGAATACATTTCTAGCAAAAAAATATAAGTTATGGTACTCAATACCACACGCAATTGACTTTATTACTAGTTCCAGAGGGACACATCAGCAACATGAATATTTTCAAGATGAAGATGCCAACGGAAAGTGTTCTTTAACTTGGTTGTCTTCTTTAAGTTGGTAAAAGAGTCGTGAAAGAAATGAAGAAATGGTACGGGGATTCAGAATTCATCAAAGACCATTTCAATATCAGGTGTTATGCCTTCTTGAAGCTGAAGGAGAGGAATTGAAACAAATTGCCAAGTCATCGTAGTTGTTATAGGGTGGTTCATCCCTGGACTTGAGAAGGGGAAAATAGATAAAACCTCTGAAGACTTGGTAATCTGCATGAAAACCTGCGAAACAAACTAAATACTGGGTCAAACATTTTCATCTATAAAGAGAGACCATGTTGCCATGCAAGTCCTCACTCCTCCCTCAAGCAATACTTGTCTGTGCAACGATTAGAACTTGAGATCAAGGTTCTAACTCTTGTCCACAACCAAGATGAAGTTTCTTCCGATTAGCTTTCTCATCTTGGCATTGGCAGCTGCCACTACTCTAGCTTACGACCCGGATCCTCTTCAGGACATATGCGTGGCCACCAATGACCTGGAGTCTGGAGGTTGGTCCTCAATTCTTGCATTATTCATGTCTTTCATATCTAGTTTATGATGCGAAACTACAACATGGATTTTTCTTCTTATGCAGTATTTGTGAATGGGAAGTTCTGCAAGGACCCAAAACAAACCACAGCTGATGATTTCCTCTTTATGGGGCTTAGGAAACCTGGAAACACATCGAATCCGCTCGGATCACAAGTCACACAGGCTTTTGTCGACCAATTTCCGGGACTCAACACTCTTGGAATATCCATGGCTCGCATTGACTTTGCCCCGGCGGCCTAAATCCTCCCCACACTCACCCTCGTGGCACCGAGCTTTTAGTTGTGGTGGAGGGTACGCTACTTGTTGGCTTTGTCACATCCAACCAATTAAACAACACTCTCTTCACCAAAGTGCTATATAAGGGGACGTGTTTGTGTTCCCTATTGGTCTCATTCACTTCCAATTGAATATCGGAAACACATACGCGCTAGCCTTTTCCGGTCTTAGCAGCCGAACCCGGGGTCATTACCATTGCTAAAGCCGTCTTTGGAGCGACGCCACCCATTTCAGCTGAAGTTCTCACCAAGGCCTTCCAAGTGGATAAGAAGGTTGTTGACTACCTAGAAGCACAGTTTTGGTATGACAACAACTAAATGAATCTACCATATGTGATGCAAAATAATTGAATTATGATACTTACAATATTAATCTTATTTCCATAAGTGGTTGCTCTAGACACATAACTAGACTATGTACCACATGTATGATTGATTTTGAATAAAAGAATGTTACTTCTCTCTCAACTAATTTCAAATGAAAGACTATTACCTCCCTCCCTCTCATGAGATGATCAGGAAAACTGGGTTCATGCCTCAACTAAATGTCTATAATGGGAATCATCGTGCAATAACAGTAAACTTCATAGAATTTGAAACTTGGAAGGATGTTATCTTAGATTAAATATTGCTTCCCCTATCAATGGAATTTGTTCTCTGAAAAGGGTATCATTAAAAGAATGTCCAACCCTATTAAATAGTCTGATTTGTGTTAAGAGATTGTTTAAAGAAATCATTAGGGCAATCGTTTATACATCCTATCCTCGCGTGGCCAAAAAAAAGAAGAATAGCTTTTATTTCTATTATTAACCTAATATTCTAGAAGTAGCACTATAATATGGATGCGTTTGGTTAAGCATTCTCAAGGGCTTTCGGCCTCCAAAACCCCTTAGGGAAATGCTAAACTATTTTACAACCATTTTGAAATAATTTGGAAATAGCTTTCAAATGAAAGTTAGTATTGGCCAAACTAAAAACTCAATGCTAGTAGGCATTGGGCTCATTTTTTTTCTTCCAAAACCACACTCACAAATTCTTCAAATTTTTGATTTTGTCCCTTGTTTTTTTATTTATTTTAAGTTTGATAATAATGCTAAAAAAATCAAATATATATAATTTTAAAATAAAAAGAGCAAACTTTTCACCAATCCAACAAAGGGCTATAAACGTTGGGGAGGGCTGCATGACCTTGGCCAGGGCCATTGGAGGTCACATGATCCTTGACGAGGGTGGCACGCGACCCGAGTGAAAGTTGCTTAGGTCTCATAGGCTAAGGCGGCCCTCGCCTGGGTCTCGCGAGTTATCAATCCTACGACCTTGCGAGACCCAAGTAGCTATTGCCTAGGTTGCTTGAGGTCAAGCAACCTTGACCCCTAGCTGTCGATGGTCAGCGGCCATAACCCTACGTCGAATCAAAAAAGGGTTTGCTCCTCTTCTTTTTTAATTATATATATATATATATATATATATATGATTTTTTAGCATTATTTTCAAAATTTATATTTAAAAAGTTACATACATTATTTTTTCAATTTTAAACAAATAAAAATAAAAAATAATATTAATCACTCAAAAGGCTTTTTAAATGTGTTTTTTACCAAACAATATTTCTATAAAAAGTTGATTCTCAAAGCGTAATTTACCAAACGATTTGCATTTGCTCAAAGCCCTTTGGGCTAAACTGCTTTGTATTTCCCTAATGAACTTTCAAAATGTTGAACCAAATGCAAATCAATTTCCTTGGGGCATTGAATTCAAGTTTTATAAATCACAGTTGATGACATCTCTCATTTTATAACCAAGGTACCAAATTTTGCAGATAACTTTGCTTTTTCATTAGTATGGCCAAAATTAAAATCTTTCGTGGTCATTTTCCATCTACAATAGAAATGTCGAGTTGAAACCCATATGTTCAGCTAGATAATTATTTCCTCGAATGTCATGGATTACAGTATTATTAATAAATGTGTATGTGTGGACAAAGTCAAAACCTTGAATAAGATATGGATAGCATTGATCTCTTTCTTGAAACAATCAATATTATAATCTCAAATAGACCATCAATGGACATAACGGGGAAGTGCGGAGACACGAATGCGTTACTTCCTAATGAACATATTTTGACAATTTCCCAAAGAACTAGAAAGCTAAGTTGCTTCTCAACCTTAGCTGGGAATAATCTAAGACTCACTCTACAAGGCAATTGGACCAAAAACAAACTTAAGACATATCATGGAGATGGACATGAGTCTGCTTGAAATCCTCGTGTAATTCCAGCTAATTATGCAGCAGAAAATGTCTAATCACATACCAAGAGGAGCCAGCAGATAAAATAAAACATAGGCTATCAATCAACATATAGCAATTCAAGAAAAAATAATCCTAGCAACCCTGAGCCAGACCCCAAAGGAGTACTCAAGAACGGGCAGAGAGAAGATGAATGTCCGCTTGCAGGGACTTGCGTTCGGTTCTGCTGACAAGTCCAATTTATAATTTTCAACTATTCCCTCAGTTGGTGTTTTTCCTTCTCGCTCCGGTTGCATGGAAGCTTAGAGAAGGCAAGCTTGCAGTTCGACACACTGTAATTTAACGAGAGAAGTTGATCAGCTCTTCATGCCTGATGATCCAAACCAGAAGATGCAAGATCCCGGCAAGCAAATTGATTATGTCTCTTCGTCAAGCCAAAAGTTTACCCAATGGACAGGAGACATTCAGTGCTCCAAATTGAATTTCCAATCATCATTCACCAACATCAACTTTTTATTTTCGCACAAGAGGACGTACTTCGGTCAAAGAACTTGTAGTCACACTAGACATAAGTTCTCTCACCAATACATCAAAAATTCCACGAACGTCAATCAAGTCAACATTCCCCTTAGCATGAAACTCACATACAAGACTTTCAACTCAAATTCGAGCGCAACTCACTCGGCACTCACAGAGGCAAGAGGATACCAATATCATGGAGTAATCTCGGAGCTCTGCTGTCCAGCGAAGCATGAAGCTCCAACAGTTTAGCCTGTTCTTTTAAATCGACAAAACCTGTAAACAACCACGTTGGTCAGCAAAGAAAAAAACAAAACACATAATGCAATTACGCGAGCAATGCAAATGCTGAAAACACACAGACCTGAATGTTGATTATACTAGGAAGAGGAAGTGTACCTGCGAGCCTCGATGTTGTTGCAGAATATCTCAGGTGGCACCTGTGTTTCTGGTGAAGAAGCCACCAGCAGAGCGACCACCAAAAGAAGAAGAATAAGTTTGCAGTGGCAGGATTTAAACCCATACAACTCGTTTGTGCGATATTAACAAGCTACGATTTTGACAATGGACTAACATCAAAATGCTGGATTTGGACACATTGTTTCTCTCAATATCTTGATAAAAGTAAAGATTGGCATTATTGAAATCGTTGAAATTCTCAGATCACCTCCAACACCTGCAATTGCATTTGTATTATAATGGAAAATTAGTAATTACGTGCTTCTGTCATTCACAATACGTCTATTAATTAAGTGAAAATAATTGTGATGGCTTGGGCAACCGGATCAGCCTCACAATGATCATTGAAATGTCGTTGTCAACTTAAAGAGCACATAAGTCCCAAGCCACACTCAGCATTGTCATCAAAATCAATGCTTCGTGCTGCCTAGGTGCTTACTTGTTTCACAGTTCGACTTCTGCATATTTGTGAAAACTATTTCCGCAGAAATTCGGTGGGAGCTCTATAAGTTCATGAACCATGGGCGTTCTACCTCCACCCAGCATTGCTCTGTCACGCTTTTGCCCATTGTGGAAAATTCCCCACTGTTGCCTCCCGAAGGAGTCTGGACTGTGTTCGGAGCACGAAAGACACTAAAAAGTGCTTTCTACAGTGGTATTTCTCAGAGTCAGCCGAAGTTGTTTTCCTCAAGGATGGCCCATCACATGGTATTTCTCGAACCATGGACTACGAAATGAACCTGCTCTCGAACTCGTGTTGAGGTGCATGCATGTTTTTAGGACGTGATCAAAACCTTGAATGAGATACGTTCAGCGTTGCTATATCTTGATGCTATCAACCTTACAGCTTCAATTAGAATACAAATGGCTACTGGAGATATACGACGATATGGATGCTTTACTAATTTCCCTTTTCTCTGATAAGTAAAGTGAATATCAAAGCGAACAGAGGTACAAGTAGGCTTATCAGTGAATGCCCACCAGAACTCATGGGATGCTTTACTTCATTACTTTGGTTCAGGATTTTGCGCATTTACTTTGAGAAACTTCAAAAACCATTGGAGTCACTTACTGCTCTTATCTTAGTTTCAGAAAAAGGTACTGTTTTTATGTTGTAGCGACTAGCCCAGAAAAGAAAGAATTGCACCCTTAATCCTCAATTAAGTTATGACTTTTACGCTCCGCGAGCCACTGGAATATCATTAAATGCTCATAAACAAAGTCCAACTGCGAGTTTCTTTTCATTAGGCTGCAGAGAAGAGGCAGCTTAGGAGAAGAACAGTCTCTTTATACCTACCATCCGCGGACCATGCTCGGGAAAACAGAAGAAAAGGCACCCATGACATTAAATGGTTAAACAGTAGTGATGAGCTTATCGTTTACGCAGGAATGCTTCTTTTATCCATTTTTGTGCAACGAAAGAGTGCAACGCAACTCCTCTTGGAGTGGTCTGATTCCTAACGCTAATAAGAGTGAAGTCTTTTTTCAGGAAGCTCTGATACTACTAAGAACCAAATTTTACAAGCTCTCGGCTTCAATCTTGGCTCCCTTCTTGTGCGATACCTGGGTGTGCCCATCATTACTTCACGGCTGAGCAAAGTGGACTGTAATGCCCTTGTATGCCATCTCACTGCTAGAGTCCAATCTTGGACACACTGTTTTCTTTCCTTTGCAGGTCGATTACAACTTATCAAATCGGTGCTACATGCCATTCAAGCTTATTGGGCATCCATCTTTTGGCTCCCGTCTTCGGTAGTGAATAAGATAGAGCTAACTTGTAGACAATTCCTCTGGAAGGGCCTAACCATGGGTTCGGGAGATGCACAAAAGTGTCGTGGGATGATGTGTGTCTCCCCTTTCAGGAAGGAGGCCTTGGTATAAGAAGAATCAGGGACAGCAACAAAGCAGCCATGGCTAAACATATCTGGTTGCTATTCACTGATAAAGAATCGTTATGGTGCAAATGGATCCATGCTACATATCTCAAAAGAAAAAACTTTTGGATCTCTTCTACTCCTACCCATTGTTCTTGGGCTTGGCGGAAAATCCTTGCTTTACGGGTTGAATTTCAACCACATTTCAGATGGAAACTGGGAGATGGGGAATCTATATCGCTTTGGTTTGATCCATGACTAGAATCTGGTCCCCTCAACTCAGTATTCTCAAACAGCTATATTTACCAATCGGACCTTCTTAGACAAGCAAAGGCCAAGGACTTATACTCCCCTGATGGGTGTCAATTACTCCAAGAGCTGCTTCTGTGGCAGATACCGATTCCCCATTTATCAACTGGTCAGGATATTTTCACATGGGTGGAGGACACTGGAGGAAAATTTTCAATGGCTTCGGCTTGGGCCACAGTCCGACGCAGATCAAACCTGGTTCATTGGTCCACGTTTATCTGGGACAAAGCCTTGGCACCTAAACATCAATTTCTTCTCTGGCTTATTACCAAGAACCGTCTCCCCACACAGGTGCTCCTCATGTCATTTAGTAGGATTCCTAATTCGGTCTGTGCCCTATACAACTGTAGACCTGATTCAGTTAATCACTTCTTTTTTGATTACTGTGTATCCAACTCTCTAGCTAACTTTTGGGCTGCGAAGTGTAATCTTCCTTGGAGCAACTCCTCGTGGCCGGACAATCTCCTCTGGGCTATTAATCATATGTCTGGAACAGGATTCTACCGAGAGATAGCTCGGTTCTCTTTTGGTGCTCTTTGCTATATTATTTGGAAGACCAGAAATGACATTCTCTTCCGTGGTCACAACCTCTATGCTCCTTCCATGAAGCTTTACCTCTTTAAGGCGGTTAAAGATAAATGCCTCACGTTCAAGTCGGTGGAAGACACCCCTAGAAACAGAAGGATGCAGCGTAGTTGGGGGATAGACCCTCGGATTTTTGGAGTGGAGCTGCCCTCGGCTTAGCTTAGGATGATCTGGGTCTCTTGTACCTTGTATCCCTAGTATGTCTTTTCCTTTTCTTTTTGGTGACCACGGTACCCTTATACTCCAGTGACATGTCGTCCAGTTGAGTGTTTGCCGGTACCGTGTTCTCACCCCCTCTGTTGTACAGTTCTTTGGTCGATTTATAACAATCTTACCTTACCAAAAAAAAGAAGAAGAAGAGTGCAACGCAACTGAGAAATTGGTAAGAACTTTGGTATTGGGTAACAAAGATGGGGTGAGATCGATAACAAGAATATTTTCAGGATGAAGATGGATATAAATATTTTTCTCCTTCTGCAATCTAGATAATCAATTCAATCTTTTTGAAATATCTTATCGTCGCCGAAGATGTTAAATTATATCTCCAATTTGAATCCATTTGCAGAATCCAAGTCGAGTAAACCAAAAGGGAGGAATTCTTGGTCACTACAGGACAAAAAAAAAGGGCTCATTTATTCTGTGAGTGTCTATTTATTTATAGGGTAGAAAAGAAGTCTTTGTCTAAGAGTCAAGAAAGAAATGGACCTAACTTCTCCTTTCTTTAGTAGTGGTCGGTCAATAAAGGTTTGACCATGAGAGGGACCTAGTGAACGAGCGAGCCATCCAAGCCAAGAGGCGCACAGAGAACAACAGCCAGGAGAAATCCACCGCTCAGTGAAGGAACGATGAAGCTTTTCGGACAACCCAAGTGGCTGTGAACACGTGTTCTTTTTGTTTTTTGCACCGTGAGTTTACATCGAAATTGGGTTGTCTATTTGTAAACATTCTGAATTTGGGCTTATATTTAGGTGTAGAAAACACTTAAGTCCGTGAGCGATTATAACTGTGATTCTCGATTATAATGTATTATTTGCTACTGACTTTCCCTGTGTGGATGTAGTACCATATTCGGACAAAAATAAATCTTTAGTGTCCTTTATTATTTCTCGTTTATTTCTCTCATGATTTTGCATTCACTTAATTTGCAACATCCTGTCATTTCCGCGTTAATATATTGCAACAGTAGAAATGGTCTCCACTTGATCATGCCACTTTGATGATGCTAGAGAGTTTACCTTTTTTTAACAAGAAAAGTGAAGAAGAAACGGTACGAGGATGTAAAATTTCTCGAAGACCACTTCCACATCAGATGTCGTGCCTTCTTCAAGTTGGGGTAGAGGAATTCAAACAAATCACCAAGTCCTCGTAGTTGTTATGGAGCTGTTCATCCTTGGACTTGAGAAGGGGAAGATAGATTCAACTCCTGCAGACTAGGTAATCTGCAGGATGACCTCCTTAATAAACTACATCTTAAAATAATTGCACCCGTAGTCATTAAGTAATTCATGTCTTATAAGAAAGTGGGACCAAAACCTTCTTTTCATTAGGCTGCTGAGAAGTGGCGGCTTGGGAGAAGAACAGGATCTTATTTCCTGCCTCCCACCAACCATGCCCCAGAAAAAGAAAAAAAATTACTAAAAGTATAATTGACAAATAAGAAAAATTGTATTAAACAGTCGAAACATCAGCGATGAACTTATCATATGAACTACTAGGCTCGTCAACTTTGGTGCTAGAAATGGGTGCATTTCTAGCAAATGTTAAAAATTTGGCACTCAGTACTAAACGGGTTTGACTTTTATCACTATTTCTGGAGGAAGACATCAGCAAAATGGATATTCTCAAGATGAAGATGCCTATGGAAACTTGGATTGTTCTTTGGCAATCTAGATAAAGCAAACGCGACTGACTTTCAACATGGGTATTTTCATGAATTTTGGTACTCAGTACCTAATGCAATTGACTTTTATTACCTTGCATATGATATGTTCTTTACTTGGTAGTCTTAATTGAGGGGTAAATGAGTTGTAAAAGAAAGGAAGAAGAAATGGTACGAGGATTCAAAATTCATCAAAGCGCTGGAGGAGAGGAAATAAAACAAATTGCCAAGTCGTAGTAGTTGTTATAGGGTGATTCGTCCCTGGACTTGAGAAAGGGAATATAGATAAAACCTCGGAAGACTTGGTAATCTGCATGAAAACCTGCGAAACAAACTAAATACTGGGTCAAGCATTTTCATCTATAAAGAGAGACCATGTTGCCATGCAAGTCCTCACTCCTCCCTCAAGCTATACTAGTCTCTGCAAGGATTAGAACTTGAGATCAAGGTTCTAACTCTTGTCCACAACCACGATGAAGTTTCTTCCGATTAGCTTTCTCATCTTGGCATTGGCAGCTGCCACTACTCTAGCTTACGACCCGGATCCTCTTCAGGACATATGCGTGGCCACCAATGACCTGGAGTCTGGAGGTCGGTCCTCAATTCTTGCATTATTCATGTCTTTCATATCTAGCTTATGATGCGAAACTACAACATGGATTTTTCTTCTTATGCAGTATTTGTGAATGGGAAGTTCTGCAAGGACCCAAAACAAACCACAGCTGATGATTTCCTCTTTATGGGGCTCCGGAAACCTGGAAACACATCGAATCCACTTGGATCACAAGTCACACAGGCTTTTGTCGACCAATTTCCGGGACTCAACACTCTTGGAATATCCATGGCTCGCATTGACTTTGCCCCTGGCGGCCTAAATCCTCCCCACACTCACCCTCGTGGCACCGAGCTTTTAGTTGTGGTGGAGGGTACGCTACTTGTTGGCTTTGTCACGTCCAACCAATTAAACAACACTCTCTTCACCAAAGTGCTATATAAGGGGACGTGTTTGTGTTCCCTATTGGTCTCATTCACTTCCAATTGAATATCGGAAACACATACGCGCTAGCCTTTTCCGGTCTTAGCAGCCGAACCCGGGGTCATTACCATTGCTAAAGCCGTCTTTGGAGCGACGCCACCCATTTCAGCTGAAGTTCTCACCAAGGCCTTCCAAGTGGATAAGAAGGTTGTTGACTACCTGGAAGCACAGTTTTGGTATGACAACAACTAAATGAATCTACCATATGTGACGCAAAATAATTGAATTATGATACTTATAATATTAATCTTATTTCCATAAGTGGTTGCTCTAGACACATAACTAGACTATGTACCACATGTATGATTGATTTTGAATAAAAGATTGTTACTTCTCTCTCGACTGAATTCAAATAAAAGATTATTACCTACCTCCCTCTCATGAGATGATCAGGAAAACCGGGTTCATGCCTCAACTAAATGTCTAATGGAAATCATCGTGCAATAACAGTAAACTCCGTAGAATTTGAAACTTGGAAGGACGTTATCTTAGATTAAATATTGCTTCCCCTATCAATGGAATTTGTTCTCTGAAAGGGGTATCATTAAAAGAATGTCCAACCCTATTTAATAGTCTGATTTGAAATAGTTTTGTTATTGGGTTAAGAGACTATTTAAAGAAATCATTAGGGTAATCATTTATACATCCCATCCTCGCGTGGCCAAAAAAAAGAAGAATAGCTTTTATTTCTATTATTAACCTGATATTCTAGAAGTAGCACTATAATATGGATGCATTTGGTTAAGCATTCTCAAGGATTTTCGGCCTCCAAAATCCCTTGGGGAAATGCTAAACTATTTTGCAACCATTTTGAAATAATTTGAAAATAGCTTTAAGATGAAGTTAGCATTGGCCAAATTGAAAACTCAATGCTAGTAGGAATTGAGCTCATTTTTTTCTTCCAAAACCATACTCACAAATTTCGCACAACCTTGGTCAGGGCCATCGGAGGTCACATGATCCATGACGAGGGTGGCACGTGACCCGAGTGACCATTGCCTATGTCTCACAGGCTCAAGCGGCCCTCGCTTGGGTCTCGCGAGTTGTCAATCCTACGACCCTTGCAAGACCCAAGTAGCTGTCGCCGAGGTTGATTGAGTTTCAACGACCTCGACCCCCAGCTATTGATGGTCGGCGGCCATAACATTGCGTCAGATTAGAAAAGGGTTTGCTCTTCTTTTGTTTAATTATATATATATGATTTTTTAGCATTATTTTCAAAATTTATATTTAAAAGTTACATACATTATTTTTTCAATTTTAAACAAATAAAAATCAAAACTAATATTAATCACACAAAAGGTTTTTTAAATGTGTTTTTTTACCAAACAATATTTCTATAAAAAGTTTATTCTCAAAGCGTAATTTACCAAACGGTTTGCATTTGCTCAAAGCCCTTTAGGCTAAACTGCTTTGTATTTCCCTAATGAACTTTCAAAATGCTGAACCAAATGCAAGTCAATTTCCTTGGGGCATTGAATTCAAGTTTTACAAATCACAATTGATGACATCTCTCATTTTATAACCAAGGTACCAAATTTTGCAGATATTTTTGCTTTTTCATTAGTATGGCCAAAATTAAAATCTTTCGTGGTCATTTTCCATCTACAATAGAAATGTCGAGTTGAAAACCCATATGTTTAGCTAGATAATTATTTCCTCGCATGTCGTGGTTTACAGTATTATTTATAAATGTGTATGTGTGGACAAAGTCAAAACCTTGAATAAGATATGGATAGCATTGATCTCTTTCTTGAAACAACCAATATTATAATCTCAAATAGACCATCAATGGACATAACGGGGAAGTGTGGAGACACGAATGCGTTACTTCCTATGCACATATTTTGACAATTTCCCAAAGAACTAGAAAGCTAAGTTGCTTCTCAACCTTAGCTGGGAATAATCTAAGACTCACTCTACAAGGCAATTGGACCAAAAACAAACTTAAGACATATCATGGAGATGGACATGAGTCTGCTTGAAATCCTCGTGTAATTCCAGCTAATTATGCAGCAGAAAATGTCTAATCACATACCAAGAGGAGCCAGCAGATAAAATAAAACATAGGCTATCAATCAACATATAGCAATTCAAGAAAAAATAATCCTAGCAACCCTGAGCCAGACCCCAAAGGAGTACTCAAGAACGGGCAGAGTGAAGATGAATGTCCGCTTGCAGGGACTTGGGTTCGGTTCTACTGACAAGTCCGATTTATAATTCTCAACTGTTCCCTCAGTTGGTGTTTTTCCTTCTCGCTCCGGTTGCATGGAAGCTTAGAGAAGGCAAGCTTGCAGTTCGACACACTGTAATTTAACGAGAGAAGTTGATCAGCTCTTCATGCCTGATGACCCAAACCAGAAGATGCAAGATCCCGGCAAGCAAATTGATTATGTCTCTTCGTCAAGCCAAAAGTTTACCCAATGGACAGGAGACATTCAGTGCTCCAAATTGAATTTCCAATCATCATTCACCAACATCGACTTTTTATTTTCGCACAATAGGACGTACTTTGGTCAAAGAACTTGTAGTCACACTAGACATAAGTGTTGGATGTATGCCCTAAAGTTACTATGTAATAGTTACATATTAGGGATTTCAGTTGTACTATTATTATTATTATTTAATTAATGGCAATGACGTATTCATTCATTTGTCCAATTATTTTATGAATGATTCCATAAAATCAGTTGCAACTAGACCTATTCTTGAGACGTTAAGAATATTGTGACGGGTTCATAGTTAGACTGAATCTTTAAACTGTTCCTAGTCAATGAATTATTGAGTGGATATTTATAATCCTATTGAGACCGGTGTGTTCTTAACTTCACGGGGTAAGTACACTAGAGTGCCATTACAGATGGGCGCTCACTTTGGTGTCAAAACTTTTTTTCGCTCACTTGAGTGCCAAATTGGAATAAAATCGATCTCTTGAGTGCCACTTTGCCGTAAAAGCGACGTGGCCGCTAGAATGCCGACGTGGCAGCCGGAAAATAATATTTTAATATTTTAATTAATTTTTTTGAATTTTTTTTTTTTTTTTTTTTTGAATTTTTTTTCTTTTCTTTTTTAAGGCCAGCGAGGGCCACCGTTGACCCTCCCGGCAGCGAAACCCTCGCCTAAATTGGGCGAGGGGGCCCTCGCCGTTGGCCACGAAGGCCTTGGGTGAGGCCGCGCGGCCCCCCGCGGCTACCGAGGGCCATTGCGGCCTTGCCCTGGGGCCGACCGGGCAAGGGCCGCTTGGTCTCGCCGCTGCCGCCGCGGTGAGGCCGCCGACGGCCTCACCTGGGTGGCCTTCGCGGCCGACGGCGAGGGCCCTCGCCCAACTGGGCGAGAGTTCGACGGCTGGCAAGGGTCAACGGTGGCCCTCGTCGGCCTTAAAAAAAAACAAAAAAATAAAAAAAAAATCAAAAAAATTAATTAAAATATTAAAATATTATTTTCCGACGGCCACGTCAGCATTCCAGTGGCCACGTCAGCTTTTCCGGCGAAGTGGCACTCAAGTGATCGATTTCACTCTGATTTGGCACTCAAGTGAGCGAAAAAAAAGTTTTGGCACCAAAGTGAGCGCCGTACGAAAGTAATGGCATTTCTGGTATCCCAACCCCTAACTTCACCATTAAGTATTGGATACTTAAGGGAATGATGAGTCGCAAGTCAATAGGTATTATGATACCTGAGTTAGAACACAGATGTTTGTATTAGACAAATTCACTAAACGTGACGCATATGGAACGATTAGCAACATGAAAGCTTTTAGCGTGATCAATGTCTAATTGTTCATGTTTTGGTCTTGTGTAAATAATCCTTATACCTGAGGCATAGTGTAACTTGTGTGTTGAACAACTATGGTTCACGAGTGCACATAATGCTGGGTCGTTGATCCGTCTTTATACCTGATGGTCATAATTTGTTCATATACGAAGTTGCACGTATACGCAATATGGAATCTGTCTCCTTGTTATATGCAAGGTATAATAATGACGTCCTATGCAATCTAATTATGACAATGCATTGAAATCCTCGGCCGGGGTTGTAACCGAGAATAAATTGTTTATGTCTCAAATAAAATGCATGTCAATTAGATTTGTGCATATGATCGAATTGGTGACTTGACAAATATTCCATGGTCTTTGTTCGATTGGGACATAGTAAGATAGAAGGATTAAATTACATTGTAGCCAAAACTGATAGGTTCATTATGTTCTTAAAGCATTCACACTATTTGGGTAGCCATGACATATTGCTAAATGTCAATCATGGCTTGTAGGACCCAAAGATTTATCGGGACAATTAATTATTTTGTGAGTACTAATGTGTTAGTATAAGTCTTATTACCAGCTTAATGATGAACCTAGGGATATCACACACCATAACCAATTAGGCTAACGTGGAATAAGAGAGAAATAATTTTGCAAATGTGTTTGCAATTATTGCAAGCGCATTGATGAACCTAGGGATGTCACACACCATAACCAATTAGGATAACGTGGAACAAGAGAGAAATAATTTTGCAAATATGTTTGCAATTATTGCAGTTGCATTGATGAACCTAGGGATGTCACACACCATAATCAATTAAGATAACATGGAACAAAAGAAAAATAATTTTGCAAATGTGTTTGCAATTATTGCAATCGCATTGAGTCGACATGAAATTAAATTAAATGGGATTTAATTTAATTTGTATTATAGTCATAAGCCTATGTGCATATGGTGCACATGCATGCCCAAAGTGAATACATGTTAATGTACCCCAAATATGCACATAAAGATTATATCCTCTTTTTATTTTTATTTATTAATTAAAAGATCCACACGATCAACAATTGTTGCTAACCGTGTGCAACGCACATGTGATGTGCAAAATTTCAATTTTGAATAAAATAAAAAAAATTGGTGCGGCATGATGATCAACAACCATTGCTGACCATCATGCATGAAGCCACGACCAGCAACGGTTGCTGGTCGTGGGATGGTTTCCCACGATCGGCAACGGTTGCCGATCGTAACCGCACGTGGAATAGTTCTTATAAAAAGCGTGAATGTGCATTTTTGTGCGCGTACGTACGCAAATGAAAGAAAAAGAGAAGGAAAGGATTCTCTCTTATTTGGGCCGTGACTAAATATCAAGGATACGAAGGATTGTCTCCACAAAATTGCTAGCACCCGCAAGTTCTCTTCGTACGACATCCATTGGTGGTGTGTTTGACCTAGAGGTCTAACGTTTGTGGGGCTCAAACTGAAGAACATTCGAATCAATTCGTTTAAAGCGCGCTTCGAGAGGTAATTCGTTTAACTCCATTTTATATTCAGATTTTTGATTAAAACGCACGAACAACGCCTTTGGAGATACATATATAGAAATATTTTATTTTTGTTTCCGCTATGTTTATATTAATTTGCCTATACATGATTCATGAAACCCCAACAATAAGTTCTCTCACCAATACATCAAAAATTCCACGAACGTCAATCAAGTCAACATTCCCCTTAGCATGAAACTCACATACAAGACTTTCAACTCAAATTCGAGCGCAACTCACTCGGCACTCGCAGAGGCAAGAGGATACCAATATCATGGAGTAATCTCGGAGCTCCGCTGTCCAGCGAAGCATGAAGCTCCAACGCCCTCTCCAACAGTTTAGCCTGTTCTTTTAAATCGACAAAACCCGAAAACAACCACGCTGGTCAGCAAAGGAAAAAACAAAACACATAATGCAATTACGCAAGCAATGCAAATGCTGAAAACACACAGACCTGAATGTTGATTATACCAGGAAGAGGAAGTGTACTTGCGAGCCTCAATGTTGTTGTAGAATATCTCAGGTGGCACCTGTGTTTCTAGTGAAGAAGCCACCAGGAGAGCGACCACCAAAAGAAGAAGAATAAGTTTGCAGTGGCAGGATTTAAACCCATACAACTCGTTTGTGCGATATTAACAAGCTACGATTTTGACAATGGACTAACATCAAAATGCTGGATTTGGACATCTTGTTTCTCTCGATATCTTGATAAAAGTAAAGATTGGCATTATTGAAATGTTGAAATTCTCAGATCACCTCCAACACCTGCAATTGCATTTGTATTATAATGGAAAATTAGTAATTACGTGCTTCTCTGTCGTTCACAATACGTCTATTAATTAAGTGAAAATAATTGTGACGGCTTGGGCAACCGGATCAGCCTCACAATGATCATTGAAATGTCGTTGTCAACTTAAAGAGCACATAAGTCCCAAGCCACACTCAGCATTGTCATCAAAATCAATGCTTCGTGCTGCCTAGGTGCTTACTTGTTTCACAGTTCGACTTCTGCATATTTGTGAAAAATGTTTCTGCAGAAATTTGGTGGGAGCTCTATAAGTTCATGACCCATGGGCGTTCTACCTCCACCCAGCATTGCTCCGTCACGCTTTTGCCCATGGGGGAAAATTCCCCACTGTTGCCTCCCGAAGGAGTCTGGACCGTGTTCGGAGTACGAAAGACACTAAAAAGTGCTTTCTACAGTGGTATTTCTCAAAGTCAGCCGAAGTCGTTTTCCTCAAGGATGGCCCATCACATGGTATTTCTCGAACCATGGACTGCGAAATGAACCTGCTCTCGAACTCGTGTTGAGGTGCATGCATGTTTTTAGGACGTGATCAAAACCTTGAATGAGATACGTTCAGCGTTGCTATATCTTGATGCTATCAACCTTACAGCATCAATTAGAATACAAATGGCTACTGGAGATATACGACGATATGGATGCTTTACTAATTTCCCTTTTCTCTGATAAGTAAAGTGAAGATCAAAGCGAACAGAGGTATAAGTGGGCTCATCAGTGAATGCCCACTAGAACTCACGGGATGCTTTACTTACATTACTTTGGTTCAGGATTTTACGCACTTACTTTGAGAAACTTCAAAAACCATTGGAGTCAGTTGCTGCTACTTTGAGAAACTTCAAAAACCATTGGAGTCAGTTGCTGCTTTTATCTTAGTTTCAGAAAAGGTACTGTTTTTATATTATAGCGACTAGCCCAGAAAAGAAAGAATTGCACCCTTAATCCTCAATTAAGTTATGACTTTTACGCTCTGCGAGCCACTGGAATATCATTAAATGCTCATAAACAAAGTCCAACTGCGAGTTTCTTTTCATTAAGCTGCAGAGAAGAGGCAGCTTAGGAGAAGAACAGTCTCTTTATACCTACCATCCGCGGACCATGCTCGGGAAAACAGAAGAAAAGGCACCCATGACATTAAATGGTCAAACAGTAGTGATGAGCTTATCGTTTACGCAGGAATGCTTCTTTTATCCATTTTTGTGCAACGAAAGAGTGCAACGCAACTGAGAAATTGGTAAGAACTTTGGTATTGGGTAACAAAGATGGGGTGAGATCGATAACAAGAATATTTTCAGGATGAAGATGGATATAAATATTTTTCTCCTTCTGCAATCTAGATAATCAATTCAATCTTTTTGAAATATCTGATCGTCGCCGAAGATGTTAAATTATATCTCCAATTTGAATCCATTTGCAGAATCCAAGTCGATTAAACCAAAAGGGAGGAATTCTTTTTTTTTTTTTTTGGTAAGGTAAGTAGTATTAACTTTTAACCAATAAGTTATGTTATTTGGAAGACAAGAAATGACTGTCTCTTCAGGGGTAAAAAGTTCTTCATCTCGGCAATGAAGCAACACTTAGCTAAGGCAATCAAAGACAAAGCTCTATCCTTCAAGTCTGTCAAAGACTCCCAAGAAACAGAAGGTTGCAGCGATGTTGGGGGATCCACCCTCGAATTTTTGAGAGATCCCTCGTGTAGGCCCACCATATGCTTCGGAAGTGGCCACCTAGCTTCTTTATAGCTTCTTATTTGTATTTCCTGCTTTGTTGGAATTGGTACCCCCTCACTCAGGTGACATGTCGTCCCGTTGAGTGAAGTCGGTACCGATCTCCATTTCTTTTGTACAGTTTGCTGGTTTGAAAAGTCAATATAACTTACCATTACCAAAAAAAAAAAAAACTTTTAACCAATAAGAATGTACAGGGGGAGACATGGCACCAACATGCACTCTTCAAGACTACACGTCAGTAGAGTGGATGGGTACCATGTTCACAAAATACAGGACCAAACCAGCAGAAAAGTACAAAACTCAATCCTAAAGGACTAAATCACTTAACCGATCCTCGATTGTCCGCTAAATATAGAGGGGTCTAGGCCCCAAGACCGCTGCAGCCGTCTATTGCAGGGATTATCCTGAACAGTTTTGTAGGATAATGTCTTATCCTTAACAACCTTTATCAAGTGCTGCTTCATTGCCAGGATGAATAGGTTGGAAGCTTGAAATAGTATATTGTTCCTGGACTTCCAAATAACATAACATAGTGCGCCAAAAGAAAACCGAGAAATCTCACCATGGAAATCCTTACCAGCCAAAGCCCTTGTAGCCCAACATAGATTTTCCTTCCAGGAATGGTTGGACCAAGCAAGGTTGCATTTGGCAGCCCAAAAAGTTAGCAAAATGTTCGAGACTTGGCATTGAAAGAACAAATGATCGTGGGAATCCGGTACCGAATTACAAAAGGCACAGGCTGTGGAATTAATTCATCCATAGGCCAGCAATGATACCTGCGTAGGAAGTCGAAACTTGGCAGCCAGCCATAAAATGAACTGGTGGCGTGGGACAAGGGATTTGTTCCAAACAAGTGAGGCCCATGTAACCATTGCAGATTTTCGCCGAATAGATGTCCAAGCTGAGGCAATAGAAAATTTACCAGAGGGTTCCAAGACCCAAATGAGTTTGTCCTGGCCCCGAGTTATAGGGGGATCACTATGCCCCGGGAGGACAAGTCGTGCTCGATGGAGAGGCCCGCCGGAGAGAATAAATCAGCAAGCGTGGCCTCTCTTGTGAGGTCAGAACGATAGATTTCAGCATCTGAATATAACAAATTTAGAGGCCCTGAATCCAGCTAGGTATCATGTGACAGCCCGAGCGACGGTGCGCGAGGAGGAGGGATGGCGGTGGGGGGTCACATGTCTCTTGCCTAGGGGAGAGTCCCACATCGCCTAGGGGGAGTCCCGGGATGGTTTATAAGGCTGGGATCCCTCTTTCCGAGTAACGCGTTTCACACATGCTTCGTGCCGAGAACAAAGCCTTGAGGGAAAAGACCGTGGCTGGGATGGCGATGCGTTCGCGCCAGGGCGGGTGACCAAAGAGGACAATATTGGGCTGGGCTGAGGGATGGCAGTGCGGCTGCGCCTCTACCCTAGACAACGCGTTTCACGTACGCTTCCGCTGCGTTGAAAACAAAGCCTTGAGGGGTGAGGAAGGGCCCGTTGAGCGCCTCGCCCAAAGAGGACAATATTGGGTTGGGATGAGGAAGGGCCCGTTGAGCGCCTCTACCCCAGACAACGCGTTTTAAAGCCGTGCGGGTCTCGGCCCAAAGCGGACAATATTACTCAGCGAGCCCCAGGTCCTTACAATAAAGACACTGGAGATTTATTTTGGTCCGAATATCGGTACTACATCCACACAAGGAATGCCAACAGCACTAATACATTATAATCAAGAATCACAATTACAATTGTTCATGTGCTTAAGTATTTTCTACAATTAGATATAAGCCCAAATCCAAAGTATTTACAAATAAACAAGTAAACAACCCAATTTAGATGTAAATTTACTGCGCAAAAAAAAAAAACACGTGTTCACAGCCACTTCGGACGTCCGAAAAGCTTCATCGTTCATTCACTGAGCGGCGGATTTCTCCTGGCTGTTGTTCTCTGTGCGCCTCTTGGCTTGGATGGCTCGCTCGTTCACTAGGTCCCTCTCATGGTCAAACCTTTACTGACCGACCACTACTAAAGAAAGAAGAGAGAAGTTACGTCCATTTCTTTCTTGACTCTTAGACAAAGACTTCTTTTATAAATAAATAGATACTCACAGAATAAATGAGCCCTTTTTTTTTGTCATGTAGTGACCAAGAATTCTTCCCTTTTGGTTTAATCGACTTGGATTCTGAATATGGATTCAAATTGGAGATATAACTTAACATCTTCGGCGACGATCAGATATTTCAAAAAGATTGAATTGATTATCTAGATTGCAGAAGGAGAAAAATATCCATATCCATCTTCATCCTGAAAATATCCTTGTTATCGATCTCACCCCATCTTTGTTACCCAATACCAAAGTTCTTACCAATTTCTTAGTTGCGTTGCACTCTTTCGTTGCACAAAAATGGATAAAAGAAAGCATTCCTGCGTAAACGATAAGCTCATCACTACTGTTTGACCATTTAATGTCATTGGTGCCTTTTCTCCTGTTTTCCCGAGCATGGTCCGCGGATGGTAGGTATAATTCTTCTCCTAAGCTGCCCCTTCTCTGCAGCCTAATGAAAAGAAACTCGTAGTTCGGCTTTGTTTATGAGCATTTAATGATATTCCAGTGGCTCCCAGAGCGTAAAAGTGTTAACTTGAGAATTAAGAATGCAATTCTTTCTTTTCTGGGCTAGTCGCTATAATATAAAAACGGTACCTTTTTCTGAAACTAAGAGCAGTAACTGACTCCAATGGTTTTTGAATTTTGTCAAAGTAAGTGCGCAAAATCCTGAACCAAAGTAATGTAAGCAAAGCATTCCATGAGTTCCAGTGGGCATTCACTGACGAGCCCACTTATACCTCTGTTTGCTTTGATCTTCACTTTACTTATCAGAGGAAAGGGAAATTAGTAAAGCATCCGTATCCTCGTATATCTCCAGTAGCCATTTGTATTCTAATTGAAGCTGTAAGGTTGATAGCATCAAGATATAGCAACGCTGTACGTATCTCATTCAAGGTTTTGATCACATCCTAAAAACATGCATGCACCTCAACACGAGTTCGAGAACAGGTTCATTTCGCAGTCGATGGTTCGAGAAATACCATGTGATGGGCCATCCTTGGGGAAAACAACTTCGGCTGACTTTGAGAAATACCACTGTAGAAAGCACTTTTTAGTGTCTTTCGTGCTCCGAACACAGTCCAGACTCCTTCGGGAGGCAACAGTGGGGAATTTTTCCCCATGGGCAAAAGCGTGACGGAGCAATGCTGGATGGAGGTAGAACGCCCATGGGTCATGAACTTATAGAGCTCCCACCGAATTTCTGCGGAAACAGTTTTCACAAATATGCAGAAGTCGAACTGTGAAACAAGTAAGCACCTAGGCAGCACGAAGCATTGATATGATGACAATGCTGAGTGTGGCTTGGGACTTATGTGCTCTTTAAGTTGACAACGACATTTCAATGATCATTGTGAGGCTGATCCGGTTGCCCAAGCCATCACAATTATTTTCACTTAATTAATAGACGTATTGTGAATGACAAAGAAGCACGTAATTACTAATTTTCCATTATAATACAAATGCAATTGCAGGTGTTGGAGGTGATCTGAGAATTTCAACGATTTCAATAATGCCAATCTTTACTTTTATCAAGATATCGAGAGAAACAAGGTGTCGAAATCCAGCATTTTGATGTTAGTTCATTGTCAAAATCGTAGCTTGTTAATATCGCACAAACGAGTTGTATGGGTTTAAATCCTGCCACTGCAAACTTGTTCTTATTCTTTTGGTGGTCGCTCTGCTGGTGGCTTCTTCACCAGAAACACAGGTGCCACCTGAGATATTCTACAACAACATCGAGGCTCGCAAGTACACTTCCTCTTCCTGGTATAATCGACATTCAGGTCCATGTGTTTTCAGCATTTGCATTGCTCGCATAATTGCATTATGTGTTTTGTTTTTTTCTTTGCTGACCAACGTGGTTGTTTACAGGTTTTGTTGATTTAAAAGGACAGGCTAAACTGCTGGAGAGGGCGTTGGAGCTCCTTGCTTTGCCAGAAGGCAGAGTTCCAAGATTACTCCTTGATATTGGTATCCTCTTGCCTCTGCGAGTGCCGAGTGAGTTGCGCTAGAATTTCAGTTGAAAGTGTTGTATGTGAGCTTCATGCCAAGGGGAATGTTGATTTGATTGACGTTCGTGGAATTTGATGTATTGGTGAGAGAAGTTATGTCTAGTGTGACTACAAGTTCTTTGACCGAAGTACGTCCTCTTGTGCGAAAATAAAAAGTTGATGTTGGTGAATGATGATTGGAAATTCAATTTGGAGCGCTGAAGAATGTCTCCTGTCCATTGGGTAAACTTTTGGCTTGACGAAGAGACATGGTCAATTTGCTTGCCGGGATCTTGCATCTTCTGGTTCGGGTCATCAGGCATGAAGAGCTGATCAACTTCTCTCGTTAAATTACAGTGTGTCGAACTGCAAGCTTGCCTTCTCTAAGCTTCCATGCAACCGGAGCGAGAAGGAAAAACACCAACTGAGGGAACAGTTGAGAATTATAAATTGGACATGTCAGCAGAACCGAACCCAAGTCCCTCCAAGCAGAAATTCATCTTCACTCTGCCCCTTCTTGAGTACTCCTTTGGGGTCCGGCTCAGGGTTGCTAGGATTATTTTTTCTTGAATTGCTATATGTTGATTGATAGCCTATGTTTTATTTTATCTGCTGGCTCCTCTTGGTATGTGATTAGACATTTTCTGCTGCATAATTAGCTGGAATTACACGAGGATTTCAAGCAGACTCATGTCCATCTCCATGATATGTCTTAAGTTTGTTTTTGGTCCAATTGCCTTGTAGAGTGAGTCTTAGATTATTCCCAGCTAAGGTTGAGAAGCAACGTAGCTTTCTAGTTCTTTGGGAAATTGTCAAAATATGTGCATAGGAAGTAACGCATTCGTGTCTCCACACTTCCCCGTTATGTCCATTGATGGTCTATTTGAGATTATAATATTGGTTTTCAAGAAAGAGATCAATGCTATCCATATCTTATTCAAGGTTTTGACTTTGTCCACACATACACATTTATAAATAATACTGTAAACCACGACATGCGAGGAAATAATTATCTAGCTAAACATATGGGTTTTCAACTCGACATTTCTATTGTAGATGGAAAATGACCACGAAAGATTTTAATTTTGGCCATACTAATGAAAAAGCAAAAATATCTGCAAAATTTGGTACCTTGGTTATAAAATGAGAGATGTCATCAATTGTGATTTGTAAAACTTGAATTCAATGCCCCAAGGAAATTGACTTGCATTTGGTTCAGCATTTTGAAAGTTCATTAGGGAAATACAAAAAGCAGTTTAGCCTAAAGGGCTTTGAGCAAATGCAAACCGTTTGGTAAATTACGCTTTGAGAATAAACTTTTTATAGAAATATTGTTTGGTAAAAAAACACATTTAAAAAGCCTTTTGTGTGATTAATATTAGTTTTGATTTTTATTTGTTTAAAATTGAAAAAAATAGTGTATGTAACTTTTTAAATATAAATTTTGAAAATAATGCTAAAAAATCATATATATATATATATATATATATATATATATATAATTAAACAAAAGAAGAGCAAACCCTTTTCGATTTGACGCAGGGTTATGGCGCCAACCATCGATAGCGGGGGTCGAGGTCGCCGAAACTCAAGCAACCTAGGCGACAGCTACTTGGGTCTTGCAAGGGTCGTAGGATTGACAACTCGCGAGACCCATGTAAGGACCTAGGGCTCGGCGAGTAATATTGTCCGCTTTGGGCCGAGACCCGCACGGCTTTAAAACGCGTTTTAAAGCCGTGCGGGTCTCGGCCCAAAGCGGACAATATTACTAAGCGAGCCCCAGGTCCTTACATATCAAACCATAGCGAGACCGATTCACCAGTACCTACGTGCCAATAAAAGAGGGGGCGAGTTTCAATTCTCAGAGACAGGATTTTACGCCAAGCCCACGAGCAGAAGGTCGGGACCGAAGTAATCCAGAAATTCTTTCATTTAAGATAGTTCGCATGGATCCATTTGCACCAAAGGGATTCTTTATCTGTGAAAAGGACCCAAATGTGTTTGAACATTGCCGTTCTATTGTTGTCACGTATCTTGCGGATCCCAAGTCCGCCTTCCTTAGTCGGGAGGCACACATCTTCCCAAGATACCTTGGCTCCCCTCGGGCCTAGGGTAGGGCCTTTCCATAAGAACTGTCTACATATTTGTTCTATACAGTCAACCACCGAGGAAGGCAACCAAAATATAGATGCCCAGTAGACTTGAATAGCATGCAGGACAGTCTTAATTAGAAGTAAACGACCCGCAAATGAAAGGAACCGATGAGTCCATGATTGTACTCGAGCAGTGAGGAGGCTTACCAGGGCTTGGCAGTCCACTTTTCTGAGGCGAGTAGTTATTATAGGAACCCCCAAATAACGAATCGGGAGGGAGCCTAGGTTGAAGCCGAAGGTCTGTGAGATCTGGGCTTTGACATTCAGTGTGCCACCTGAGATGAATAATTCACTTTTATCAGCATTAGGCACAAGACCGCTCCACAGTGAGAAGGTATCAAGGGCTTCTTTCACTCTCAAGATGGATGGCATACAAGCTTCACTGAAGATGAACACATCATTTGCAAAGAAAAGGAAAGTAAGCCGAGTTGCTCTGCATCTCCAGTAGTACTTATAGCCAGGCCTTCGAGATTGAGATTCCAATAGTCCAGTAAAGACTTCCATGGCCAGGGTGAATAGATAGGGAGACATAGGATCGCCCTGCCTTAAACCCCTAGTACTAGGGATGAAGCCATGAAGCTCCCCATTAATGGCAATGGAGAATTTAGGAGTGCGAACACAAGTCATGACGAGCTTAATAAAATGTGCGGGAAACCCGAATGCTCCTAGCGTTGCCTCCAAGAAGTCCCAATCGAGGGTGTCATATGCTTTCCTAAAATCCACTTTGATAGCACACTTAGGTAAATAGGGCTTCGAATGGAAGCCACTGAATAGTTCTTGTGCAAGCAAAATATTATCAGTGATGCGTCTACCCTTTACAAATGCTGTTTGAGTAGGACTGATTATGTTCGGGAGAACTGCTGCAAGTTTATTGGAGAGGATCTTGGTAATGCATTTGTATACGGTGTTACAACAGGCTATGGGCCGGTATTCCGATACCGAAGTGGCATTAGGAATCTTGGGCACCATAGTAAGAATGGTGTTGTTTATCTCTTTGAGTAAAGAACCAGATTGAGAGAAATTCAGAATAGCCTCAACAACCAATGGACCAACCATGTCCCAATTCTTTTTGCAAAAGTCCGAGTTGTATCCATCCGGCCCCGGAGCCTTGTTCCCCGCTAGGGAGGAATTCTTGGTCACTACAGCACAAAAAAAAAGGGCTCGTTTATTCTGTGAGTATATTTATTTATAGGGTAGAAAAGAAGTCTTTGTCTAAGAGTCAAGAAAGAAATGGACGTAACTTCTCTTCTTTCTTTAGTAGTGGTCGGACAGTAAAGGTTTGACCATGAGAGGGACCTAGTGAACGAGCGAGCCATCCAAGCCAAGTGGCGCACAGAGAACAACAGCCAGGAGAAATCCACCGCTCAGTGAAGGAACGATGAAGCTTTTCGGACAACCCAAGTGGCTGTGAACACGTGTTCTTTTTGGTTTTTGCACCGTGAGTTTACATCTAAATTGGGTTGTCTATTTGTAAACATTCTGAATTTGGCTTATATTTAGGTGTAGAAAACACTTAAGTCTGTGAGCGATTATAATTGTGATTCTCGATTGTAATATATTATTTGCTACCGACTTTCCCTGTGACTTTCCCTGTGTGGATGTAGTACCGTATTCGGACAAAAATAAATCTTTAGTGTCCTTTATTATTTCTCGTTTATTTCTCTGGTGATTTTACATTCATTTAATTTGCAACATCCTGTCATTTCCGCGTTAATATATTACAACAGTAGAAATGGTCTCCAGTTGATCATGCCGCTTTGATGATGCTAGAGAGTTTACCTTTTTTTAACAAGAAAAGTGAAGAAGAAACGGTACAAGGATGTAAAATTTCTCGAAGACCACTTCCACATCAGATGTCGTGCCTTCTTCAAGTTGGGATAGAGGAATTCAAACAAATCACCAAGTCCTCGTAGTTGTTATGGAGCTGTTAATCCTTGGACTTGAGAAGGGGAAGATAGATTCAACTCCTGAAGACTAGGTAATCTGCAGGATGACCTCCTTAATAAACTACATCTTAAAATAATTGCACCCGTAGTCATTAAGTAATTCATGTCTTATAAGAAAGTGGGACTAAAACCTTCTTTTCATTAGGCTGCTGAGAAGTGGCGGCTTGGGAGAAGAACAGGATCTTATTTCCTGCCTCCCACCAACCATGCCCCAGAAAAAGAAAAAAAATTACTAAAAGTATAATATGACAAATAAGAAAAATTGTATTAAACAGTCGAAACATCAGCGATGAACTTATCATGTGAACTACTAGGCTCGTCAACTTTGGTGCTAGAAATGGGTGCATTTCTAGCAAATGTTAAAAATTTGGCACTCAGTACTAAACGGGTTTGACTTTTATCACTATTTCTGGAGGAAGACATCAGCAAAATGGATATTCTCAAGATGAAGATGCCTATGGAAACTTGGATTGTTCTTTGGCAATCTAGATAAAGCAAACGCGACTGACTTTCAACATGGATATTTTCATGAATTTTGGTACTCAGTACCTAATGCAATTGACTTTTATTACCTTGCATATGATAGGTTCTTTACTTGGTAGTCTTAATTGAGGGGTAAATGAGTTGTAAAAGAAAGGAAGAAGAAATGGTACGAGGATTCAAAATTCATCAAAGCGCTGGAGGAGAGGAAATAAAACAAATTGCCAAGTCGTAGTAGTTGTTATAGGGTGATTCATCCCTGGACTTGAGAAAGGGAATATAGATAAAACCTCGGAAGACTTGGTAATCTGCATGAAAACCTGCGAAACAAACTAAATACTGGGTCGAACATTTTCATCTATAAAGAGAGACCATGTTGCCATGCAAGTCCTCACTCCTCCCTCAAGCTATACTAGTCTCTGCAAGGATTAGAACTTGAGATCAAGGTTCTAACTCTTGTCCACAACCACGATGAAGTTTCTTCCGATTAGCTTTCTCATCTTGGCATTGGCAGCTGCCACTACTCTAGCTTACGACCCGGATCCTCTTCAGGACATATGCGTGGCCACCAATGACCTGGAGTCTGGAGGTTGGTCCTCAATTCTTGCATTATTCATGTCTTTCATATCTAGCTTATGATGCGAAACTACAACATGGATTTTTCTTCTTATGCAGTATTTGTGAATGGGAAGTTCTGCAAGGACCCAAAACAAACCACAGCTGATGATTTCCTCTTTATGGGGCTTAGGAAACCTGGAAACACATCGAATCCGCTCGGATCACAAGTCACACAGGCTTTTGTCGACCAATTTCCGGGACTCAACACTCTTGGAATATCCATGGCTCGCATTGACTTTGCCCCTGGCGGCCTAAATCCTCCCCACACTCACCCTCGTGGCACCGAGCTTTTAGTTGTGGTGGAGGGTACGCTACTTGTTGGCTTTGTCACGTCCAACCAATTAAACAACACTCTCTTCACCAAAGTGCTATATAAGGGGACGTGTTTGTGTTCCCTATTGGTCTCATTCACTTCCAATTGAATATCGGAAACACATACGCGCTAGCCTTTTCCGGTCTTAGCAGCCGAACCCGGGGTCATTACCATTGCTAAAGCCGTCTTTGGAGCGACACCACCCATTTCAGCTGAAGTTCTCACCAAGGCCTTTCAAGTGGATAAGAAGGTTGTTGACTACCTGGAAGCACAGTTTTGGTATGACAACAACTAAATGAATCTACCATATGTGACGCAAAATAAGTGAATTATGATACTTACAATATTAATCTTATTTCCATAAGTGGTTGCTCTAGACACATAACTAGACTATGTACCACATGTATGATTGATTTTGAATAAAAGATTGTTACTTCTCTCTCGACTGAATTCAAATAAAAGATTATTAGCTCCCTCCCTCTCATGAGATGATTAGGAAAACCGGGTTCATGCCTCAACTAAATGTCTATAATGGAAATCATCGGGCAATAACAGTAAACTCCGTAGAATTTGAAACTTGGAAGGATGTTATCTTAGATTAAATATTGCTTCCCTTATCAATGGAATTTGTTCTCTGAAAAGGGTATCATTAAAAGAATGTCCAACCCTATTTAATAGTCTGATTTGAAATAGTTTTGTTATTGGGTTAAGAGACTATTTAAAGAAATCATCAGGGTAATCGTTTATACATCCCATCCTCGCGTGGCCAAAAATAAGAAGAATAGCTTTTATTTCTATTATTAACCTGATATTCTAGAAGTAGCACTATAATATGGATGCGTTTGGTTAAGCATTCTCAAGGGTTTTCAGCCTCCAAAACCCCTTGGGGAAATGATAAACTATTTTGCAACCATTTTGAAATAATTTGAAAATAGCTTTCAGATGAAGTCAGCATTGGCCAAACTGAAATCTCAATGCTAGTAGGAATTGAGCTCATTTTTTTCTTCCAAAACCATACTCACAAATTTCGCACAACCTTGGCCAGGGCCATCGAAGGTCACATGATCCATGACGAGGGTGGCACGTGACCCGAGTGACCGTTGCCTATGTCTCATAGGCTCAAGCAGCCCTCGCTTGGGTTGTAAGGACCTGGGGCTCGCTGAGTAATATTGTCCGCTTTGGGCCGAGACGCTCAACGGGCCCTTCCTCACCCCTCAAGGCTTTGTTTTCAACGCAGCGGAAGCGTACGTGAAACGCGTTGTCTGGGGTAGAGGCGCAGCCGCACTGCCATCCCTCAGCCCAGCCCAATATTGTCCTCTTTGGTCACCCGCCCTGGCGCGAACGCATCGCCATCCCAGCCACGGTCTTTTCCCTCAAGGCTTTGTTCTCAGCACAGCGGAAGCATGTGTGAAACGCGTTACTCAGGGAAGAGGGATCCCAGCCTTATAAACCATCCCAGGACTCCCCCCCTAGGCGATGTGGGACTCTCCCCTAGGCAAGAGACATGTGACCCCCCACCGCCATCCCTCCTCCTCGCGCACCGTCGCTCGGGCTGTCACATTTATTATTTGTTGTTTATTTCTCCGATGATTTCACATTTACTCAATTTGCAACATCCTGTCATTTCTACATTAATATATTGCAACAGAAGAAATGGTCTCTATTTGATCATGCTGCTTTGATGATGCTAGAGAGTTTACCTTTTCTTAACAAGAAAGTGAAGAAGAAATGGTACACGGATGTAAAATTTATCGAAGACCACTTCCACATCAGATGTCGTGCCTTCTTCAAGTTGGAGTAGAGGAATTCAAACAAATCACCAAGTCCTTGTAGTTGTTATGGAGCTGTTCATCCTTGGAATTGAGAAGAGGAAGATAGATTCAACTCCTGAAGACTAGGTAATCTGCAGGATGACTTCCTTAATAAACTACATCTTAAAATAATTGCACCCGTAGTCATTAAGTAATTCATGTCTTATAAAGAAAGTGGGACTAAAACCTTCTTTTCATTAGGCTGCTGAGAAGTGGCGGCTTGGGAGAAGAACAGGATCTTATTTCCTGCCTCCCACCAACCATGCCCCAGAAAAAGAAAAAAACCTACTAAAAGTATTATATGACAAATAAGAAAAAATGTATTAAACTATCGAAACATTAGCGATGAATTTATCATATGAACTACTAAGCTGGTCAACTTTGGTGCTAGAAATGGGTGCATTTCTAGCAATGTTAAAAATTTGGCACTGAGTACCAAACGCGTTTGACTTCTATCACTATTTCTGGAGGAAGACATCAGCAAAATGGATATTCTCAAGATGAAGATGCAAATGGAAACTTGGGCTGTTCTTTGGCAATCTAGATAAAGCAAACGCGACCGACTTTCAACATGGATATTTTCATGAATTTTGGTACTCAGTACCTAATGCGATTGACTTTTATTACCTTGCATATGATATGTTCTTTACTTGGTAGTCTTAATTGAGGGGTAAATGAGTTGTAAAAGAAAGGAAGAAGAAATGGTACGAGGATTCAAATTCATCAAAGCGCATTCTTTAAGCTGGAGGAGAGGAAATAAAACAAATTGCCAAGTCGTCGTAGTTGTTATAGGGTGATTCATCCCTGGACTTGAGAAAGGGAATATAGATAAAGCCTCGGAAGACTTGGTAATCTGCATGAAAACCTGCGAAACAAACTAAATACTGGGTCGAACATTTTCATCTATAAAGAGAGACCATGTTGCCATGCAAGTCCTCACTCCTCCCTCAAGCTATACTAGTCTCTGCAAGGATTAGAACTTGAGATTAAGGTTCTAACTCTTGTCCACAACCACGATGAAGTTTCTTCCGATTAGCTTTCTCATCTTGGCATTAGCAGCTGCCACTACTCTAGCTTACGACCCGGATCCTCTTCAGGACATATGCGTGGCCACCAATGACCTGGAGTCTGGAGGTCGGTCCTCAATTCTTGCATTATTCATGTCTTTCATATCTAGCTTATGATGCGAAACTACAACATGGATTTTTCTTCTTATGCAGTATTTGTGAATGGGAAGTTCTGCAAGGACCCAAAACAAACCACAGCTGATGATTTCCTCTTTATGGGGCTTAGGAAACCTGGAAACACATCGAATCCGCTCGGATCACAAGTCACACAGGCTTTTGTCGACCAATTTCCGGGACTCAACACTCTTGGAATATCCATGGCTCGCATTGACTTTGCCCCCGGTGGCCTAAATCCTCCCCACACTCACCCTCGTGGCACCGAGCTTTTAGTTGTGGTGGAGGGTACGCTACTTGTTGGCTTTGTCACATCCAACCAATTAAACAACACTCTCTTCACCAAAGTGCTATATAAGGGGGACGTGTTTGTGTTCCCTATTGGTCTCATTCACTTCCAATTGAATATCGGAAACACATACGCGCTAGCCTTTTCCGGTCTTAGCAGCCAGAACCCAGGGGTCATTACCATTGCTAAAGCCGTCTTTGGAGCGGCACCACCCATTTCAGCTGAAGTTCTCACCAAGGCCTTCCAAGTGGATAAGAAGGTTGTTGACTACCTGGAAGCACAGTTTTGGTATGACAACAACTAAATGAATCTATCATATGTGATGCAAAATAATTGAATTATGATACTTACAATATTAATCTTATTTCCATAAGTGGTTGCTCTAGACACATAACTAGACTATGTACCACATGTATGATTGATTTTGAATAAAAGAATGTTACTTCTCTCTCAACTGATTTCAAATAAAAGACTATTACCTCCCTCCCTCTCATGAGATGATCAGGAAAACCGGGGTCATGCCTCAACTAAATGTCTATAATGGGAATCATCGTGCAATAACAGTAAACTCCGTAGAATTTGAAACTTGGAAGGACGTTATCTTAGATTAAATATTGCTTCCCCTATCAATGGAATTTGTTCTCTGAAAAGGGTATCATTAAAATTAAAAGAATGTCCAACCCTATTAAATAGTCTGATTTGTGTTAAGAGATTGTTTAAAGAAATCATCAGGGCAATCGTTTATACATCCTATCCTCGCGTGGCCAAAAAAAAGAAGAACAGCTTTTATTTCTATTTTTAACCTAATATTCTAGAAGTAGCACTATAATATGGATGCGTTTGGTTAAGCATTTTCAAGGGCTTTCGGCCTCCAAAACCCCTTGGGGAAATACTAAACTATTTTGCAACCATTTTGAAATAATTTGGAAATAGCTTTCAAATGAAAGTTAGCATTGGCCAGATTGAAAACTCAATGCTAGTAGGCATTGGGCTCATTTTTTTCTTCCAAAACCACACTCACAAATTCTTCAAATTTTTGATTTTGTCCATCGTTTTTTATTTATTTTAAGTTTGATAATAATGCTAAAAAAATCAAATATTTATAATTTTAAAAGAAAAAGAGCAAACTTTTCACCAATCGACGAAGGGCTATAGACGTTGGGGAGGGCTGCGTGACCTTGGCCAGGGCCATCGGAGGTCACATGATCCTTGATGAGGGTGGCACGCGACCCGAGTGAACGTTGCTTAGGTCTCATAGGCTAAGGCGGCCCTCGCCTGGGTCTCGCGAGTTGTCAATCCTACGACCCTTGTGAGACCCAAGTAGTTGTTGCCTAGGTTGCCTGAGGTCAAGCAACCTCGACCCCTAGCTGTCGATGGTCGGCGGCCATAACCCTACGTCGAACCAAAAAAGGGTTTGCTCTTCTTCTTTTTTAATTATATATATATGATTTTTAGCATTATTTTCAAAATTTATATTTAAAAAGTTACATACATTATTTTTTCAATTTTAAACAAATAAAAAAAAAATAATATTAATCACTCAAAAGGCTTTTTAAATGTGTTTTTTTACCAAACAATATTTCTATAAAAAGTTGATTCTCAAAGCGTAATTTACCAAACGATTTGCATTTGCTCAAAGCCCTTTAGGCTAAACTGCTTTGTATTTCCCTAATGAACTTTCAAAATGCTGAACCAAATGCAAGTCAATTTCCTTGGGGCATTGAATTCAAGTTTTATAAATCACAGTTGATGACATCTCTCAAAATGCATTTGAAGAATCACACCAACCTTCATGCCTCTACATGTGTTATCATCCTATGCATTCTCAACAAGCGAATTGTGCCGTTTGCTAATTATCTGCAGCTCAACCCTAGAATACGCAACATTTAATCGAACGCTTGCAATGTCACAAGCACAGTCGTTCTTTTAAATCCAAAAGAACATGTAACATCTCAGTTGAGTAGCCTCTTTCAATGAAACCGAGTTAACCAACCTTCGACAAAACTAACACGAATAACCAAGATTTCCTGCACGTTTAACTCATTAATCCCAGAAACACAAGGTTGAATCTGGTCGCCAAAAACGGAGACTCAAAAGAAATACAGGGGCACTCAGGACAGGACATGAGTAGGTAGGTCCTGTGACCATCATATCTAGACATTATAAATCACTCAAAACTTTCGCAGGATCATCCTGTCTCTATCCAAAAAATGCATATATATACCAATACCAATAAACTGTTAACTACTTGAAAGAGAAAATTACATTTGACCGCTGGATATGGAAAAAGATTAGTGCAGTGCATAACCAGCGGTGCTCCTATGTATGAACCACACCAGAAATTGTATTATGAAAATCTCTTGGTACTGCTCACGCCTGCCACTGATCAAAACCGAGCTTTGCGCTTGCGAGCCGTGTACTTTGAGTCAGGAGGTACGACATTCCCTTTTCTCCTCATCTGTTCTTTCTTTCTCATAACCCACTCTCTTCCCTTGCCTCTCTTATTTAGTTTCTGCTTCTTCTTTGGCCGGTGCCTGTTGGAGATACTAACCTGTATTTGAAAAGAGAGCAAAAGGAAAAGACAATCATCCCAGTCAAAATTTTAATTGAGAACACCTTAACAAATTAAATGTTCCCATAAAAATAACAAAAGGAGAGAGAGAGAGGGAGTTCCTCAAGCAAAGTAACATATAGAATGAACCTAAAAAAGAACAAGAGAAAAAAGAAAGAGAAATAAAAAACACGGAATTTAATATGCAAATCCATGTATAGAACAAGCCTAACATAATATCCAAATTTGCAAACTCACTGTTTGATTGTCTTCATCACCACTGCTATCGTCAGAGGAACTCTCCCCATCTTCCCCTTTTCCCGTTGGTACAGCAGTGCTCACAGATGGCGGCCCACAAGTAAGCACAAGGTATTCTTTCCTGCTCTTCGAGCTGTTTCCAATCATGATTTCAAGGTAAGTTCATTTTTCTTCGATAAGATTCTCATAAAGGCATCCATCCAAATTACTGTGGCAGTGATCAGCTTTTATCCAGCACATTCACATTCTTATCACAGACACACAATCTAAAGCACCTATTCTGCAACCGAAGCATATGAAAAATCAATTGTTGAATGGCACATCTCTTGCTTGGACTCATTATTAGACAGTCCCTCAAAGAGAACAGAAAAAGGAAAACAAGCCATTACAATAAAAAAGCAACTCTGGACATGATATTGATAAGAATCTCTACATAATCATGGACCAGCTTTATAAGCTCTATTTTGCCAATTATCCCAGGCAACATCAACCCATTAGTAAGAGAATGAACAAGGAGAGATTGTCACGTAACAGCTAAAGTGCATTATGCGCACATTTGATAATTTCATAAAAAAGATTCCAACTATTTAAGAAATAAACTTAAAAGATTATTGACAGTAATTTCTTAGAAATTTATTTATGTTTTGATAGGTGAGTGGAAAATTTCTAAAGGGCACCAAGGGGGTGGAAACCAATAACAAAAAGGGCTCAATTACAAGACAAATCATCTACAGTGTCGATAAAAGCATTTTCATCCACACACACCTTTACGACTCCCAAAAATTATAATAAAGGGCATTTCTCTCCAATGAAAGCTCTCTTATTCCTCTCTTAGAAATTTAACTTTAACGGATGACTTCCAAATGGCAGAGTCTATACTAAGATATGCACAACATATATTGTTCCATCAATGTCGAACACTAAAATAAGTTCTGGAAATATTATAGGTACCTGTGTGGGAAATCAACCACCACACCACCTGCAAATCCAGCCCGCATAGCAGAACTCAAAATCAACTCACGCTGGGCTACACTTTCTGGGTAAACTTGAAAAACTGCTCTTGCCCCCCTTGCTAAGCATCTATATAATGATCCAAAAAACGCCCAAAAAGAAATCAAGACAAATGTCGGTTATAGGCCATCCAAATAGGGACTAGAAGTTCTGCAGGATAGAAAAGCAGAAGAGAACTTCTTCAATCATTTAAGAAAATCAACCAGTTATCATCCAAATGATGAGGAACATACTTCAATCTTAATCGTGGCTCGTGAGAGGACTTATCTGCATTGCATAACCACTGCATGACAAACAAATGCAGAATCAACAAACTATAGAAAAAAAAACTAAAAATGATTTTTAATTCAAAGTGTAGAAATGCAGAGAATTTCCAGAGAATATTGCTAGATTACATGTTTACAGTGCAAAACTAATGCACTGGAAAGCAAACAAAACATGCAGAGACAATATGACAATTACATATGTTTATCCCCAGGGTACGTTCCTTCAGACTTTCAAGCCTAACCATGTGCAATTCTAATTAACATTTCATGTGCACACCTTTACCCCCTGAAGTATCCACTAGACAACAACTCATTCTATCACCTAATTCTGATGGTATCTAACTCGCAGATGAAGGGGAAAAGACAGAATGTTGAATCTATTGAAGGTGAAGCACAACAGTAACTACTGCTTCATATCTCTGCAGAATTGATTGCAATATTAGCTGCTTCATCCTATCCATGTGGCCACAAGATAGACACAAAATCAACCATGCTAACAGACATAGGTTCAATATGCAATGATTTTTAGGGAAAGCAAGAGCTTAGGATGATAAGGATTTACAAATGCAGCTGCAAATGATTTAGGGGGCAGAATGCTGGCAAATCTTGAATTTAATGTGATTATCAAACATTATAAAAAAAAATATGAAGCTACTCTGATGAATATGCACCCAGAAACTACATATTTAGGGAATAAAAGTAGTTGTTCTGAGCACGAAGGTAATCAAATAAATGTTCAAAGTACCACCATTCCTATTCTTCCACATCTATAAAATTACGTCCAATATCACAACAGACATAAAATTCTTCCAGATGTTCCACATCTAGATGTAAAAGACAGTGCCTGCATCCACATGTTGAAACTATATAAATTAACCTGAACACCAGAACTAAAAGTCCACCATCTATCATATTGACACCAGATCCTTCCTTGTCAATGCACCAAAAGTTGACAATATAAGATTAATTTGCTGACACATAGTTACAGTTTTAGACTAATTGCACAATGAATTATCACTTGATGTAACAAATACTGTAGCCTCCTTTACTATGCAAGACAATCTTAACTAAGATATTGTCACGCCCCGACCCTCGAGCACGCGGCAACCCCTGTTCTCTTGCGGTCATTTGATTTGCGACTCCCCAGGATCCGTCGCCGACCGTTATTTTTATCTTTTAATTAAACGCATGTGGAAGCGAATCACAATCCCGGTCAATTACAAAAACAGGGATAGCAGGAAAACCCAACAAGAACACATCAAAAGTATCGCTTTATTAACTAATTGATTAACCTTAGGAAGTTTACAAGTACAAGCCCTTACCACGGGCATCTTCCTATCGAGCCAATGAAACTAACAGGCCGGGGTTAATCTACTCCCTTCAAAGACGGCCATGAGCCGTAACGCGCGTCGATCCACCATCCTACGGACCTGAAAATTGTTAACCACGACGGGTTGAGATAAACTCAGCAAGTCAAAGTCCTAAGCCCCGGTTAGGAACTTCGCTCGCCTTGGGAGCAATCTAACCATGCAACCTAGTTTCGGCAAATAACACATACCACCTCAAGCAGTATTATCATACGACGAGTTCAATAGCGAGATGCAAACACGGGCGACCCTACCTGGCTTTGGCACACGCAACCTGCGGCTGTCATTTCAATCATCACGACATTAAGAGCATGCGAATAATCGAGCATCTCACACACTTTCTCGGGCCTCACACCCACACATATGCTCCGATTATTACGACCCTCTAGGCCACGGCACAACCTTATGGTTGGCGGTCAAGCGGTCGTAAACCGAGGCATCGTCCTCCCCGTGAGGCACGGCGACGTCATGGGATTTCCCCACCGACGGCATTCCATAAGGAGCATGGGCCCGGCCTCAACCGCGACTCCGCATCTGACCACTGTCAGGCGACCCAATGGTCACGGCACAACCCCGAAGGATTGGCGGTCATCCGGCTCAACCGGGCTATCAACTTTAATCTGACCATGCAACACATCAGCAAAGTTCATTCTTGTCTTTGCTTTTGCTTGGTCGTGAATGCAATACCACTCATACGCTCATGCTCATGCGACATGCCATTTCAGACCATTTCAAATAACCCACGCAATATGTCATGCGATCTCACTCGACAATTTCCAAAATCCAATTTCCAATCAGCATTCAATCATGCACATTCCCTAACTCTTGGGAACAACCAACAATTCAAGTCACGATCCGTCAATCAATTCCGACCAATCAACCTCACGATACTTGCACACTTTTCCAAATAATCACGTATATATAATAATAAATAAATACGTGTCCTCACGACGACGCCAATCAACTATTTCCCAATAATACTCAATCATCCCAAAAATAAGTATAAAATATAATTATATTCAAAGATACTCATTTAAGGAACATATAATACTATAGTCGATTTTTCCGATAAAATAATTCAAGTCCCACAAAATACTTATAATTATTTTTCAATCCCATAATTAATTATCCAACCCAAATAATTCCATTTGGTAAAACCCTTCTTTAATAAACCAATGTCCTTTAATAATATAGTATATAAATACTATTGACTTTGGAAAAATAGACCATAGTAATTTTCCCCCAAAATTACTCAATTAAAACCATTTCAATAAATAATCACAATTAATTATTTTCTCCAAAAATAATTAATTTTCAGCAATGAATAGTAATAACAATATTACTATTAATAATTCGAAATTATAAATTAATTTAATTAATAATTCCGAAAATAATAAATAATTATTATTATTTATTCCAAAAATAATAATAACAATATTTATTAATATTAACACTAAGCAAGCTTCATTAATCATATTAAAACACTAATAATCATCATTCAAGCACTAATTCATAATTAAACTAATTAAACTACTCCTAAGCAAGATTAACCCCTAACTAAGGGATTAGGAAATCGACTCACGGTTTAGCGATTCCGACGACACGAGCGCGACGGCGAGGGGAACGCCCAGGAACTTCCGGCGCGTCGGGACAAAGCGGCCCGAGACCGGGTCTCGGCCGAGGGCGGCTGTCCACGCGGCGACAAGCTGAGGAACGGAGGGACTAGCGGCTGTGGCGGCATGGGGCTGACCGGTGGGTGGTCCGACGACTCCGGACAGCGGCCGACAGCTCCGGCGAGGCGGCGACAGCTCCGGCGATGGCTAGACAGCACCGGAAGAAGGAGAGAAGAGGCGGTGCAGCAGCTGGTTCGGGGGTGGTAACCGGCTAGGGTGGTCGGTCGGCCTCCGGCGGGGTCTGGGCGGACGGCGAGCGGCGGCCAAGTGGCGGAGGTCGGGCCACAGACGGCAGCTGGCCAGATCTGGTTCGGTTCGAAGGGGCGGTGGTTGGCTCGAGCGGAACCGTCGGGCAGCGCGGCTGGTCGGCGCGAGACTCGTCTGGTTCCGTTGACGGGCCGGCGAGCAGCGGACGGCAGCCAAGACGGAGGTAGCCCAGTCTGGCAGCGGCGGACAGAGGAGGGGGAGACGAAGACAGAAGCTGGTCAAGGCCGGTTTGGCTCAAGGCTTGCGGACCGGCGACCGGCGGCGAGCTGGCGGAACGGCGGAGCTGCGGTGGGTGGTGGTTGCCAACAGCGACGGCAACAGAAGAAAGGGCGGCAGCAGGAAGCCAGCTTCGACCGGAAGGGAGGAAGAAGAGAGGAAGAAGAAGAAGCTGCAAGGGAGCTTAATGTGCTGCGCGCGAGAGAGAGAGAGAGAGAGAGAGAGAGAGAGAGAGAGAGAGAGAGAGAGAAGTACATGGGCTGTCAGTGAGAGGAGAGAGAAAAGAGAGAGAAGACCAGTCAAAGGGAGGAGAAAAGATAAGATAAGATGGGCAAGTGGGGGAGGGTTGTCGACAAAGGGGGGGAAACGTGAGGAAAAAGAGAGAAAAGGGGGAGGAGAGAGAAACGTGCGGAGGAAGAGGGGGCAAAGAAAACAAAAACAAAAACAAAAACAAAAGCAAAACAAAACAAAACAAAATCCAAACAAGCTTCTAGAAAGGGCAATTTGGTCTTTTTGCCCTTGAAGCACAAATTCCCAATTATTTGGCTCCAAAACTCGGCCTGTTGAATCCTTTTCCAATAATTCGGACTTACCGAAATTCGGGATGTTACAGATATTACCAAGAAAATGAACATAATCAGTCCTCCTTTAGAAACGGAGTTGTCCATTGCCTAAGTACCTTATCATATCCTCTAAGTTATAATAGGTGGATTTGAAACAATTTTACTTGAGCTTGACAAGATAAAATATCTTCTTTCATAGTCTGAAACAAGTGGTGCTCTTTTGGTAGTTACACTAAGGAACCCAATAATACAGAAGTTCAACTGCTATTTGCTACTTTATGCACTATGAAGAATGAGAATAGCAATACTGTAGCTCCAAATGAAAATTAGTTCTATTAAGATCTAAGAAAGGAACTCCTATAGAATAAAAAATATAAAATGATAATCAATATAGTGAACACAATAAAGTGAACCTGAACAGCAGAGATACTGATGGCTCCATCAATAACACCAGGTCTAAGTCCCAAGCCCTACAACACAAAATTCACAATAAAGCCAATGGCAAAGAAATCAAATGTATGCGTGATGATCAATGCCATCAAATGTGACAATCGACAAGGCCCAGTACAATATGCCAGTACAAAGTTCTTCAAAAATAGAGGAAGCAATCAAGCATGCATGCACATATACTCCAGAACAACCACCATCACATTGGTATTGCATGTTTTAAAATTCTGGCGAGCCTGTTAATCATCTTCTTCTTCACTGTCAGGTGTCTTTTGCTATGCAGACTATGGTTCAGGAAAGATGGAATTGCCTGAGTCATGCTATAAATGGGACAAAGATAATGATTCTCAAAGGAAATGGCATAGAGGAAACCAATTCACTAAGAAAACTTCGAAAACCCTCCATTATCTAATATGCGGAACTTATGGCTTGGAAGGAACATAAGGAATCTTTAAGGCTTAGAATCAGATCAGCAATAGTCAAATATCCTTGTCCTAATTATTCCATGAAAAACAAACTGCTTGTTATTTCGTTTGGCCTTTTATATTGCTTCTGTGTTTTCTTTCTGTTGTTACTTTCCTATTTATATAGCTCATGGATACTAAATCAATAATTGTCCTAATTTCAATAAAAAAGCCTCATAGTAACTAAAGAGAGAAAACATAGGCCGCTAAAAGAATTAAAGGTGAAGTAGAAGAACGAGCCCATTGCCGAATTTCCTCAGTTTCAGAAATAATACAGTTTAAAAACTATAAACTGGTCAGTACCTGACCCATGTCGCCATGCAAAAGATCACCTTCTGCCTCTCTCTCCAAGGCAATGTCTACATTTAAACAGGCAAATAAAATATCAAAATCTGAGAAAACTAGCAATCCCTTAAATCAATAGGTATTGACTTAATATACCAAGCATTGATGGCGAAATGTCCAAACCAATCCAGTTGTGTCCATTTTCTGATAGCGTCTCCCCACTCAATCCAGATCCACAGCCTAGAAAGACCCAAATGTCAACACAACATTATAAACAATCAAAACTCTCCAAGTATTACAAAGACTGCTCAGGAGGGAAAAAGAGAAAAAAGATAAGGAGAAAAGAAGAGAGAAACGTTCTCATCAAGCATGTGCTGTTAGCAAAGCTAAGAAAAATAATAGAATTGATCGGTTCTTCATGCCTGAAGACCTAAGACAGAAGATGCAAGAACCCAGCAAGCAAATTGACCCTGTCTCTTCATCAAGCCAAAAGTATACCCAATGGACGGGAGATACTCTTCAATCCTCCAAATAGAAGTTTCAATCATCAGTCACCCACATCAACCTTTTATCTTTGCACGAAGGGACGTACTTCACACTAGAGATAAGTTCTCTCAACTTTACATCAATCTCCACGAATGTCAATCAAGTCATCGTTGTTGAGAAAACTCCTAGTTTTGATGCTAACAAAACATTTTATGAATGATATTTATGTCTATCTTTCTAAGGAAAATGTCACAGAATGACATAGGCTTTAAAGTTTGCTGGTAGCAGAAGATAAAGCATGAGATGTCTTAGAGTCTGTTCGTACCAGACGGAAGACTCGACCAGACTGAGATTTTAAGTCTGACCGTACCAGACTGAGATTTTAAGTTTGACCGTACCAGAATGAGATTTTAAGTCTGACCGTACCAGACTGAAATCTAGGCAGACTCAGAACTTAAGTTTGTCAGACTTAAGATGAATCTACAAGATAAGATCACCAACGGTAAAGTATTTCACTTACCTTATTTATGTTGATTCTGTTATATTAATATGATTGGCAGGATCAATTAATGGACAACTTCCAAAGAGAAATAGAGCACTTATGGAAACCCAAATTCTGATTGTATGGGCGAACAGAATCTAAGAGGATCTGATCTACCTTTAACTGTCAAAAAGACTTGCCTTATAAAGTCTGTCCAAGAAAGGGAAGACTAAACTCTCAAGGAAAGAGCCAACGGTCGAGTGTGGCTTGGAGAGTATTTAAGGATAGGCTGAGACTTAGGGGGTAGAGTAGATGAACATAATTCCAAAGTTGATTCCGTTCTTCAACTGTTGTTCATAGTGCGTATTTGAGTGATCTCAGTATATTACAAAAGAGAGTGACTTAGTGAGACATATCATCACGAAGTACAAACACTCGAGAGTGTGTAATTACCGTTGATCATATAGTAAATACAGCCTATTGGCTGATCGCCCGGAGAGTGGACGTAAGCTTGTTTAAAGCCGAACTACTATAAACAGTGTTTGCAATCTTTTCTAACTCTCTCTACTTGATTTCAATTTGTAGATTGCAAAAGTTATATATGTTTAAGCGAATAATCCCTCTACACCTATTCATCCCCCCTCTAGGTGTCTATACTAGTTACATCAATTGGTATAAGAGCTTTGTGCTCAAGGTCTTGAAGTGTTTATTACTTCTGAGTTAAAAAATCCTTTATGGCTAGTATTCTTGCACCAGGTTTGATTGAGGGGCAGAGCAACACTCGTCCACCCTACTTCGACGGCAAAGATTACAATATATGGAAGAATAAGATGAAGGCCTTTCTCAGATCAAAAGATCCACTCGAATGGGATGTGGTTGAAAGGGGAATTGACCCCACTGATAAAATTGGAAAAACTCCAAAGAGAAACGATAGGAAAGAAACAAAAGCTTAAGCCACCATCTCTCTAGAAGAAATGACAAAGAGACAAACTCTCGATACTAAGGCTATTTACTCTCTATATTGTGCTTTATCACCTAATGAATATAATCGAATATCTTCTTGTGATACAGCAAAGGAAGTATGGAATAGACTACGAGGTGACATACGAAGGGCGATCGTGTCAAAGAGACCAAAGTAAATATATTACTTGGTCAATATGAATCCTTCAAGATGAAACAGGGAGAGTCCATAGGAAACATGTTCAGTCGTTTTATAGAAATTGTAAACGGATTGGCATATCAAGGACAACCCGTTCCTGGACCAATGAAGGTCAACAAACTTCTGAGAGGACTGTCAAAAGAATGGAATAATGTGAAGACATCCATCAGAGAAACTCTGCGAATTTCACCACTGACAGTTGATGAGCTCGTTGGTACTCTGCAGTCCTATGAAGCAGAACAAATGAATGAGGAAGTAGAATCCAGAGGTAAGAAGTCCATTGCTCTTAAGTCTAACACTGATTCTGATATTACAGATTCTGAGGAAGAACTGGACGACGAAGAACTTGCATTGCTAATTAGAAAAGTGAGAAAGTTAAACAAGAAAGGCAGGAAGTTCAACAACAGGAAACAAAACAGACAGTCTAGACAACGCAGAACTGATGACGAGGAAGATTATGCCAAAGATGTCATCTATTTTGAATGTAAGAAAAATGGTCATATTAAGCAGAATTGTCCCAAGCTCAAAAAGAACAAAGGGAAATTCAAGAAATACAAGAAGGCCCTGAAAGTTGAAACATGGAGTGACACAGAGGTTGAGGATAGTGAAGACGAATATTGCAACATCTGTCTTATGGCACACTCAGACTCAGACTCTGAAACAGATTCAGGATTAGACTCAGATTCAGATAGAGAAATCGAGGTAAATCATTCCGATATCCCAATAGAAATCTCAAATTACATAAATGAGCTGTGTTTAAATCTAAAAACTACCTTGAAAAAGATCTCCAATTTAAAAGTGGAAAATCGTAAGTTGAGTCATCGAATCATTCGTTAAAAAGGAAAATTTAATGATCTCAAAAAGGAATTTATAGAAATGGAGGAAAGTCGTGATTCTAGCATAAATGAAAATGAGTCCCTCAAAAAAGGAACTTTTGGAAATAAAGAAAAATCAAAGTTCTTTACAAAATGATAATCTATTTCTTAGAAAGGAAATTTCGAATATTAATGTAAAGTTTTCTGAAGGGACGAAAAATCTGCAGCATATTCTTTCTATCCAAATTCCTCACTATGATAAGTCAGGACTTGGGTTTTGTAAGGAAAGTAAATCGTTAATTGATTTTCCTAAAGTCAAGGAAAGAATTAAACAGAGACTTCCTCAACAGGCCTATAATAATCATTTTAAAAAGAATTTTGTTAAATCTGTTGTTCGAGAAAATCTAAAGTGTTCTAACTATGGAGAAAGAGAACATTTTGAGAATAAATGTCCTAAAGTCTAGAAACCTGTTCAAAAGAAATGAATAGAAAAAGCTTATACTACTAACTTTAATGGACCCAAGAAAATTTGGGTACCAAAGAAAAAAATGAGTATGTGTGAACATTGCGGGTAAGCTTCAAAAGTAAGAAGAAATGGTATTTGGACGGTGGATGTTCAAGACATATGACAGGAGACTCAAAGATGTTCATTGGATTCGAAAGAATCAAGGGAGGAACGGTTTCATTTGGAGGAAACATCAAAGGAAATATCATTAGACTGGGAACTGTCAAGATCGGTAGCTTAATCATCAACAATGTTTCCTTTGTCAAATGATTAAACTACAATATTCTAAGCATCAGCCAGTTGTGTGATGCTGGCTTCAGAATTAACTTCAAAGAGAATTTATGTTCCGGAACAAGCAATGACTCTTCACAAACATTCACTGGACGAAGGCATGGGAACATTTATCTTCTGGACATAAATGAAGATACTGCAAAATGTCTCTTATTAGTCCAAGATGAAGCAAATATGTGGCATCGCAAACTTGAGCATGTCAGTATGAAACAAATTTCTAAGCTTGCCAGCAAAAAACTTGTTCGTGGCTTGCCCTCACTGAGTTACAAGAAGACAGAACTTTGCTCTGCATGTACATTGGGAAAACAGGTAAGAAGCTCTTTCAAGTCTATAAAACAGATTTCTACTAATCGTGTATTGCAGCTTCTTCACATAGACCTATTTGGACCAACTAGAACTCAGAGCATTGGAGGTAAGAAGTACTATCTTGTGATAGTAGATGATTATTCTCGATTTGCATGGGTATTTTTTCTCGCTAATAAAGGAGAAACCTTCTCACATTTCTCAACATTTGCAAAGAAGGTTCAAAATGAGAAAGGTTACTCTATTTCAAGTATCAAAACAGATCATAGAGGAGAATTTAAAAATCAAGACTTTGCAGATTTTTGTGACAAAAATGGTATACATCATACATTTTCCTCTTCTTACACTCCAGAACAAAATGGAGTGGTGGAAAGAAAAAATAGGTCTTTGTAGGAAATGGCCAGAACTCGCTATAGAAAGCAATGTGGCAACTCGTTTTCGGCGGGCGAAGCGGTTTTTCACTTCTTGCCATATTATTAACGAGTATTTTTAGACCAATTCTTGAGAAAACTCCTATGAGATTTTCAAAGAAAAAAACCTATTGTTTCCTACTTTCGCATTTTTGGTTGTCAATGTTATATACTAAAAAATGTTAATCATCAACCTAGTAAGTTTGAAGAAAGATCAGATGAAGGTATTTTTCTGGGTTATTCAAACTCTAGTAAATCATATAGAGTGTTCAACAAGAATACTCAGACAGTGGAAGAATCCATGAATGTAAAGTTTCTGGAGCAAGAAGTTTCAAAACAGAGTAGAACAAGTAAATGAATAATCAGAATCTTCCTAAGAAACAATCAAAGAAGTAACTTAAGAAGAACAACTAACTCAGCTTGACATTCCTGCATCGGCAGAAGATTCGATAACAATGAAGTGCAAAACGAAACCGGAAGCATAAGTCCGGTCATCCTAAGGGCGGTGATTGGAAACATCAACGAAGGGATTCAAACCAGATCAAAGAACAAAAATGACACAGGTATTGTTGCACTGATCTCTGAAATTGAACCCAAAGGAATTAATGAAGCTCTGGAAAATGAAAGTTGGATGGAGGCAATGCAAGAAGAACTTCAACAGTTCAAGAGAAATGATGTATAGGAATTAGTGCCCAAACCCAAAGGAAGAACCATCATTGGTACTAAATGGGTTTCAGAAACAAGGTCAATGAACTTGGTAAAGTCACCAGAAACAAGGCAAGACTCGTTGCAAAAGGTTACTCTCAATCTGAAGGAATAGACTATGATGAAACCTATGCCCCAGTTGCAAGATTAGAAGCAATCAGATTACTGCTTGCCTATGCTTGTTATCAAAATTTCAAGCTATACCAAATGGATGTGAAGAGTGCTTTTTTGAATGGGTTTATCAAAGAAGAAGTCTTTGTAGAGCAGCCTCCTGGGTTCGAAGAACCAAGAAAGCGAACCATGTATGATTAAAGAAGGCACTTTACGGTGCGAAACAGGGCACCTCGAGCTTGGTATGAACGATTGAGCAAGTTCTTACTAGACAATAAATTCAAGAAAGGTATGGTTGATACAACTTTGTTTATTAAGAAGGAAGGTAAAGATATACTGCTTTTACAAATTTATGTAGATGACATTATTTTTTATTCATCTAATAAGTACTTGTGCAAGAACTTCTCAAAGTCTATGCAGGAAGAATTTGAAATGAGCATGATGGGAGAACTTACATTCTTCCTAGGACTTCAGGTCAATCAAACAAAACGTGGAACTTTTATCAATCAAGAAAAGTATGCCAAAGACTTGATTAAAAAGTTTGGAATGGAGAATTGCAAGAAGACGGAAACTCCAATGGCAACCTCCATCAAACTAGATCAGGATGAAACGGGAAAGAAAGTTGATCAGAAGACTTATAGAAGCATGATCAGTTCTCTTCTCTATTTTACTACATCTAGACCAGATATTCTATACAGTGTTTGTCTTTGTGCTATATTTCAAGTGGATCCTAGAGAATCACATCTTTTTGCTGTTAAACGCATAATCAAGTATATAGCCACTTATCCACACTTGGGTCTATGGTATCCAAAAGAAACAGATTTTATTCTTCTTGGTTGCTCAGATGCAGATTTAGCAGGTTGCAAAGTGGACAGAAAGAGTACTTCAGGAACATGCCAACTTCTAAGGAAAATGCTAGTTTCATGGTTCTCCAAAAAGCAGAACACTGTGGCTCTATCAATAGCAGAAGCAGAATATGTTGCACTTGGAAACTGCTGTTTACAGATTTTGTGGATGAGACAGCAACTAAGAGACTATGGAAAGGAAGAATCCTGTACAGAAATAAGATGTAATAATACGAGTGCTATAAACCTCACTAAGAATCCGATTCTACACTCCAGGGCAAAGGACATTGAAATCAAATATCACTTTATTAGAGACCATGTGCAAAATGGAGACATATATGTGGAATTCATTGATTCCAAAAATCAGTTAGCAGACATCTTCACAAAGCCGTTGGACAAAGGTACATTCGATTCAATATGTGGGAGATTAAATATTATTAACTCCTTTTTATAAAATCTATAAGAACAGGACAAAGTCTGATAGAAGTAATCGTCTGGACAGACTAATCTTCTGGGAAGAATGAAAAAGGAAATAATGGTATTTTAGGTTGGTATGTTATTTCTTTATTTAAATCTGGTAAATTTTTATTAGTAAATTTTTGATCTGCATGATTGATTTGCATATTTTCTGGCATATGTCTATGATGATTGAATATTCTTGTTAAGTTTGGAATAACTGCCATTTTAATTTTTGTTGGGTTGCGACTGTTCATTTGTTCTCACAACGAAGGGTTTTAAAACTCAAAAAGTCGGGTCTTTTCTTCACAACTTTTCAGAACGCCTTTTAGAAACTCTAACAGAGCAAAACGTTTTCAAAATCAATCTTCTCCAAAACCAACTCTCTCCGAACATGGCTTCGAGATCCTCCGTGTCCAGATCAAGATCTCCATCTCCTCGAAGAAGATCAAACAAGATTGTTGGGAGAGGAGGGAGAAATATTGATGAAGGGCAGACGCATTTCGATCTGACACAAACTTCTGAAGATACTCTAGGACAATCTCCAAGAGTTTCCGCTCAAAGAAATAAAGATGATAATAGGGAATGTCCAAGAGCTCTCCGCCCACAATCTGAAGAAAGGAATGTCTCACGTAGAAGTACGTCCGGATTAACTCTACCAACACCCACTGATAATCCTCATGTAGTTATGAGAAGATATGAGAAGTTAGTCCAACGAAATGCTAGGGAAAACGTTAAACTTTATTTCTTGCGAGAGAAAGGGTATGCAAATGAACTACGTCTTATCCAAGTAGTTCAGACTACAGAACCACCATCTGCTCGTAGAGAATGAGTCAGTGACACAGGGAGAAGTAGAGATGATGCGAAGGAAGATGATGAGAAGATTTACAGAAATTTTGAAGTCAGAATGGAAATAGCTGCTGTAGCCCGGAACACAACCGGGAAATTATTTCGATCTAGAGAACATAAGACTTTCTTTAACAGACTGATGGATCGAGAAATCATGAACCACAGGATTGTGGACTTTGATTATTTAGATGCTGCTGAAGTGAATCTGCGTAGATACTTTGAAATATTGCAGATGGACCAATTTTGCACTGACTCTGCTGCTGTTTATCCTGAATTAACAGCATACTTTTACTCGAACTTGACATTTATATCTCAAGGCAAAATGCAGTTCAGTGTCAATGACAGGTTCTATGATGTTAGTACAGATACTCTGGCTGACATTATAAAAGTTGAGAGGGGTACATTCAGGTCAATAGACATTTCTTATGAGACAGTTTGTAAGTTTCTTACAAAGTCTGTTAGGCATAGTATAACTTATCCTCTTTTAACTTCTGCAAGAACTATCCTGCATAAGATTATAATCAGCTGCATTCGTCCAAAAGCATCATCTAAGACTGATGTATCTAGATTTGAGGCCAAATTGATGTGGGCGATTGAAAAGGGAGTACTGTTCTCACTGCCTCACACAATTATATTGCATATGTATCGGACTGTGTCTAAGGACAAATGACAGTTACCCTATGGAGCTTTGGTGACAAGAATCTTTGACCATCTCAAGATAGATATACTTAGGAGATTCTGCACTAAAACTCTTCCTACGATGGCCATTAATATGAAAATGATCAATAAGATGAGACTGAAGGACGTCGCAGAAACATGGAGAAGAAAGGAAAAAGAATTGGCTAAAGCATAAACAAAGAAAAAGAAAAGGCAAAGAATCAGCCGCCGCCGAGCCAAGTTCTAAGAGGAGAAGACACTCTCTTTGGAAGATGAAGAAGATGAGGAGGAAAGCATTTCCGCAATTTTGGCAACTATGCGTCAAACCTCTCACAGAATGTCTGAACCAGAAGCAGAAACACATGCATAAAACATTCTCAGCACAGAACATGAGAAGAATGATGAATCTGAATCAGAGGAAGATCCAGAAGAAGAAGAAGCAAAAGAAGAAGAAGAAGAAGCAGAAGAAGAAGAAGAAGAAGGAGATGAGGATGGGGATAAAGAGGGGCAACAAGGACAAAATGAAGCATCAACTCAGGGGGAGCATCATTATGAGAATATTGAAATTCAAGCACCTGCAGCTTCGTCCGAGAATGCTGACTTTCAGAAGATCTTAGCACTTCTCACACAGATCAGAGATCAGCAGGTAGCAATGGAAATCTCATTCAATAATAGACTGGAGACTCTCGAGAAGACAGTTAATCAGTGTATTAATAGGATCGAGAAGTCTGCAACAGATATGGAGGATTTTACCCTTGTTCGGACCCCTAAAAAGAAAACATCCTAAAAACACCTTCCGCCTCTTATTTTTTGACCTTACTGACTCTTTTCCATGACTTAATTTTTTGAAGTTGACAAAAAGGGGGAGAGTATATGGCTTATTTTGATGATGTATGGCATTTTGATGATGTATTTGATGATGCATGACATTTTGTTGGGCTGTGATATTTTCTGATATGCTGATAACATAGTACTGATAAAGTCTGAAATATGTTGGGCTGTGATGTGAAATTATCTGGGTTGTTGCTGCTGCTCTAAAATTATTATCTAAATAGGGTTGATATGAACTATTTTTATGAGTTAAGCAAAATAGTTAGAAGTATGCTCTGTTTAACCATATTTTGTAGGAACAATAAGCCATATGCATAAAAAGTTTTGTCACCATAAAAAATGGGGAGATTGTTGAGAAAACTCTTAGTTTTGATGCTAACAAAACATTTTATGAATGATATTTATGTCTATCTTTCTAAGGAAAATGTCACAGAATGATATAGGCTTTAAAGTCTGCTGGTAGCAGAAGATAAAACATGAGATGTCTTAGAGTCTGTCCGTACCAGACGGAAGACTCGACCAGACTAAGATTTAAAGTTTGACCGTACCAGAATGAGATTTTAAGTCTGATCGTACCAGACTGAAATCTAGGCAGACTCAGAACTTAAGTTTGTCAGACTTAAGATGAATTTACAAGATAAGATCACCAACGGTAAAGTATTTCACTTGCCTTATTTATGTTGATTCTGTTATATTAATATGATTGGCAGGATCAATTAATGGACAACTTCCAAAGAGGAATAGAGCACTTATGGAAGTCCAGATTCTGATTGTATGGGCGAACAGAATCTAAGGGGATCTGATTTATCTTCAACGGTCAAAAAGACTTGCCTTATAAAGTCCGTCCAAAAAAGGGAAGACTAAACTCTCAAGGAAAGAGCCAACAGTCGAGTGTGGCTTGGAGAGTATTTAAGGATAGGCTAAGACTTAGGGGGTAGAGTAAATGAACATAATTCCAAAGCTAATTCTGTTCTTCAACTGTTGTTCATAGTGCGTATTTGAGTGATCTCAGTGTATTACAAAAGAGAGTGACTTAGTGAGACATATCATCACCAAGTACAAAAACTCGAGAGTGTGTAATCACCGTTGATCATATAGTTAAATACAACTTATTGGCTGATCGCCCGAAGAGTGGATGTAGGCTTGTCTAAAGCCGAACCACTATAAACAGTGTTTGCAATCTTCTCTAACTCTGTCTACTTGATTTCAATTTGTAGATTGCAAAAGTTATATATATTTGCGCGAATAATCCCTCTACACCTATTCACCCCCCTCTAGGTGTTTATACTAGTTACATCAATCGTTCCCATTAACAAAAAACACACGTACCCAACACTTTCAACTCAAATTCAAGCAAAGCTCACTCAACACTCAGCAGAAGCAAGAGGGTACCAATATCAAGGAGTAGTCTCGGAACCCCGTCCTCCGGCAAAGCAAGAAGTTCTAACGCCCTCTCCGACAGCCTAGCCTGTTTTTTTTTTTTTAAGCCAACAAAAACCGTCAACAAGGTGTTCAAGAAGAAGAAAAACGACCCGTAATGCAATTACGCCGGCAATGTGAATGAATGAAACTGCATGGACCTGAATTTCGATTATACGGGAAGAGGATGTGTACTTGCGAACCTCGACGTCGTTGTAGAATATCTCAGGCGGCGCCTGTATTTCCGGTCGAGAAGCCATCGGCAGAGCGACCCAGAAGAAGAAGCCGCTCACGAACTGAGTTCCAGCTCCGACGTTTTCGGCTGAGCGCCGCCGGCAACCGCCGATCGACTGTCCTGAGCATGCATCTAGAGAGAGAGGGGCAGCGTAGGCGCGTGAGACGGCAGCCGAGATACAGGCGGGAGAGGGAACTAGGCTTTTCCTGCTGGGGCCTTAATGAAACTGGTGGGCCTATAGCAATTTTAACTTCTTCTTTTTTTGGAATTTTGAGACGCACCCTTTTGATTTTTTTAAAAAAAAATTATTTAATAAGAATCGTCTTGAACGTTATTTTGTAATAAATTTCTCATGAAGAACTCGGGTGTATAAATGGTGCGCCTATACCAAGTGACTACACGTAATTATAGATGGACAAAACTTTAATGTAAATAATTGATGGCTTTTTCATTATGAATTCAAACTAGAATTCGAAATATTTATAAGAGATTTCATAAATTTAAAATATATTTATTTACGGAAAATAGATTAAAATCTTAATATTATTTATAAATTCCATTTTTTTTTTTTCTATTATTTCGTGAAAAATGAAAATAATTTTTAAAAATATCCACTATTATATTATATCACATGAAAAATAAATATTTTTAAAAAAAAATGAATCACATATAAAAAAAATGAATTTCAACTTTCACGAAAGTATTTAGATATAGATTATTATTAATAATAAAAATATTTTTATTATCTAATTATTTTAAGCGATACAAATAATTACTTTTAAAAAATATTTGTCAAATCACTTATTTTCTTCGAAACAAAAGAAGCCTTAAATATAACTTCACATTTTTAACAATTAAATGCATCTAATATATCAAGTCAAAAGTATATTTTGTCTCATTTTATATTTCATAATTAGCCCCAACCTATGTGTTACTTTAGTCTTGGAATGGAATTTAGATTTATAGGCAAAAACCGATGTATGAACCCCTAGAGTGCCAAGATTTGGCACGGGGGACACCTAAGTGCTAAAAGTTCGGAAAGGTACACATAAGTACCAAAATCGGAGCAAAAATGATCAGTTAAGTGCTAATGGCGAAAAAATCCAGCCAAATTGCCATGTCTCCATTTTTTGCCGATTTTATTTGCTGATGGAGCATTTTTTTCAAAATAAAATATCGACGTGGCAATTTTAAGAAAAAAATTATCCAAGTCAGACTAGAAAAAAATTAAAAATTGATTTTATTTATTAAAAAGAAAGGGAAGGGGAGGGTTCAACAACCCTCGTCGCCGCGCGATTAGTTGCGGGCCCTTCACGGCGATGGTGGGGCGGCGATGGTGGGCGGCGAGGGCTGTGCAGCCCTCACCGGATCCTCGCCTTCCTCCTCCTTTTTTATTTTATTTTATTAAATTAATCAAATTTTTAATAATATATTTTTTAATTATTTAATATTATTTAATTAATACATTTTTAAAATGCCATGTCAGCGTAAAACGACGTTATTTTGGTTGAGTTTTCGCCAACTCAGTTTCCGGCGACCCACATAAGAAATTTATGTTATTAAAATAAGTCACGTCGGATTTCCAGTAACCTTTGCCGGAGTTCGCATTTAAGTGATCCAATTTTCAAAAAAAGTGGCACTTAAGGGTGCGCATGGTAACGATTTTGTACTCGGGAATAATTTCTGCTAAAAAATGATTCTTTTTTATTTTGCTCCCGGAAACAATTTCCGAGCATTTGAAAGCGTTTGGTAACTATCCAAAATTTTTATTCCTGAGATAGAAATACGTTTAGTAAACCTTGAAAATTTCTAGTGCAAAATAATTTCTTTTAATTTTTTAATGATTTAAACACAATTTTCTTTTTTTTCCTTTCCATCTTCATCTTCTTTTTCCTTAATAAATCGTCGGCGGTCGGCGACTGACCAGACGAGGGCCGACGCCCTCGCCGGAGCGTCGCTGGCCATCGGTGATGCCAAGTCACACTAAGACTAGGCCACGAGACTAGGCCGCGAGCTGGGCGAGGCGACCTCGCCCAAATTTGGCAAGGCTACCGTGGCTCGATCGGCCTCGGCCATATCTGGCGAGGCTTTGGCCAAGGCTGAGCTCTTCCAGCCACCCGAGCCTTGCCGACCCACTACCAAACCGGCGTTGCCCAACCAAGTCAACGCCGCCTAGCGGTGGGTCGGCGAGGCTTGGCCTCCCCGGTGGTTGGGCGAGCTCGACCTCGCCAGATTTGGGTGAGGCCGCCTCGCCCATCCACGGCGAGGCTTGCGTCACATCATGCTTGGTGTCGCCGGGGGCCGGTGAGGGCGCCAACTGTCGTCTGGCTAGTTGTCGGACAGTCGCCCACTATGGCCGAGGCCGGCGACCAGTCAAAAGGAAGAAGAAGAACCAAAAGGAAGAAGAAGAAAAAGAAAAGAAAGAAGAGAGAAATTAAAAAATTTGGCTGATTTTTGAAATTGTTCTTAGGAATAAGGAGCAACTTTTTTTTTATTCTTGATTCCGTTCCAAATCTATTCCCAAGAATAAATTTTGTTCAGGGAACAAAAATTTTAACAAACGGATTTCTATTTCAAATTTACTTTTGGGAACAAAAGAATAGAAATTTTCATCTTAGAAAGGATAAAATGTTTTTTTATCCCACTTTTCACTAAACCTTACATTCAGCGAAATATCTTAACCGACCCTACGGTTCAACAACCGACTTCTCGCTCTCTCTTGGTTCTTTTACTTATATTTCGAATAAATGTTAATCTTCAGTATTTGAAAGTATAGCATAATGCCGATTCGGTATTTGCTTTCTAGAAAATAATTCATATAGTGGAAGAAAAAGACAATAATATTATTCTATTTCTCCATCCTATTAAAGTAATTAATATTCTTATTAGGGTTAATACTCTCAAAACTCCAAATTGATACATCTGTGATAAATTTATGGCAAACTAAATTTTTGGCCACCAAAAATCCAAACTAATGCACTTTTGACAAATTTAATCTTTATTTGTTTCAGTTAAATTTTGTTATCAAATTACTAAGTTTGATAACACATGACAATTGACTAATGTACTAGTTTGGGATTTAACTCATCGTTTGTCACAATTATGCTAGTTATATGGTTTTTTTTTGTATTAATTCAATTTAGTATATTTGTAAAAAAATGCACCATTTTGTGATTTTTTGCAGTCATGAAAATTAGTTTGGGTTAAAGTTGTCACAAGTATACTGGTTCAGGGTTTTTAAAGATCATTTGGGGTAAATTTGTCATAAGTATACTAGTTTGGAGTTTTTTGTGGTCAAAAAATTAGTTTTGAATAAATTTGTCATAGATGTACTAGTTTGGGGTTTTGTAAAGTATTAACCCTTCTTGTTAAGTCATTCCAACGATGAATGGGAAATAATTGTTCAAAAAATCTTAAATCTATTGCACATTTATCAATTCAGTCCTAAACATTTTAATTTTGCTAGTTAAGTTCATCTGACCAATTTTGGCTGGAAATCGTTAACGTGAAAGCTAACCTCCGAGATGGCACAACTAGTACTAATATTTAAGTATTTTTTGAATTTTTATTTTTTTTCCTTTTTTTCTTTTCCCTTTTCTTTTATTCCTTTTTCTCTTCTTTTATTCATGGCGAAATTTCTTAATGGACCCTTGCCATGGAGGGCTACTCGTGGCAAATCGAGTGAGGGTTGCCCTTGCCCCTAGTGAGATCTGCCCTCACTAGATCAAGTGAGGATTGGCGAGGGTGACCCGCCCTCCGCTTGGCCAACAAGGGTGGCCTTGCCTGAGGCCAAAGGAGGGGAACAAAGAAAAGAAGGAAATGAGGAAAAGAAGGAAAAATAAAAAATTAATAAAAGTCGAAAAATATTAAAATATTAAATTTGTCCACATAAGCATCAATTGTCCTACGTGGTATTGTTGGCTTCTACATTAGTGGTTTCCGATCAAAATTAGTCATATGGACTGAATTGGCAAGACATGAAAAATGTTTAGGACTGAATTGACAAAATTGAAAAATTTAGGACTTAATTGACAAAAGTACAATAGATTTAGGATTTTTTGGACAAATTTTCCTTGATAACAAAAATATTTCCAGGATGAAGATAGAGATGGATATTGTTCTCCTTCTGCAATCAAGATAACTTGTTCAACCTTTTCAAGATATCCAATTATCGTAAAAGATACTAAGGATGATCGGTTCCTGATCCAGTCCGGTCCCACCCAAGAATCGAGAACTGGACCAGGACAACCGGTTCCCAATTTTTGGGAACATAGACTAGACTGAGTGATCCTAGAACCGGGGCTGATCAAACCGACGAGTCCGGTTCGGTCTTGTTGGGTTCTAATGAACCAAATCACTTGTTATCATTACATTGAAAAAAATAGATGTGCGGATCCTTGGAGTGCTAAAACTTGGCAGGAGAGGATACTTAAGTGTCAAAAGTTAGGAAATGTATATTTAAGTACCAAAATCAGAGCAAAAATGATTAGTTAAATGCCAACGGCGAAAAATCTGGCCAAACTACACATGTGTCATTTTTCGACGATTTTATTTGCTGACGGAGCAATTTTTTTCAAAACCAATACCCACGTGACAATTTAAAAAAGATGAAGAAATTATCCACGTGGCAAAAAAAATCATACCAGAAAAAAATTTAAAAATCGATTTTATTAAAAAAAAAAAGGAAGGGGAGAGTGATGGCTATGTAGCCCTCACCGCCGCCATTGTTGCCACCCCACCATCACCGGGAAGGGCTAGCGACGGTGGGGCAAAGGTTGGTCGAGGTCATTAGGTCCTAGCCAGTGGCGATGACCTTGGCCGACCTATGGCAAGGGCCTATGAGCCCTCACCCAGATCCGGCGAGGGTCATCGACCCTCACCCTAGATCTGGGTGAGGGCTCATAGGCCCTAGCTGCAAGTCAGCCATGGTCACCGGCCACTGACTAGGGCTTGACAACCCTGGCCGACCCTTGCCCCACCATCGTTGGCCCTTCCGGCGATGGTGGGGCGGTGATGGCGATGGCAGCGAGGGCTACATAGCCCTCGCCCGATCCTCCCTTTTTTTTTTTAATTAATTAATTTTATAATAATATATTTTTAAAATTTTTAAAATTATTTAATTAATATATATTTTAAATGCCACGTCAGCATAAAAACGACGTTGTTTTGGCTGAATTTTTGCTGACTTAGCTTCTGGCAAGCCACATAAGCGATTTATATTATTAAAATAAGGCACGTCGGATTTTCGGTGGCCTTCGCCGGAGCTGGCACTTAAGTGATCCAATTTTCAAAAAAAAAGTGGCACTTAAGTATATATTTTGTAACTTTTAGCACTTAAATGTCCTCTCATGCCAAGTTTTGGCACTTGGGCTGTTCTTTTCCCGAAAAAAAACATATGTCGATGTGGGTTTCCAATAATATACATCTCCTAATTCAAACACATTTTATTAGAAAGGCAATAAACCTCAAATCAACAAAAAGTTCAATTCACACTTCTACCTTGATTTCGCTCAAGTTAGGGTTAGCAAAAGAAAGGGAAAGAGTATTGAAAAGTGAAGTTATGATAGAATTTAGAGGGTTGTCTTTTTTTTTTTTTGTCTAATAAATTTAGAGGGTTTTTCAGAAATTTTAAAAAAATAAAAATGATCGGTTCGGTCAGGTTGGTCCAGTTGGTCCGGTTCCCAACTTGGAACTGGGAACCGGACCGACCAGCCACTAGTTCCAAAAATGGGAGCTAGGGATCAAACCAATACCCCCTAGGATAGCCCAAAACCAACCGATCCCGTCCAGTTTGGCCGGTCTTAGTTTGGGTAGTTTCCATTGAATATCCTTAGAAGAAATGGTCTTTGCTTGATCATGCTGCTTTGATGATGCTAGAGTGTTTACCCTTTCTCTACAAGAAAAGTGAAAGAGAAACGGTACAAGGATGTAAATTTGCTCGAAGACCACTTCCATACCAGATGTCGTGCCTTCTTCAAGTTGGAGGAGAGGAATTCAAATAAATCACCAAGTCCTCGGAGTTGTTATGGAGCTGTTCAGACTTGGACTTGAGAAGGGGCGGATAGATTCAACTTCTGAAGACTTGGTAACCTGGAGGATAACCTCCTCAATAAACTATATCTCAAAATAATTGCATCCTTAGGGCGTGTTTATTTTGAGGAAAAAGTGTTTTTCAGGAATTGATTCCGGACTTTAACTCATTTGATTTTTAGAAAATGATTAGTCAATTGAAACACTTTCCGCTCAATGAAAATATCCATGCATAAATTTAAGAAAGTGAATTCCTAAATTTAAAAAGACTTTCCAAAATTGCTCATCTAGAATAATTTAATATTTTTATTGTTATTGTTATTTTTTCCTTTTTCTTTTTTCTTTTTTTCATTTTCCTTCTTCTTCTCTAGCCAATTGCCAGCCACCGTGAAGGTCAGTGATCAACCAAAGTTGAGCTTGAGCCTTGCCATTTCCGGTGAGCTCGAGCCTCACTTGAGGCTAGCAACACTCAAGCTTGCTAGCTTTGGGCGAGCTCAAGCCTCACCATTTCTTGTGACCTTAAGTTGCATTGGCCTGCACTTGTGCACCAGCGGTTGCCGAGGCCTGGCGGTCGGTAGAGGGGAAGAAGAAGAAAAAAAAAAAATTAAAAATTTTGATATTATAAAAAAAAAAGAAAAGAAAAGAAAATGGACTTTTTTTAAATATAAAAATTAATAAATTCAATTTTTTTGTATGAAATAAAGATATTGAAATCATATTCCAATAAGATCCAAACTTCAGAAAAAATTTCAATTACATATTACTTAACTAAGGAAAACTAACCACAATTCTGGAAAATATTTTTAAGGGAAAATTTCAAAAAAGGACCCAAAGTGAGCCTCTTTTCTCAAATAAGAACCCAAAGTGACCATTATCTCAAATTAGGACCTGAAGTGGTTAAACTAGTCTCAAATAAGACCTCAAATCGCCGGCAAGCCAAATGTTCACCGGCCGGCAAGCGTGTGGCATTTCCAGTGGCCGGAATAAGGGCAATTTTGTCAAAAAAAATTGATAGAAATTAACAAACCCTAAAAACAAAACCCTCAAACTCTTCATGTTCTCCCGTTTTCTTCTTATGCTCTTCGTCTTCTCCGTTCTCTGTCCTCTCTCGCTTGGAGCACCCAAATTTTCTATTAATGGAGCATGAATTGAAGCACAACAAGAAACCCTTACCTTCATTTTTTCACATTTTCTTCCTTTCTTTCCAACGAAGAAGACAAATTTTGAGTAAAGCCACCTCTTCGTTATTCAAACACTTGTATATAACACGAGAGTCTCAATTCTTTATCATCTTTTCCAACTGAGAGACGGAGAACATCTTGATGTCGAGGACCCACATCTCGGGCACAATTCGAATCCACTTCCATGGAGAGAGAGAGACAGAGAGACAGAGAGAGTCAAGGGGGTGTTGGCACGTTTGTTTGGAACTCAGGGAGTTAGGGATCTTGCTCCATTAACAAAGATTTTGGGTTCTCCGAGCAAGAGGGGACAAGGAACCTAGAAGATGAAGTGCATAAGAAGAAAAACTCGAAGAAGAGTTTGGGGGTTTTTTTTTTAAGGTTTTTTAATTTCTATCAATATTTTTTTTGACAAAATTGCCTTATTCTAGCCACCGGAATTGCCACACACTTGCCGGCTGCAAATATTTGGCTAGCCGGCGATTTGAGGTCTTTATTTGAGACTTGTTTAGCTACTTGAGTCCTCATTTGAGACAAAAGTCACTTTGGATCCTTATTTGAGAAAATAGGCTTACTTTGGGTCCTTTTTTGAAAATTTCCCTATTTTTAAGGAAAAGTATTTTCCTTAATCATCAAATTTTTGCAAAATAAACGCACCCTTAGTTGTTAAGTAATTTATGTCTTATAAAGAAAGTGGAACTAAAACCTTCTTTTCATTAGGGTGCTAAGAAGCGGCAGCTTGGGAGGAGAATAGGATCTCATTTCGTACCTCCAACCGACCATTGAATGACAAATATGACAAATGAGAAAAATTGTTTTAAATGATCTAAACATCAGCGATGAGCTTATCATATGATATACTAACCTCGTCAACTTTTTTGTGACAAATGAATACATTTCTAGCAAAAAAATATAAGTTATGGTACTCAATACCACACGCAATTGACTTTATTACCAGTTCTAGAGGGACACATCAGCAACATGAATATTTTCAAGATGAAGATGCCAACGGAAAGTGTTCTTTAACTTGGTTGTCTTCTTTAAGTTGGTAAAAGAGTCGTGAAAGAAATGAAGAAGAAATGGTACGGGGATTCAGAATTCATCAAAGACCATTTCAATATCAGGTGTTATGCCTTCTTTAAGCTGGAGGAGAGGAAACAAAACAAATTGCCAAGTCGTCGTAATTGTTATAGGGTGATTCATCCCTGGACTTGAGAAAGGGAATATAGATAAAACCTCGGAAGACTTGGTAATCTGCATGAAAACCTGCGATACAAACTAAATACTGGGTCAAGCATTTTCATCTATAAAGAGAGAGCATGTTGCCATGCAAGTCCTCACTCCTCCCTCAAGCTATACTAGTCTGTGCAAGGATTAGAACTTGAGATCAAGGTTCTAACTCTTGTCCACAATCACGATGAAGTTTCTTCCGATTAGCTTTCTCATCTTGGCATTGGCAGCTGCCACTACTCTAGCTTACGACCCGGATCCTCTTCAGGACATTTGCGTGGCCACCAATGACCTGGAGTCTGGAGGTTGGTCCTCAATTCTTGCATTATTCATGTCTTTCATATCTAGCTTATGATGCGAAACTACAACATGGATTTTTCTTCTTATGCAGTATTTGTGAATGGGAAGTTCTGCAAGGACCCAAAACAAACGAGAGCTGATGATTTCCTCTTTATGGGGCTTCGAAAACCTGGAAACACATCGAATCCGCTTGGATCACAAGTCACACAGGCTTTTGTCGACCAATTTCCAGGACTCAACACTCTTGGAATATCGATGGCTCGCATTGACTTTGCCCCTGGCGGCCTAAATCCTCCCCACACTCACCCTCGGGGCACCGAGCTTTTAGTTGTGGTGGAGGGTACGCTACTTGTTGGCTTTGTCACGTCCAACCAATTAAACAACACTCTCTTCACCAAAGTGCTATATAAGGGGGATGTGTTTGTGTTCCCCATTGGTCTCATTCACTTCCAATTGAATATCGGAAACACATACGCGCTAGCCTTTTCCGGTCTTAGCAGCCAGAACCCAGGGGTCATTACCATTGCTAAAGCTGTCTTCGGAGCGACGCCACCCATTTCAGCTGAAGTTCTCACCAAGGCCTTTCAAGTGGATAAGAAGGTTGTTGATTACCTGGAAGCACAGTTTTGGTATGACAACAACTAAATGAATCTACCATATGTGACACAAAATAATTGAATTATGATACTTACAATATTAATCTTATTTCCATAAGTGGTTGCTCTAGACACATAACTAGACTATGTACCACATGTATGATTGATTTTGAATAAAAGATTATTACCTCCCTCCCTCTCATGAGATGATCAGGAAAACCGGGTTCATGCCTTAACTAAATGTCTATAATGGGAATCATCGTGCAATAACAGTAAACTCCGTAGAATTTGAAACTTGGAAGGACGTTATCTTAGATTAAATATTGCTTCCCCTATCAATGGAATTTGTTCTCTGAAAAGGGTATTATTAAAAGAATGTCCAACCCTATTAAATAGTCTGATTTGAAATAGTTTTGTTATTGGGTTAAGAGACTATTTAAAGAAATCATCAGGGCAATCGTTTATACATCCCATCCTCACGTGGCCAAAAAGTTGAAGAACAGCTTTTATTTCTATTATTAACCTGATATTCTAGAAGTAGCAATATAGATGCGTTTGGTTAAGCATTCTCAAGGGCTTTCGGCCTCCAAAACCCCTTGGGGAAATGCTAAACTATTTTGCAACCATTTTGAAATAATTTGGAAATAGCTTTCAAATGAAAGTCAGCATTGGCCAGACTGAAAACTCAATGCTAGTAGGCATTGAGCTCATTTTTTTCTTCCAAAACCACACTCACAAATTTTGCACGACCTTGGCCAGGGCCATCGGAGGTCACATGATCCTTGACGAGGGTGGCATGTGACCCAAGTGACCGTTACCTATGTCTCATAGGCTCAGGTGGCCCTCGCCTGGGTCTTGCGAGTTGTCAATCCTATGACCCTTGCGAGACCCAAGTAGCTGTTGCCTAGGTTGCCTGAGGTCAAGTGACCTCGACCCCTAGCTATCGATGGTCGGCAGCCATAACCATGTGTCGGACTAGAAAAGGGTTTGCTCTTTTTTTAAAATTATATATATGATTTTTTAGCATTATTTTCAAAATTTATATTTAAAAAGTTACATACATTATTTTTTCAATTTTAAACAAATAAAAATCAAAACTAATATTAGTCACTCAAAAGGCTTTTTAAATGTGTTTTTTACCAAACAATATTTCTATAAAAAGTTGATTCTTAAAGCGTAATTTACCAAACGGTTTGCATTTGCTTAAAGCCCTTTAGGTTAAACTGTTTTGTATTTCCCTAATGAATTTTTAAAATGCTAAACCAAATGCAAGTCAATTTCCTTGGGGCATTGAATTCAAGTTTTATAAATCATAGTTGATGACATCTCTCATTTTATAACCAAGGTACAAAATTTTGCAGATAACTTTGCTTTTTCATTAGTATGGCCAAAATTAAAATCATTTTCCATCTACAATAGAAATGTCGACTTGAAAACCCATATGTTCTAGATAATTATTTCCTTGAATCGTGGTTTACATTATTATTTATAAAATGTGGACAAAGTCAAAACCTTGAATAAGATATGGATAGCATTGATCTCTTTATTGAAACATTCAATATTATAATCTCAAATAGACCATCAATGGACATAACGGGGAAGTGCGGAGACACGAATGCGTTACTTCCTATGCACATATTTTGACAATTTCCAAAAGAACTAGAAAGCTAAGTTGCTTCTCAACCTTAGCTGGGAATAATCTAAGACTCACTCTACAAGGCAATTGGACCAAAAACAAACTTAAGACATATCATGGAGATGGACATGAGTCTGCTTGAAATCCTCGTGTAATTCCAGCTAATTATGCAGCAGAAAATGTCTAATCACATACCAAGAGCAGCCAGCGCAGATAAAATAAAACATAGGCTATCAATCAACATATAGCAATTCAAGAAAAAAAAATCCTAGCAACCCTGAGCCAGACCCCAAAGGATTTTTCAAGAACTGGCAGAGTGAAGATGAATGTCTGCTTGCAGGGACTTTGGTTCGGTTCTGCTGACAAGTCCAATTTATAATTCTCAACTATTCCCTCAGTTGGTGTTTTTCCTTCTCGCTCCGGTTGCATGGAAGCTTAGAGAAGGCAAGCTTGCAGTTCGACACACTGTAATTTAACGAGAGAAGTTGATCAGCTCTCCATGCCCGATGACCCAAACCAGAAGATGCAAGATCCCGGCAAGCAAATTGACCATGTCTCTTCGTCAAGCCAAAAGTTTACCCAATGGACAAGAGACATTCTTCAGTGCTCCAAATTGAATTTCCAATCATCATTCACCAACATCAACTTTTTATTTTCGCACAAGAGGACGTACTTCGGTCAAAGAACTTGTAGTCACACTAGACATAAGTTCTCTCACCAATAAATCAAATTCCACGAACGTCAATCAAGTCAACATTCCCCTTAGCATGAAACTCACATACAACACTTTCAACTCAAATTCGAGCGCAACTCACTCGGCACTCGCAGAGGCAAGAGGATACCAATATCAAGGAGTAATCTTGGAACTCTGCCGTTTGGCAAAGCAAGGAGCTCCAACGCCCTCTCCAACAGTTTAGCCTTTCCTTTTAAATCGACAAAACCTGTAAACAACCACGTTGGTCAGCAAAGAAAAAAACAAAACCCATAATGCAATTACGCGAGCAATGCAAATGCTGAAAACACATGGACCTGAATGTCGATTATACCAAGAAGAGGAAGTGTACTTGCGAGCCTCAATGTTGTAGAATATCTCAAGTGGCGCTTGTGTTTTGATGGGAGAACGATAACAATTCGAACAATATCGAATTAACGCAGCGGAATAAAATAATCTCCCCTCTTGTGTAAACCTAATAGGAACCGATATAGTAGAGCAAAATAAATATCAAGCACACAAACACAAGACGATTTTTTTACGTGGAAAACCCCCTTGGTGTGAGGAGATCAAAAATCACGGGACTGGAGTTCACCCGAAAATCTTCACTATCAACAAAATTGGGTGAACAATGTTCTTCTTTAGCAAATACTAGAGGTACATAGCAGCAAAGATCTCAAGAACATAATTCTTGGCAATACACATAAACTTCACAAGAGATTAAGGATAAATCTAACAAAAAGTGCAGGTTTTGATCAATCCACGAAAAACCTGATGTAGGGAGCTTCAAACGAAAATCAAACCGTTCAGATTCAAAGAGATTGCATCACGAACACGCTGACAAAATTTCAGCTCAATCGGACCTCGAATCGAGCTCCGATGCCAACTTGATGTAAATCAGACTTTGTCCCAAACCTCAGATTTTCTGCTTTCTCTTGTTCTCTTGTTACTACGTCTTTTGCGGTTACCACTTCAATGATAGTGAGAAACCCTATTTCTCCATATAACTTATTATATGGGCTCAAGCCCTTTTGGGCTTACAACTCATTGGGCTTCCTCCACATAGGAGTGAACCCAGCTAACAAATCTCCCCCTCACGACAATGTGGAGGGATTCACTATCCCTGCTATCAATCGGCAATGTTCAAGCTTCTCTCTTGGTAGAGTCTTCGTCATCATATCAGAGCCATTATGGTCCGTATGGATTTTCTCAAGTTCCAATAACTTTTCATCTAAAACATCCCTTATCCAATGATATCTAATATCAATATGTTTTGATCTAGAATGAAAGAATGAATTATTACCAAGATGAATTGCACTTTGATTATCACAAAATAGCACACACCTCTTTTGCTTGAACCCAAGTTCTTCCAAGAACTTTTTCATTTATAGCATCTCTTTACTAGCTTCAGTCGCTGCAATAAATTTAGCTTCGGTTGTAGAAAGTGCAACACACTTCTGCAATCTTGACTTCCATGACACAGCTCTATCCGCAAAAGAAATCAAATAATCAGAAATAGATCTTCGAGTATCAATATCTCCTGCCAAGTCGGAATCTATGTATCCAACTAACTCAAGTTTCTCGGTCCCAAAACTGAGTTTCAAATTTGAAGTTTCCCGAAGATACCTCATAATCCACTTCATTGCATTCCAGTCTCTCTGTTTGGATTTGACAAATAGCGACTAACAACGCCAACTACATATGCCAAGTCTGGGCGTGTACATACCATCACATACATTAAGCTTCCTACAGCTAAGGCATATGGAACACTTTCCATATCTTTCTTCTCTTTATTAGTCGTAGGACTTTGCTTCATATTTAACTTAAAGTAGATAGCAAGAGGAGTACTAACCACTTTAGCCTTGTCAATGTAAAATTTCTGAAGGATTTTATCGATATATTTCTCTTGCGACAAAAACAACTTCTTAGCATCTTTGTCTCAGGTAATTCTAATGCCAAGAATCTGCTTTGCCGAGCCCAAGTCTTTCATGGCAAAAGACTTGCTCAATTGTTTCTTCAATAACTCAATTCATGAAGCCTTTCTACCAACAATTAGCATATTATCAACATAAAGCAAAAGAATAATAAATTCATCATCAGAAATTTTTTGGATAAACACATAGTTATCCGAGGAAGTCTTCTTATAGCCCTATTCTGTCATAATTGACGTAAACTTTTTGTACCACTGCCTCGATACTTGCTTTAGGCCATAGAGACTTTTCTTCAGTTTGCACACATAATCCTCTTTCCCTTTCACTTTAAAACCTTTAGGTTGTTCCATGTATATCTCTTCCTCCAAGTCACCATGTAGGAAGGCTGTTTTGATATCCATTTGCTCAATTTCCAAATCTAGGGTAGCTACCAGCCCTAGTACCACACAAATAGAAGACATTTTCACTACCGGAGAAAATATATCATCAAAATCAATACCCTTTCTCTGACCGAATCCCTTAACAACCAATCTAGCTTTGTACCATGGTTGTGAAATATGTTCATCTTGCTTCAACCTGTATACTCACCTGTTCTTCAAAGCTCTTTTACTTTTAGGTAACTTCACCAGCTCAAAAGTATGATTATCATAAAGTGACTGCATCTCATCTCGCATAGCATCAAACCAATTACTTTTGTACTCATCTTCTATTGCTTCTACAAAGCACTCTGGTTCACCTGCATTAGTCAATAATACATACTCATTTTTAGAATACCTGGTGGAAGGTTGTCGGTCTCTAACGGATCTCCGGACTGGAACATCCAGTTGAACATCTAATTGAATATATGGTTCAGGAATAATGTTATCCGTTTCAACATGTTCAGGAACATGTGTGTTATTTGGAATATTGACTTCCTGCTGTTCTTCATCAACCTGGATAGGAATATTTGTAAGAGGAATTGGATCCAAATCATCACTAACCTGTAGTGTAGAAATCGTCTCTACTTTCTCAATATCCTCTATTGTTTGATCTTCCACAAACACAACATCTCTACTTCTTACAATTTTCTTTTCAATCGAATCATAAAATTTGTAGCCAAGCATATCCTGTCCATAACCAATGAATATGCACTGTCGTGTTTTCACATCAAGTTTAGACCTCTCATTTTTGGGAACATGCACAATGCTTTGCACCCAAAGACACGCAAATAATTATAAGAAACATCTTTGCTTGTCCAAACTCTATTAGAAACATCAAACTCTAAAGGAACGCATTGAGTAAGATTCAATACATATGCAACTGTACTTAAAGCCTCACCCCAAAAGGATCCAAGTAGCTTTGATCGTGAAAGTAAGCATCTTACCCTTTCAACCGGTGTTACGTTCATTCTCTTAGCTAAGCCATTTAAGCGAGGTGTCTTGGGAGGTGTCTTTTGATGTCGAATACCTTGTTATCTCGCAATATTCATCAAAAGGTCCAATATACTCTCCCCGTTATCGGTTTGATGCATTTCAATTTCTTTCCGATCTGTCTCTCAATTGAAGCCCGAAACCGCTTAAAAGCATCTACTACTTGATTTTTAGTTTTTCAAGGTATAAATCCAAATTTTCCTTGAAAAATCATCTATGAAGGTAACAAAATAAAGAGAGCCACCAAGTGATTTTGTTTTCATAGGATCGCAAACATCAGAATGCACTAAATCCAATATACTTGACTTTCTTGAAGGAGGGGAGCTTTTAAATGTAACTTTGTTATGTTTTTCTGCTAGACAATGAGCACACTTCTTTAGCGCTAAACTTTTCAATCCTGAAAGGAGCTTCTTCTTGGCTAATATTGACAAACCCTTCTCACTGATGTGACTGATCCTCTTATGCCATAACTCAGCTGCATCTTCGCTGTCTACTGCATTAATTTTTTCTGTTGATAACTTTGCCTGCATAATGTACAACAAAGAATATTTTTCACTTCTAGCCACAACAAGAGAACCTTTGGTGAGTTTCCATTGACCATTACTGAAGGTGCTGTAATACCCCTCATCATCCAACTTGCATGTAGAAATCAAATTCAAGTGGATATCAGGTATATGTTTAACATTATTCAATACTAACCTCGCCATTGCTGATTTCTAAGCACACATCATCGATGCCTACAACATGAGCCAGCCTATTGTTTCCCATTTTCACAGATCCGAAGTCACCTGACCTGTATGATGTAAAGAAATCCCTACGAGATGTAGCATGAATAGATGCACCACTATCAATTACCCAACTAGTCTCATGAGATACAAAATTCACCGCATCACCATCAAAAATAATAAGAAAGTCTTCTTTAAGTGCAACAACACGATTATCATCACTGTCACTATCAATTATCTTCTCTTTACCTTTCTCCTTTTGTTTCTCCCTTTTTAAGTGGCGACAAAACCTCTGAATGTGTCTCTTCTGATGACAATAATGGCACTCAACATTAGCAAATTTATTATATTTACCTTTGCTTTTATCTCTACTCTTGTCTCTATTTCTGGGACCTCGAGACTCACTTCTTCCCCTTTTCTCAACAACCAATGCATCAGAATGTGAAGAGGACGATCCTTGTGTCTTCCTTCTCATCTCTTCATTCTCATCTTTTCATTCAAAATACTACTCTTGGCCAAATCCATGGTAATCGTACCATCCGGGGTAGAATTAGACAAGGACATTCGAAACGTCTCTCATGAGTTCGGCAAAGTACCAAGCAACCATAGTGCTTGTATCTCATCATTAAACTTGATTCCCATTGCAGCCAACTGATTTATAATTCCTTGAAAAAAATTTAAATGATCAGTCAAACGAGTACCATCTTGATATCTCAGAGCCATCATCTATTTTATTAGAAATAACTTATTATTCCTAGACTTTCGAGCATATAACTGTTCGAGCTTATTCCATAAACCGCGTGCATGTGTTTCCTCAATAATATGGTTCAAAACATTATCATCTATCCACTGCCTAATATAACCACACATTTGACGATGAAATATAGACCATTCAGCATCAGTTTTATTCTCTGGTTTCTCCTCGGCAAATATGGGCAAATAAAAATCTTTTTCATATAAAAGATCTTCAATCTTCCCTTTCCAAATATAATAATTCAAACCATTCAGTGTAACCATTATACTTATATTCGTTTCCATTATTTAACACAAGGCAGAAAAATCAAGCAATAACCAGAAGCTCTGACACCACTCTGATGGGAAAACGATAACAATTCGAACAATATCGAATTAACGCAGCGGAATAAAATAATCTCCCCTCTTGTCTAAACCTAATAGGAACCGATATAGTAGAGTAAAATAAATACCAAACACGCAAACACAAGATGATTTTTTACATGGAAAACCCCCTCGGTGTGAGGAGATCAAAAACCATGGGACCGGAGTCCACCCGAAAATCTTCACTATCAACAAAATTGGGTGAACAATGTTCTTCTCTAGCAAATACTAGAGGTACATAGTAGCAAAGATCTCAAGAATATAATTCTTGGCAATACACATAAACTTCACAAGAGATCAAAGATAAATCTGACAAAAAACGCAGGTTTTGATCAATCTACGAAAAACTTGATGTAGGAAGCTTCAAATGAAAATCAAACCGTTCAGATTCGAGAAGATTGCACTAGGAACACGCTGACAAAATTTCAGCTCAATCGGACCTCGAATCGAGCTCCGATACCAGCTTGATGTAAATCAGACTTTGTCCTAAACCCCAGATTTTCTGCTTTCTCTTGTTCTCTTGTTACTACGTCTTTTGCGGCTATCACTTCAACGATATTGAGAAACCCTATTTCTCCATATAACTTATTATATGGGCTCAAGCCCTTTTGTGCTTGCAACTCATTGGGCTTCTTCCATATAGGAGTGAACCCAGCTAACATGTTTTTGGTGAAGAAGCCACCAGCAGAGCGACCACCAAAAGAAGAAGAATAAGTTTGCAGTGGCAGGATTTAAACCCATACAACTCGTTTGTGCAATATTAACAAGCTACAATTTTGACAATGGACTAACATCAAATTGCTGGATTTGGACACCTTGTTTCTCTTGGTAAAGATTGGCATTATTGAAATTGTTGAAATTCTTGGATCACCTCTAACAACTGCAATTGCATTTGTATTATAATAAAAAATTAGTAATTACGTGATTCTCTATCATTCACAATACGTCTATTAAGTGAAAATAATTGTGACAGCTTGGGCAATCGGATCAGCCTCACAATGATCATTGAAATGTCGTTGTCAACTTATAGAGCACATAAGTCCCAAGCCACACTCAGCATTGTCATCAAAATCAATGCTTCATGCTGCCTAGCTGCTTACTTGTTGCACAGTTCGACTTCTGCATATTTGTGAAAACTGTTTCCATAAAGATTTGGTGGGAGCTCTATAAGTTCATGACCCATGGGCGTTCTACCTCCACCCAGCATTGCTTCGTCACACTTTTGCCCATCAGGGAAAATTCCCCACTGTTGCCTCCCGAAGGAGTCTAGACTATGTTCGGAGCAGGAAAGACACTAAAAACTGCTTTCTACAGTGGTATTTCTCAAAGTCCGCCGAAGTTGTTTTCCTCGAGGATGGCCCATCACATGGTATTTCTCGAACTAGGGACTGCGAAATGAACTTGCTCTCGAACTCGTGTTGAGGTGCATGCATGTTTTTAGGACGTGATCAAAACCTCGAATGAGATATATTTAGCGTTGCTATATCTTGATGCTATCTGATATTGCTAGTATTAACACCTAGAGGGGGGTGAATAGGTGTAAAGGAATTTTATGCGCAAGTAATATAAAGTTTTTGCAATCTGCAATTAGAAATTAAATAGAGAGGGAAGAGAAAATTGCAAACACAGTTATAGTGGTTTGGCTTTTGACAAGTCTACGTCTATTTTTCACGCGATCAGCCAATCGGCTGGATTTCACTAAGTGATCAAATGTGAGGTGATGATATATCTCACTAAGTCACTCTTCTTGGTAATACACTAGGATCACTCAATTTCGCACTTTTTCAGACAACTAGTGAAGAATTGAATAAGCATTTGGAATATGTCAATCCTACTCTCTCTTCTGGTCACATCCTCCCCTTATATACTTTTCGAGCCACAATTTACCGTTGGCTATCACCTTGAGAGATTTGTCTTCCCTTTCCTTTCTTGGACAGACTCTATAAGAAAGGTTTTATTGACCGTTGAAGATAGATTGGATCCCATTGAATTTTGTTCGCCTATACAATCAGAGTCTAGGTTTCCATAAGTATTCCATCATTCTTTGGAAGTTGCTTGATGATTGATCTTGCTAATCGATTCAATATACCAAAATCAATACGAATAAGGTAAGTGAAATTCATAACCGTTGGTGATCTTATTCTCGGTCTGGTCCTAAAAGTTTGTTCTGGTCCTATTAGAATGAGACTCTGCGTCTCCTTGTTTTCTCCTTCTGGTACACGTAGACTCAGAAACGTCTTTCTGCTTTTCCTTCTGCAACACGCAGACTCAGAAGAATGCGTCAACTTGTGACTCTTCTTCCTCAGAAAATATATGAAGTTCTATATGCATAAAATTGTTTGTTATCATTAAAACTAGGAATTTTCTCAACAATCTCCCCCTTTTTGATGGTGACAAAACTTTTTTATGCAGATGGTTTGTTGTTCCTGCAAAATATGGTTAGGCATAGCATAGTATATGTACCAAGATATCATTAAGTTAAGTTACAAGTCACACATGATCAATATATCACTCAGATCAAATCACAAAGACAGAGTCAAGTCATATGATCATGCTATACCATCAAGTCACACAATACCAAATACCAAATCACACACACTACCTAGTACCATGTCCAAAAAATTCAACAACAAAACCATAGTGTCTGCTGCTTCTTCCTCTTTTTGTCATCGTCAAAAAAGAATAGGGTGCAAGCAAAATTCAACTCAAAAGATTCTAAACACAATGCATCAGATCAAATGTATCAGACTAGAAAAGTTTGAAAAGAAGATCAAGAAGATGGCTTTTTGGGGGGTACGAACTAGAGTGAAATCTTCCATATATTTGGCAGACTCTTCAATCTTGTTGAGGCACTAATTGAACATTGACTCCATTCGTGCCATATGCTGTTCATTATGTTTTTCAAGAGTCTCCAGCCTGTTGTCAACAGAGGTTTTCAAAGCCTGAATGTCAATCTCCAGAGCAATTTGTTAACTTCTTATTTGCATAAGCAGATCAAGTATCCGTTTAGAATTTGAATCAGAATCAGAATGATCATATGATGATCCAAGTAGAAGTCCAGGAGACGCTGTTTCAAACTCAATTCTTTCAGATTGATGAGTTGATGCTTCTGCTTGCTTTTCAGCATTCTTCTTCAGTGTTTGTTCTACCATTCCTTTTGGAGATTGACTTATCCTGTCATCCACCCTTGTGTCACCTTTTGTCTTTGGAAGATTCTGTCTGTCATCAGTTTCTTCTCCTCCTTCCTTTCTTGCTTGTTCTTCTTCTGGTTCTTCTTCAGGGTCTTCTTCGGGGTCTTCTTATGGCTCATGCTTCTCCTCAAGGTCAGACATAACCACATTTGCTGCAAGTAGTGGTTTTTCAATTTGTAGATTTTCTTCTGTTGCTTTTGATGGAGTCCCTACTGCTTTTGTTTCTGGTTCTCTAGTTATTGTGATTGGAGTACGAACCATAGAAACAAGTATTTCAGAAATGGTCTCCTCATCATCTTCATCCCTTAGCAGAAGTTGTCTCCTTCTTTTCTTGTTTTGCCATGCAGATACCACTTCCTTATCATTTCTTTTCACAGTGGTTGCTGTCTTTGAGGATTCCTTCTGTTTTCTCCTCCATGTTTCCACAACATCCTTTAGCCTCATCTTTGTTATCATCTTCTCTCCAATTGGCATCAAAGGCAGAGTTCTAATGCAGAGTTTTTCAGGCAAATCAATTTTGAAGTGCTGGAATATTCTGGTCACTAGAGCTCCATAAGGCAGTTGTCCTTTTTCCTTCAAAATAGTTCTGTACATGTGAAATAATATTGTATGAGGAAGTGAGAACATAACTCCCTTTTCGATGGCCCACATCATCTTTGCTTCAAATTTGGCCACATTAGTCTTGGATGACGCCTTTGGACGGATGCAGTTTATGACAATTTTATGAAGGATAATCCTGGCTGAGTTCAAAGAGGAATATGTAATGTTTGCCCTAAGAACATTTCCTATGTCAATATGTTTGCAGGCATTTTCATATGATATCTCAATGGGCTTGAATTCTCTCTTTTCAACCTTCAGAATGTCAGCCAAAATGTTTGCATCAAGTGCATAGAATTTGTCATTCACACTGAATTGTAACTTACTTGGAGTCAAGAAAGACAGATTTGAGTAAAAGTAGGCTGTGAGTTATGGATAAACCTCGGATGTATTTGTGCAGAAATGATCTAGTTGCAACCTCTCAAAATATCCTCTGAGGTTTACTCCAATTGCGTCTAGAAAATCAAAGTCCGCTATTCTATGATTCATTATGCCTCTTCCAAGTAGTGAGACATAACTTGCTTTATGTTGTTTAGATCGGAACAGATTCCCTTTAGGATTTTCTACAATAGCAGCAACCCCCATTTTAATCTGAAAATTTCTAAAGAGCCTTTCATTGTCGTCTTCTCTTTTTCCTTCCCACAAACTCTCGACGCCTCTTGTAGGATCAAGCATCTGATCAACCTGTTCAACCACATTCTCTACTCTTGACAAGGCCTCAACCAGTTTGACCTCATTTGCATATCCTTGTTCCCTCAAATACTCAAGTTTAAAACTTTCAGAAGTATCTCTCTTTACTAAAATTTCATACAATCCGAAGACCTTTTTGGGGTCCTTTGCTTCAACAGGCATAACAACTCTAGACATACCTTTTTTTGGTACATTCCTCTATACTGATTCACTAGGAGAATGCCTCGGCGACTCCTCTCCAGATGACCTTGTCAAGTCGAAGTGAGTCTCCGCTCCTTCAATGTTCCTTGGCCCTTTGCTTGCAATGCGATTTGATCTCCTTTGTGAAGAGGGAGACATTGATATGGAGGATCTCGAAGCCATTGTGTAGGAAAGATGGAGAGAGGTTTGGTTCTGAATGAGAGAAAATGAGAGTTCTAGGGTTTCTGAGAGAGTTCGAGTTTGCGATGAAAGAAAAACTCGATTTTTAGAAGTTATAAAAGCTTCTGAAGGGGGCAACGAAAAGACACGATTTTTGGAAATAAAATTAACTGTAAATGGCAGTTTATTTGAAAATTCAAAAATTGATAAAAATAGACTCAATTAAAATAGGCATGCTCGATAAAATTATCAAATCATATATTGCAGATATTAACTTACCATTTGATCATATAAGGAAATAACTTACGTGGCAAAATTTAAATTTCCAAAAATACCAATGGAATATAGTCTTTTGAGATTTAACCATCCATAAGATTACTCCTTCCAGAAGATTGCTTCTGCCAGATGATTGCTCCTCCTAGAAGATGTCTTGACTTACCTGTCTTCACCAGACTTTATGCAAAAGGGTTAGTGATGTTTAATTTGCTACAAATAAAATCAAATGTACCTTTGTCCAGTGGTTTGGTGAAGATATCTGCTAATTGATTCTTAGAATCAATAAATTGGACATTTATTTCACCATTTTGCACATGGTCTCTTATGAAATGGTGCTTGATTTCAATATGCTTTGCCCTCGAGTGTAAGATCGGATTTTTGGTGATATTAATAGCACTTATATTGTCACATCTTATCTCTGTGCAAGTTTCTTCCTTTCCATAGTCTCTTAGCTGTTGTCTCATCTATAGAACTTGTGAGCAACATATTCTGCTTCTATCGTTGATAGAGCCACAGTGTTATACTTCTTGGAGAACCATGAGACTAACATTTGTCCCAGAAGTTGGCGTGTTCCTGACGTACTCTTTCTGTCCACTCTACATCCAACTAAGACAGCATTTGAGTATTCGAAAAGAGTAAAATCTATTCCTTTGGGATACCATAGACGTAGCTTTGGATTAGTAGCAACATATTTTATAATGCGTTTTATAGCAGACATATGTGATTCTCTAGGGTCTACTTGGAATCTAGCACATAAGCATACACTGTATAAAATATCAGGTCTAGAAGTAGTAAAGTAGAGAAGGGAAACAATCATGCTTCTGTAGATTTTTTGGTCAACTTTCTTTCCCATTTCATCTTTGTCTAGTTTGGTGGAGCTTGACATTGGAGTTTCAGTCTTCTTGCAGTTCTCCATACCAAACTTTTTGATCAAATCTTTTGCATATTTTTCTTGAAAGATGAAAGTGCCTTCTTTTGATTGTTTGACCTGAAGGCCTAAGAAGAATGTCAGTTCTCCCATCATGCTCATCTCGAATTCTTCCTACATAGACTTGGAAAATTTCTTGCACAAACATTCATTAGATGAACCAAAGATAATGTCATCTACATAGATTTGAACAAGTAAAATATCCTTACCTTCTTTCTTAATGAAAAGAGTTGTGTCTACCATACCTTTTTTGAAGCCATTGTCTAACAAGAACTTACTCAGTCTTTCATACCAGGCTCGAGGTGCTTGCTTCAGACCATAAAGAGCCTTTTTCAGTCTGTATATATGATTTGGCTTTCTTGGTTCCTCGAAGCCAAGAGGTTGTTCAACATAGACTTCTTCTTGTATGAATCCATTTAGGAAAGCGCTTTTCACATCCATCTAGAATAGCTTGAAATTATGGCAGCAAGCATAAGCAAGCAATAGTCTGATTGCTTCCAATCTGGCTACAGGTGCATAAGTTTCATCATAGTTTATTCCTTATGATTGTGAGTAACCTTTAGCTAGGAGCCTTGCTTTATTTTTGGTCACCTTTCCTTGATCACCCACTTTGTTTCTGAATACCATTTTGTTCCTATGATAGTTCTTCCCTTTGGTTTGGGTACCAGTTCCCAAACATCATTTATTTTGAACTACCGGAGTTCTTTTTGCATTGCTTCTATCCAGCTTTCATTTCCAAGCGCTTCGTCTACTCTTTTAGGTTCAATTTCAGAAATGAGTGACAGTATGCTTGTATCTTCCTTGTTCCTTGATCTGGTACGAATTCCTTCCTTGATGCTTCCAATAACAAGGTTTTGTGGATGACTGGATTTATGCATCTAGTTTTTGTTGTAAGTCTCGCTGTCATCAAGCTTTTTTGGTGATTGTATAGAGTTCTTCTGGATGAGAGTTTGATCTTGAAGTTCTTCCGCAACTTCTTTCTGAGAAGAGTTAGATTCTTTGTTGAATATTGTCTTCTCAAGTTCTGCAGTAGATTCTGGATCTTCAAATGATGTTTTGCTTTGCTTAGACAGATCTTGCTCCAGAAACTTTACATTCATGGACTCTTCCACAGTTTGAGTATTCTTGTTAAACACTATGTATGCTTTGCTTGTGGTTGAGTATCCCAGAAATATACCTTCATCCGACCTTTCTTCAAACTTACTCGGATGATTGTTAGCATTTTTAAGAATAAAGCATTGACAATCAAAAACAAGAAAGTAGGAGACAATTGGTTTTCTTCCTTTGAAAATTTCATAGGGAGTTTTCTCAAGAATTGGTCTTAGAAAAACTCTGTTAATGATATAACAGGCTGCAGAAACTGCTTCCACCCAGAAATGAGTTGCTACTTTGCTTTCAATAAGTAGAGTTCTTGCCATTTCTTGTAAGGATCTGTTATTCCTTTCTACAATTCCATTTTGTTCTGGAGTGTAGGGTGAGGAGAACGTATGCTGAAGACCATTCTTATCACAAAAGTTTACAAAGTCCTGATTTTCAAATTCTCCACCATGATATGTTTTAATGCTTGAAATAGTGTAACCTTTCTCATTCTAAACTCTTTTTGCAAATTTTGAAAAATGAGAGAAGGTTTCTCCTTTATTAGTGAGGAAAAATACTTAGGTAAAGCGAGAATAATCATCTACAATAATAAGACAATACCTCTTACCTTCAATGCTTTGGGTTCTTGTTGGTCTGAACAAATCCATATGGAGGAGCTGCAAAACACGATTAGAAGAAACATGTTTTACAGATTTAAAGGAACTTCTTATCTATTTTCCTAGAGTGCATGCAGAACAAAGTTTTGACTTTTTGTAGCTTAATGAAGGCAGACCACGAACAAGCTTTTTGGTGGACAGTTTTGAGATCTGTTTCATACTGACATGTCCAAGCTTGCGACGCTAGAGGTTTGTTTCATCTTGAACTGAGATGAGAAATTTGGCCATATCTTCATTTATATCCAGAAGATAAATATTTCCATGTCTTTATTCGGTAAACGATTGAGATGAGTCCTGACTGGTTCCAGAACATAAGTTCTCCTTGAAGTCAATTTTGAAACCAGCATCACATAACTAACTAATACTCATAAGATTGTAGTTCAGCCCTTTAACCAGAGAGAGACGTTGATGATGAAGCTTCCAATTTGGACTGTTCCCAGTCCAATAATGTTTTCCTTACTATTACCACCAAAGGAAACAATTCCTCCTTTTATTCTTTCCAATCCAATGAACATTCTCAAATCACCAATCATATGTCTTGAGCATGCACTGTCCAAATACTATTTCTTCTTGCTTTTGATGCTTACCTACAATCAAAAAGCATACTCAAGCTTTCTTTGGTACCTAGACTTTCTTGGGTCCGTGGGAGTTAGTAGCATATGCTTTGTTAATCCAATTTCTCTGAACAGGTCTCCAGACTTTAGAACACTTACTCTCAAAATGTTCATTTTCTCCGCAATTAGAATATTTGAGATTATCTCGTCCAACAGGTTTTACAAAGTTCTTTTTAAAATGATTTTTGTAAACCTGTCGAGGAGGTCTCTGTTTGAGTCTCTCCTTGACTTTTGGAAAGTCTATTAAAGAATCATTTTCCTTATTACACCCAAGTCTAGACTTGTTGTAATAGGGAATCTGAATGGAAAGTATGTGCTGTAAAGTTTTGATCCTTTAGAAAATTTTGTAGTAATATCCAAAAATTCCTTTTTAAGAGATTCATTCTCATTTAGTGAAAAATCTCGACTTTCTCTTGTTTCCAAAAATTCATTTTTCAGATCATCAAAATTTTCTTTTAGAGAAAAATTCTATTGACTCAACTTGTAATTTTCCTTTTTCAATCCAGAGATCCTCTTCAAAGTGGATTTCATATTTGAACAAAGCTTATTTATATAATCTGAAACTTCAATAGGAATATCAGAATGACTAACCTCGATTTCTCTGTTTGAGTCTGAGTCAGATTTTGAGTCTGAGTGTGCCATTAGACAGATATTTCCGTATTCATCTTCACTGTCTTCACACTTCGTGTCACTCCATGTTTCAGCTTTTAGGGCCTTCTTGTATTTTTCAAACTTTCCTTTGTTCTTCTTCAGTGTGGGACAGTTTGGTTTTATATGACCCCTTTTTTTTGCATTCAAAACGGACAACATCTTTGGCAGAGTCTTCTTCATCCATTGTTCTTCTCTATCCAAACTATTTGTTTTGCTTCCTATTGTTGAACTTCTTGCCTTTCTTGTTTAATTTTCTTACTTTTTTGATCAAGAGGGCAAGTTCTTCGTTGTCCATTTCATCCTCAGAGTTTGTATCATCAGAATTAACATTAGACTTAAGAGCAATAGATTTCTTACCTTTAGACTCTACTTCTTCATTCATTTGTTCTGCTTCGTAAGATTGCAAGGTTCTAACAAGCTCATCAACTGACAGAGGTGAGATCTGCAAAGTTTCTCGTATGTAAGTCTTCACATTGTTCTAGTCCTTTGATAGACCTCTCAAGAGCTTGAGATAGGCTGTCCTTGATATGCAAGCCCATTTACTATTTCAATAAATTTGCTAAACATATCTCCGATGGACTCTCCTTGCTTCATTTTGAATGATTCATATTGACTAAGCAGAATATTGACTTTGGTCTCTTTCACACGATCAGTTCCTTCATAAGTAACATGCAGCCTATCCCATATTTCTTTTGCTATTTCACAAGAAGAAATGTGATTATATTCATTTGGAGATTGAGCACAATAAAGAGAATAGATAGCCTTAGCATCTAAAACTTCTCTTTTTGTCAACTCTTCTTTAGAAAGAGTAGTTGATGATTCTGTTGATTTCCCATCATCTTTTCTTGCGGCTTTTCCAGCTTCAGCGTTGGGATCAATTCCTTTCTTGACTACATCCCATTCCAGTGGATCATTTGATCTGAGAAAAGCTTTCATTTTGTTTTTCCATATGTTGTACTCTTTTCCATCAAAGTATGGTGGTCGAGTGTTGCTTTGTCCCTCAATCAGACCTGGTGCAAGAATACTAGCCATAGAAGATCTTTAACTCTAAAGTAATAAACACTGCAAAATACTGAGCACGAGGCTCTGATACCAATTGATATTGCTAGTATTAACACCTAGAGGGGGGTGAATAGGAGTAAAGGAATATTTCTGCCGCAAGCAATATAAAGTTTTTGCAATCTGCAATCAGAAATTAAATAGAGAGGGAAGAGAAAATTGCAAACACAGTTATAGTGGTTCGGCTTTTGACAAGCCTACGTCCACTCTCCACACGATTAGCCAATTGGTGGATTTCACTATGTGATCAAAGGTGATTACACACTCTTGAGTGTTCGCACTTGGTGATGATATATCTCACTAAGTCACTCTTCTTGGTAATACACTAGGATCACTCAATTTCGCACTTTTTCAGACAACTAGTGAAGAATTGAATAAACCTTTGGAATATGTCAATCCTACTCTCTCTTCTGGTCGCATCCTCCCCTTATATACTCTCCGAGCCACAATTTACCGTTGGTTATCACCTTGAGAGATTTGTCTTCCCTTTCTTTTCTTGGACATACTCTATAAGAAAGGTTTTATTGACCGTTGAAGATAGATTGGATCCCATTGGATTCTGTTTGCCCATACAATTAGAGTCCGGGTTTCCATAAGTATTCCATCATTCTTTGGAAGTTGCTTGATGATTGATTTTGCTAATCGATTCGATATACCAAAATCAATACGAATAAGGTAAATGAAATTCACAACCGTTGGTGATCTTATTCTCGGTTTGGTCCTGAAAGTTCATTATGGTCCTGTTAGAATAAGACTCTGCATCTCTTTGTTTTCTCCTTTTGGTACACGTAGACTCAGAAACGTCCTTTTGCTTTTCCTTCTGCAACACGCAGACTTAGAAGAATGCGTCAACTTGTGACTCTTCTTCCTCAGAAAATATATGAAGTTCTGTATGCATAAAATGGTTTGTTATAATCAAAATTAGAAATTTTCTCAACACTATCAACCTTACAGCTTCAATTAGAATACAAATGGCTACCGGAGATATACGAGGATACGGATGCTTTACTAATTTCCCTTTTCTCTGATAAGTAAAGTGAAGATCAAAGCGAACAGAGGTATAGGTGGGCTCATCAGTGAATGCCCCCACCAGAACTCATGGGATGCTTTACTTACATTACTTTGGTTCAGGATTTTGCACATTTACTTTGAGAAACTTTAAAAACCATTGGAGTCAGTTACTGCTCTTATCTTAGTTCCAGAAAAAAGGTACTGTTTTTATATTATAGCGACTAGCCCAGAAAAGAAAGAATTGCACCCTTAATCCTCAATTAAGTTTATGACTTTTACGCTCTGGAAGCCACTGGAATATCATTAAATGCTCATAAACAAAGTCCAACTGCGAGTTTCTTTTCATTAGGCTGCAGAGAAGAGGCAGCTTAGGAGAAGAACAGTCTCTTTATACCTACCATCCGCGGACCATGCCCGGGAAAACAGAAGAAAAGGCACCAATGACATTAAATGGTCAAACAGTAGTGATGAGCTTATCGTTTACGCAGGAATGCTTCTTTTATCCATTTTTGTGCAGCGAAAGAGTGCAACGCAACTGAGAAATTGGTAAGAACTTTGGTATTGGGTAACAAAGATGGGGTGAGATAGATAACAATAATATTTTCAGGATGAAAATGGATATGGATATTGTTCTCTTTCTGCAATCTAGATAATCAATTCAATCTTTTTGAAATATCCAATTGTCGCTGAAGATGTTCAATTAAATCTCCAATTTGAATCCATGTGCAGAATCCAAAGTCGGTTAAACCAAAGGGGAAGAATTCTTGGTCACTACAGGACAAAAAAAGGGGCTCATTTATAGGGTAGAAAAGAAGTCTTTGTCTAAGAGTCAAGAAAGAAATGGACGTAATTTCTTTCTTCTTTCTTTTGTAGTGGTCGGTCATTGAAGGTTTGACCGTGAGAGGGACCTAGTGAACGAGCGAGCCAACCAAGCCAAGAGGCGCACAGAGAAGAACAGCCAGGAGAAATCCGCCGCTCAGTGAAGGAACGATGAAGCTTTTCGGACGTCCCAAGAGGCTGTGAACATGTGTTCTTTATTTTTTTTTTTTTCCGTGGGTTTACATCTAAATTGGGTTGTTTATTTGTAAACACTATGAATTTGGGCTTATATCTAGGTGTAAAAAATACTTAAGCAAGAGAGCGATTGTAACTTTGATTCTTGATTGTAGTATATTATTTGCTACTGGCTTTCCCTATGTGGATGTAGTACCGATATTCGGACAAAAATAAATCTCTAGTGTCCTTTATTATTTCTCGTTTATTTCTCTAGTGATTTTGCATTCACTTAATTTGAACCATCCTGTCATTTCCGCATTAATATATTACAACAGAATAAATGGTCTCCACTTGATCATGCCACTTTGATGATGCTAGAGAGTTTACCTTTTCTTAACAAGAAAAATGAAGAAGAAACGGTACAAGGATGTAAAATTTCTTGAAGAACACTTCCACATCAGATGTCGTGCCTTCTTCAAGTTGGAGTAGAGGAATTCAAACAAATCACCAAGTCCTCGTAGTTGTTATGGAGCTGTTCATCCTTGGACTTGAAAAGGGGAAAATAGATTCAACTTTTGATAACAATCCATTATAACTCGTTACTTGGTGAGCCAATTCCTCCTAGTGATGATATTAAAATCATATATCGCTAAGACAGTTAAATTTATCAATTCCTCTCAATCACCAATGATTGTCTTACAACTTGAACATCCTACCGCAGACAACACCTCATCCATTAATGGGGTAGAAATACTAATAATTGCTTCAAAGGTTTTGGTCTTAACCCTATTAACTTAATCATGATTTAGCTATACACAAATGCTGAACTCCTGAATCAACTAACACATAAGCAATCTAATTACACAAGGAGACCAAACCTAATATTACGGCCTGTGAATTCTCCACTTCCTTTCTTGTGGCACGTACACCTATTCTTTTGCCAAGGGGCAATTGAGGTTGTTCAGTGGAGTGTTTCTTGTAGGTTATCCTTCCTACGACTGTGACACTTGTGCTCCCATAGGCCTACGTGAGTAGTTTCTCACTTGGTGGCTGTACTGATCATATCCATAGAAATTTCTTGTCTTAGGAGGACACATGGCATTTCTAGTCGATTGTCCTACTTGCGGTTGTTGATGTTGCTTCCTTGACTATCAACAAGGACACTTCTTCGTGATGTAGCCTTGTTGGTCGCATTCAAAACATGTTCCTAGTCTTAACAGGACATGTAGCTATCTCATGTCATCAACCATAGAATCGACACCTAACATTCGAGTTTTATGCCAGTTTTCCCACACCAATCTTCCGGTTGGGTGGTATGGGATGTTTTCCTCTTATCATCAGCCCTTCCCAAGCTGATGATTATTCTTATAAGACGCAAATCGTGATCCAGATGCTTGCTTAGAAGACGCAAACCGTGATCCATTCATCAAAATCATTCAAGTTCAGGGGTACCAACTGACCTTTACTTTATGGTCTCAGACCATACCTAAACCTCTTGACTCGTTCTATTAGATTCTCAATCATTCTCGGCGCACACTTTGAGAGCTGTGCAAACTTAGCTTTGTATTCCTTGGCCGACAAATGATTCTAACAAAGTTGCAAGAATTCAACCATCTTTGCTATTGTGTGCACTCGGAATAGTATTTTCCTTCAAACGCCCTAACGAAGGTGCCCTACTCTAGAGTCATACCTTCGGGAAAAACCCCTTCCTTGGGTTACTTCCTACCAATCACTAATGTTATCTTGTAATTGGTACACTGCCAAAGTTATCTTTTCTTTCTCTGAACACTCTAGCAGTGCGAAGACTTTTTTTAGTTCCTTGATCTAGAAGGTTGTTGCCTCAAGATCACTTGTCCTAGTGAACTTGGACAATTCCAGCTCCAAGAACTATTCAACCAACTTAAGCATCAACGGTTTGCTATTCCCATTTCCAACTAAAGGGATTTCACTAGGTGCGATGACAACAACAATTGTAATAGTAAAAGCTTAAGTTTGAGCTTACTATGCCTTATCATAATTTCCTAAGGATTTCAATGCCTTCAGGGTCCCATCCAATCTATGATTCCTTGGTGCTTTATCTCTAGCACCAACATGACTTTGAGCTGCCCTTCCTTTAAAGGCTCTCAGATCAGGAATGTTCATCTTACAAGCATATGAAATAAATGTCTTTCCTATCTAACTATCTTATAACCTATTGCATATTATCACTCCAAGTATTGACTGAGCTCTGACATTAAAACCGATAGGGATGTCACACCTCAACCCTCGAGCACGTGACAACCTCTTCTCACTTTGGTCAAATGAATGCGATATCCTAGGAACGCATCGTCGACCATTCTTTTTATCTTTCAATTATATGCATGCAGAAGTGATAAATCAAACACCCAGCCAATCGATTATAACAAGGATAGTAGAAAGACCAATAACAACAGCAGTAATGTCATTTTTATTTTTGTATTGACTAACCCTAGGAAGTTTATATACAAGTCATTTAGTCGAGTGACTTCCTTAATAGTCATTAAAAGATATTAGACAGGATTAATCTACTTCCTTCAATCATCAGACACATGATCCTATTACCCTCAACAACGTGCTCCATCACTACCAGATCCATGGCAAAAGGGATGCCATTACTACAAGCCTGAAAAATAGTTAACAATAACAAATGAGATATATATCTCAATGAGTTGCAGTCCTAAGCCTCGATTAGAATATTAACTCACCTCAGGGTTCCTAAACATGTAACTACATATCGACGGTATATCAATAGCAAAGCAACCCTCGCTTTGTCTTAACTATAGATGTGATTTAACTGGTAAACTACCTAACAAACTCTACAATAAACATTCAACAGTTGATTCAACTTGCAAGCATGCTTACGCATGCCATAATTAATACAAGCAAGCATTCTCATCCTCACAACAACCAACCAATAGTCAAATCGACTCACAGGCAACCTTACATTGCCACAGCCATACCCTACACAATATAAACTCATACATACCATAATTAGTACAAACAGGCACATGCATAACAAACACATAATATTAAATTTTATATGCATCCTGCATTCACATGTGTTTTGATTATTACGACTACATAAGGGCCACAATCGAACCCCCGCCGGTGTCTTTTGGCTTAACTAGGCATTGTCTTGCCCCGTTCGGGAATGACTATGTCTAGAACCCTTGCCTAGACGTCATTCCCAAAGGAACATCGATTTGGCCTCAACCACAACACAGCATCCGGACTCCCGCTGGGAATTCCAATAAATCAAACTTTGTCCCCTAAACTCTTGCTAGGGCGACTAGTTACTTTATATGACCACAAGAGTACACTACACCACACAATTCCATTTCATTTCTTATGCACTAGCTAATGCAAACATAGTATGTGTTCAACATAATAAATCACCATATTTTTCACATAAAAATGTAGGAAAATAATTGTACATTATCACGTAATTATTGAAACCCATCAAGCTTTGCATGCCTTGCTTTTTAAACATACTAGCCTCATTTAAAATACAAAACTCGACATATAAGCTCGACACCTCAGGTTTTTTCCTTTATATGTCCAAAAAAATCTTTGTAAAAATTTCTACTCTGGGTTTCACATGAGGCAAGCCTTTTTCAAGGTAAAGTAGGCATCAAATAGCATGACACGTGCAAGGGAACATCATGAAACTCAAGCTAAAATCACATAACAAGCAGCACTTATTGCACCATGGAAATAGCTTATCAATTACTTGTCGATAACTTATCACCTACTTGACGATAGCTTATCATCAAACTCTCGATAGTTTATCACCCATTTAGTGATAGCTTATCATTTAATTTCCCGATGTCTTATCGTCATTTTGATGATAGCTTATCACCTTTTCCGATTACCTATCGTGATAGCTTATCACCCCTTCCGATAGCTTATGGCATAAGCTATCACGATAGCTTATCACCTTAATTATAATTAATTAATCTAAAATATAATTAATTTTAATTAAAATTAATTAACCTTAACGTTGGTTAACTAAACTTAACCACATAACAACCATGGTAAATTAACTAACCCTCACCAACCATAGTTAATTAACCTAACACTCTATCAACCATGGTTAGTTTAACTAACCATACCTTAACCATAGTTAATCCTAACTAACCTCATAATCAAGATTAACTATAATATAAACTAACCCTAAGTAAGTTTAATGGACTAATCAAGGGATTAGAATATAAACTCACCAGTTAGCAATTCCGACGACACGGGCATGACATCAATGGCAAAGGCATCACGCGGCTACCACCGAAACGTCAAGATGAGGCGGCATGGAAATGGGTCTCCACAGGGGTGCTTTCCGGTTTGGTGAGAACAGCGGATGGACGGCTCAAGCTGGTGGCATGGTGCATGGACGAGCAACGAGTGGTGGTTTGGCGTGCGGGTGGTATGGCGACAGTGGTTGTTCCATGTGGCCAAAGGGAGAAAGGAGGGGAAATGAGCAAGGAATAAACAAAAGAAGAGAGAAAAGCAAAGAAATGAAGGAGGAGGAGGGGTGGACGTGAGAAGTAAGGGAGGGAGGAGGAGAGAGAGAAAGATGAAGAGGAAAGTGGCTTAATCCTCAAGCCAAAAATTCAAGTCCTTATGCCCTTCATCAATTCCCTTAGACTTTCCTTCCTTTTTGTCCTCAAGAATTTAATGCAAGCTTCTAGAAAATGGCAATTTTGTAATTTCTCAAAATATAATATATCGTACTATACGCATATACGGGTCATAATTTTATACGGGTTTGAATAAATTTGGTTTGGACTCAAAAGGATGAGAAATGGGCTTGAAATGAAAGTTGGGCTTGAAAATGTTTAAGTGAGCTTAGTGGGCTTAAGTTGGCCCACCTTGTGGCTACCCACTTTGGGCTTGAGATCCAATGGGCCTTTGCCAAGCCCACTTCCTTGTGAGCTCCAAATTTCGACTTGTTAAATCCTTTTTCGATAATTTTCGGGCTTATTGGTAAATTTGAGAATTAATGAGATGACATCCAACATTTTAGTCTCGATGTACTTGAAAGTTTGACTCCTGAGATAGGATTAAAATTTGCGGTTAAAATCGATCAATTACGACTTTAGTATGACCTAATTATTGGGCGGTGTTTTTTTGCGTTTGACCTATGGTTGATAGCTTTTCAATCCACGATTGTACCTTTTCAAATGAGGGCAATCCTCAATTGTCATGTAATCATACGAGATTGATTACTCACCCTGAGTACAATGATAAAAGGGAATTGGTTTAACGTCGTTCGTAATTAGTATCAAAGTCGAGCAAAATCACTAGCAATCAACCTCGTACTTCTGGCGAATTGATTATTTCTGTTTGCTAATTGGCCTATAATAGCGTGGTATTATCCCGCTTTAATCCTTATGGTCAAGCGGCCTATCCCCAATTGAATTCACTGATCGTACATGTGTCGATCCTTAATTGCCTTTCCAAATAGTTAGTTAACTTATAAGTGATTAGTTCAGAGTAAACGTAGCTAACAACACATTGATAAAATAACCATTTCGTATATCCTAAAATGGTTTAAAATTCAGGACATTACACTAGCAATCACAAAAAAAAGGTAAAAATTATGGAAATACTCCAATGCAAACTGCCGACGACTTTTATAGAAATGCCCTCGTCTTCGGTAGATAATCAACAAGCCATGCATCCATAGTTACAACTATAAAATGGGGCTTGCTGTATGGTACAGCAAACTTCACAGACTGTAGCACAAGCCTTAGCAGAATATCCAAGTTCTTGAGGTACTCTTAATTTCCATCAAAATTCGTGTTTGCAAATCATCATGACTCACTCCAATGGACTTTCGCTAAAAGGTTGAGCTTTTGGCTACATTTTATATATTTTATATATATATATTTGGCAGGTTAAAAACTAATGACTGATTTCCAGTTGCAGAATCTGCGCATGAGAATAGGTGTGCAACCAAACTTAGAGCAAAATGGTCGATTGCTGCATATTCTCAATCCACTTGGGGGCATTAATGAGTGGATCGTATTGACTTATAATGTGCAATTTTTAGCAGATTATTTATTGGAGAACTACAGACTAGGTAAGAAGCTAGAGAAAGTGGAGGGAGAATGTGTTAAGCGACTAGAATTTTTACCAATACAAACACCACCCCTACTGGCACTGCGAACCCCAGTACTAACGCGCAACCAATTCTGGTTATTCGATTTGGATGATGATTAGCATGTTGGAAGATATGGAGAAAAAAATCGATAGGCTGTAAGAGCTCATTATGGACAAACTAGGACAATGATATGTTGGATGTTTGTTTGTAAAACAAACCAAGTGTGTCTTTTCCATCTTGTCCCATCTAGGAAAGTTTGGAAAAGAAAAGTCATTTTATAAATGAGAGCATTTCTAATTTGTTAAAAAAAAGAAAAGATGGAGTGTGGGCTAGACCTCACTATACTTGCGTGCGGGTGCGCGATTATTAGGCGTAATTTTGTTATTCGAAAGGTTGCCTTTCATTTTAGCCTTTTGGAAATTATTTATTTTATTTTATTTCGAATTTTCTATACATGTCTTTTCAAGATGACTTTTGAAATTATACTGGTTCAATTTGCAACTTTCCCGAAGGGTTATATTGATTCATTTTATAACTTCTTTTGAAAAGATACATTTGTTCGTTGTTTAACTTCTTTCGAAGAGGTGCTTATGTTTATATATATATATTTATGTCAATTTTTAAAAAGGAGATGATGGATCACAATTTTCGAGTCTTCTTCGTAAAACTGCAGCCAAGATTTTCTATTGTTTCCTAGAGAGACCCTGGAGAAATACTAGAATTGCTATCTAGTGTTCTCATTTGAGACTTTGTTGTATCTTGGAGGAAATTTGCCGGTGACCATTAGCAACTTCGTGGGGCAAATAAATCCTTAAAGAAAGTGATATCACGCCTCAAAGTCCGTTGCGATTGCTCTATTGATTCAAACTCATATTGACTTTATCGTTCTACCCAAGTACGAAGACGATTCTTTCCAACATGATATTCAAAGCAGGAACCTATCAATGTGAGGATGTTAGCATATGGAGATTCCATTGCTAACATGCTTGTGGATCTGATCAATCATAAAAACGATGGTAAACCATATAGAGTACGTGTACAAGTGGGAAACATCAAATGACAAGCGGTCTTTAACCATGTCAAGAAAATGGTATTAACACTTGTATCATCCTTTCAAATCAGTTGATTTGGGAGCTCAAGCGTTACTCAGATAGCCTAGGCTGGAGGATCAACTGCCAAGGCAGAGATCTTGGCGGAGCCGAACTCATGGGAATGAATGATTGGTACAAAAGGCGAAAGAATCACAAAGAATCCACCAAAAGTGCTCAAGGTATCAAATCCTCTGGGGGATCACAAAGAGGCCATGATAAAATCCGCAGTGCATTGCGTAAAATTGCAAGAGAATTAATGAGGATAGCTGTAGTAAAGCTCATGACTAAGCAAGCAGAATGCTTGAAGATCCATCAAGCACGGGTCACTTTGAACGTGTTTCTATTATGTAGTGTTGTCTTTTGTGTGCTTCAATAAAGGAGATGGATGATGGCTCTTTCATGCAGTCATGGCCCTAAGAAAATCTATGTATATGCTTCAGGCAGGGAAAGCATGTGTACTTGCGATCTTTACACTGCAATCTGAATAAAATTTGTGTTGTTGTGTTTATCCAACTATATGCAAGTATGTTCTCGTAAATATTCTTTCTCAAAGAGGTAAATTATGCGTGGTCTCCAAATACTCCCGACTCCTGCGTCTTCCTTCAGCTTTTACCAATTAGTGTAAGATCGTTCTGTGCAACGAGAGCAGAAGCGGGCTTTTATTGAAGTCTGCTCTTTCTTTTGTGTGTCCATATGTCCGCATGTTCATAAATAACTCTTATGTGTGCTTGAGCAAAGGAGACAACTCCTACCTGCCTCTTCTCAGTCCAAGAGAAGTGACGAAACTACTGATCATTTAGTAGATGCACGGGCAACTGTATCCTTTTTGGATTGTTACGCTGCTAGAATTCTGAATTAAGTGTGTAAGACAAAGACGAGCAATTCTAATCATGCATTGAAGAACAAAATTCAATCATAAATTAGAATTTATGCAGAAAACAGGATCAAAAAAATAAATCTAACCTCCAGCCATTGTTCAAGTTAGCGCTCATTGGAAATCCACAAAAATTAGATGGCAATTTGATAGCAATTATGGGCATGCTCTACTAACCCAATTCCCTTGCATATTGATGGTGTATTTTTGAATGAAAGGGTTTGTGTTAGACATTGTGATACCCTTACTATCATGCCCCGGGCTCCTTTAGCTGTGGGAACATGACCGATGGGGTTTATTTTGCGACATCCCAGAATGTATTGCTGACTTATTCTTTTTATCTTTCACTTATGCACATATGGAAACGTACATCTTCATCACTCAACAACACATCATAAGTGGATAGTAAGGAAAACACTTGAACAAACACACATCATATATTATGCATTATTAGAATTGGAAGTTGATTAATTACAAGCCCATTACCATGGGTGTAACATCCTGGGTCCACCACTATATACATATTATCTACTTTGGAGCCCACTGGGCCCTCATGGTTTTGTTCCTTTAGGCTTCACCCAAAAAAAGCATATATACAAGTAGAGAACCCATATGCTTATAAGTTAGTCAAGCCATTTATGAGCAAACTATACGAAGTTAATACACGTGCACTCTCTCTTCCTAACCAAGCAAGATCAATCATTTAAGCACTTGGCAACCTAAACAAGTGCACTCAAGAGCTAGACACATGCTCCAAATCACGTAGAACAATGCCCTAGCCAAGGACTAGATGATCTACTTACAAAACGGGTTGACAACCATGGATGACGATGAGCAACAATGAACAAATGGATGAACAAACAAATGGCACAATAGTTCAAGGCTTGTGACGATGGGCGGCATGAATGGCGACGGCACAACGGCGTACAGAGGTAGACATTGGATGGCATGGCAGCAATGGTGTGGTGAGGTGGTGGCCTAGAGAGGGAAAGAAAACGAATGTGAGAGAGTGAGAGATGGTGAGAGATGTGAGGGAAAGATGAGTGATGAGATGAGAGAGAGAAAGAGAGAAAAATGGACTTGAGAGGGAGATGAAGACTTTCTTTCTTTCAAGAGCCAATAATGCACTTGGTATCATTATCCCTAAAGCCTTAACTAGGTTAGGCTTCCTTGAAACCCTCTCAGCCAAGTGAAATGCAAAGCCAATAAATCTTCTTGCAAGCTTTTTCATCAAGTCTCACCTATAAGCCATCATGGCCACTCATTTAAGCACATGCTCCCAATTGGAAACCAACCAAGAAGACTAACTACCTCATCTCCCCTTCTTGTCCTTCAAGTAGGCGCCTCCCCCCTTCTTTGCAAGACCAAAATTAAGTTCCATCCCAACTAAGCTCCTAGAAGGTGCATTAATGAGGCAAATAATGCAAATCACTATTCATGCACATGGGTATTGATGTGCAAGCTTCTAAGACTACTAATGGACTTGACTTGGGGAGGCCCAAAACTATTCATGGGGTCCATCTCAACTAAACCAGAAATGAAATTTTCTGAACTATCCTTAATAAAAAAACCCGTAATCGGACTAAGTCTCGTGGCTAAACTTCAATGGGAAGTGCTCCTAATATGACCCATTCCAGTTAAGCGGCCTCTTGGGATGTGGCTTGTGTGACTTATGGTTGATTTGAAAATCAATCCATGTTTGAGTCTAGTTGAGTCATGGATTATTCTCGGTTGTTATGTAACCGTACGAAATTAAATTACTTTGCTAGGGCACATAGTCTTACAAAGTTGGTTTAGGGTCGTTCATGATTAGTATAATGACCGTGTGGAATTACCCACAATTTGGCGACGTACACTCTCGTCGAATCAATCTATAACCTTTCGTAGATTAACCCATAACAGCATAAGGTTGTCCCACATAAATCCTTATGGTTAAACTATTTTTCCATGATCAAGTACTCTAGTCAAGCGCATTTCCCAACCCTTAATTGCCCTTCCTATTCGAATAGTTAACTCATGCACGATCCTTGAATCAGCTCATGGTATACTCTTGCTATTTATGCATTAATAATTTAAGCCACTTCTCTTGCCAAGATAGGGTCCAAATTGAGGATGTCACACTTACGTATATGAACATTTGTCTTTTATGAATCGCTTTCCATCAAGGTGGTTACCAAAAGAGCTGTTATCAATGAAGGGATATGAAATGTGGAAAACTATATGTGGAATAAGTGTTCCTCAAAAGAGAAAACGTGGGTCAAAGCTAACAGATAAGTTTTTATTTAAAAAAATATATCCCTAAAAATATGTTGGATCACATTATATATAACATTCTCCCATTTGATTCCAACATTTTCATCATACGAATTATCCAACCAAATCCACAAAAACTCTACGCTTAAAGAAAAGAAACAACATGCAAGAATCATGACGACATGTACTCTAAGAACGAGTAATATGTCTTGCCCCGAACCCTGAGCACGCGACAACCCTTTACCATGGTCAATTGAAAGCGACGTCACATAACTCGTCGACGACCATTCATTTTAATCTTTCATTATGTGCAAGCGGAAGACGAACCATCCTCAGTCCAAACAGACAATCAAACAATCAAATAGGGATAGAGGGATGAATAGCAGAAACCTCGACCACTCATTTATACAATTACTAGATTAACTAATGGAGGATCGCTTTTCGATTTTCAAGCCCTACAAAAGGGGTCGATCCATCCTTTAAGCCAAACCAAAAAGGAACTAAGCTAGGCTAATCCAGCTATACACAATGAACTCTCGAGTTCAGCACCATGGTCACTCGGACCCATCGGACTCGGCTCTGTCAAGTCGATCATTGGTGGAGCGGGGGCAGGATTCTCCATTGCGGGTGCGCCATTCTAAAGGCCTGAAAATGGTTAACTATGATGGGTTGAGATAAAATCTCAGCGAGTTCTTCCCCTAAGCCCCGATTAGTACACCAATTCAACCCGGGGTATCTCTCCAGAACCACCTTTCACTCAACCCAACAACAAACAACCAGCAGTCAGCAATTAAACAACAGGCAGGGTCAACCAACAATCAAAGTCGGTTTGCATGCAACCTTACCTAGTATGCCATATTCTACACGTTATATATCAGCACAATACACACAATGCACATGGTCGGTAGATGATGCAATTCACCAATCACATGCGAGTCGTGTCACAAGCGATCTCACTTGGCCATTGCCACACCCTGCACGTTATCAATTCATGCGTGCATGCCATAAATAATGATGTGATCACCTTATGCATAATCGGAACCAATGATGCAATGTTTCTCATACACTCTGGCATCCACACGTGTTTCGATTATTATTGCCCCACAAGGCTACAACCGAGGCGCAACGGCGCTACGGCGCCCTTTCTCTGCAGAGGCGCAACCGTGCCATTCCGTGCCCAAAAGACATCAAGGGATACTCTCCCAAGATGTCATGCCTAAAAGAATGTTAAGGGATACTATCCTGAGATAGCATGCCCGAAAAACATCAAGAAATACTCTCTCGAGACCGCATGCCCAAAGAACATCAAGGGATACTCTCCCGAGGCTGCATGCCCAACGAACGTTAAGAGATACTCTCCCGAGACGGCATTTTTCAAAGGATACTCTCTCGAGACGGCGTTTAGTTTAGTGATCATGCAAGTATACTGTCACAACCCACTTATTATCTTAAAGCATTAGCCAATGCACACATGCTTGCATATAAAATCTCACATCTTTTCTTATAAAAATGATCCATTTCGGTGTCCCTCAAACAATTCACATTTTTCCCATTTTTATGAAAATCACACGATTCATGCGGATGCTCATACAATTACACATCCAATTCATTTCATATGATCACAACACATGAAATTATGCACATTTTTATTTTCGGATGAACAGTGTATAAATAGTGAAATTTCAGAATTTAATAATTAAATAATTAAATTCAGAAATTAAAATAAATAAATAAATAAATTCCGAAATTAAAATAATTAACTAATTAATTTCAGAAATTAAATAAATCATTAATTAAAAAAATTAATCCAATTAATCAAGCAATTAAGGAAAAACATGCTTAATTAATACATAACACTCAATTAAGCCTAATTAAGCACAATTAGCATAAATAAGCAAGATTAAGCTAAGTTAATCTTAACCATTTATCTAACCATCTATCTTAGGGCTAATACATTTAATTAAACATCCTAAACAGTCCTTAGCAATAATTAACCCAACCCTAAGCAAGTTTAGACACTAAATAGGGATTAGGAGCTAAACTCACTCGTTAAGCGGGCTGGCAACATGGTCGCGGCGGCAGCGACGACGAACCCAACACCCGGGGACCTCTCCCGTGACACTCCAAGGTGGTCCTAGGCTAAACACAGCAGCAACAAACTCGGATTCCCCATTGAACCTTTGAAAACAGCACTGCAGTTGGAGGAAGCTACTAGTCAGAGCAAAAAGAGGTTGGCCGGAGCTCCGGCGAGCTGGTGGTCGATGACCGGCGGCTCTAGGGGGTCGAGGAGGAGTTGCTAGTGGCTAGTATGGGCGGTGGTTTGGCCAAAATGGGAGAGAAACAGAGGAAAATGTGAAACAAGTAGAGAGAGGTGGAACGGTGGCAGTTAACGACCCGCCGACTTCCGGCCGCTGTACAGATCGGCCGAAGGCTCCGTTCGAAAAACGGCCGATGCCATCCATACGTATTCTCTCTCCTGAGCACAACGGTGGGTGGCACGGGCCAAGATTCCAGCGGGAAGGCAATTAACAACTTAGATTTCGGTGAAAGTTTAGAAGTAGAAACAGCAGGAAGACAAGGGGAAACAAGGGGAGAAGGGACTGTGATTTTTGTGTGATCAAGAGGAGGGAGAGAGAGTGTAATGAGCTGCTAAAAATCCTTCATTAATGGCATTAATGGCTGCTTCAACTTCCCATGCACATGACCTCATCTTCTCTCTCTTCCTAATAATATCTAGGGGCAAAATGGTCATTTCCACTTTGCACAATTCCCAAACTAACCTTGGTCTGAAAATGAAAGGCAGGCCTAGGAAACGGGCTGGGAAATGGGTAGGAATGGGCTCGGGAATTTATTGGGCTTGAATTGGCTCAAGTTTGGATAACGGGCTAGGAAGGGTGAGGGATCGGTTGGGTCCAACCGGCTCACTCGTTTGTCTCGGTCTTCCACAGTGGCTATCCCACCTTGGGCGTGAGGCCCACATTGTTCTTGCCCATCCCACGTCCTCGTAGGCTCATTTCCTCAGTTCGAAAATCTCTTTCCCAAATACTTGGTTCAATCGACACTGTCAACTGTCGAGGAAGCATTGTCCAAAAGTTCGTCTCGGACGTTCCCGAAAATTCGAAGTCCAATCTTGGATTCACATGCTTTGTCAATTTTGCCCAAATGCCATTTTGGTCATACTCAGACTGACAGGCGGCTTTGAGGACTTACGTGTAACCGACTCGTGCCAATTCATGTTCAAGGCTTCTTGACACATGGATGTCTTTGACTGCATGAAATTGCGAAGGATCGATTTTTATTTCAAAGTACACGATTATCAAGGATCGGTATAGGGTCATTCACGGGTTCGATAACAGTAGACGGAATCACCCGTCGTCCCATTATTTCTATTCGTGAATTGACTTCTAGTTGTCCCTGAAATCGGCCTACATGACTACAGGATCGTCCTTATGCAGTTTCACGGTCGAGTCGTTTTCCTAGGTCAAGTTCTTTAGTCGCACGAGTTCTGTCCTCACTAGCCTTTCCTCTTAAGGGCAGTATCTTAGGAGTGATAAGTTCCAAGTGAGATCAACCAACAATGCATTGGAGAAATTAACGTTCATTCCTCCCTCAAAGGGTTTGAATTTCAGGACGTCACATAATATCTTCCATGTTGATAGCTCTATAATAATAGAGTTATTTTACCTATTTTAGGCAACAAATATGGTATTTTATAATGCAATATTCATTAGAAAATATTTGGATTTCCTTCTATTTGCCAAATCTTCATTGTTTATGTAGAATAATGAGTTATGGAGAAAAATAAGGAAAATATGGCAAAAAGAAGGAAAATGAGAATTCTTTGATTCAGGATTCTAAATTGGAAGCATTAGAAGGTGGATATCAAATCAAGAATTTCATGATTTATTCCCTGATTTAATGTGAAAAAAAAAAGCAATTGTCTTTTATTAGGATTCTTGAATATATCCTATAAATAGGATAATATTGAGAGCTGGAGAACAAGGTTTTCATTTTTAGATTGATTTTCATAGTTTGGAGAGTTTTCCAAGTATTTTGAATACAAGAAAAAGTAGAAACAAAATTCTTGTTTTCTTGATCCAAGATGTTTGGTTTAATTTATATTTTCGTTTCTTCTTCTAGTATGTTCTAATTTTCTTTTTTTAGGGCTACGATGTAACCTAACCATGATGAAATGATTTTCATGATTTTTATATTTTGCAAGTAATTTCATTTATGTGAGTTATATATTATTGTGCTTTATGCTTTTAAGTGACTAGTTACCACTTGAATGATCTGATGTGCATGTTTGAAACTAAGAAGTAATAATATACAATTATTCTTTATAATATGTAACCATGAATTAAATGTGGATAGTGATATACCATGTTATTTGTGTGGCTTGTGATGATAAGGTGGTTCAAAACATTCATTGTAAATCGGGAATATTCACAAATTTTAATGCACTTATGTTTATTTAAATTCACATAGAGATATAGTGGATTAACAAACTAAGTAGATTTATTATACCTAGAGGTAGGATAGTAAATAGAGTAAGAAATTTTGCCATCACATGTTTGATATAGTTATAGTATACGTAATAATCCGAAATTCATATTTAGTGGTTATGGTGAAATCAGATGTTCTAACATATTTATCTGATTGATTTATTGTATTTAGTTTCAAAATTTTTCTTTTAAAATTGTCAATTTTAATTTATTCTCAATTCTATTTTGATCTGTTGGATAAATTTTAGAATTAATCCATTTTTAGTATTTAATTGGTTTGTGAATCATCAATCTTTGTGGGATGATGTCTTTTCTTATCATTAAATTACTCGTTCATCACGTTCACTTCCGTTTAGAATTTTATGAACACATGTATCACAATGCATCTCATTTCTTTAATATTAGCCTATATGTGACAACACATCTTAATGATAAAACCCTATGTTTAGTCTAGAATCAAGGATAATTGTTATTTTCATAAACAATGGAATGTGTACATTAAAAATTGAGAATAACATTATAATTGAATAAAAGTTTCATACAACAAAAATTGTCCATATAATGACAAATCACATGATGGGACCTATGCCCATACCAATCACATGATCCTCATACTTTATTGGTGGCATACCTTTAATTAAAAGATCATCTATCATCAATTCATTGTGGACATGTTCAATGACTATTTTATTCTCCATAATATGTTCCCTCATGGCTAAATATTTTATGTTGATATGCTTACTTCCACTATCAGTTTTGGTATTTTTAGCTATAAAAATCGAAGTTGAATTGTCACAATATATTCTTAATGGCTTAAAAATAGAATCAACAATTCTAAGCCTTGAAATGAAACTCTTCAACTAAGAAACGAACTCAGCCTCCACAGTTGAAGTAACCAAAGTCTGCTTTGCACTTCTCCATGATACAGCTCTACCAATTAATTAAAATATATCAAAATGTTGATTTTCGAGAATTAACACAACTAGCGAAGTCTACATCCGAATAATCAACTACTTCCAACTTGTTAGTATATTTATTCATAAGCATGTGACCTTTAGTACCTTGAAGGTATCTCATCACTTTTTTTTGTAGTTTTCTAATTGATTTATTTTGCAAGATGAGGAACTACAACAACACTTCAGTAAAAAAAATGAAGGCAATTCTAGAATTTATGGAAGCTAGGCCGAGAATGACCGCTCTGATACCGTGACAAAGGATAAGAACATTTAGAGCTCCTCAATTGGGGAAACTCAAGATCAAACCACATTGCCGTCGGATGTTATTGTTCTATCCAGTCAAGAGTCACCATCCGTCCAAGAAAGACCCCTTGTTTTGGGGCAGATGCCAGGCCCATTTTAGTGGCCATCTTCTGTTTCGGGCCAAATTACTGGGCCCATTCAATGGCCTCCCACAATTCATTGGTGTCCCGTCCAAGCCTAGTGGGGCACTGGATCAGGATAGTCATGGGCTCAACATCCACTAGGAGGAGAAGCTCATTCAAGCCTCAGAGGCCAACCCATCTCAGGCCTGGGAGGCCAACCCATCTCGTCTTCACAAGAGGGCAACCCGATTGATGTTTCAGGTCAACCAAATCCGTGTCACAAACCCGGATCCATTTCGGGTCAGGGAACAAATCCCTATTCAACCTATTCACCCGGGTTTGTGCCGTATCCCCTTCCCATCGGTAGCGGCGGCCGTCCTGAACCCAACAATCCCCTTTACATCTCGCTGGCCGATGGATCGGAACTTCGCCTCATTAACCTACAACTCACCAGACCAAACAATTATAGTACTTGGGCTCGGGATCTCTGGCGGGCACTCGTCACCAAAGACAAGGACGGTTTCATTGATGGAGTCGTCCCCTTCCTGATTAATGAATGCAACCAAAGACATCGGAGGAGGTGTAACCAGTTGGTTCGTACTTGGATTGGCAATTGCCTTGCCCCCGACGTCGCGGCTAGGCTCCCATTGACGGAAGACGCAAAAAAATTATGGGACAGCATTTGCAAAATGTATGGGTGACTCGATAGAGTGAAGCTTTTCACGATCTCACAAGCGCTATTAGAGATGAAGCAAGGGAACCTCACGGTTACCGCTTGTTTCAACCACCTTTCTGCTCTATGGAATGAACTCGAGGCAGCTAAAGAACGTTTGCAAGGACCCAAAAGCACGCTCAGACAGTACAAAGAAATTAAAGGACGAGAAAAGGCTACAAGGTTCTTACTCATCCTCAATGAGTCCTACTCCCGATTTCCGATCTCAGATTCTTGCAATGGATCCTCCGCCGCCGCTCGGTCGCATTTATCAATTGGCCGTCCAGGAAGAAAATCAGCACTTTGCGGCCAGTGAACAAGCTCAAGGAGGAGAAGGGATGAGTCTCGCCATGTTTCCTTTTGGCGTTGGTTCCAGCAAGGCATTCATTGGAGGAGGTGGCAGAACCATCGAAGGAACCCCAAAAATGGGTTTAGTGGTTGTGGCAAGGAGAAGAAATGAAGAAAAGCCTAGGGTTTTCCACACGGCGGCTGGGATCGTCATGTGCCATTGGACGATCTAAATCAAAAGATGGCGATGGACGGTCTAGATCAGTGCGTGGTGATGAACGGTCTGGATTAGCGCGCATCGATGGATGGCTTTGGATCGTCTATTTACTCAATCGGATCTAAGGGCCCATATCAGGCCACGTTTGCACCTGTTTACAAAGGATCCTATAGCTCACCTACTGCCACATCATAGGAAAGGTCAATGGGCAAAATGGTAAATTCAAAAATAAATATTGTGAATATTGCAAATGCCCTCACCATACCATTGACACTTGTTGGAAATTACATGGGAAACCCACAGATAAAATTAAAAAAGAAAAAGAATCTTCAGTTTATCAAGTTTCCACACAAAGGATCAATATCAACATATTGTTCAAATTATGAGTCAGCTCAAAACCAACGACGAAGGTGTAGGGTTCTCAGGTACTTTTCTTAACAAGGAGAATTCTTTTTCAATTGATGCATGGATAATCGATACAGGGGCTAATGACCATATAATATGCAATAATCATCTATTTTCTCATGTGGATAGAGAAACAAAAGCTCCCATATTAGTACGTCTTCCAAATGGAAATGTCATCAATGTTACCAAATTTGGAATTGCTCATCTTGGTCCAAACTTTATCCTCAAGAATGTCTTATACATTCCTGATTTCGAATTCAACCTACCATCTGTTTCTAAAGTCTGCATAGATAATTCCTATCATGCCATATTCAGTTTCGATAATTTCTTCTTTCAGGACTTGTGACATCCTGAAATTCAAGCACTTTGAGGGATGAATGATCGTGAGTCCTCAAAGCCGCCTGTCAGTTTGAGTCGTACCAAAATGGCATTCGAGCGAAATTGACAAGGCATGAGAATCCAAGAATGGACTTTGAATTTTCGGGAACGTCTGGGATGGACTTTTGGACGATGCTTCCTCAACAGTCGATAGTGTCAATTAAGCCGAGTTTTTGGAAAAATGGTTTACAGACCGAGGAAACAAGCCTACGAGGAGGTAGGCCAGGCAAGGTTAGTGTGGGCCTCACGCCCAAGGTGGGACAGCCACCAAGGTAGGATCGAGACAAGCAAGTGAACCCATTGGGCCCAACCAACCCAATTACCCTTCCAAGCCCATTGTCTAAACTTGAGCTAATTCGAGCTCAACAAATTCCTGAGCCCATTCCTATTCATTTTCTAGCTCATTTCTTAGGCCCTCCTTTCATTTTCAACCCATGGGTAGTTTGGGAATTGTGCAAGGTGGAAATGACCATTTTGCCCCTAGATATTATTTGAAAAAGACAAAAGAAGAGAGAGAAGATGATGTCATGTTGCATGGGGAGTTGAAGCAACATTTAATGGCATTAATGGGGCTTATTTAGCAGCCCTCACTTCACTTTCTCTCTCCCCTTTAGCCTCTCAAAATTGAACACCCTCTCTCTCCCTTGTTTCCTTTCTTTCTTGCTGCTTCTACTTATGATCTTTCTCCAAAAATTGAGTTGTTCATTGCCTTCCTATGAGAATCGCCACCCATACCACCCACCACTGTGCTTAGAAGGCCAAAACTGTACGCTCGTTGGTCGGCCGATCGCCAAACGAAGTTGCCGGCTGACCCACCGGCTGACCCGCCAGCCAGCCGGAAGTTCCTGCTTCCCAACCCGCCTAACCCTACTCAGTATTGCATGTTTCTGCTATTTACCTTCGGTTCCGGCCAGATCTCAACCCATCCCAGCCACCAGCCGTCCCCCCTCGACCCCCAGGTGCCGCTGGTCACCGTCTAGCCGCTTGCCGAAGCTCCAGCCAAGTTCTTTTGTTCCGATCAACCCTTGTCCTCCTCCGGTAGTGCTGTTTTCTAAAGTTCAGTGAGTGAGTAGAGGTTGTTGCTGTTGTTTTGGCCCCGGGTGTCGCCCTCGTCGCCGCCGCCACGTCTGTGTCACTGGCCCACTTAACGAGTGAGTTTAGCCCCTAATCCCTTAGTTAGTGCCTAAACTTGCTTAGGGTTGGGTTAATTAGTGTTAATGTTGGTTTAGGAAGTTTTATTTAGTCATATTAGCCCTAAGATAGGTGGTTAAATAGATGGTTAAGATTAACTTAGCTTAATCTTGCTTATTTGAGCTTAATTGTTGCTTAATTGTGTTTGTGTTTAATTAAGCATGTTTTGCCTTAATTGCTTGATTAATTTTTTAATTAATGATTTATTTAATTTCTGAATTTAATGTTTAAATTATTAAATTCGGAAATTACACTATTCATAGTGCATTGTTCATGATACTGTTCACGGCACTATTCATCCGGAAGCTAAAATATGCATAATTTCATGTGTCTTGATCATATGAAGTGAGTTGGATGTAATATTGCATGAACATTTGCTTGAATCGTATGGTTTTCATAAAAGAAAGGGGAAAAATGAATTGTTTGAGGGACACCGTAAATAGACCGCTTTTATGAGAAAGGAATTAAGGTTTTATATGCAAGTATGTATGCATGGGCTATGATAGTCCGATTTATCGGAAGGAAGGACACAGAAGGGCATGGTTGCGCCTTTATGGAGGAAGGGCGCCGTAGTGCCTCGGGAAGGGCACGGTTGCGTCTCTACGGAGAAAGGGCACCGTAGCACCTCGGCCTGCAAGGAAGGGCATGGTTGCACCTTTGCGAAGGAAGGGCGCCGTAGCGCCGTAGCACCTCGGCCTAAGTTGTAGCTTTGTGGGGGCGTAATAATCAGAACACATGGGGATGCAAGAGTGTATGAGAAACATGGCATTGTTGATTCTGATTTTGCATAAGCTAATCACATTATTTATGGCACGCACGCATGAATTGATAACATGCAGGGTGTGGTAATGGTCATGTGAGATCACTTGTGACGTGACTTGCATATGATTGATGAACTGCATTATCTAACGGCCATGTGCATTGCGTGTATTGTGCTGTGATTTAACGTGTAGGGTATGGCATACTGGGTAAGGTGGCATGCGGACCGACTTGTGATTGTTGGTTGACCCTGTTTGTTGTTTGGTTGCTTATTGCTGGTTGTTTGTTTGTTGGGTTGTGTGAGGGGGGTTCTGGAGAGACACCCCGGGTTGAGTTGGTGTTCTAACCGGGGCTTAGGGAGAGAACTCCTTGAGATTTTATCTCACTAGTTATTATATAATCACTTTCAAGCCCTCAGAATGGCACACCCACCGGTGCGATTTAGGGTCCCTCAAGATTGGGAGACCATAGTGACGCACCACCGGTTCTCGGGTCGGGAGCACTTGTACGAGAAGTACGTCTCCACCACCGGGGTAATGGATACCCCATCGGTTCCTAGCGTGGTTCATCTAGTAGGACAATTTGCTGATCGGTCCTCTACGAGGTTTTGATGGACCACCCGGTAGGGGCCCTGAAAATGCCGACTGGGATCCCATTGAGCTGGACCCTCTTGATGGTGCAGTGGAGAATCCTACCCTCGCTTCTCTAGTGATCAACCCGAACACCTCCGTCTACGACTCGATGGAGCCTAACTCCGACGGGTCAAAGTGATGGTAGTTCAGAGTTCCTTTTGTATAGATGGATTAGCCGAGCCTGATTTCTTTTTGGTCTGGCTTAGTAGATGGATAGGCCCCCTTTATTGGGCTTGTAAATTGAAAAATGATCATATGTTGGTTAATCCAGTAAGAATGTAAAAGAGCAGTTGATGTTATCTTATTGTTCATCCCTCTATCCCTGTTTGAGATTGTCTGTTTGGACTGGGGATGGTTTTTCTTCTGCTTACGCTTAATGAAAGATTAAAATGAATGGTCATCGATGAGTCTTGGGACATCGCTTTCAATAGACCATGGTAAGGGGTTGTTGCGTGCCCGGGGTTTGGGGCGTGACATCCCCGTTGATTATGGTATCAGAGCAAGGTTGAGACTTGGAGTGATAATGTGTGTGGGATTTTTGGAATAGTGAGATAGGGATGGCTTTTATTTTGTGTGCTTGTGATTGCTTTTGTTGTCTTGGGTGGTTTTATGTTGTGGCGGGTTGCTCATAGTTTCTAATTCCCAATTGGGATTGGAAAGCAAGACTAGTGAGTGTCTAGAGTGATGAACAATCCTCAATAGAGAGCCCCTAGGCGTAGGGCAACGTCTGGTCAAACTAGTGGTAGAGGTAGTGCGCAAGGGGATCCTAGGTTAGACGGGATCCTACTAATGCTAGAGACCTTGATAGGATAACAAGTTAATGATTGAGCTGCTATTGCTATGGCTGTTGTTGCCGCCTCCACTATTCATGTTGCTTCTGTTGTAGTCCTTGTGGTTCCCGTAGAGAGATGAGAGGTCTGAGAGACCGATGCACGAGCTAGTGGAGCAGTTCTTGAGACTGAAACCACCAAGATTCAGTGGCGTGGGTGACCCTGAGGCTGCGATCGTTTAGATGAGGGACATCGAGAGGACTTTCATAGTGTCGAGATGTTTAAAGGAGGACCGAGTACTTTTGGCGGCTTGCCAGCTCCAAGGTAAAGCCATTACATGGTGGGAAGCCACTCAAGGAAGAGTGTTCCATAAAGGCACGGCTTAGACATGGGGTGCCTTTCGAGAAGCTTTCAATGGGAAGTACTTTTCAAATAGTGCGAGAGAGTCCAAAATGGAAGAGTTCCAACGGCTTTGCCAAAATCAAATGTCAGTGGATCAGTATGAGGCGAAGTTCGCTGAGTTGGCTAAGTATGCCCCGAGGTTGGTAGAGAACCCTTTGGATAGGGCAAGACGGTTCAGAGATGGCTTGAAGCAAGAATTGAAAGCTCAGCTAGTGCCTTTGAACTTAAAGAACTTTGATGAGATGTACGAGAGGGCGCAGACGATAGAGAAGAGCATGATTGAGAGGGCGACCACATCTAGCTCATGGTTCATGCCCAACAGAGACAATCGTCGGTTTGGAAAGGGACCAATGATGGGGCGAAGGAATCCCATCCCACCCAACAGAAGAAATTTTGTGGGAAAGCCGGTACCCAATACCATGGGAGTTTGCCGAATGTGTGGGAGAAGACATGGAAATCTCCCATGTCTTTCTATGTTGGGAGTTTGCTTTGGATGTGGCTAGCAGGGCCACCGTGTGGTCAATTGTCCAAATAGGCCTGTGAGGACGATCTTGCCACCGCCGCAGAGAGGACAACCTACAGGGAGTGCGCCACTGAACAACCAAGGTAGACCCCAGTGCAAGGACGGGTTTTATGCCGTAACCCGAGAAGAGGCGGAAAATTCATCCGCCGTTGTTACATGTACGGTCTCCTTGCACGATCATGCTACTTTTGCGTTATTTGATCTTGGTGCTACGCATTCTTTTGTAGTTGATCATTTTGTTAAGCTAGTGGGGTTAAGTCTCTCAAACCATTGGGAGTGGTTTATAGCATTTCTACTCCGTTTAAGGATAAGATATTATATGAGTTAGGTTGTTCAAGCTATAAGTTAGTTGTGGGCGGTCGCGAGGGAGTCATTGATTTGATTACAATAGCAATGTATGACTTTGATGTCATAGTTGGCATGGATTGGCTCACCAAGCAACGAGCTATGGTGAATTGTCATGAAAAGACAATTTAGTTTAATCTAGTAGTAGGTGATAGATTTGAGTTTGTGGGAAATCGAGAGGGACCCTCCAATCCTTTGGTTTCGTCACTCGAGATAACTCGGTTGTTGGAATTGAGATGCCAAGGATATTTGGCATTGGTGGCAGATACACTGGTAAAGGGTCAAAGGTAGAGGATATTACAATGATACAGGAGTACATGGATGTGTTTCCCGAGGAATTGCCGGGATTGCCTCTAGAGAGGGAAATTGAGTTTGTGATTGAGTTGGCCCTTGGGACTGAACCAATTTCCAAAGTGCCTTATAGGATGCCCTTGTCAGAATTGAAGGAACTGAAGGTGCAGATGTAAGAGTTACTGGATAAAAGATTCATTCGTCCTAGTGCGTCCCCTTGGGGAGCACCAGTACTATTTGTAAGGAAAAATGATGGGTCTTTGCATCTCTCCATTGATTATCGGCAGCTCAATTATGTAACCATCAAGAATAAGTATTTGTTGCCAGGGATTGATGATTTGTTTGACCAATTTCAAGGGGCTTTGGTATTTTCCAAGATAGACCTAAGAACTGGCTATCATCAGTTGATGATCAAAAGGGAGGATATACCAAAGACTACATTTAGGACATGCTATGATCATTACGAGTTCACGGTAATGCCGTTTGGATTGACAAATGCCCCTGCAGCCTTCATGGACTTGATGAACCGGGTGTTCAATAAGTGTTTGGACCAATTCGTGATTTTGTTCATTGATGATATTTTGGTGTACTTGAGTGGTCCAAAGGATAATGAGAAACACCTGAAATCAGTATTGCAGACCTTAGGAGAGCATGAACTCTATGCCAAGTTTAGCAAATGCGAGTTTTCGTTATCTAGTGTGGCATTTTTAGGTCATGTAATTTCAGGCGAAGGGATTGTCGTTGACCCGACTAAGATCAAAACGGTCATGAACTGGCTAAGACCTACGACGGTAATTAAGATTCGAAGTTTCTTAGGATTGGTTGGATATTACAGACGCTTCGTGGAGAATTTTTCTGCGATAGCCATGCTATTAATGAGTTGTTAAAGAAAGAAGAGAGGTTTGATTGGACAGACAAGTGCAAGCGTAGTTTCCAAGAACTCAAGAGTAAATTGACTACCGCACCTATCTTGACAACACCGTCTGGTCTTGGTGGGTATGAAATCTATAGTGATGTGTCATATAAAGGACTAGGCTGTGTGTTAATGCAACATGGCAAAGTGGTTGCATACGCATCCTGACAGTTAGGGACTCACGAGCTTAACTATCCAATGCATGATTTGGAATTAGCGGCAATCATCTTTGCACTAATGATTTGGAGGCATTACTTGTGTGGGGAGAGGTTTCTAATCTTCACGGATCATCAAAGTTTAAAGTATTTGTTCTCTTGGAAGGAGTTGAACATGAGGCAACGACGATGGATGGAACTTCTTAAGGACTATGATTGCGAGATTTTGTATCATCTGGGGAAAGCGAACAAAGTGGTGGTGGATGCGCTTAGTCGAAAGTCGTTGATTGCATAGATGATGATACGAGAATGGATTCTATTGGAAGGAGTTAGGGACTCAGATTTTAAAATTGAGGTCGGCCATCTTGCTAGTCTAATAGCCACTCTTAGGGTGGAATCCGAGATGCAAAGTAGGATTAAGAGTGCCTAAGCGACGGATCCTGAAATTCTTAAGATCTAGCGGATGGATCAAACAAAGAGGAAAGCAGACTTTCAAGTGTCCGAGGATGGGACATTGATGTTTCGAGGGCGATTGTGCATTCCGTAGGTTGCAGAGCTTAAGGAAGCAGTCTTGTTGGAAGCTCATTGTAGTAACTATAGCATTCACCCCGGCAGTATGAAAATGTATCAAAATCTGAAGCAGCACTTTTAGTGGAACAGTATGAAGTTGGATATCGTAAAGCATGTGACTAAGTGTTTGACGTGCCAACAAGTAAAGGCTCAATATTGTAAGCCTAGTAGACTGCTGCAACCTCTTGAGATTCCCGAGTGGAAGTGGGAACACATTACCATGGATTTTGTGATGAGATTGCTAATGAGTCAGCGAGGCAATGACTCGATTTGGGTAGTGGTTGACAAATTAACAAAGTCAGCTCATTTTATCACCGTACGAAAAGATTTTACGTTGGATGAGTATGCAGAGTTGTATGTACATTAGATTGTACGCATTCATGGAGTTCTAGTGACAATTACATCTGATCGTAATCCTAAGTTTACGGCAACTTTCTGGAAAAGTTTGCTTTCAGCCTTAGGAACAAAACTGCAGTATAGCATAACGTACCATCCGTAGACGGATGGTCAATCGGAAAGGACGATTCAAACTCTAGAGGACATGTTATGAGCCTATGTCATAGATTTTAAAGAGAGTTGGGAAGAGCAACTTCACTTGGTTGAGTTTACTTATAACAACAGTTATCAGCAGAGCATTAAAATGGCACCATTTGAGGTTTTGTATGGGAGACCCTGTAGAACTCTACTTTGTTGGGATGAGGTTGGTGAGCGAAAAATCATGGGGCTAGAGTTGGTATAGTAGTCTTTGAATGCAGTTCAGGTTATTAGAGACAAACTTAAGACCGCTCAAAGTCGTCAAAAGAGCTATGCAAACAAGCGTTGTAGACCGTTGGAGTTTAAGGTGGGCAATCATGTATTTATGAAAGTATCGCCGATGAGGAGTACTTCTAGGTTCGGCAAGAAAGGAAAGTTAAGTCCGAGGTAGTTGGCCCCTTCAAAATTTTGGAAAGGATCGGGGTTTTAGCGTATCGTCTTGTGTTGCCACCGAAACTTGCTCAAGTACATGATGTTTTCCACGTGTCCATGTTGAGAAAGTATGAACCGGACCCGACTCATGTTTTAAATTTTGAGGAACTGGACGTAGACGACAGGGTGTCGTACGTGGAAAGGCCGATACGAATAGAGGACCATAAAGAACAAGTGCTTCAAAACGAGACTATTGCATTGGTTAAGGTGATCTGGCAGCATCACGGAACAATGGGAGTTACATGAGAAAGTGAGGAAGTGATGAAGCATCAGTACCCCCATCTTTTTGAGGATTTGTCAGTGATTGCAAATTTCAAGGACAAAATTTTTGTTAGGAGGGAAGAATTGTGACGTCTTGAAATTCTAGCCCTTTAAGGGATGAATGATCGTGAGTCCTCGAAGCCGCCTGTTAGTCTAAGTCATACCAAATAGGCATCCAAGCAAAATTGACAAGGCATGAGAATCCAAGAATGGACTTTGAATTTTCGGGAACGTCCGAGACGGACTTTTGGACGATGCTTCCTCGACAGTCAATAGTGTCAGTTAAGCCGAGTTTTTAGAAAAAGGGTTTATGGACCAAAATGAGCCTATGAGGATGTGGGCTGGGTAAGGTCAATGTGGGCCTCATGCCCAATGTGGACAGCCACCAAGGTAGGCCCGAGACACGCAAGTGAGCCCGTTGGGCCCAACCAACCCAATTACCCTTCCGAGCCCATTATTTAAACTTGAGCCGATTCGAGCCCAACAAATTCCCGAGCCCATTCCTATTCATTTTCTAGCCCATTTCTTAGGCTCGCCCTTCATTTTCAGTCTAAGGGCAGTTTGAGAATTGTGCAAGGTAGAAATGACAATTTTGCCCCTAGATATGATTTGAAAAAACAAAATAAGAGAGAGAAGATGATGTCATGTTGCATGGAGAGTTGAAGCAACATTTAATGGGATTAATGGGGCTTATCTAGCAGCCTCACTTCACTCTCTCTCTCTCCCCTTAGCCTCTCAACCACCACTGTGCTCAAAAGGCCAAAATCGTATGCCCCACATCGGTTGATCATCGGACGGAGCCGCCGCCGGCTAACCCGTTGGCCGGCCGGAAGTTCCTGCTCCCAACCCGCCTAACTTTGCTCAGTACTACCTGTTTCTACTATTTTCCTTCGGTTTTGGCCAGATCTTCACCCATCCTAACCACCAACCATCCTTTTCGACCCCCAAGTACCGTTGGTCGCCGACCAATCACTCACTGGAGCTTTGACCAAGTTGTTTTGCTCCGATCAGCCCCTATCCTCCTCCAGCAATGCTGTTTTCTGAAGTTCAGTGAGTGAGCAAAGGTTGTTGCTGTTGTTTTAGCCCCGGGACTGCCTTAGAGTGTCGTGGTTGAGGTCCCCGGGTGTCGCCCTCGTCGCCACCGCTGCATCTGTGTCGCCGGCCCGCTTAACAGATGAGTTTAGCCCAAAATCCCTTAGTTAGTTCCTAAACTTGCTTAGGGTTGGGTTAATTAGTCTTAATGTTGGTTTATGAAGTTTAATTAAGTTCATATTAGCCCTAAGATATGTGATTAGATAGATGGTTAAGATTAGCTTAGCTTAATCTTGCTTAATTATGCTTATTTGAGCTTAATTGTTGCTTAATTATGTTGTGTGTTTAATTAAGCATGTTTTCCTTAATTGCTTGATTAATTATTTATTTATTTTCTGAATTTAATGTTTAAATTATTGAATTCGGAAATTACACTATTCATGATTACTGTTCACATGCACTGTTCACGGTATTGTTCATGGCATTGTTGATTCGGAAGCTAAAATGTGCATAATTTCATGTGTTTTGATCGTATGAAATGAATTGGATGTGACATTGCATGAACATTCGCTTGAATCGTATGGTTTTCATAAAAGAAAGGGGGAAAATGAATTGTCCGAGAGACACCGGAAATAGACCGCTTTTATGAGAAATGAATTAAGGTTTTATATACAAGTATGTGTGCATGGACTATGATAGTCCGATTTATCAAAAGGAAGGACACGGAAATGCACGGTTGCGCCTCTATGGAGGAAAGGCGTAGTAGCACCTCGGTAAGGGCACGGTTGCGCTTCTGCGAAGGAAGGGTGCCGTAGCCCCTTGGCCTGCACAGAAGGGCACAGTTGTGCCTCTGTGGAGGAAGGGTGCCGTAACAACGTAGCGCTGTAGCACCTCGGCCGAAGTTGTAGCCCTGTGGAGCAGTAATAATCAGAACACATGAGGATGCAAGAGCATATGAGAAACATGGCATCATTGGTTCCGATTATGGATGAGCTGATCACATTATTTATGACACGCATGCATGAATTGATAACGTGCAGGGTGTGGCAATGGTTAGGTGAGATTGCTTGTGACGCGATTCGCATGTGATTAATGAACTGCATCATCTAACGGCCATGTGCATTGCGTGTATTGTGCTGAGATTTAACGTGCAGGGTATGGCATACTAGGTAAGGTTGCATGCGAACTGACTTGTGATTGTTGGTTGACCCTATCTGTTGTTTGGTTGCTAATTGATGGTTGTTTGTTTGTTAGGTTGTGTCAGGGGGGTTCTGAAGAGATATCTCGGGTTGAGTTGGTGTTTTAATCGGGGCTTAGGGGGAGCACTCACTGAGATTTTATCTCACTGGTTATTGTATAACCACTTTCAGGCCCTTAAAATGGCGCACCTACCGGTGTGATTTAGGGTTCCTTAGGATTGGGAGACTATAGTGATGCACCACCGGTTCCCGGGTCGGGTGCACTTGTACGAAAAGTACATCTCCACCATTTGGGTGGATGAGGGACCGAGGCAATGGATACCCTATCGGTTCTGGCGTGGTTCATCCAGCGGACAATTTGCTGATCGATCCTCTACGAGGTTTTGATGGACCGCCCGATAGGGGCCCTGAAGACGCTGACTGGGATCCCATGAGCTGGACCCTCTTGATGGTGCAGTGGAGAATCCTTCCTTCGCTCCTCTAGTGATCGACCCGAATGCCTCTGACTATGACTCGACGGAGCCTAAGTTCGACGTGTCAGAGTGATGGTAATTTAGAACCCGATGGTTCTTTTTATATAGATGGATTAGCCAAGCCTGGTTTCTTTTTGGTTTGGCTTAGTGAGTGGATCAGCCCCCTTTATTGGGCTTGTAAATCAGAAAATGATCATCCGTTGGTTAATCCAGTAAGAATGTATAAATGAGTAGTTGACATTATCTTGTTGTTCATCCCTCTATTGTTGTTTGATTGTTTGATTGTTTGTTTGGATTGGGGATGGTTTGTCGTCCGCTTGCGCTTAATGAAAAATTAAAATGAATGGTTATCGACGAGTCCTAGGATGTCGCTTTGTCGCGACCTATTTTTTTCCGTCCAGAGGGGAAAGGAAAGTCTAAATAAATAAGTTTAGGGGTATTGTCCAAAAGGTGAGTTCGGGACCCTCATTAGACATAGGCTCTCCCAAGCTCATACCCCGCGTGACATTGTGTGTTCATGAAAATCTTGAAATGAGGAGTCGCCACTAGCCTATTGGGGTCGGCTAGAAACCAAGCGGAGCATGGGAGTATGCCTCACTTTCTACGCAACTAGAGATTTTAGGGTCAGGGACTTTATTACACTAATTAACCAATTAGTGCCCTTTCGGTACCTAATCTTGTTCATTTCAAAAAGACTTTTGTCAGGCAGTTCGGATTGATTTTAGAATTAACCACTAACATGTGAGGTGATCATACAGGTGCACAATCATCAAAATAGCAATCAGCAATTAAAGGAGACATTAAATAAATTGCAATAGAAAATAAACACCTAGCATTCAAGAGATAAATAAATAGCAGTCCTAATTAAACTAAGGGAAAACCATAATCATCGCATCATGAGCGTGCAATCAAGGGCAATTGTATCCGAGGATAATTAAAACCCTAAGGTAAAGCCGTAAGGGCTTGTTCAGTTTTGAGCACGATTTTAGACCGACGATTTTCCGACATTTTTTAAGAGAAAGTGGTCCAAGAATTATTTTAGAGCTTTTTAGGAAACTCTAAAACAAACTTGGGGTTTTTGGGATTTTTTGAAAATTTTTTTGGAATTTTCAATATTTTAATATTTTTTGATTTTTTTAATTTAAAAATATATATATTTTTGGAATTTTTATAAATTTTCAGGTTTCTGAATTTTCCATGAATTTTCTGAAATTCCGAATTTTTTTTATGATTTTTTAATATTTTTATGTTTTTTATGATTTTCTGAATTTTCGATTTTTTTTTATATTTTTAAAGGAAATGATTCGGACCGGATCAGGAAACCCGGCCCCGCTGACCCGACTCAGATGCCGCCGGTCCGGGTCGGGCTGAAGGAACCGAGCTGGCCTTAAGCCCACTAAAAAACAACAAAAAAGGCCCACACGGATTTTTTTCTCAAAAAGCCCAATCTTGATTTCTATTTTCTAGCCCAGCTGAAAAACCTGGCCCGTGACAAATTCAGCCCAACAGAAGCGGGCCCGCGGCGAAGCCCATCTCCTTGCCCCCTATTTTTATTTTCGGCCTTTTCTTTGTCTTTTCTGACTTTTCTATTTTTTATTTCATTTTCCCCTTTTCCTTTTTTATGTTTTCTTTTTTTCTCTCTTTTTTTTTAATCTTTTTTTTTTTTTTTTTTTTTGTCCTTTTCTTGTTTTATCTTTTCTGCTGCAGCTTTCTTCCTCCCCCATGCAGCGTCTTCAGCCTCCCGACGTCCCTCACCCGCGTTTCTTCTTCTTCCTCTATTTCTTTTCTTCTTCTTTGTTTTTTTATCCGAAATACCTTCGACTCCAACCGAAAACCCCGTGGTTCCTCTCTCCTCACCGAGACACCACCCTTTTATCAGCCACTCATCCCCGTCGACATCGGCCACCGCCGGCCATAAGCTCCGGTGGCCGCGAAACCCTCACCGATTCGACGATACACGGGTTTTTCATAAAAATCATCATGGAACCTCGAATATGAATGAACACATACTGATTCTATAGATAAAAGAGCATGAAAACAGATCGGTTTTCGACTAAAAGTATGAATGTTTTCTATAAGGCATTTCATCAAACACTTGGCGGGCATGAATAAACCGAAGGGTTTCCAACTCGAACCGAACTTATACCGGGACTAGGCTTCCAACTAGACATGGCAACATGCAAAGGAACTTCAGTGGAGGGACGAAAAGGGCCGGGGCTCACGCGAACTGCTCCGCGCGAGCTCCGGCCCGACGCCTTACAAAAACCAGGTATTCCGGTGAAAAGGTAAATAAATAAACAAACTAACCTGGTTCGTTCGGTGGTTGCGACGGGCGGCGGTTGTTAGGTGGTCCTCCCGGCAACAATAGAAGACCCTCTCGAGCCTCCCTCTCGCACTCAGATTCCCGGATCTCTCCCTTCTCTCGGTCGCTCTCCTCTCTTGAAGCTTTTTCCCTTGTTTTCTCCCTGTCTTTTTTCCTCTCGGGTTTCTCCCCCCGGTTTCTCTCTGCCCTCGGTTTGTTTTCTCCTCGTTCAGTTTCGAACCCCCGCTCTCAGATCTGGTTTTTCTTTTTCAAACAGCCCCTCCCTCGGTTCTTTTTTTTTCTCCTTCGCCGACTTGTCGTTGTTTTTTTGCTTGCTTTTCGCTTTCCGCCCGCCGCCTCTCGCTCGCCGACTTGCTTTGCCGCTTCTGCTCTTCGCTCTCGCTCTCTACCGACTTTGCTGTTGCTTTGCTTTGCCCTCTCTCGCCGCCACCCGCAGCTTTGACTTGCCGCCTTCTTGCTTTTCCGCGCGTGGAAGAAGAGAAGAAGGAGGAGACGGGTGGGCCGAGCCGAAACACAAGGGAGAAGAAAAAAAAAAAGGAAACGGGCCAAGCCCATACGAGGAAAGGGAAAGGGCCGAATGGGCCCAGCCCTGGCCCGGCCTCTCTCTTTTTTCTTTTTCTTTTTTTCGATTTTTTAATTATTTATTTTTAATTTTTTGATTATTATTTTTTTAATTTTTAATTTTAAAGCTACTGATGCAAATGCCCCTAATATCTATATGCAATGCAATTTCAATGAAATTTTTTTGTTAAGAGATTAAAAATTAATCCCTAATTTTTCAATGCAATTAATAAACACTTAAATGAGTAGCCAAAATTTAGATGTCAACACGCTTTTAATAGACCATGGTAAGGGGTTGTTGCGTGCTTGGAGTTCGAGGTGTGACAGGACCAATCGATAGGCAAATTGATGGGCTTGGGTAGTGTTGCACAATGATTATATTTATGGATTGATTCCCCAGGAGATTTATATTTATTAAATAAAAGCATTTCTTGTAATGCTATCAATAGGAATAAAAATCTCCATTTTCATTAGAGATCAGGTCATAGTGCACGATTTGCACATCGTAAATGTCCAGTATGTCCTTTAGCTAAGCAATTTTAGGCATCATTTCCTATAAGTACCTCTTAGGTCGATAAACCTTTCTCCTTACTCCATATGGATATTTGGGGTCCTTATCATACCCCTTATCGTGATGGCTCCCGGTTTCTTCCTTACAATTGTTGATGATTATTCACAGGCAACTTGGGTATATCAAATTTTATTCATTTGGTCAAAAACCAATTCGATAAATCTGTGCAGCGAATTCGTATAAATAATGGGCGTGAATTCTTTACTTTTGATTGCATCAAATTCCTATCTTCACAAGGAGTATTTCATGAAAGTTCTTGTAATTACACTCCACAACAAAATGGAATTGTTGAGCGTAAACATAGACATCTTTTAGAAGTAGCTCATGCATTAAAATACCAAGCCTCTATTCCTAAAGCCTTTTGGGGAGATTGTGTGGTCATAATAGTTTATCTAATTGATTGCATGCCAACTAGAATACTTGGTGGTAAAACTCCTTTCGAAATGCTATACAATAAACAACCAGAAAATGATCATCTTCGAGTATTTGGTTGTTTATGCTATGTGACAAATATAGGGCCCATGGACAAAATGGCCCCTCATGTTACTCAATGTGTTTTCATGGGATACCCTCCACTTCAGAAAGGATATAGAGTTATGGAAATTTCTACATGGCGCTTCTTTATAAGTAGAGATGTCATATTTCACGAGGATATATACCCATTCAAGAATATGATATTTTCTGCGACTTCGTACTATAAGGCCGCCAACCATTTCTATGTGAAGAAGACTTATCAATGGCGTCGCAATACTTATTTGTTGTGCCGGACCAATCCATACTAGTTCCATAAGAACCATATGTTTCCCCAGCATCTTCTGAAGTTGAGTCTTCAGCATTGTCTTGAACATTATCTGAGGAAATTTCAACAGCCGTAGGTTCACCTGAACATATTATAGCTGAGCAGCCTTGGCGTTTTGGATGACAAACCCGCCCACCTATATGGACTAAAGACTATATTTGCTTAGCATTGAGTTCCTCAGGTACAAAGTATCCTGTCTCCTCATATGTTTCTTTTAATCGGTTGTCACCAGAGCACATGTGTTGCATTAGCCGTCTTTTAGAAGATCAGGAACCATCTTCTTTTCATGAAGCATCAAGTGATCCTCGATGGCAACATGCCATGGAATCGGAACTTAATGCACTAATGGAGAATCATACTTGGGACATTGTCCCATTACCCCCAAACTGGAAACCAATTGGATGTAAATGGGTTTATAAAATCAAGTTTAAGGCAAATGGTTCTGTTGAACGTTATAAAGCTTGACTAGTGGCTAAAGGATTTACTCAAAGAGAAGGATTTGATTATCATGAAACTTTCTCTCCTGTTGCAAAAGAAGTTATTGTCCGATCTTTCTTATCCATTGCCGCCATTTGATGTCCACAATGCTTTCCTCCATGGTGATCTAGATGAAGAAATTTATATGGAGCTTCCATAGGGATTACGCAGAAATGGGGGTCTTGGGTATGTTGTCTATGCAAATTCCTATACGGATTGAAACAGGCATCTAGACAGTGGTATGCCAAATTCACTATTGCATTAACTAATGTAGGATTTCAACATTCCAAACATGACTATGCCTTGTTTACATGGAATTTAGGTTACTCATCAATTTATTTGTTGATATACGTTGATGATATACTTGTGATGGGAAATAATGAGTCTCATGTTGCAAAGTTCAAAGAATATTTGCACTCTACATTCCACATCAAGGATTTGGGACCGCCAAAATATTTTCTTGGTATCGAGATCGCTCGTTCTGATAAAGGTATCGGCTTTAGCTAGAGGAAATTCATCTTAGAAATCATTTTAGAAGCAGGATTGTCAGGCTATAAGCCTGCTGTTATACTAATTGAGTAGAATAGCAAGCTAACTACTCATGAATATGATATGAATTCCTCTTCATCCATTGAGGATCTATTACTCAAGGATCCATTAGGATATTAGCCGCTCATTGGGAAATTGATATATCTTACCATGACAAGACCTAATATATGTTATGCAGTCCAAATACTCAGCCAATTCATGTATAGTCCAAAACAATCCCATATGAATGTAGCTCCAAAAGTTGTGAAGTATCTCAAGGGGTGTTCAGGCCTTAGAATATTCCTATCTCGTGACTGTAACATAAAGATGACAGCTTTTTGCGATATAGATTATGCTACTTGTCCGATGACCAGAAGATTTATCACTAGTTTTTACATCAAATTGGGGATTCACTAATCTCTTGGAAGACAAAGCAATCAACTATATCATTGTCATTAGCCGAATCAAAATATCAAGCCATGGCGAAAACTACCTACAAAATAATTTGGATACGAGGATTACTCTCAAATCTCGGATTACAGGTTAGTGGATCAACTGAGTTGTTTTGTGACAACAATGCTACACTCAAATTGGTAGCGAATCCGGTTTTTCATGAAAGAACAAAACATATAGAGGTCGATTGCCATTTAACTTAAGACAAGATCATAGAGGGAGTTCTTGTAACAAAGGGAATTGGAACTATGGATCAACTAGATGATATCTTCACTAAGCCACTATGTCATAAACAACATGCATATTTATTAAGCAAGCTAGGTGTCCTTGACATATACAAGCCACCAGCTTGAGGAGGAGTGTTGAAGATATATTTGAAGATTATAATTGATTTTGACTATGGCATTGATTCTAATTGATTTAGTGAATAGGATATTGCAATTCTTTGTATATTATTTCCTTTTTTTCCCAAATATCAATATACATAATACATATTTCTTCAATCCTCCTCATTTTTGTCATGGTATCCATACTTGGATTACTCTAATATTTTCACAACATTCCCATGGCAAAAGCAATGTTAGGTTAAGTACAAACCTGAACATACATTAAGCTTCCAACATCAAAAGCATCTGAAATGTTTTCCATTTGTTCCATTTTTAAATTGTTTTCCGGGCACTGATTCAAATTGAACCTATAACCCATCACAATAGGTGCTATACTTGGCAAATAATCTTTTATCCAAAATCTCTCTAAGACCTTATTGATATAGGTTTCTTGAGATAGTTCTAAAATTCGTCAAGGTCTATCTCAATTGATCTTAATGCCAATGACATTAGACGCCTCACCCATATCCTTTATGATGCCCCAAACATCACTCACAACACATGTTCTTTCTAATATCATCATTATGTTATTATTTGCATGTGAAAGCTCAATAAAATTTCTCTTCTTTTCTTCAACCAAAACTCCATACAAGAAATTGCACGAGCAAAAGTATATATATTTTTTATATAAACACTAGTATTACAACTTTAACACGTTATTCAAGCAATTACAAAATACAATAGTTTTAAGAAAGGGTTCTACTAACTAACATTACTACCCCAATCCTGCCCCATAAGCAAGTGACCATCCAACTCAGCTTCACCATTCGTTTTACTACTCACTGCCTTTTTCTCTCCAAATCGTTGTCGTGAATCACCATCCGCTTCACCATTCGTTTTACTGCTCATTGCTCTCGTTGTCTCATCGCTGTTGCTATTGCCGTTAAGATACTCGCTGGAAAATGGTAAGTATTCTTCATAATCCTTGATTAGGGCGATAATTATGCTTACGATTAGAATTATTAAGTGAAGATTGATTATGTTAATTAATGATGGTTTAGGTAATAAGTTATCGTGATAAGTGATAGCTGGTAGTGATAAGTTATTAAGGAAAATGATAAGTAGTAGTGATAACTTATCAAAAAAATGGGTGATAAGCTATTCATAAAAAGGATGATAAGCTATCACAAAAGACGTGATAAGCTATTGATAATTAGGAGATAAGCTATCATCAAATGGGTGATAAGTTATCGGAAAATAAGTGACAAGTTACCGCCAAATAGGCGATAAGCTATTGAAGGAAGAGTGATAAGTTATCGCGGATAGGGCGATAAATGGTTATTATATGTGTTTTATGCTTGTGATATATGCTTTTATATGAGATAAGAGGTAGGATTATACTTGAATTATGTGATGTAAAGTATGTATTGCCTTGAGAATTGGTTGCGAAATAAAACCCTTGAATCCTTGCCTTGAAAGAATGAAAACATAAGCATTTAAATGGCAAATCTTGAAGTGTCGGGATAGGATGTTGTGTTTTGTGTGTTTACGTAGTCAAGGAAGGGTTGAAATTGAAGTATGTATGATTTGGTGAGTAAATGAATTAGGGGTGATCAGGTGTGAATATTTGATTATATTTTTGTGTGCAAAGTTTCCAATAGTTTATTGTGTGAGCACTTAAACACTCGTGCATTAGCTAATTGAGGGAGATAAAAATTGGCTTAAGTGTTGGGTGTGCTCGTGTGATCACCGAAATGGTTTCATCACCGATGGGTTTTGGGGGCGATATCCGATGGATTTTGGATGCCGAGTCACAGTTGAGGCCAAACCGATGCTCCAATTGGAATGTTGTCTTTGGTAAAGCAAAGATGATGCCATGCCTGATGACACAAGACAATGCTCGATTACACCGGAGGACCCCGATGGATTTTGGGCGTGGCCTTGAGCGGTCGAATAATCTAGACTTGTATGGATGCATTGTGCATGGAATTGATAATTATTGTGTATCATGGATTATTAAATGCATCTGTTGCATGATGGTTGTAGGCATGCCTCACGTGTGAATTAATTATGTGAATTTTATGTGCCGAGTTAAGGTGGGAATTCTTGCGTGATTTAATGGTTTCTTCTTTGGTCTTTAAGGAGGGTTGCAGTATTGATGTATGATTATAGTTGTAGCAAGATAGAGGCCTTGCTATCAATCTGCCATTGATAATGGGGTTGCACATTCGAGACATGTTCGTGTTGGATGTATGCCCTAAAGCTACTATGTAATAGTTACATATTAGGGATTTCAGTTGTACTATTATCAATGGCAATGACGTATTCATTCATTTGTCCAATTATTTTATATTTATGAATGATTCCATAAGATCAGTTGCAACTAGACCTATTCTTGAGACGTCAAGAATATTGTGACGGGTTCATAGTTAGACTGAATCTTTAAACTGTTCTGGTCAATGGATTATTGAGTGGATATTTATAACCCTGTTGAGACCGGTGTGTTCTTAACTTCACCATTAAGTATTGGATACTTAAGGGAATGATGAGTTGCAATCATTAGGTATTATGATACCTGAGTTAGAACACAGGTGTTTGTATTAGACAAATTCACTGAACGCGACGCATATGGAACGATTAGCAACATGGAAGCTTTTAGCGTGGTCAATGTCTAATTGTTCATGCTTTGGTCTTGTGTAAATAATCCTTAGACCTGAGGCACAGTGTCAACTTGTGTGTCGAACAACTATGGTTCACGGGTGCACATAATGCCGGGTTGTTGATCCGTCTTTGTACCCGATGGTCATAGTTTGTTCATATACGAAGTTGCACGTGTGCGCAATATGGAATCTGTCTCCTTGTTATATGCAAGGTATAATAATAATGTCCTATGCAATCTAATTATGACAATGTATTGAAATCCTCGGCCGGGGTTGTAACCGAGAATAAATTGTTTATGTCTCGAACAAATGCATGTCAATTAGATTTGTGCATATGATCGAATTGGTGATTTGACAAATATTCCATGGTCTTTGTTCGATCGGGACATAGTAAGACAGAGGATTAAATTACACCGTAGCCAAAACGACGGGTTCATTATGTTCTTAAAGCATTCACACTATACGGGTAGCCATGACATATTGCTAGATGTCAATCATGGCTTGTAAGACCCAAAGATTAATCGGGACAATTAATTATTTTGGGAGTACTAATGTGTTAGTACAAGTCTTACTACCAGCTTAGTGATGAACCTAGGGATGTCACACACCATAACCAATTTAGATAACGTGGAACAAGAGAGAAATAATTTTGCAAATGTGTTTGCAAATTACTACAGTCGCATTGAGTCGACATGAAATTAAATTAGATGTGATTTAATTTAATTTGTATTATAGTCACGAGCCTACGTGCATATGATGCACACGCATGCCCAAAGTGGATGCACATTAATGTACCCGAATATGCACATAAAGATCATGTCTTTTTATTTATTTATTTTTATTAATTAAAAAGATGCACACGGTCAACAATTGTTGCTGACCGTGTGCAACGCACATGTGATGTGCGTTAATTTCGAAAAAAAAAAAAAAAAAATTAATGCATGGCATGATGGTCCGCAATTGCCGACCATCATGCATGCACGATCAGCAACGGTTGCTGATCGTGCGCATGCAAGGCACGATCGGCAACCGTTGCCGATCGTGCGCATGAAAGGCACGATCGGCAACCGTTGCCGATCGTGCGCATGAAAGGCACGATCGGCAACGGTTGCGGATCGTCCCCACGATCGGCAACGGTTGTCGATCGTAATCGCGCGTGGGTGGTTATTCGTGGGTAGTTATCCATGCGTAACCGCTCGTAAAAATAATTCTTATATAAAGTGTGAGTGTGCGGTTTTGTGCGCGTACGTACGAAAACGAAAAAGAGAGAAGAAAGGTTTTTCTCTCATTTGGGCTGTGGCTGAAAATACCAAGGATACGAAGGATTATCTCCACGAAGTTGCTAGCACAATCGTAGTGGTGATTATCCGCAAGTTCTCTCTTCGTTCGACGTCCATTGGTGGTGTGTCCGAACTAGAGGTCCGACGTTTGTGGGGCTCGGGCGAAGAACATTTGAACCAGTTCGTTTAAAGCGCGCTTCGAGAGGTAATTCGTTTAACCCCCTTCTTATAATCAGATTTTTTTGATTGAAACGCACGAACAACGCCTTTGGAGAAACATGTATAGAAATATTTCATTTTTGTTTCCGCTGCGTTTATATTAAATTGCCTATACATGATTCATGAAAACCCAACAGTGGTATCAGAGCCAGGTTTAGGCGTTTTTTCGTGCGTTTAATTGATTTATAGTTCATAGATTTTTGTATAGACGTTGATTAATTTATGTGATAAATTTAATCAACTATGCAAAAATTGGAACTAAATCAATTTTGAATAAAAATCCATAACTTGTTACATTTTGCGTTTATATTCTGCATATGATTCGCAATTGTGAATTTAAAGATGACGGCACAACTTCCGTTTGGAATCGCACTCATGAAATTTGTTTCATCGATTTGATTCCTTAACGTAATTTGCGTTGTTCAACTTTAAATTTGTTTAAATGCAGAATTTTATTTATGCCTTCCAGAGCTTTAAATTTTGAATTTATGGCTCGTAAGGAAGGGTGGTGATCATGGAAAATCCCTAAACATTATGATGGTTGTATGAATGAATGTATGATGATTACAGGTATTCATTTTTGGGTTGTAATTATTAAATGAAGGCTGCGTCCTTCCTTTTATTTTATTTTATTTTAATTTTTCATGAAATGTAATTTTTAGCATAGTTTATTATATCAATTGTTGATGTAAATGCTATAAGTTCAAGAGGAGCCATTGGAGGAGCCATTAAGCCGGAGAGCTCTATGGGCCCGGTCTTTGAAGAGTTCAAAGATTGAAGAAGAAGTGAAGAGTAGGTCCCTCTAATTAAAACATTAAAATGGCTAAATGGGTCTCATTGGCTCGAGACCCATTGAACCATAATTCCATGATCACCACATAGGATAGATGTTCATGTGATATCTATTTATTTTTGTGTTTATGTTATCGTGCATGTTAAATCGGTTAATGTGCAAAGTGAGACCGTTAATAACGACCCAAATCTCTTTATTAATAATATTAAGTCGAAACGGGTTTCGGACTCGTGGCCTACCATCGTCGTGGTTTGATCCAATATTATGATGGTTAATTGATCGGCCATGGATACATAGCGGTTAATTACCATTCATAATATTGGACCACTCCATTATGCATATGATGCTGTGAGGTTGGAACCAAATGATTTCTAATAACTGTCAGGTGAAGAAATCGTTTGTGCTTTCAATACTTGCATGAGACGATGGGTTAGACTTAACTATGATCATGATGCCAATAAGCTGTTAGGTGAGGCTTTCATGGTCTAGAGGCCAAAGTTATGATTGGGACTCGCATATGATGCGTTGAACAAGTTGGTTCACTCACCAAGTTCATAGGACACTAATAACTGTTAGGTGAGGTGGGCTTTGGGCTGGTGGGACTCAATCCCCACTAGTAATCTTTACCCAACAAAGATTACCGCTTCCCATCTTAAGGAGTATGGGATTCGAATATAAATTTAGTGGGAGGATCTATTTCATTTAAAGGCCAAAATGAAATAGTTATTTTGAAGTACAACGGCTAACAATATATTTTCTGCAACAGATATATTATTACTCGAAAATGGTGACTACAAACCCACTCGCTTCTATTCTTGACAAGAATTGTTTGACTGGACCCAATTTCACTCGGCGGGTGAGGAATTTGAGAATTGTTCTCAATTCGGAAAAAAATTGGGTATGTGCTTGATGAAAATATGCCAAAGTCATTTCCGAGGGTGGGACCCAAGAGGAACGTGTCACTTATGATAAGTGGCATGACGATGACTTAAAAGTTAGGTCATATATGCTTGCTTCGATGAATAATGAATTACGAAGAAGTATGAATCTATGGAAGATGCTAGGTCGATCATTTTGCACTTAAAGGATTTCTTTGATGAGAATGGTCGAACCTCTAGATATGAGATATCTAAGGCATTGTACCGTATGAGGATGGCTGAAGGATCATCGTTAATGATCATGCTTTGAAAATGATTTGGCACATTGAAGAATTGGCTAGGCTGAATCTCGTTATGGACAACGAGTTAGCTGTGGATTTGATCCTCCAATCTTTGCCCGATTCCTTCTCTGGTTTTGTCCAAAACTTTCACATGCATAAGATGGAGAAAACTCTTGCTGAGTTACATAGCATGCTGGTAGTTTATGAGAAGGAAATGCATAACACGAAGCCAAATGTAGTGGCTATGGCTAAGGCTTCTTCTTCAAGGAGTAAGACTGTCTTGAAGAAAAGAACTGGAAGAGGCCAATCAAACCCGTTGTGCAACCAAAACCCAAGATTGAAAAAGGGAAATGTCATTCTTGTGGTGTCAAGGGGCACTTTGGAGGAGGAACGTAAGAAGTACCTCGCGAGCTTGAAAGTCAAGTCTAGGGACCAACCTTGTGAAGGTATGGTGTCCATGCTTATTGAAACTAATCTTATGGTTAGTGCTGAATCCGGCTTATGGGTTCTAGATTCTGCTGCAACTTCACATATTTGTATGTCTTCGCAGAATCTGGAAATAAGCAGGATGCTAAGACAAAATGAGATTGTCCTGACATTTGCCAATGGAGCAAGAGTTGCTGCGTTAGCTATAGGGACTTTTCGTTTATGTTTGCCTTCTGGACATGTATTGGTTTTAAAGAACTGTTTGCATTACAAGAATGTTGTTAGGAACATCATCTCTATACCTCGTTTAGGTAAAGAAAATTATGAATTTTCTTTTGCTGATGATGTATGTTCTATTTATCATAATAGAAGATGTGTTGGTTACGCTTATTAACCAATAATCTTTATACCATTACAATGTCCGGTAATGCGATTACCAATGTCAATAAGCAAAATAGAATTGATATAAATGCCATAACTAATAAACGTCCTAGAGAGCAGTCAAATAAAAAGTATGTTTGGCATCTCCGATCAGGTCATATTGGAGAAGATAGAATTAACAAGTTGAGTAATGATGGATACATTGATCCATCAATGTTTGAGTCATACTCGACTTGTGAGGCATGTCTTCCGGGGAAAAATGACCAAAGCGCCCTTTGTGGGACATAGTGCGCGAGCTGCTGATATATTGGGATTAATACATACAGATGTATGTGGACCAATTAATGAAACTGCTAAAGGTGGTTGTTCTTACTTCATTACCTTTACCGATGATCAATCACGGTATGGTTATTTATACTTAATGAAGTATAAATCTGAATCCTTTGAAAAGTTCAAGGAATTCAAGGCAGAAGTAGAGAAACAAACAGGAAAATGTATTAAGGCTCTTCGATCGGATCGAGGAGGTGAATACCTTAGTACTGAATTTTTGGACTATCTTAAAGAGAATGGCATTTTATCACAATGGACACCTCCTGGAACTCCAGAACATAATGGTGTATCTGAACGAAGAAATCGTACTTTATTAGATATGGTTCGATCTATGATGAGTTACACCGATTTACCTATATCCCTTTGGGGATATGCCCTTGAGACAGCTGCATATATACGAACGAGTGCCTTCCAAATCTATTCCAACTACGCCTTATGAGATATGGCATAGTAGGAAACCAAGTCTTAATCATATTAAGATTTGGGGTTGTCCACTTTCGTTAAAAAGCTAAAAATGGACAAATTGGAGGCAAGATCTGAACAAGGTCGCTTCATTGAATATCCAAAGGAAACTCTTGGATATTATTTCTATTTTCATTTAGACCAAAGAATTTTGGTGAGCAGGCACGCTTCTTTTTTGGAGAATCAGTTCGTCCAAGAAGGTGGTGCTGGGCGGAAAATAGTCTTACAAGAAGAAAATAATGAAGTACCAAACAACCGAGTTCAGATACCAATCTCTGATTCAGTGGGAGCTTCTGATACACAACCTCTTAGGAGAAGTGCGAGAACGTCTCGCCCACCGCTCGTTATAGACATTCGGTTGATCTTATTGAACCATTATTCATTGTGAATGATAGTGATCAACCTGGTGATCCTAAAACCTATGAGGAGGCGATGTCGGACATCGATTCTGGTAAATGGCTAGAAGCCATGAAATCTGAAATGGATTCAATGTATTCCAATGATGTTTGGACCTTAGTTGACCTGCCTGATGGTATTGTACCAATTGGCTGTAAATGGATCTTCATGAGGAAGGTGAATGCTGAAGGTCAAATTGGATCTTACAAAGCACGGTTGGTGGCGAAAGGATATCGTCAGAAAGAAGGAATCGATTATGACGAAACTTTCTCACCTGTGGCCATGCTAAAATCCATTCGGATTATATTGGCTATAGTTGCACACCTTGATTATGAGATATTCCAAATGGATGTTAAAACGGCTTTTCTAAATGGTTTTCTCGAGGAGGATATCTATATGGAACAGCCACGGGGTTTTGAATCCAATGGTGAAAATCAGAAGGTGTGTAAGCTTAAGAGATCCATTTATGGACTCAAACAAGCCTCCAGAAGTTGGAACGTCCGTTTTGATGAGGTAGTCAAATCGTTTGGCTTCATCAAAAATCCGGATGAACCTTGTGTATACAAGAAGATCAGTGGGAGTGCAATTGCATTTCTAGTTTTGTATGTCGATGATATACTTTTGATTGGGAATGATGTACCAATGATATCATCGATAAAACTATTCTTGTCACAGAAATTCTCCATGAAAGACTTAGGAAAGGCAACCTACATTTTAGGTATCAAGATCTATAGAGATAGATCGAGACGATTGATTGGCCTCTCACAGTCTACGTACATAGACAAGGTGTTAACACGTTTTAACATGCAATGTTCCAAAAGAGGATTATTGCCTTTTAGGCAAGGGATCCGTCTTTCTAAGGAGATGTGTCCTAACACTTCTGAAGAAAGAGAGCGGATGGCGAAGATACCATATGCATCCGCTATTGGAAGCATAATGTATGCTATGCTATGTACTAGACCTGATATTGCGCATGCTTTGTAAGTATTACTAGCGAGATATCGGTCGATCCGAGACAAGAACTCTTTGGATAGCAGTCAAGAATATTCTTAAGTACTTGCGAAGGACTAAGGATTTATTCTTGATATATGGAGAAGGAGAATTTAAAGTTATAGCTTATACGGATTCCGATTTTCAATCGGATCCTAATGATTATAAGTCTACGTCTGGGTTTGTCTTCACATTCAATGGTGGCGCAGTTAGTTGGAAAAGTTCCAAACAAAGCATAATTGCTGATTCCACCACTGAGGCGAGTATGTAGGCCGCTTACGGCGGCAAAGGAAGCCGCTTGGATGAAGAAGTTTATTTCGAACTTGGAGTCGTTCCTTCAATTGAGCAACCGATTACATTGTTTTGTGACAACAATGGGGCGATAGCTCAAGCTAAGGAACCAAGGTCTCATCAGAAGTCCAAGCACATTGAGAGACGCTTCCATCTCATCAGAGAAATTGTTGGGAGAGGTGATATTGCCTTGCAGAAAATTGCCTCGGCTGAAAACGTGGCAGATCCCTTCACTAAGGCCTTACCTTAGTCTTCTTTTGGAAGGCATACTGACAAAATGGGTTTGAGGTACCAGACAAGTTGGCTTTAGTGCAAGTGGGAGATTGTTGGATGTATGCCCTAAAGCTACTATGTAATAGTTACATATTAGGGATTTCAGTTGTACTATTATCAATGGCAATGACGTATTCATTCATTTGTCCAATTATTTTATATTTATGAATGATTCCATAAGATCGGTTGCAACTAGACCTATTCTTGAGACGTCAAGAATATTGTGACGAGTTCATAGTTAGGCGAATCTTTAAAGCATTCTCGGTCAATGGATTATTGAGTGGATATTTATAATCTGTTGAGACCGGTGTGTTCTTAACTTCACCATTAAGTATTGGATACTTAAGGGAATGATGAGTTGCAATCATTAGGTATTATGATACCCGAGTTAGAACACAGTGTTTGTATTAGACAAATTCACCGAACGTGACGCATATGAAACGATTAGCAACATGGAAGCTTTTAGCTTGGTCAATGTCTAATTGTTCATGCTTTGGTCTTGTGTAAATAATCCTTAGACCTGAGGCACAGTGTCAACTTATGTGTCGAACAACTATGGTTCACGGGTGCACATAATGCCGGGTCGTTGATCCGTCTTTGTACCCGATGGTCATAGTTTGTTCATATACGAAGTTGCACGTGTGCGCAATATGGAATCTGTCTCCTTGTTATATGCAAGGTATAATAATAATGTCCTATGCAATCTAATTATGACAATGTATTGAAATCTCGGCCGGGGTTGTAACCGAGAATAAATTGTTTATGTCTCGAACAAATGCATGTCAATTAGATTTGTGCATATGATCGAATTGGTGATTTGACAAATATTCCATGGTCTTTGTTCGATCGGGACATAGTAAGACGAGAGGGATTAAATTACACCGTAGCCAAAGCGACAGGTTCATTATGTTCTTAAAGCATTCACACTATCGGGTAGCCATGACATATTGCTAGATGTCAATCATGGCTTGTAAGACCCAAAGATTAATCGGGACAATTAATTATTTTGGGAGTACTAATGTGTTAGTACAAGTCTTACTACCAGCTTAGTGATGAACCTAGGGATGTCATACACCATAACCAATTTAGATAATGTGGAACAAGAGAGAAATAATTTTGCAAATGTGTTTGCAAATTACTACGATCGCATTGAGTCGACATGAAATTAAATTAGATGTGATTTAATTTAATTTGTATTATAGTCACGAGCCTACGTGCATATGATGCACACGCATGCCCAAAGTGGATGCACATTAATGTACCCCGAATATGCACATAAAGATCATGTCTTTTTTATTTATTTATTTTTATTAATTAAAAAAGATGCACACGGTCAACAATTGTTGCTGACCGTGTGCAACGCACATGTGATGTGCGTTAATTTCGAATAAAAAAGAAAAAAGAAAATTAATGCATGGCATGATGGTCAGCAATTGCCGACCATCATGCATGCACGATCAGCAACGGTTGCTGATCGTGCGCATGCAAGGCACGATCGGCAACCGTTGCCGATCGTGGGCGCAAGGCACGATCGGCAACGGTTGCCGATCGTGCGCATGAAAGGCACGATCGGCAACGGTTGCGGATCGTCCCCACGATCGGCAACGGTTGTCGATCGTAATCGCGCGTGGGTGGTTATTCGTGGGTAGTTATCCATGCGTAACCGCTCGTAAAAATAATTCTTATATAAAGTGTGAGTGTACGGTTTTGTGCGCGTACGTACGAAAATGAAAAAGAGAGAAGAAAGGTTTTTCTCTCATTTGGGCTGTGGCTGAAAATACCAAGGATACGAAGGATTATCTCCACGAAGTTGCTAGCACAATCGTAGTGGTGATTATCCGCAAGTTCTCTCTTCGTTCGACGTCCATTGGTGGGTGTGTCCGAACTAGAGGTCCGACGTTTGTGGGGCTCGGGCAGAACATTTGAACCAGTTCGTTTAAAGCGCGCTTCGAGAGGTAATTCGTTTAACCCCTTCTTATAATCAGATTTTTTTGATTGAAACGCACGAACAACGCCTTTGGAGAAACATGTATAGAAATATTTCATTTTTGTTTCCGCTGCGTTTATATTAAATTGCCTATACATGATTCATGAAAACCCAACAGTTCGAGGCAAAGAGTTCTCCTAAATGAGGCTTAGGAAGTTTTCTTTACTCAGATTTTCTCACATCTTGTTGTTTAAATATTTTTCTAGCCCTTATGTATGAGTTCCTACTACGTGCATATTAGACTCCTCGTAACCTCTGTTTTAATAGTAACGAAGTTTGTGGTAGAAGGGTGTGAAGCTATCTTCTAGAAGTATGTGACTACGTTGTAGGTGGGCAAGGGGATTGATGAGTTGATTCCCCACAGTTTCAAGGCCCAGCTCATCTGGTTTGATGAGGAACTATTGGTTCCTTTTTGAGGGCTCGTGAGGCAGCACTCCGATCGAATGTGGGGAAACCACTTTATGGGTAGCCTTGTGGTAGAGAAGTTAAGTTAACCCTGACCCTTGTTAATCTTTTGTTTGGACTTTGTTGAAAGTCGCCCATTGAAAGGGCTTGTATATGTCAAACTTCCTAGGATTCACAATTGTTAATGAATGGTGTGTTTGTTTGATGTTTCCTAACTATCCCTATTGCTCTTGTTGGAATGGAGATGTTGTGATTCCACTTGCATTTAACTAAATGATAAAATAAATGAGTCGGCGACGCATCTTGGGATGTTGCAACTAAACAACCATATGTGTGAGGGATGTCGTGAGCTCGATGAGAATCGAGGTGTGACATGCCTTTTCTAGAAGTCTCAAACTGCGTGTCAATGGCCTCCAATAAAGCCTTAGCATTGTTATGCCGAGCAACCGAACCATAGATGTTAGGAGATTTTAGTCCTTATGAACATCACCTTAGGCAGTTAGACCACTCCTATTGTTCATAAAAGGCTATCTGAGGTGCTATGCTTGTATCAGTAGGAGCCGGTAGTTTGCCTTTCCTTATAGCATAGTCATCATCCATACACCCCAATTGAAGAAGGATTAACTCCGCCCAAACTTTATAGTTTTCACCATTCCATATGAGAACATCACTCTTTGATTTATAGAAATTCATAAGTTGCAAAACTGCATATCAAACAATCATGCTTATGTCACAAAATTTGAGACAAAATTTACATAAATCATATTTTACTACCGTAAAACATGTTACAAAATAGGAATCACATAACATAAAAACTGTCTATGGGCTAAGTTTTTAATTTAGATAGATTCATAATTAATTTATGAAGAAACTATCATATTGTATTTCTTTTTTAATCCTGTGGATAAATTAAGAAATATGACATGATTTTCATTGTAATTAATCATATTAATATAATAAAAATTTCTATGGGATAAAATTCATCATATTAGTGTGATTAATTACAATCAATGTCTTTTTCTAAATGTGATCCGAAGGCTCTTAATACATAATTTAACTAATTAAAGATGCTATGGCTACTTTCTAATTAATTAAAATATATAGATCACTGGGCATTTAATTTCATGCATAAATTTTACAAAAAAAATGTAGGATTGTAAATTAATGCCACAAAGGGCAAAATAGTAAATTAATTTGGCCAAGGGCAGAATTGTAATATTAGTGAGGGGGGAATAGTAAAATGAAAGTGAGGTCTGCAGGCCTACAGGTGCGTGCTGTGCATGCGCCAACGGGAAAATTTCAAAAAAGGACCCAAAATGAGCATATTTTTTCAAATAAGGATCCAAAGTGGCCGTTGTCTCAAATGAGAACCCGAAGTGGCTAAACCAGTCTCAAATAAGGACCTCAAATCGCCGGGCAGCCAAATGTTCGTTGGTCGGCGAGCATGTGGCATTTCTGATAGTCAGAATAAGGGCAATTTTGTCAAAAAAATTGATAAAATTTAACAAACTCTAAAAATAAAACCCCAAACTCTTGAACTAAGAAACTGAAACTCCTATAATGATTCTCCTCCCTCTTCATCAAAAAAATAGTGTGGACCAAAGATTGAGCTACGTTAGTCATAAAGCGTTTTTGCAGAATGGGTTCTCACGGTTTTGCTATCGTTCTTTGAAACTTTCTCCACGCTCTGCTCATTCTTTGATATGGCCTTTGCTATCGCCTTCATCTTCTTGACATTCTTCGTTCTTTTCATTGGTCTTCCCTTCTTGATATTCTGTTCCAAAAGGTTCAACGTAAAAGGATGTTCAGATGGCATGAAAACCTTGGAAACCAGAATGTGGATAGGAAACAAACAGACTCCAAAAGCGGTGCAAGGCAAACACAAGTAGAAGCAACTATCTACGAAGTACCAATACAACAACCTGAGTAAAACTTGTATTTCTCCTACACAAATTACTTCCCCAGAACCACCAATTACTCAATATGTTCCTCATCCAAGTGAAAACGAAGACGGGTTGTACCCATAACCCAGAAATTAAAACCCAATACAAAACAATTAGAGAATAGAAGATATGCCATTTGATGTCAAAGTGTCCTATGGTAGGTGGAAATAGCTTCGCCTCAGGGTAGACTAATCACAAGTTAATGGGTCTAGAATGGAGTCCAAGAACCGAACATCACCCCGCAAGTGAAGCAATTCCATTCACACCTCTCAGACGGCAGCAAAGAGACCGAGAAAGGAGGGAGAGCAATAGAACTTTTCAGCAGAGGTTTCTTTTAAAGGAACCTCCGCACAAGACGACCGCAATTAACTTCATTCCAAATTCACTCTATGGAGTTAACTCAACTCGTGGCAATACTGAGTTGCACCGTGGCGTCGCCGATGGCGGCGAGCTCGGCCTCCGCGACGTGCAAGCTCAGCTTTGTTGACCGTGACAGGCTTTACAATGTGAATGGAGAAGAAGAAAACGTGAGAATGTGAAGAGTTTGGAAGTTTTGTTTTTAGCGTTTGTTAAATTCTATCAATTTTTTTGACAAAATTGCCCTTATTTTGGCCACAGAAATGCCACCCGCTTGCCGGCCGGCGAACATTTGGCTGCCTCGTGATTTGAGGTCCTTATTTGAAACTAGTTTAGCCACTTCAGGTCCTTATTTGAGACACTGGCTACTTTGGATCCTTATTTGAGAAAATATGTTTACTTTGGATCCTTTTTTGAAATTTTCCCTGCGCCAACCCTTCACTTGGGCACATGCCACATACGCACTTGATAGTTTCTGCGCGTGGTGCGCATGCGCTAGCGGTTGCTAAGCGTCTGGTGCAAGGATCCCATGCGCCTGCAATCGCAATGCACTTGGATCCCACGCGCCTTCTTTCTCCTTGCGCAAAGAGACCCGATCTCGCCATTTGCACCACACCTTCCATCAAATGGGTCTCCTCTTGCTACCCATCTCAAACCCAAATAATTCATGGGTTTCGGAGACCACGCTAGTGAGAACATAAAAGATTCAAGTTTTGGCAAAAACAACCAAGAAATTACCTCTGAATCAAGCATAAATTCTCCAAATGCAAACCCTAACCATCGTGACTTCCGCTACTCAATCAACCTCTAGCGATCACTGATATACTGGATTAATTAAAGGCCATTCTTCCCCATGGTGGTGCCACCGTACTAGTCCAAAGTTGAGCAGTGGGTCGCCGAAATTTGCCTAGAATTGGCAAATTCTCTCTTGGCCCCAAAATGCCTGAATTTTAGTTAATTAAAAACCACGTAAATACACCCAAAACTTGACAAAAAACAAGGCAAATATATGATTTCGCTATGATACCAGATGTTAAACAAAAACGAGCAATTCTAATCATGCATTGAAGAACAAAATTGAATCATAAATTAGAATCATATGCAGAAAACAAGATCAAAAAATAAATCTGACCTCTAGCTATCATTCGAGTTAGTTTTCATCGGAAATCCACAGAGATTCGATGGCAATTCAACTGCTGTTATGGTTGCACTATACTCATCCACTCTCCTCGTATATCGATAGTGTATTTTCAAATAAGAGGGCTTGTGATACCCTTATGGAAATAAATATTCGTCTTTTATAAATTGCTTCCCATTAAGGCAGCCACCAAAAGGGCAGTTGTCAATGAAGAAGTACGAAACATGGAAAACTATATGTGAAATAACCATTCCTCAAAAGAGAAAAAGGGGGTCAAAGCCAACGGATAAGTTTTTATTTCAAAAACTATATCTCTAAAAATATGTAGGATCACATTATAGACAACGGTCGGACCTGAGCTAGTCCTTAAAAGGCTCAAGGGGGGAAACCCACAAGTAGGAACTTACACTACTATCGAGAGAGTCCTTTGTATTCCCTGACCTTGGGGAAGAAAAATATATAAGGTCAATTTGAGGTGTTAGGGATGGGCTCCTCACCATCATCAAATAAGTTGAGGATTTTTGCAGCCCACTAGGAGTATGTCTGCTGGATAGGCGGAGGTAATCTCAATAGGAGGAAACTCCCTTGGAAGGTAAGAGGGAGGCAGGTTAATGTGTAACCATAACCTGTTTTCCAATGAAACCGGCCAAGCCCTGGTTACATGTTACATGTGGGATCACATTATAGACAACAGTGTGCATTATTTTCCTACATGTTCTAGATCTATTTCTCTCTTAAAAATGACCAGTCGAGAGGGGGTCATCAGTACATGCTATTACCCTAGCAACATTTCTGCCATTATCTTTTAGCTCTCAGTGACTCTTGTAAGAGACCCTTTTTTGCTGAATTGCAATACAAACCTCAATGCTTAAACTCGTAATATCTCACCGACCCAAAAAAAAAAAAAAAAAAAAATCGTAATATCTCCATATTTTAAAGTGGAGAGATGTTGCCAAGGAAACGGTGTCTTGACTCCTATGTATTAGGCTCCTCTTTTGTTTTTTTTTTAAATGACAAGAAACTTCCCGGTGAGCTAAGACCCACCACAACCTGCTAATACAAAGCTAACCAAAGAGAGCTAGAAACTCTCAATGAATAGTACAGGAACAAACTGTTGATAGAACAGTCCTTAACCAAATGGGTCTATGCCTGGTCACTTTCTTTCCTTTGTTCTGCACTAGCTTCTGGGCTTCAACAATGTTATAGCTGCCACTGCTAGATTCAGTGAGGCCATGTGAGTTTCTAGCTTCTGCCATAGTATCTAATCTCTTGATTTCCATGACATTGCAAATGTCTCCCACACTCACTCCACGAAAATCTCCAACTCATCATTGAATTTAGGACATAAATTGGGAAGTCCAGTGTTCAATTTATATTAAAGCATCCTGCTAATTATGCACTCCGTGCAAGATGACAGCAGAACCGGTGGCACTTCTTGCACGGTCGGGATCACTTGACCCGAGTAGATATCTTTTCCATTCACTTATTTCTAATACAGGTGGAGCCACCCTAACTGAAATAGGTTGAATAGGACTTATAGATCACGCTAATTGCAACTACGATCATGGTCAAATGCAAGGGTTAGTGGGATTGAAATAATTGGGAGAGGGCTCATACTCTCGCCATGTTTGTAATCGAGATCTCTGATCGAGTTGTCCATAGAGCAAACGGTTTGTCGAGAAGAACTCATCCCAAATTAACAGCAGGAATTACGACTTAAAAAATTAAAGAGTAAAAAACAACACATGCACTTCTACAACAGAAACTGAAATTACATCGTCATCAAATAAGAAGACTTTAGACACATCCATGGCACAATGAGAAGAAGCTATTAGCTCTCTCCAACATATTTCTAGTACGGTACAGACTTGCACACACAAATCACATATTAAGGCAAATGGACTAACTCTGACTCATGAAAATGCGTAGTCATCCTCTGTGTTCTTCAAGGATACATTATCAGCTCCATGATGATGCAGTCTATCACATCACTTATTATACTGACTTTGTGGAGCAGTCTTACTAGCTTTGTTTTTTCCTTAACATGGACAAAGACCCTGCAGTCAAGAGGTGAACTTCCACACATTCTTTATCAGTATGATTAGTTATGCCACCCATGTTCTTGTGTTGATTGACCCAGATGATGCATGCAACCAAGCCTCTTAAGCTTTTCCTCATATTCCTCAATTTTCTTCTGCAGAAGCTTGTTTTCCTGATCAATAAGCTTCCGAGGACGTTGTGGTCGTAGGTCAATACCGCCCACTCGTTCCAATCACCAAGGGGCTCTTTCATGTGCAACAACTTGAGTTTATTCTCCTCCAACTTTGGTAGAAGGTGGATTTTCCCTCTTATGGCCGCTAAGTAGCTCTCCGTGGCCATGATCTTTTTGGAGGTCGAACTTCTCTCGTTGTTCTTCCTCGTCGACAAGATCTGCATTTGAAAGATCAAGGAAATCGGATACTCGTCAAACTTCAAAAATTACAATAACACTGTTGGATATAGTGAATAATACTGTTGAATTCGATGTCCAAGGAATGATATGATGGACAGGAGAGTGAAGAGTCTTACTCTTACCTTTGCAGGCTTAGGTGATCTCTTTCTCTAGCCTCTGGCCCTCCTATTTATAGATGTGGGAGAGGACTTACATGCACCTGAACACAAGTTGATAAAATCTCGGGAGGCAGATTTTAACTAGCAGTTTTGCACTTAATTTTAATATGGTACGAGATTTAGAGGTCTCGTGTTCAACTCCTCACACCCTTTCATTCATTTATGAGTTTTCCTTTCATTGTAACGATTGGCTTCAACAATTCTTTTGCCCAAACACATTCGAGGCACCTAAGATTTATTTCATCAAATCAAATCGCAGCCTCAAAATTTCCTCAACTTGTTACCCTTGTCATGAGGTCAATGGTTTTACATAAATCTGAGCTACAACAAAAGTCTGGTCTAATTGGTGTCGCAATCAAAAATCAAAACAATAATGAGGACTGGACGCAGCCTCAAAATAGAAAATTCCTCAACTTGGGTTACCCTTGTCATGAGGTCAATGGTTTTACATAAATCTGAGCTAAAACGGTGGAAAAAGTCTCGCCCGGGAGGTAAGATCCATCTGTGTTAATTTTGAGCCCATGCGCCGGTGGGGGTTTCCATCTGAGCGATCAATTGCAATTGTTTCTGGGTTTTCTGATTCTGTCCGTCCAAGCAATGAAGCTGCAAATCGTGGACGACGCTGTCTCCAGCACCGCCTCTGCGCATGGCTTCCGGCGCTGGAATACGGCGGCATTTCTTGCTTTCCAAATCTCCCAGATGATGGCCGCAGACTGCGCAGCAGCCGGTAAGTCCTCCTGCTCAAAAATTAGCATGACCCAGTCTTCGATTCTGTTGGGGCCCGGGTTCGGAAGCTCAAAAATCCAGGGGCAATAATGATGATGTAATTTATCAAAATGAAGGAGGTGGCAGCATCACTGTCACCATCACATTGGTTAGATGAATGGAAAGTAGAGATTCAGCAGAAATGGCTCTGCTGCCGACACATGGCACAGCCATGTGGGGCGAGCATGCCAGCATTCTCCCGACTCTTTGACTCGTATTAATTAACCTTCATGTTCGACGCGTATTTCAATCTAACTGTTGCTTTTCTCCTAGGAGAATGACATAAAAAATCTCAAAAGTGGTATGTGTTGCTTTTTAGTGTCAAATTTTTTTTCAGATAACTGAAGTGTCACTTTTAATAACAAACGATTACTTAAGTGTCAACTCCTATCCGAGTCTGTAGAAATTTGATGAGGTTATATTTTATTAATTTCTTAGTCCTATGTAACTAGCCGCCGTGCCTAGTCAATATATAAATTCTAAGCAACATCGTCCAAAAGTTATAAATAGTGATTGTTTGTGTGCCAAATTGTGCGTTAAGTGATCATTTCAGTGCACGCCAAGCACGACGTGGACTGGATTTTTTAAATAATATGCCAACTAATATAAAAATTTTAATAATAAAAATCACGTGTTAATTTTTTGCTAGAATTTCTCACATTGTCATTTAAGTGATCGTTTTTTCTCCAATTTGATACTTAAGTGATCCGGTGAAAACTTTTGGTATTAAAATGAGCATCATACATAACTTTTAACACTTCTAGTGATCTTCTGCCCTTTTTCTTAATATACTACACTTTTGCACTTTGCATGTGTGTTAATCTGGTTGATGGTTTTTATTCTTACGTTTTCCCTCGTAAACTACTGAGATCGATCCTGTTTTCAAGGTCGCGTCACATGGTGGAAGTATTTATTTCATTTGTTTTTCTCGTCGTGGAAATTCATGGAGCTCTTTTGAATCTTTTATTATCTTTTAGTATCCACGCTTCCCACAGGTTCCACTTTTCACATGTCAGTATGAATCTTCCATGTTGATCTTCCCACAGGTTCCACTTACACATGTAAGTGGATGGGCGAGAATTTCGGGCGGAGAGGGTTATTAAAGAAAACATTATTTATTCCATACATGTGACCAAAGTGTGATAATTTAATGGAAGCCACCCGCCTGAGTTTTAAGATCGCATATAATGCAAAGCACGCGGTTAGCGACCATATTTCACGGGCTCCAAGTTTGCATTCATTCGTAAGGCGGGATTCTCTCTTGAGCATGCACACTTTGTACTTAATGCGCAGGTCGAATTGAGCGGCATGAAGTCGAAGTGATATAGAAATCCAAACTGCACATAGATTATGAAATTAACTACATCCATATTCAGATAATTCGAGGCACGAACTTCCTTCGGGGTGAATAACCTTGGTGTATGCAGCATGTTAGTATGACAGACCTGGTCGATTTAATAAAATGTTGCAGAGTAGTATTACAATGTACTATAGTGAACACACCATATTAGAATGGTATTGCATATTGCATGAACAGAACATTATTATGAAGGTCTAGGTGCATGTTGTCTAATGCTAGTTTAGGCAAGGAGTTCTGGACCAAGGCAGTCAATACAGCTTCTTGGTTGGTAAATCATTCTCCTTGAACATTTATCGAATGCATGACACGTGAGGAGGTATGGTTAGGTAAATTTGTTGATTGTGACCGGATGTTGAGCATATGCACATGTTAGTGTAGGGGTGAGCATGGTCCGGGTTGGGACGGTTCACCCCTTGACCCTAGGATCAACCCGCATAGTGTTGGTCTCAATTTTTGGGACTAAGGACCGACCCTATTGAGCCTAGGACCGAGGACGACCCAATGGGCTCGGTCCGGTTCCAGGGTTAACCCTGGACCAACCGTTAATTTTTTTCATTTTTTTGTATTTCTGAAAAATTAAACCAATTATTTCAAATTACATATTTATGATACCGTGATTTTAACTAAACTATAAATACTAATACATATTCAACAAATTTAAAATAAGATAACAATAAAAATTTCACATTTGCTAAAAGCGAAAAATTATAAAAACAATTAAGATTGTTTATAGAGCCGCAAGACGAGCGTTGCTCACAAGCGAAAAGAATTTCTAATTAGGGCTTTATTTCCTTATGATTTACTCAAAAGGAACAAAGTTAGCAAATAGAGGTGAGCGGGGCAAGCGTCAAGCGACAAGTGGGGTGAGCATGGCAAGTGGGGTGAGTGTCGAGTGGTGAGTGACCAAAAGTGACCGAGGTGAGTGTCAAATGGCGAGCGGGGCAAGATTGCTCACGAGTGAAGTTGTTTCTTTCGATTTTACTTGGCAAATTGAATATTAAAAGGATAAAGTAAAAAGAAGATAACAAGAGTACTGGAGGAGGACGCCATTTGAATTAGGATTTACTCTTTAGAATAAAAATATATATATTATATATAATAAAATATATAAGGCCAGGGTTGGTCCGGGTTGGACCACCCCGAAATTCTTAGGACCGAGGACCAACTCGCACGCATGCGGTCCGGGATCTCAGGACCAAGGATCGACCCAGTCCCCTTGGGAATCGGACCAGGACCGCGGCAAGGTTGGGCCGGTCCAGGGTCGGTCCAGGTCGGTCCAAGGTTGACCTTGGACCAATGCTCACCCCTATGTTAGTGAGGGGAAAACATAGCCTAGAGCAAAGAAATGCATCTTTCTTAGTTATGCTTTTAGTGTAAATGGTTAATAGACTTTGTGGGTTGATTCATCTAAGATCATCATCAATTGAGACGTTATTTTTGATGAGTGTGTTATGCTTCATCCTAGCAAAGAAACGTTTGCTCTTGTCATGAAAATCTGAAAAGTACTACGAAGAAAGTGGAACTTAAAGTAATTTCTTCGTTACCAGTTCAGTCGTCTGCTAATAATACGAAGGTTGAAGAACCTAAAGAGGAATAGTATTTTATTGCTAGAAATAGACCAAGAAGGACAATGAAGCTTCCACAGGATATATGATGAGCTTAAGACCGACAAATAAGTTGTCTCTTCAAAACAATTCAACGAAGTGGTTAGTTGCTATGAATGAAGAAATAAAATCTCTTGAAAACAATCAGATATGGGAGCTTGTCAAGCCACGAAAAGGAAAGAATTGTGCGTTGTGGGTTTTTAAAAGAAAGGAAGGAAGGATTCAAAGCTCCTCTAGTTGCTAAGGGCTACAGTCATATGAAGGGATTAATTTTAATGATGTGCTTTCACTTGCTGTTAAACATAGCTCCTTTCGGGTTTCTCTTGCATTAGTTGTTATGTTAATTTGAAGGTGGAACAACTCAATGTGAAAACAGCAAGGGTTTTTAGTTTTCAAGCTGCCATTTTGTAATCCTTGAATTTTCATAGTAGATTTTGCTTTTCCTCTCCCTATGATTTTTCCCGTAATGGTTGTTCACGTAAATCTGTGTGTTTTTTTATTCTTCTCTGTTTTAATTTCATTATGGTTTCTGCATTAGTCATAACAATTACAAAATGTAGCTGGTCTAAAAAATTATGATAATACACTTGCGTGGAGTCCGCATATACAACATGTACTAGCTATTACGCATCTAAAGTGAATCACGCCAAATTAATTTATCATCTACGTAAATTAGACTGAAGAGCTAGTTTATCTGTTCTAGGCGAAGCAGTATGCTCCTAGATGCTTAGTTCAACTTGGCACTTTTCTTACTCATGTAATTTTATGTTGGCATTGTTGGACTTGATGAGGTACAGCCCATTTATGTGGCTTATCAAGTGTATTATTTAATATTTGATATATATCCAATTTAGTTAAATATATTATGGATAATATATTTGTACCCAATTTAGTTTGATATATCATGGGTAATATATTTGTGACATCCAATTAGGAATGTAGAATCCATATCTTAAATCTTGATGGAAGGTTGACATTTGACAGTCTAAGGTTGGTCCCATCACTCCCTCTATCTAAGATCTCTTTTCGGTGGAGAATGTATGCACTCCATTATTATGCTTCAGCTATTATCACAAAATTGAAGAGAGAAAAAATACATATCCATCACAATCATCATAGAGGAGAGTGGTGAAGCATCATACCTACGGGAAGACATCTTCTTGCTCGATAGATCAATGATGGCTATGTTTGATTCAGGTACATTATATTTAATAATTTTATATCATGTTCATGTGATTAAAAGGTCTCATTGCTCTAACATGCACGCCATCAAGCGTACAGGGGCCAAAGGCAAAATTGTTATTCAGAAGATAAGATAATATGACATTCATTAGATAAGAATTAAGAACTGACGAAAGTAAATAAATAGCAAGCTTATGTTTGAAAAGATAGAATCTGTGCAATATTTTTCATCTGCCATTGTTGTGTCATGAAAAGCTATACAGCTAGATGTGGAAAAAATTATACCACTCCCCACTTATGTAGTATTCGGTTGTTTAAACTTCACGTTAATCTGGTTGGTGGTTTTTATTCTTACGTTTTCTCTTATAAAACTACTGAGATCGATTCTGTTTTCATGGCCGCTTCCCATGGAAGAAGTATTTTAATTCATTTGTTTTTTCTCGTCGTGGAAATCATGGAAACCCCTTCTACTTTTTTAGTAACTTTTAGTATGTTATCCGTGCTTCCCACGCGTTCCATTTTTCATGTGTCGTTATGAAGACTGGATCAGAGAAAATAATGTCACGTGATGTTTCAAATTGATTATAACTTTGTATCTATTATAAATATATAGAGAATTTCAAGTAGAACAGATCGTCATGGATATCAATGAAGGTAACAATTTAATGTTTTCGCCAGCCGCCTGTGTTTTCTTTCGCATTTTATGCAAATCATGATGCTAATGATAATATTTCATGCAAGACATAAGGCGGGAATCTCTCTCTCTCTTGCACGTGCAGAAGAGCATACACTTAGGTGTGTGTGGGGAAATATAGGAAAAGAAAAGTTTGAATATTTGTAGAGAGAAGAGATGTCTAAAATAAAATAATAACATAGCATAAGAATTCTAAATAATTACAAGTTATCTTTAGATTTAGAAAATAAGGTTTATGGGATTAACTGGTACAACTGGTACTTATGTTGACTATCTCAAAAGGTACTGAGACGATCCTGTTTTCATGGTCGCATCACATGGTGGAAGTGTTTTGTTTCATTTGTTACTTGAAATTTCATGACGATTATGAATCTGCTATCTGTAAGTGGATGGGCGAGGATTTCGCGGAGAGAGGGTTAGCAAACAAAACATTATTTATTCCGTACATGTGACAAAAGTGTGATAATTTAATGGAAGCTGCCCGCCTGAGTTTTAAGCTCGCACATCATGCAAAGCATGCGGTTAGCGACAATAACGCGGGATCCTCTCTTAAGCATGCACGCTTCGCGCTTAATGTGCAGTTAAAATGGTCATTTGATTCATACTTTTCGACTTCATTCAGGTCGAATTGAGCGGTACGAAGTCGAAGTGATATAGAAATGCAAACTACACATAGATTATGAAATTAACCGCATCCATGTTTTAAGGTAAAATGTCACGCCCCGAATCCCAAGTATACAACAACCCTTTCACTTTGGTCAAATGGATGTGATGTACCAGGACGTGTCGCCGACCACTCTTTTTATTCTTTTATTATGAGCAAGCGGAAACAAACTAACGCCTAGTCAATCAATCAATCAATCACAATAGGGATAGAAGGATGAACAACATCATAGTAGCAAACCAGCCTTTTTATTTAATTACTAGATTAACAACTAAAAAAATGTTTCTACTTACAAGCCCGCCAGTGGATCAGTTCCTTTTTCCAAGCCAAACAAAAAGATGCCAAGGCTAGGTTAATCTACTCCTTCAAAAACTCTCAGGTTCGGTACGTCTATTAGGGACTACCAAAGTATAAGGACCCATCAGACTTAGACTCCGTTGGGTCATAGTCGGAGGAGTATGGGTCAATTACTGGTGGGACAAGGTCAGGATCCACCACGGCTCCATCTAGAGGGTCCAACTCCATAGGATTCCAGTTTGCGTCCTCAAGGCCTCTACTGGGTGGCCCATCGAAACCGCGCAGAGAGCCAATCAAAAGATCATCCTCCCTAATGTACCATGCTAGGAATTGGTGGGGAACCCACAGCCCCGGTTCTTCATCCACCCAGATGGTGGAAATGTACTTCTCGTAAAAGTGCACCCGACTTGGAAAGCGGTGGTGTATCATGATGGTCTCCCAGTCCTTGGGGGCCCTAAATCGCACTGGAGGGTGCGCCATCCTAAGGACCTGAAATGGTTTAATACAATAATAAGATATAATCTCAGCGAGTTCTCGCCCTAAGCCTGGTTAGGATATCAAATCATCTTGGGGGTACCTATCATAGGAACAACCCCTCATGCAAACCAATGTCAATCATACCAACTGCTTTAGTCAAAATATAATCTATTCAACAACTCCATGAATACTATAAATAAGCAGTCAACTCGCAGGCAACCTTATGCCATACCCTGCACATCAACATACATGCATATCACAATTAATGCATACCGTATACTAACAATGCATTAAATCAGTCACATTCGAGTTGTATCGTAGGTGATCTCACCTGGCCATTACCATACCCTGCACGTTATCAACTCAAGCATACTACAAATGGTGCAACTAACACATGCATAATTAGAACCAATGCTGCCGTATTTCTAATGCACTCTTGCATTCATGTGTGTTCCAATTACTAGTGCCTGTCAAGGCCATAACCGAACTCCCGCCGGTGTCTACTAGCATAACCAAGCATCGCCTTGCCCCATCGAGCACGGCTACGTCCGGAACTCCCACCTAGACGGCATTCCCGAAAGAGCATAGGCCCAGCCTCTGTCGCGACCTGCATCCAGACTCCCGTCAGGATTTCCGACAAGTCGGACTTCGTCCCCAAATCTCCCGCCAAGGTGACTGGTTCAATTTAGTGACCACACAAGCATACCACAGCCCATTTTAATCTTGAATATTGTCGATGCAAACATGATACATGCTCACAGAATCAATCATTGCATATTTTTTATGTAAAAATTGCAGGAAAATAATCACACGTGATCACATTTTATTCCAAAACTCATCTAACTTTCATGCCTTATAAACAAAACATGCATTTTTTTTCATGGCAACATTTGACATAAGCATACACCCGACACTTCAGGGTTTTCCTTTTATATGCCCATGTGATTTTATTGCAATATCAATGCATTTAATATTTGATAACGCAAATCATATAATCAATTCATCATTAATATGAGCAACTAATCAACGTGCCTTAACAATCATGAACGCATCAAATTAAGACTATTGTTCAATTATACATGAATAGTACTGCATGAACATTAACGCGTGAATAGTAATGCATGAATGGTACTATTCATAATTAAATTAAAAATAAATTATTATTAAAATAAATAATAATAATCTTGAATTTACTAAATAATAATATGAGTTCTGAATTTCATAAATAAATAAATAAATTATTAAAAAGAAAATAATTCTTTTTAACAAAATAGTGCTAATCAAGATTAACCCCCTAATCCTTGATTAGTCTAATTAATCTCAATTAATAAGATCTAAGCGAGATTAATAATTTAATCCAAACTAACCATGATTAACTAACCTAACCATGTTTCGACCATGGTTAATTAACCCAACCATAATCCAACTCTATTTAATTAACCCAACCTTGGTTAATTAACCTAACCTTGGTCATCTTTCTAATTAGCCCTCTCAACCTTAGTTAGCCATAATTAAACCCCTAACTAAGATTAGCCATAACTAAACTACCCCTAAATAAGTTTAATGGACTAATCGAGGGATTAGAGTGTAAACTCACCCGTTAGTCGGACCGAAGACATGGGTGCAGCAGCGGCGGCGAGTGCTACGCACGGGGACCTCGACTATGTCGACCCAAGGCGGTCCCGGGATGGAAACAGCAGTTGTAAGTGCCGATCCTTGCTATTCTATAGAAAACCAAGCTAAACTAGGGGGTTCGGTTGCTAGCCAGACTAATCGACGGTTCGGTGAGCTGTTGGCCGGCGTCCGACAGCTCCAGGCGGCTGAAGGGGACGTGTTGCTGGCTGGTCCGAGTGGCGGCAAGGTGAAAACAGTTGTGGCTGGGTGTTTCTAGCCGGTGCAACAGTTGGAAATAGGGGCGGACAAAGGAGCGGCAGGGTTTGGACGGCTAGCGGGCTGTCCGGCGACCAGGACCGGTGAGCGGCGACGACAGGGGGTACGGACTGAGGCTCCCATTCACTGCTACAGGTGGCTCGGGCGGTGACAAGGCTAAACTAGCAATAGAAATGGAAGAAAGGAAGGAAAGGAAGAAAAAGAAGAAGAAGAAGAAAAAGAGAGAGAGAGAAGATGAAGTCCCTAATCAACTCACTTAAATGCCCATAAACTCATGTTCCTTCCCCATGCAAAAGTCATCTTGAACCAAGACTTTCCCTTCCTCTTTTATCTTCTATCCATTAATGTCTATAGGGGCATTTTAGTCTTTTCCACATTGGGCATAATTATCAAATTGCCCATGGGCTAAAGATGAAGAGTGGGCCTAAGAAACAGGCTAGGAATGAATAGGAATGGGCTCAGGAATTTTGTTAGGCTCGAATTAGCTCAAAAATGGATAATGGGCTAGAATGGGTCAAGTGGGCTAATTAGGCTAATTGGGCTCAATAGGCCCACATTGCTGACTTGGGCCCACCCTTGTGGCCGCCCCTCCTTGGGCGTGAGGCCCACTTGGGTCTTGCCCGGCCCACTTCTTTGTGGGCTCAATTTTCCGGCCTCTTAATTCCTTTTTTTCCAATAACTCAGGCTTATCGATAACTTTCGAAGGTTACAGAAACATCGTCCAAAGGTTAGCCTCTAAAGTTCTTGAAAATTCGACGTCCAATATCGGATTAACATCCATAGTCAATTTTGAGCGAATGCAATTTTTTAGTACGTCTCAAACTAACAAGCGGTTCCAAGGATTTACACATAATCGACTCATGTTTGACTCAACGTCAAACCACGTTCAAGTCTTCTTGACACGTGGACAGCCTCAAATATCATGAAATTGTGAAGAATCGATTCTTATTTCAAAGTACATGATTACTAAGAATTAACTTAGGGCCGTTTGTAGTCTCGATAATAGTAAACAAATTCACCCGTTATCCTATTATACCCTGTCCGTGAATCGACTTCTAGTCACTCCTTGAATCGGCCTGTTTAACCACAGGATTGTCCTTAAGCAGGTCCCATGGTCGAGTCATTATCCCAGATCAAGTTTTTAGTCATACATGTTTCGTCCTCATTAACCTTTCACTTTAGGGTTAGTATCTCGGGAGTGATTAGTTCCGAGTAAGATTAACTATTAATGTATTGATGAAATTCACGGTCATACATTCCTCAAAGGGTTCAAATTTCAGGACGTCACATAGAAGAACATACCAAGTGCCACAACTTGGCATATAGGGACACATAAATACCAAAACTTCCAAAATGTACACTTAAATGCCAACGTCAAGAATTTTTGGCCAAAGAGTTGATGTGAAGGATGCCTTGAGGACTGTCGAGACTTGCCGAAGGATGCTGGAAAAGGCTCAGGGAAGCTCCGGCCTTAATCCGGTTCAAAACCGAACCGGATCAGCTCGGTTTGAAGCCGATCAAACCAGTGACGGAAAGGGAAAACAAGAGGCTTAGGGGGCCCTGCACTAGCGAAACGTGGAATGGCCGAGGAGGAAAAAAGCGCTAGAATAGAGGGGGAGAAGGAAGTCGGTTAGAGAGGAGAGAGATCGAGAGAGATTTCCGAAAAAAATTTGCCTAAAAATCTGCACAATGAGCTCTTCCCCTTCAATTTTGGAGGGAAAATCCATTTATACATCCCTTTATGATTGCATGTTAGCCCTTGGATTAATCCAAGGGCTAAGAAGCAACCCCCTTAGCTAATAAACCTAATTAATTTGTTAAGTTTGTTTAAAGTGATAGCTAACAGGCACATGCCTATTTGGACAGTTGAGAGCATCTTGGATGAATGGTGGTGATTGATTCACGATTAAAGCCTAATTGAGTGGCATTTTCATAAATTTTGCAAAATCCGAGGGCAATTTCATAAATTTGAGAAATAATGGCATGGATGGGTTGGCCATGGGCTGGGCCAACCGATGGTGGTCTCTAGCCAAAAGATGGCAGAAGAAAAACTGGCTGGTCAACACAAGTCAACACCAATCAACGTATGGTTGATCAGGTTAAATTCTTGTCCAAATTTTTTTTTTTTTTTTTTTTTTTTTTTTTGATTTTGCTCGATTTGAACAAAATTGAATATTTTCATATGAATTGAATCAAATGGGATGCAATTGGACTATCTCAAGTCGACTTATTGTGCACAAAATTTTCAAATACATTGAATTATCATTGAGACTGTGCCACAAGCTAAACCCATATTTTCAATTGAGCATCAATTGGCCAAATTGAAACTCAATTACTTCAATTAGACTTTAGTCTAGAATGGGTCAAGCAGAATCGCATCAATTAAAACACATTAGCTCGGATTTTTTTTTTTTGGTAAGGTAAGTGTATATATTAATCAACCAAAGACTTGTACAGCAAGAGGAAACACGGTACCAGCGGCCACTCAACTGGACAACATGCCACTGGAGTGAAGGGGTACCGCGAACACCGAGTTAAGAAATACAAGCAAGCTAGTAATAAAAGGGAACCAAGAGGATCCAAATCATCCTAAACTAAGTCGTAGGTAGCTCCACATAAAAAATACGAGGGTCTATCTCCCAACTATGTTGCATCCTCCTATTCCTGGGATTATCATCAATCTTTGAAAATGCAAGGGCTTTTTCTTTGACCGCCTTAAAGAGCTGTAACTTCAAGGCAGGAATAAGAAGGTTGTGGCCACGGAAGAGAATCTCATTCCTAGTCTTCCAGATGAGATGGCAAAGAGAGCCAAAGGAGAAGTGAGCTATCTCCCGGTAGAACCCCATTCCAAACAAAAATTTAATCGTCCAATGAAAATTATCGGTCCAAGAGGAATTGCGCCAAGGAAAATTACACTTAGTGGCCCAAAATTTAGCAACAGACTTGGAGACGCAGCAGTCAAAAAATAGGTGATTAACTAAGTCAGGCCTAGTATTACAAAGAGCACAAACCGAACTCGGAATTCTGCCATAAGACATAAGGAATACCTGAGTTGGGAGACGGTTCTTTGTAATAAGCCAGAGGAGAAATTGATGTCTAGGAGCTAAGGCCTTATCCCAAACAAAAGAAGACCAATGTACCGGGTTGTATTTACTCCAAATAGCATCCCAAGCCGAAGCCATCGAGAATTTGCCTGAGGGGTCCTCAGTCCAGGTAAATGTGTCTTGAATGAAGGAAAGCTGGGGAACCGATATTTGCCATAGAGCCAGCTCTTGTAGAAGCTAGAGCCCATCCGAGGAATATAGATCCTTCACCTTTGCTTGTCTAGGAAGGTCCGACTGGTAAATGTAATTGTTCGAGAATATCAAATTAAGAGGACCGAAGTTGAGCCATGGATTAAACCAAAGTGATGTGGATTCACCATCTCCTATTTTCCACCTGAAATAGGGTTGAAATTCATCCCTCAAGGCAAGAATCTTCCGCCAAGCCCAAGAGCAATGGGATGGAGTCGAGGAAATTCAAAAATTCTTCCTTTTGAGATATGTAGCATGAATCCGTTTACACCATAACGATTCTTTATCGATAAAAAGTAGTCGAATGTGTTTAACCATGGCTGCTTTGTTGCTATCCCTGATCCTTCTCACTCCAAGGCCTCCTTCCAAAGTGGGGAGGCAAATATCCACCCAAGACATCTTCGCACCTCCCGGACCCATGGTGGGGCCCTTCCATAGGAATTGTCTACATATTTACTCTATCTTATCCACTACCGATGAAGGGAGCCATAATATGGAGGCCTAATAAGCTTGAATGGCATGCAACACCGACTTAATAAGTTGAAGGCGGCCCGCAAAGGAAAGGAAACGGTGAGTCCAAGATTGGACTCAAGAAGTGAAATGGCATACTAGGGCATTGCAATCCACTTTGTTCAGTTGAGATGTAATGATAGGCACACCCAAGTATCGAACTGGGAAAGAACCGAGAGTAAAGCCAAGAGCTTACAATATCTGATCCTTAACTGTTTTAGAGCCACCCGAAATAAATACCTCACTCTTACTTGTATTCGGAATCAAGCCACTCCAATTGGAGAATAGGGTGAGCCCGTCTTTAATGCAAGAAATAGAGGGGAGGCTCGCCTTACTAAAGATGAATACATCATCCGCAAAAAATAGATGGGAAAGTCATGTGGCCTTACACCGCCAGTGGTACCGAAAATCCGGATGTCGAGTATGAGAGTCGATGATCCCAGTAAACACCTCCATAACCAAAGTGAAGAGGTATGGGGACATAGGGTCACCTTGTCTAATGCCTCATCCACTAGAAAAGAAACCATGAAGTTCTTCATTTATAGACATGAAAAACTTACGGGTATGAACACATACCATAATGAGCCTTATGAGATGGTTGGGAAAGCCAAATGCTTGAAGAGTTTGCTCTAGGAAATGCCAATCAAGAGTATCATAGGCTTTCCTGAAGTCAACCATGACGGCACATTTTGGAACATAGGGCTTATTGAGAAACCCACTAAAGAGTTCTTGGACAAGAAGAATATTGTCACTAATTCTTCTACCCTTCACAAATGCAATTTGAGCCGGACTAATTAGACTGGGAAGGACCGCGGCAATTCTGGAAGAAAGTATCTTGGTTATGCACTTATAGATCGTATTACAACAGGCAATTGGTCAAAAGTCTAATACCGATGTCACATTGGGGACTTTGGGCACTAAGGCAATGATAGTATTGTTAATTTCCTTGAGCATACGACCGGATACTAGGAAATCCAAGACCGCTTCAGAGACTAAAGGACCCACCTTGTCCCAGTTCTTTTTGAAGAAGTCAGCGATAAAACCATCAGGGCCGGGGGCTTTGTTTCCAGCAAGGGAGAACATAGCATCACAAATTTCAAATGGAAGAAAAGGTTGAGAAAGAAAATTAACCTGGTCTTCCTAAAGAGGGGAATGAATAACATCAATGAGCTCCTATGTAGACGGCCTCATAGGCATACTTACCAGGGCAAGCAAGTCTTGGAAATACGAAACAAATACCCGCTGTACTTCCACCAATTCTGTAGTCATATGGCATGTGCTGTCCAAGACTGAAATAATACAATTATGAAGGTGCCGGTGATTAACCGAGTGGTGAAAGAATTTAGTGTTATGATCCCCTTCCTTAAGCCAACGAACTCTGGACTTTTGTCTGAAGAAAAACTCCTCAAGGGATCGGAGATCAAAGTAGGACTTGAGTTGAGAGTTTTCCTTTACCGCCAAAGAACTACTCTTAGGGTCTTGGTGTAGAGCTTCTTGGGTAGTCAGAAGATCCCTTTTAGTCGCAGCCACCCGCATAGAAATATCCGAGTAGGCATCTCTATTTAGACACTTAAACCGAGCTTTTAGTAACTTGAGTCTAGCACAAAGTTTGAACATAGGAGTACTTGTTACTTGGACCTCCCAAACCTGAGCCACTAGCATGGAGAAGTCCAGATGGGTCATCCACAAGTTGAAGAATTTAAAAGGGATTTGACGGGAAATAGGTGCAAGTATTCTCACAACCATTGTGTATGGTCCGATAGACCCGGGGGCAGAAAAGATGCTTCCAAGAATGAGAAAACCGTGCACCAACAGTTATTAACCAAGATCCGATCAATTTTCCGTTGCTTCCTACGAGTATCCGAGAAGGTGGACCAGGTAAACTGGAAGCCCACATAATGAAGATCAATCAGTTCGGCTTGGTCAAGATAGTCCTTGAACTCATCAAAGGTAGGGATCCATATATTTGGGCTACCCATACGATCCGAAGAATCCCGGATGGCATTGAAGTCACCAGGCACCATCCAGGGGTTTTCCTTAAGAACTGAGCTCAGACTAATAAGATTATTCCAGAGGGGTCTCCTAGCAACAAAAGTATGCTCCCCATAAACCACAGAGAGAGTTAGGGTAATCCTCGAGTTCAAAAATTTTACTTTGCCATGGATAAGTTGGTCAGTACTAAGCAGGGCATTGAAAACCACCAAAAACGGGTTCCATCAACCCAAATACGCCCTCGAGAAGAGTGTTCATAATTAGAGACCCACTCCCAAGTAGGGATTAAGCTAGAAGAAAGGTTATCAAAAGGTTATCAAAATTAGCAGTTGAGACCTTGGTTTCCAAAATACCAACACAGCATATATTATTGAGGCGAACAAAAACTGTCTGACTTCAGCCTGTTTAATAGGATTCATAAAGCCCCTAATGTTCCAACAGCCAAAAACATAACAGTATATTAGACTAATAGAAAGGCATAAGGTCTACTTCCTTTTAGGACGCCTCCTGCTAGCTATGGTCTTAGCCTTGACAGCAAGAGTCCTAGATGTAGGTCTCGACCCACTAGCCTACTCATAAAACTTTGTCTTGATAGGAGGAGTTTTAGATGAAAGCCCGGAACTGTTAACCTGCTCAATCCTTACCTCAGTGAGCTGAAGACCAGCGGTATTGTCCCCTTGTAGGGGATCAGCAAGTGTCCTCAACATTGCTTGATCTAAACTAACAGCAGGCTCCTCATCCAGGTCGTCGACTGAATCAAAGGAGGTTGGGGATGATGGTTCAGCAAGAACTAACACCGCCACCTGGGTTGCAGGGGAGTCAGCACGGGGATCTCCATTATACTGCATAATCTTTGCCACTGTAGACACTAAAGGTTTGGTCGGAGTAGGCCGCATAGGAGCTGACTGCTTGGACTCCTTTCCCGAATGGCGTTGCTGTCTGCTACTGATTTGCTGCAGCTTTGCTTGTTCGGGAACCAAGACTGGAAGAGGGGCAGTATCTTGAGCTTGGAGAAGGGAGTCTTGTCCAACCAGAACAGCAGGGTGGTTACCGACTAGGATAGGCTGCAAATGATCAAGCTGCATGTTCTCATTTCCTGGAGGGCGTTGCTGTCTTCTGCTAACATACTGCCATTCATCTTTTGGACCTTGTACAACATCCATACCAGGGGAAGAGCCGACATATGGAGCTTGGGGGAGGAGCACTGTTTGACCACATCAGTAGAGTGTTCTGTGGCCTGCTCACCTGTCCTATTAACGGGCTCAATTCCAAAGGGGCTGGGAACTTTTGCAAGGCATCTATGTCCAAATATGCCACAACTTTGACAAGAGACATGTTTCCATTCATATTCAACATCTACTATGCAAGTTACCCCCTTTAAGAAGACCTTAATGTTATCACAGCAGGGTTTTGAAGCTGATAATTCGACGCATACCCGACATTAGCTCAGATTTTTTATGCTTAAGCAAGCTAAATTTTCAAATTGGAATGTTTATAATTGAATTTACCAAAATTGAACCCAAATTCAAACTTATCTCACAAAAATAAGTAAAATGGAAGTGTTCGTTTACAAATCATGAAGAATTGATCCAAATTCACAATTAGGGGAGAAAATATCAATTTACATTCCGACCTACTCGATCTCAAAATTGATCAAACGAATGAATGGGTAAATATCTATATATCAAATATCATAAAAAGAACTAAGCCTGATTATGACTAGAATGAAAATAATTTTATTTTTAGTCGATTTTGAACCTAAAACCGAAAAATTCGGAAAATAAGGTTCTTAATCGATTTTTTGTGAAATTTTTTATGCCAGAGTCAAATTAAAGCTCAAATGAGATGATTTTTTGATTTTTGTATTTTCTAATTTTTTGGTTAAAAGTTTCAAAAAAAATCAACCCGTATTTTACGTTTAACTAAAGGGTCGATTATGTGGTTAAATCTTTGAAATTTTTGAAAATTAAGTTGGCCAAAGTTAAATTAAGATCATTTTCATGCAAAAAGACAACTTTTGATTTGGGGTTGATTTTTGGTAAAAGAGTTAACCAAAACTTAACTCGAAAGTCAATCGTTTAACTGTTCGGGTTTTTGTATAAATGAATGGGAAATTGCTTTCTAAGGCTAAACCAACAAACATAATTAACTCAAAAGGGGCTCCATCGCGATCGAAAGTCCTAATTTCGATTTTTTTACCTTTATCAATGCGTCAACTAAAAATCAAATATCAACACCCTTATTCTTTCCTTGTATTGCCAAATGAGCACTTTCTCCCAATTCCATAATCAATCTTTCTTCCTCTTGAACACACATGGTTGAGTTCATTAATTGATCACTTATTCTTATGTGTATTACAAAAGATCTTGAAAGGTGCATACTATTGTAGGAGAGGTTTTAGAATGTAATACACAAGAAAGGATTCAAATATCTCAATCTCAAGATTTTTCAACTAAATTGCAATGTCCCTCATCTTTATTATGTGCTCACACACACTTCTAACACTAGTAAGCTTCAACGATGAAAACTTCATTAAGGTCATGGCATGCGCCTTTTATAAAGTCTCAAACTACGCATCAATGGCTTACAATAAAGCATTAGCATTGTTACACTAGGCAATCGAACCACTGATGCTTGGAGATATTTTAGTCCTTATGAACATTGCACTTAGGCGATTGGACCACTCCCATTATTCATAAAGGGCTATCTTAGCAGCTATGCTTGTATCAGTAGGAGCAAGCAGTTCGCCTTTCCTTATAGCATAGTCAATGTGTATACACCATAATTGAAAAAAGATTAACTCCATCTAAACTTTAGAGTTTTCATCACTCAATATAGGAGCATCACTCCTAAATTTATAGAAATTCATAGGTTGCAAAATTACATATCAAACAATCATGCTTTTGTCACAAAATTTGAGGCAAAATTTACATAAATCATATTTTACCAAAATAAACATGACAAAATATGAATCACATAACATAAAAACTGCTTGTGGGTTGAGTTTTTTTATTTAAATAGATTCATAATTAATTTATGAAGAAACTATCATATTATATTCATTTCTTTAATCCCTTTGGGTAAATTAAGAAAAATAATATAATATTTCATCATAATTAATCATATTAATATAATTAAAAAATTGTGGGATAAAATTCATCTTATTAAACGTGATTAATTACAATCAACGTCCTTTTCCTTAATACATAATTTAACTAACTAAAGATGCTATGGCTATTCTCTAATTAATTAAAATATATGGATCACGTAACATTTAATTTCATGCATAAAATTCACAAAAAGATGCATGAAGGGAAAAACGATAAATTAATGCCACCAAGAGAAAAACAGTAAATTAATTCGGCCAAGGGCAGAATCGTAATATTAGTGAGGGGGGCAAAACAATAAATCAGAAGCAAGGTCCGCAGGCCCATGGCAGGCACCGACCCTTCACTCGGGCACATGCCACCATTGCGCATGGCGGTTGCTGCATGTAGCATGCGCGTGCCAGTAGTCGGAAATCCACGGAGATTCGACCACAATTCAACAGCTATTATGGATGCACTCTACTAATCCAATCCCTTTGCGTACCGATAGTGTATTTCCGAATGAGAGGATTTGTGTTAGATCTTATGATATCCTTATATAAATGAATGTTCGTTTTTTATAAACTACTTCTCATCAAAGCGGTTATCAAAATGGTGATTGTCAATAAAAGAGTATGAAACGTGGAAAATTATATGTGGAATAACCACTCCTCAAAAGAGAAAAAGTTGGTCAAAGCCAACAAATAAGTTTTTATTTCAAAAACTATATCCCTAAAAATATGCGGGATCACATCAAAGATAATAGTGTGCATTTTTTCCTACATGTTTTGGATCTGTTTCTCTTTTAAAAATGACCAGTCAAGAGAAATGGTCATCAGTATATCCTATTACCCTAGCAACATTTCTGCTATTATCTTTTAGCTCTCAGTGACTCTCGTAAGAGACCCTTTTTTGCTGAATTGCAATATAAACCTCAATGCTTAAACTCAAATGCTTGTGGACGACCTCTCTTCGATGAAACACTGTTCATCCTTTTCTCTCAACACTGAGAACTCGAAACACTGTAGCACCGGCTCTGCCCCTGGCTCTGGGAGGTCAGTTCCGGCGTCGATTGAAGGCCATTCTACATAGAGGAGCAGCCCTTGGGCTGGCCACCAGAACCCCCTTCTTCTCCTGCTCTGGTAAGAGCTGATTTCTCTGATTTTGTTATGTGGGTTAGGGTTGCCCTGTTTGCTGAGATGGTAGCTTGAATTCCCCTGTTCCTACGATGGAGAAGGAACCAACAGCCCCTAAGACCAAGTTCGACCTGGGTGGGGGTCGACACCGGAGCCGGAGTAGGGCTCCGGTAGGGCGGAACTCCTCGCGCGACCAAGCGCGCAATGAAAATGCTGCTGCAACTGGTTCTGTAGTTAGGGGGAAACTAGCTGAGAGTAGTCGTACTAGTAATGCTGATGTAGTTAGGCTTAGTCCTGCTGATAGAATGCAAAATTCTGATGGCTTAGGGATAGATGCTGCTGTAACTGATGCTGAAGGAGCGTGCAGAAGCCAACCGGCTGCTGCAAACGGACCTAAAACCCCTCTATTGCAGCAACAATCTGAGAAGTAGTCCACAATAACCCGCACTTGGGCAAATGTGGCTAAAGCAGCGGTGCAAGGGTACTCCCTATCCTTTTATCCTCCTAATTTAGGTGTAAGTAATGCTGTGAACTGCTATGATGAGGACTTAGACGCCGCTAATCCTTTCTGGAAACAATGTTTGGTGGGGTATTTCGTTGGGAAAAAACTCCCATTCAAGCTAGTGGAGACAGCCCTTAAACACTTGTGGGGGCATCGCCTAATGGAGGTGAAAGCTAATGATCAAGGGTTCTTTTTCTTCCATATTCCGGACCCGGAGTTTAGAAGGAAAGTCATTGAAGGGGGTCCGTTGACGGTGGCAAGGGTCCCTCTCATGCTTCAGCAATGGCAGCCTATGCTAGAGCTGAAAAAAGGTGAGCACACCTCGGTTCCTGTTTGGATTCGGCTGAAGAACCTCCCATATGGATTGTGGTCAGCCCGAGGTATTAGTAAAGTTGCTAGTACCTTGGGTACTCCCTTGTATGTTGATCAGCGCACGGAACAACTAAAAATGATTTCCTTTGCGCGAGTTTGTATTGAGCTTGAAGCCTCCAAAGCATGCTATGATACCATAAATGTATTTATAAATGGTGAAGTTCGTGTGGTAGAAGTAGAGTACGAATGGAAGCCTATTTCATGCCAATCTTGTGGCGTGTTTGGCCACAAATGTTCTGCCACTAATACTGGAAATAACCGGCCAATGCAAGAGAACCAACATGAGGATCATGTCCCTCAAGACACTGCTGCAGCTTTTGGACAGCACTCTCAGCTGGACTCCTCTCGGCCTTTGGAAGCCCCCACACCTACCCCTTTGGAGGAGTGGCAAAGGGTTCGTAGTAGAGCTAGCAAAGAACCTATGCTAGCATGTCCAATCCCAAGTAGACCTTCGGCTTCTTGCGGGGCTATACTTCAACAGGATCAGGCTCTCAACCAGCTGACCTCTCCGGCATCTCCTGCCAAGCAGATGTCCTCTTCGGCAGTCACAGACCTTCTCGCCTCTGATGCTGTCCGAGAAGATGACTCAGCTCCTGCTCACCTGCTGGACAGCTCGCTGCTGCGTTCTGGAAGCCAAGACCAGGTAGTGTTGGAGGTAGATTTGACTGCAAGCTCGAGTTATGAGCTAGTGCAAACAGAAAGACTAGAGCAAGAACAGAGGAGTGCTGGCTTTACTGACCTCTCACGGCAGCTAGCTGTTCCGCTGGAGTGTGCTACGCCTGCAGCTACAGAGGACCGACTGGAAGCAGCTCCTTCCTCCCCTCAGCCGACTGCACCTCCAGATTCTGACCCTACAATACAGAAGCTGAAGAATAAGATGGCCTGCAATGACTCTCCCACTCAGATGGATGCTGGAAAAAGCCCTAAGCTGGCCAGCGTGCAGGTAGCCTCTTCCGGTTCCCCCCTTTCTAAACATAAGCCTTCAACCAGCAAGCGGCGCTCTAAAAGAAGGTAACTCTTGGCCTTCTTATTATACTATATTATGTTTTTTGGATGCTGGAACATAAGGGGTCTCATGAACCCCATTAAACAAGCGGAAGTCAGACTTTTTGTGCGCCAAAACAGCATATGTTGTATTGGTATTTTGGAAACTAAAGTCCTCGCTGACAATTTTGATGTTATCTCGTCTGGATTGCTGCCTGGATGGCTGTGGTTGGCTAACTATGAACACTCCCCTCGGGGGCGAATATGGGTAGGATGGAACCCGCTTCTAGTGGACTTCAAACTCCTTTTTGGTACTAGCCAGCTTATCCATGGAGAGACAAAAATATTGAGTTCAGACACAGTCATCACCTTTTCTGTGGTGTATGGAGAACACACTTTTGTTTCCCGTAGACCCCTCTGGCAAGACATTATTAGTTTGAGCCAAGGCCTTAAGGACAGCCCTTGGATTGTTGCAGGAGACTTCAATGCCATCCGGGACCCCTCGGATCGTATAGGGAGTCCAGATGTTTGGATCCCCGCCTTCGATGACCTTAAGGAATGTATGGACGAAGCTGAACTAATAGACCTACGATATGTGGGATTCCGCTTCACTTGGTCTACTTCCTCGGGTGCTACTAGAAAACAAAGAAAGATTGATCGTGTACTGGTTAATAACTGCTGGTGTCTGTCTTATTCCTTTTCAGAGGCTTCCTTTTTGGCTCCAGGCATATCGGATCATTCACCGATGGTTGTGAAAGTCCTACCGCCTGTTCACCGCCGGATTCCATTCAAGTTTTATAACCTATGGATAAGCCATCCAGACTTCTCCATGATTGTTACACAGGCTTGGGACACTCAAGTCCAGGGCTCTTCTATGTTTAAACTATATGGTCGACTGAAGATTCTGAAGGGTCGCCTCAAGTGTCTAAATAGAGATGCTTTCTCGGACATTTCCATGAGAGTTTCTACAGCTAAAAGGCTGTTATCAGCCACTCAAGAAGCACTTCTCCATGATCCTCAAGATACTCACCTGGCGGATCTTGAACATTCCCAAATCAAAGAATATTACGAGCTCCGGTCCCTAGAAGAGTCTTTCTTTAGACAGAAATCGAGGATTCGCTGGCTAAAAGAAGGTGACCACAATACTAAGTTTTTCCACCAATCGATGAATCATCGCCACCTCAGAAACAGAATCCTTTCAGTCAAGGATAATTCCGGTCAAATGGTTACTGAACAAGTAGAAGTTCAGAGAGTTTTTGTCTCTTATTTCCAGGACTTACTAGCCCCGGCGGATGTATCTCTAAGACCAAATATCCAGGAGATCGTTGACGTCATACACACTCCTCTCACAAATGACCAGGTCAATTTTCTTTCTCGCCCTTTCCTTCCTTCTGAAGTCCGTGTTGCTATGTTCTCTATTGCCGGGAATAAAGCCCCGGGTCCAGATGGCTACAATGCAGATTTCTTCAAGAAGAACTGGGAGAAGGTGGGTCCCTCCGTTACTGAAGCTATTATGGACTTTCTTGAGTCAGGCTGTCTACTTAAAGAAGTCAATAATACCATCATTGCCTTGGTGCCTAAAGTTCCCAATGCTTCAGCGGTATCAGATTATAGACCTATTGCATGCTGCAATACGATATATAAGTGTATTACCAAGATTCTCTCCTCTAGAATTGCGGCAGTTCTCCCTGAACTCATCAGTCGGGTTCAAACAGCATTTGTGAAGGGAAGGAGAATAAGTGACAATATTCTCCTTGCCCAAGAATTATTCAGTGGTTTTCATATCAAACCCCATATTCCAAAATGTGCCATCAAGGTAGATTTCAGGAAAGCTTATGACACACTGGATTGGGACTTCCTCGAGACCACCCACCTGGCATTTGGCTTTCCCAATCATCTTACAAGGCTGATCATGGTATGTGTCCGCACCCCTAAATTTTCCATATCTATCAATGGCGAACTCCATGGCTTCTTCTCCAGTGGAAGAGGTATACGTCAAGGAGACCCTATGTCTCCTTATTTATTCACATTGGCAATGGAGGTTTTCACAGGTATCATTGATGCCCACACCCGACTCCCGGGGTACCGGTACTATTGGCGATGTAAGGCCACGCGATTATCTCACCTATTCTTTGCAGATGATGTCCTTATTTTTACTCAAGCGAGCCTTGCTTCTATATCTTGTATCAAGGACGGACTCACGCAGTTTTCTTCATGGAGCGGGTTGAATCCAAATGCTAGCAAGAGTGAGATATTCATTTCTGGAGGCTCAGTTGCACTCAGGGACCAGATTTTACAATCACTGGGCTTCTCGCTGGGTTCTTTTCCAGTTCGATACCTAGGGGTGCCTATCATTACTTCCCGGTTGAACAAAGTAGATTGCAATACCCTGGTAAGTCATCTTACTGCCAAAGTCCAATCCTGGACACACCGTTTTCTATCGTTTGCGGGTCGCTTACAACTTATTAAGTCGGTACTGCATGCAATACAAGCCTATTGGGCTTCCATCTTTTGGCTTCCTGCTTCGGTAGTAGACAAAATAGAGCAAGTTTGCAGGCAGTTCCTTTGGAAGGGCCCTACCATGGGACCGGGAGGTGCAAAAGTGTCTTGGGCCGATGTCTGCCTTCCCACTCCTGAAGGTGGCCTGGGCTTGAGAAAAATCAGAGACAGTAATAAGGCAGCCATGGCCAAACATATATGGCTGCTATTCACTGACAAAGAATCACTTTGGTGCAAATGGATACATGCCACATATCTCAAAAGACAATTCTTTTGGACCTCTCCTACTCCAACACACTGCTCTTGGGCTTGGCGGAAAATTCTGGCGTTAAGAGAAACCTTCCGACCGCATTTTAGATGGAAGGTAGGTGATGGCGAACACACTTCACTGTGGTTTGATCCTTGGCTAGAGTGTGGCCCGCTATATTTGTTGTTCTCTGATAATTATATCTACCAATCAGACCTTCTCCGGGAAGCTAAGGTTAAGGACATATACACTTCAGATGGGCTCCAACTTATCCAAGACTTGTCACTATGGCAAATCACGATTCCCCCACGCTCGCAAGGTCAGGACATCTTTAGATGGGTGGAAAATTCCTCTGGGATTTTCACGATGGCTTCGGCGTGGGCTACCATTCGCCGCAAAGCCAACCCAGTACCCTGGTCTTCCTTCGTCTGGGACAAGGCCCTCGCACCTAGACACCAGTTCCTTATGTGGCTCATCTCCAAAAACCGTCTCCCAACACAGGTTTTTCTCATGCACTATGGGAGAATACCTTCCACGGTGTGTGCTTTTTGTAAGTCCAGGCCTGACTCAATCAATCACTTATTTTTTGAATGCTGCGTTCCTCACTCCCTTGCCAATTATTGGGCCGCTAAATGCAATATTCCTTGGATCAATTCAAATTGGCCAGACAACCTCCTCTGGGCTAATAATATCCTTACTGGCAAGGGGTTCTACAAAGAACTAACTCGATTCTCTTTTGGAGCATTATGCTATATCATTTGGAAAACCAGGAATGATATTATCTTTCGCGGTCGTAATCTCTACACTCCAGCCTTGAAGCTACAGCTTGATAAGGTGGTAAAGGATAAGGCTCTAACCTTTAAAAGGGTCGAGGACAACCCAAGGAATAGGAGGATGCAGCGATGTTGGGGTTTAGATGCTCGAATTTTTGAGGTAGTACAAACTTAGGCTTAGAATATATGGGACCCTTTAACCCTTTTCTGTTCCTCTGTTGTACATGCCTTGTATTCTCTTGTATTTACTTGTGACCGAGGTACCATGTCACTCCAATGACAAGCTGTCTAGCCGAGTGTCTGTTGGTACCTCACCTCACGTTTGTTGTAAATGTTGGTCGTTACTATAATATATTATCTTACCTTACCAAAAAAAAAAAAAAAAAAAAAAAAAAAAAAAAAAAAAAAAACCTCAATGCTTAAACTCGTAATATCTAACCGACCAAAGAAAAAAAAAATACTCGTAACATCTCCACATTTTCAAGTGGAGAGATGTTGCCAAGGAAACGGTGTCTTGACTCATATGTATTAGGTTCCTCTTTTCTTTTCTTTTTCTTATGACAAGAAAGTTCCCCGTGAGCTACGACCCACTACATCCTGCTGATGCTAAGCTAACCAGAGAGAGCTAGGAACTCTCAAAGAATAGTACAGGAACAAACTGTAGATAGAACAGTCCCTAACCAAATGAGTCTACGCCTTGTCACTTTCTTTCCTTTGTTCTGCACTAGCATCTGGGCTTCAACAATGTTAGAGCTACCACTGCTAGATTCAGTGAAGCCATGTGAGTGCCTAGCTTCTGCTATAGTATCCAATCTATTGATTTCCAGGACATTGCAAATATCTCCCGCAGTCACTCCGCGAAAATCTCCAACTCATCATTGAATTTAGGACATAAATTGGAAAGTCCTGGGTTCAATTTATATCAAAGCATCCTGCCAAATATGCCCTCTGTGCAAGATGACAGTAGAACCGGTAGTACTTCTTGCACGGTCGAGATCACTTGACCCGAGTAGGTATCATTTGCATTCACTTATTTCTATACAGGTGGAGCCACCCTGACTGAAATAGTTTGATCAGGACTTATAGATCACGCTAATTGCAACAACGATCATGGTCAAATGCAAGGGCTAGTGGGATTGAAATAATTGGGAGTGTAAAGTCCTGAATTTTTTGACCTATTTTGGATTTTATGAATGTATATTTTGTCAATGCACTATTGGTTGAGTCTCCTCTTAATTGATTATTCACGAGATACTAATTGAAGGAGAAAGACTACTAAGGAATTAAGTGCATGTGTGACCAGAAAACTTGACCATAGGTGACGACTCGACCATAAAGATTGACGAAGGATCGAGTAATCAATCCCTCGCAATTATATGACAATCGAGGTTGTCCCTGGATTGAGGAGGGCCAAACGCAGATCAATATTATTTTAACCATATGTTGAGTGAGTGTGGCTCATCAAAGCTGCTGGTTAGTCCGAGATGCACTAAGGTTGTTGTTGATTGACTTAGTCATGAATTTAATCCAAACTCAGTTATCGAACTTTTTGAACGTTGGGATTGAATTATAAAATTTTTGCCTCATTAATTTTCAAAATTTTCAGCTCACTCACTCGGGAATGTCGGAAAAGGATTATCAAGTCGAAAATTTACACCAACACTTAGCCGCTCTTCCCACCCTCCTTTTTCCCCATGTGCGCCCCCTTCTGCCTTCTTTCTCTCTTTATTTATTTTTTCTTTCACGTGCTTTTCCCCCTCCCCTCTGCAGCATGCCCCTACCTGGCCGTCGCTCATAATCTGCCCAGCCGCACCGGAGCTACCGCCGCACCCCTCTCCCTCACGGTTTCCCCTATGCCGAACAGGCGGCGGTTTCTCGACTGAGATCTGCCCCTGTGCTGCCTTGCTGAACCGGAGGCATCCGTGTGTTTCACTATCGCTATCGCTATCACAACCGTACCGCCACCATTGCGAAACAATGGGTTATGGCGCTAATCCCTTGATTAGTGCGCTAATATCATTTAGGGTTAGATTAGTTTAGGGTTAATTGGGATTATGCGGTTAGTTTAGTTTAATGATGGTTAATTTTTATAATCCCACTTAGTGCTAATAACCATAGTTTAAGGGGAAATTATGTTAATTATAAGGTTAAGTTTAATTTAATTATTTAATTATATTTAATTATATTTGGAAATAATTAAATATTGTTTAATAATTGTTAGTGTTAATAAATTATTATTTGTTAATTAAATTATTAGTGATAATTAATTGTTCTGTTCAAATTAATTATGATAATTTCCCTTGCGTAAATTAATTAATTTTAATAATAATTAATTATGTGAAATCGGACCTTCATGAATAGTTAAATGCTGGATTATTGTATTGGAATTATTTGTGGATATTATGTGGACATTGGTTGCATTATATGTGGAGTTTATGCATGTCCTGTGTAGATTGAGGTTTATGTGTTTGAAAATTAAAATTAACTGAACAATCTGTGGTACTTGTGTGGACACGTTAATTGACCCCATCACCCAATGGAAGGTTGGGTCAGGATGCCCGATTTATCAAACACCCAACGGAAGTCCGAAAGCCGTGTCGCGGTAGGGGTCAGACCAATACTCCATTTAGAAATGCCATTTGTGGTGGGAGATTCAGATGATGCCATACCCAACAGATTGGGATGGTGCCCGATCATATCAGAAGACTATAGGCACAATTATTGGCAGTGACTCAAGAGGTCATAATAATTGGAGTATGCTTGACTGCTGTGTGCATGAGATGAATATGTTGTGTTCTGATTATGTAGTTGCCTATTCATTTATGTATGGCACATGTGATTATTATCATACAAGGTATGTATAGCAGTAAGGTAAGGTTGTTTGTGAATCGACTCAATTGTGGTTACTATGATGGTTTTATCTGTTAGATACCCCAAGGTGAATTAGTATCCTAACCAAGGCTAAGCATTTTGACCCACTGAGATTTTTATCTCATTAATTATTGTCAACCTTTTTTTAGGTCCCTAATGGACGTGCCTGGTTGCTAACTTTTTGATTTGACCAGGGTTGAAATAAATTGACCCCTTTGCCCCTTATATCTTTTTTATTGCCATTGGAACAATACCTAGTTGTAGGATTATACATGTACCTATTCCCATGGGTTAATTTGGTAATTAAACAAAGTGACAAAGTCAATTTTATGATGTTTGTCTTTCTAACTATCCCTATTGTTATTGATCAAGTGTTTGAAGTTTCGTCTTTCACGTGTGTATAATTAAAAGATAAAAATAATGATCGGCGACGCGTTCTAGGACATTGCACTCATGTGACCACAAGTGAATAGGGGTTGTCGTGTGCTTAAGAGTCGAGGCATGACAAGGAGAGGGCTCATATTATCTCACCATGTTTTCAATCAAGATCTCTAATCGAGTTGTCCATAGAGCAAACGGTTTGTTGAGAAGAACTCATCACCAAATTAAGAGTAGGAATTAGGACCTAGAAAATTGAAGAGTTAAAAACAACACAAGCACTTTTACAACAGACAAACTGAAATTACATCGTCATCAAATAAGAAGACTTTAATCACACCCATGGCACAATGAGAAGGAGCTCTCAGCTCTCTCCAATTTATTTCTAGTACAGTACAGACTTGCACACACAAATGACATATTAACGCAAATGGACTAACTCTGACTCATGAAAGTGCGTAGTTCTCCTCTGTGTCCTTCAAGGACAAATTATCAGCTCCATGATGATGCAGTCTATTACATCACTTATTATTCCGACTTTGTGGAGCAGTGTTACCAGCTTTGTGTTTTTCTTAACATGGACAATGACCCTGCAGTCAAGAGGGGAACTTTTGCATATTCTTTATCAGTATGATCAGTTATGCCACCCATGTTCTCGTGTTGATTGACCCGGATGATGCATACAAGCGAGCCTCTTAAGCTTTTCCTCATATTCCTCAATTTTCTTCTGCAGAAGCTCGTTTTCCCTGATCAGTAAGCTTCCGAGGACGTTGTGGTCATAGGTCAATACCGCCCACTCGTTCCAATCGCCAAGGGGCTCTTTCATGTGCAACAACTTGAGTTTGTTCTCCTCCAACTTTGGCTGAAGGTGGATTTTCCCTCTTATGGCTGCTAAGTAGCTCTCCATGGCCATGATCTTTTTGGAGGTTGAACTTCTCTCGTTGTTCTTCCGCGTCAACAAGTTCTGCATTTGAAAGATCAAGGAAAACAGATACTCATCAAACTTTAAAGATTACAATAACACTGCTGGATATAGTGAATAATACTGTTGAATTCAATGTCCGAGGAAAGATATGATGGACAGAAGAGAGTGAAGAGTATTACTCTTACCTTTGCAGGCTTAGGTGCTCTCTCCCTAGCCCCCGGGCCCCCTATTTATAGATGTGGGAGAGGACTTGCATGCACCTGAACACAAGATGATAAATCTCGGTAGGCAGAATTTAACTAGCTGTTTTGCACTTAATTTTAATATGGTATGAAAGGTAGAGATCTTGTGTTCAATTCCTTTCACCTTTTATCCATTTATGAGTTTCCCTTTCATTGTAATGTTGGGCTTCAACAATTCTTTTGCCCAAACAAATTCGACGCGCCTAAGATTTATTTCATCAAATCGGCTTTCACATGAGGACTGGACTCAGCCTCAAAATTTCCTCAACTTGTTGCCCTTGTCATGAGGTCAATGGTTACACATAATTCTGAGCTAAAACAAAAGTCTGGTCTAATTGTTGTCGCAATCAAAAATCAAAACAATAATGAAATAACTTATCAAAATGAGGGAGGTGGCAGCATTACTATCACCATCACAATGGCTAGATGAATGTAAAGTAGAGATTCAGCAGAAATGGGTCTGCTGCCGACACATGGCACAGCCATCTGGGGCCGAGCATCCTCGACATCCATTAATTAACCTTCATGTTCGACGCGTGTTTCAATCTGACTGTTCGTTGTTTTTCCCCAGGGAGAAAGACACTGCGAATGCAAAAGTTGTGTACGGTAAACATTTTGATGCTAAAAGTTATTTTTCAGATTATTTAAGTGTCACTTAAAAAAAAAAAAATTTTAAGTGTTGATTCTGATCTAGGTCAGTAAAAATTTGATATGGTTATATTTTATTAATTTGTTAGTCCTATGTGGCTTGTCAGCTTGTCCAGTCAACGTATAAACCCTAAGCAATGTCTTCTAAAAGTTGTAAATAGTGATCATTTATGCACCAAATTTTGTTTAAAGTGATCAGTTGTTGTTAAAAAGCAATTACTTTAGCGCCAAACACATTATTGTTTTTTGCCGGAATTTCTTGTGTTGTTATTTAAGTGATCGCTTTTTCTCCAATTTGATATTTAAGTGATCTGGCAAAAATTTTAAGTACTAAAGTGAACGTCACACATAATTTTTAGCACTTTTAGTGTTATTCTACCTTTTTCTTAATATACTACATTTTCGCACTTGTATATTAATCTGATTGATGGTTTTTATTCTTACGTTTTCTCTCATAAACTAATGAGATCGATCCTGTTTTCAAGGTCGCATCACATGGTGGAAGTATTTATTTCATTTGTTTTTCTCGTCGTGGAAATTCATGGAGCCCTTTTGAATTTTTTATTATCTTTTAGTATCCACGCTTCCCACAGGTACCATTTTTCACATGTCAGTATGAATAATATTAGTTGATCTTCCATGTTGATCTCTTCACATGTACCACTTACACATGTAAGTGGATGGGCGAGAATTTCGCGCGGAGAGGGTTATTGAACAAAACATTATTTATGCCATACATGTGACAAAAGTGTGATAATTTAATGGAAGCCATCCGCCTGAGTTTTAAGCTCGCATATTATGCAAAGCATGCGGTTAGCGACCACATTTCACGGGCTCCAAGTTTGTATTCATTCATAAGACGGGATTCTCTCTTGAGCATGCACGCCTTGTACTTAATGCTCAGGTCAAATTGAGCGGTATGAAGTTGAAGTGACATAGAAATCCAAACTGTACATAGATTATGAAATTAATTACATCCATTCAGATAATTTGAGGCACGAACTTCCTTCAGTGTGAATAACCCTGGTATATGCAGCATGTTAGTATGAGAGACCTTGTCGATTTAGTACAGTCTTGCAAAATGGTATTACACAGTAGGATGGTATTACATAATGCATGAACAAAGCATTTTTAGAAAAGTCTAGGTGCATGTTGTCTAATGCTAGTTTAGGCAAGGAGTTCTAGACTGAAATAGTCAATATAGCTTCTTGGTTGCTAAATCATTCTCCTTGCACATTTATTGAATGTATGACATCTACTAAGGCATGGTTAGGTAAACTTGTTGATTATATTTTTCTTCATGTGACTAGATGTCCAGCATATCCACATGTTAGTGAGGGGAAACCAAAGCCCTGAGCAAAGAAATGCATCTTTCTTAGTTATGCTTTTAGTGTAAAGTGTTAATAGAATTTGGTATGTTGATTCATTTAAGATAATCATCAAAAAGATGTTATTTTTTATGAGCGTGTTATGCTTCATCCTAGCAAGGAATTGTTTGCTCTTGTCATGAAAATTTGAAAATGCTATGGAGAAAGTGGAACTCAAAAGTAATTTCTTCATAACTAGTTCAATCATCTACTAATAATACCAAGGTTGACAAACCTAAAGAGGAATAGTATTTTATGACCAGAAGTAGACTAGGAAGGACAATGAAGCTTCCACAGGCTATATGGTTACTCATATTTTGTTGCTTATGCTCTTTCAATTACAAAGTCATTAGAGTATAGTGAGCTTAAAACCTACAAAGAAGCTATCTATTCAAAAAAAATTCAACAAAGTGTTTAGTTGCTGTGAATGAAGAAATGGAATCTTTTGAAAAAAATAAGATTTAGGAGCTTGTCAAGCCACGAAAAGGAAAGAATTGTGGGCTGTGCAAATGGGTTTTCAAAAGAAAGAAAGGAAGGATTCAAAGCTCCTCTTTTTGCTAAGGGCTATAGTTAGATTAAGGGATTGATTTTCATGATGCATTTTCACCTGTTATTAAACGTAGTCCCATTCGGGTTTGTCTTGCATTAGTTGTTATGCTAATTTAGAGTTGGAACAACTCAATGTGAAAGCAACAAGGGTTTTTAATTTTAAGCCGTCTTTTTGTAATCCTTGAATTTCCATAGTAGATTTTGCTTCTCCTCTCCTCATGATTTTTCCCGCAAGGGATGTTTACGCAAATTTGTGTTTTTTTTTTTCTTCTCAGTTTTAATGTCATGATGGTTTCTACATTAGTCATAACAATTATGAAATTTAACTAGTCTAAAAAAATATGATTATACACTTGTGTCAAGTTCGCATATACAATATGCACTAGCTATTATATATCTAAAGCGAATTAAGCTAGATTAATTTAGCATCTACATGAATTAGACTGATGAGCTAGTTTATCAGTTCTAGGTAAAGCAATATGCCATTAGATGCCTAGTTCAACTCAGCACTTTTCTTACTCATGTAATTTTATGTTGGCACTCTTAGACTTGACAAGCTTCAACCCATTGATGTGGCTTATCATGTCTATTATTTAATATTTAATATATGCCCAATTTAGTTAAATATATTTTGGGCAAAATATTTATGCCCAATTTAGTTAAATATATTAGGGCAATATATTTGTGACATCCAATTAGGAATGTAGAATCCATATCTTAAACCTTGGTGGAAGGTTGAGATTTGGCAGCTCTAGGGTTGGTCCTATCACTCCCCTATATAAGATCTCTTTTAGGTGGAGAATGTATACACTCCATTATTACACTTCCACTATTTCCACAAAATTGAAGAGAAAAAAAATACACAACTATTACAATCATCATAGAGGAGAGTGGTGGAGATTAATACCCACAGGAAGACATCTTCTTGCTCGATAGATCAATGATGGTTACATTTGATTCAAATGTGCTATATTTATTAGTTTTATGTCATGTTCATGTGATTGAAAGATCTCACTGTTCTAACAAGCATGTTCATCGAGCTTGCAAGAGCCAAAGGCAAAACCGTTAATCACAAGATAAGATATTATTACATTCATTAGATAAGAATTAAGAACTGATGAAAGTAAATAAATAGCAAGCTTATGCTTGAAAAGATAGAATCCGTGCAACATTTTTCATCTGCCCATTGTTCTGTTATGAAAAGCTATAGCTGGATGTGGGGAAATTATAGCGCTCACCACTAATGTAGTATTCGGTTGTTTAAAGTTCATGTTAATCTGGTTGGTGGTTTTTATTCTTACGTTCTCTCTTTTAAAACTACTGAGATCGATCCTGTTTTCATGGCCGCATCACATGGAGGAAGTATTTTAATTCTTTTTTTTTTTTCTCGTCGTGGAAATCATGGAAGCCCCTTCTATTTTTTTAGTAACTTTTAGTATATTATCCATGCTTCCCACGCGTTCCATTTTTCATGTGTCATTGTGAAGATTGGATCAGAGAAAACAATGTCAGGTGATGTTTCAAATTGATTATAAGTTTGTATCTATTATAAATAAATAGAGAATTTCAAGTGGAACAGATGGTCATGGATATCAACGAAGGTAACAATTTAATGTTTTGAACACCCGCCTGTGTTTTCTTTCACATTTTATGCCTGTGATAATATTTTAGGCAAGACATCGGGAATCTCTCCCTTGCATGTGCAAAAGAGCGTACACTTAAGCGTGCGTGGGAAAATATAGGAAAAGAAAAGTCTGAATATTTGTAGAGAGAAGAGATGTCTAAAATAAAATAATAACATAGGATAAGAATTCTAATTATCTTTAGATTTAGAAAATAAGGTCTTTAAGGGATTAACTGGTACTTATGTTAACTATCTCAAAAGGTACTGAGACGATCCTGTTTTCATGGTCGCATCACATGGTGGAAGTGTTTTGTTTCATTTGTTATTTGAACTTTCATGTCGATTATGAATCTGCTATCTGTAAGTGGATGGGCGAGGATTTCGCGCGGAGAGGGTTATTAAACAAAACATTATTTATTACAGACATGTGACCAAAGTGTGATAATTTAATGGAAGCCACCCGACTGAGTTTTAAGCTCGCATAAAATGCAAAGCATGCGGTTAGCGACGATAAGGCGGGATTCTCTCTTGGGCAGGCACACTTTGCGCTTAATGTGCAGTTAGAATGGTCATTTGATTCATACTTTCCGACTTCATTCAGGTCGAATTGAGGAGTACAAAGTCGAAGTGATATAGAATTCCAAACTACACATAGATAATGAAATTAACTGCATTCATTATTTGAGGCAAAAGAATATCCCAAGTGTCACAACTTGGCATGTAGGGACACATAAGTACCAAAATTTCTAAAAGGTATACTTAGGTGCCAACATTGAGAATTTCTGGCCAAAGAGCTAACATGGCTTTCTCCAGCAAGAATTTTAAATGATGTGGCATTTAAAAAAAAATTAACCACATAGACAAGGTGAAGGATGTCATGCTGTCACATAGATTACACAAGATTATGCTAAACGACATCATTTCAGCACTTAAAGGGATTATTTTTTGCAAAATTTGGTACTTAAGTGTGTACTTTTAACCATGAGTAGTACTTAAGTGATCACTCACACCATAACTTAACACTTAAGTGATTTTTTTTTAACCATGATCGGCACTTAAGTGAACATGGAGGACAATGTCATTTTAGACAAGGATTGCTGAGTGGACATTCTGACGAGCCACGTAAACTGGTTTTATCAATAAAATAATGCCACGTCAGACTTTTGGCAAGTTTGTCATAGTTGGCACTTAAATGTCTAATTTTCAAAATAAAAAAAGTGACACTTAAGTGTACTTTTTGGAAGTTTTGGCACTTATGTGTCCCCCTCCCCAATACCAAGTTTTGATAGTTGGGGTGTTCTTTACCCCATGTTTTGATAATTCAAGGTGCACGAATTGTCCTTGAACTTTCTTTAGGGCGAATAGGCTCTAGTGTATGCAATGTGTTCCAATGTTGCAAAATGGTATTGCAACATACAATAGTGAATATACTACAACAGAATGGTATCGTAGAACACATGAGCATGACCTTATTAGAAAGGATTAGGTGCATGTTGTCTCATGCTAGTTTAGGCAAGGAATTCTAGACTGAGGCAATTAATATAGCTTCTTGGTTAATAAAGCAATCTCCTTACAAGACACCTGAGGAGGTATGGTTAGGTAAACTTGTTGATCATTTTTTATTTCATGTATTTGGATGTCCGACATACACACACATTATTGAGGGGAAACCATAACCTAGAGTAAGGAAATGCATCTTTCTTAGTTGTACTTCTAGTTTAAAGGGTTAATAGACTTTGGTGTGCTGATTCATCTAAGATTGTCATCAAAAGACTCTAGTATGTTTCATCCTAGCAAGAAATCAACTATTCTTGTCATGAAAATCTAAAAAGTGCTGTGGAGAAGGTGGAGCTTGAAGTAATTCTTTCACAGCCAGTCCAATCGTCTACTAACAATACCAAGGTTAAAGAACCTAAAGCGGAAGAGTATTTTATTACCAGAGATACAGATCAAGAAGGACAATGAAGCCTCCACAGGATATATGGTTACTCATATTTTGTCACTTATGCTCTTTCAGATATAGAGTTAGTAAACTATAGTGAGCCTGAAACCTATAAAGAAGCAATCTCTTCAAAAGATTCAGTGAAGTGGTTAGTTTCCATGAATGAAGAGATGGAATTTCTTATAAAAAAATTAGAGTTGGGAGCTTGTAGCAAATTGAGGGCTACAAATGGGTTTTCAAAAGAAATAAAGATATTCTTGAAGTTGAAGACATCATATTCAAAGCTTGTCTAGTTTGCTAAGGGCTATAGTAAGATTCAGGCTGTTAATCTTAATGATGTGTTTCCACCTGTCTTTAAACACAACTCCATTTGGGTTTGTCTTGCATTATTTGCTATGCATGATTTAGAATTGAAACAACTCAATGTGAAAGCAATTTTCTTACATGGTGAACTTAAGATCATGTTTGTCTATCAAAAAATTCTATATATGACTTGAAGCAATGACCTAGACAATGGTATAAAAGGTTTGACTCATTTATGGTGCAACTTGGTTATTTGAGGAGCATATATCTTTATGCACTCTTCAAAATGGCTCTTTCCAACACAATTCAATGACATTTGGTAGCAAAAGATTTCCAAGTTCCAAAACTTGGCACTTAGAACACTTAAGTGCCTACGAAATGCATGATTTAAAAAAATTGGATCACTTAGGTGAACAACTCAATGTGGAAAACAATTTTCTTTTGGCCAAAGTTTGATTTTTAATATAAACTTGAAGAAAAAGAGTAGCAAAAATCTATATTATGGGGTGTGAACCAGAAGGTCTTTTGTTTGAAGGCAATGCCCTTTTTTAAAAAAAAAAAATTAAAATTTATTTTTAATATTATTTAATTAATAATTATATAAAAAAGATCAGCTTTGTTTGGGGTTTGTCTTTGTTTTGGGCTTATACGAAAAAAGTCGGTATATTTATGCCAAAATCAAAGCAAAATGGACTTGAAGCACGTGTCCATTTTCCGACGACTTCATGCATTTTTTTCAAAATAAAAAATCCATGTGACAATTTTAATAATGGATTTTAAAAACATTAAAATGGAAGGTTTGACTGCCGCCGCCACCATTTATGGTGGGCAACTTGGTTATTGGAGGAGCAATCCCCTTCTTCTTCTTCTTTTTTTAATAATATCGATTTTATAATAATATTTTATAATTATTTAATATTATTTAATTAATAATTTTTAAAATCCATGCAAGCACAAAACAACGTCGTTTTGTGATTTTATAAGCTCTTAAAAATGGCTCTCTCCATTTGATCTATTTATTTTTACATGTCAATGACATGTTTTGATTCAACCTCAACTCACCGGAAAAGTATCACATCAGTATTTTGGCCGAATTTTCTCACCTTGGCACTTAATTGATCCTCTTTGCTTCGATCTTAGTACTTAAGTGTCCTCTCGTGCCAAGTTTTGGTACTCTAGGGGTTCACATGTCATAAATCCAATATACACAATTTGAAGGCATAGTTGAGTGCTGAATTTGAAGTGAAGGATATAGGTGCAACAAAGAAAATCGTAGGTATGGAAATTCGACAAGATCAAAAAAGGGAAAATATTATCTCTGCTAGAAAAGCTACATTGAGAAGGTATTAGATTGTTTTGGCATGGAAGATTACCAAACTAGTAAATGCTCCTCTTCCTACTCATTTTTTTATTATCAACTAACTTATGTCCACATACAAATGAGGAAATAAAATAAATGTCACATGTCTAGTGCAGTTAGCAATCTTATGAATGGCATGGTTTGTACTTGACTCGACATTTCACATGATGTCGACATGTCAAGTAAATATTTATCATGCCTTGGCAAAGTTGATGGGCAAGTTGTAAAGTGGATTTTGAAATATTTGAAGAATACTTCTAATCATGATTTAGCGTTTGGGAAGCTGGTGACAATCTTATAGAATATATTGTTTTTGACTAAGCCAATGACCTTGATAAGAGAAAGTCTTTTGACTAGGTATATTGTTACTATCGAATGTTGTGCAATCAATTATAAAGCTACCTTACAGTTTAAGGTTGCTTTGTCTACTACAGAGAGGGATGCTGTCATAGAGGCAGGTGAAGACACCATATGGTGTAAGGGCTTATTTTGAGAGCTTAGTGTGGATCATGGGGTGACCGATGTCCGTTGTCATAGTCAGAGTGTTATACATCTTACTAAAGTCAGATGTGTGATAAAAGGACAAAGCACATTGGTGTATGGTATTAATTTTATTAGAGATATTCTTACTAATGGTTATATCAAGGTCTTGAAAAATGGTACATAGGATAATCCAAATGATATGTTGATGAAGCCCTTACCTATTGCCAATGGCTTGAATGTGGTTAATGTATGCTGCAATTCAGTTTTACTCTAGTGGGAGGAAAAGATTGTTTGTTGCTTATGCCTAATTCAAGCCAAGGTAGAAATTTGTTGAGTATGTCTTAAATTATTTATGGGCTTGGTCAATGTTAGGCTTGAAAACATTATAAATATTGTTTATCTCAAGTTATAATGATAAGAAGTAGAGATAAAAATAGTTTTAAATTTTTGTAGCCGCCTTTTTATAATTCTTGAATTTTCACAATGGATTACACATCTCCTCTTTTTTGGATTTTTTTCAACAAGGGTTTTTCATAAATCTGTGTTCTTTAACTCTCTCAATTTTAATTTCATTGTAATTTCCACTTTAGTCATAACAATTATGAAAGTTAATAGTCTAAAAAGTACAATAATCACTTGCGTTGAGTCCACATGTATGACTTGTACTAGCTATTACGCATCGAAAGTGAATTTTGCTAAATTAATTTAGCATTTACGTAAAGCTGACTGAAGAGTTAGTTAATCTGTTCTAGGCAAAGCAATGTGCTCCTAGATACCTAGTTCAACTCAGCACTTTTCTTACTCATGTAATTTTAATGTTGACCTCCATCGACCTTCCAAGAGCCAAAGGCAAAAAGGTTAATCAGAAGATAAGACAATATGGCATTCATTAGATAAGAATTAAGAACTGATGAAAGTGGTTAAATAGCAAGCTCATGTTTGAAAAGATAGAATCCGCGAGACATTTTTCATCTGCCCTTTGTTGTGTCATGAAAAGCTATATAGCTGGATGTGGGGAAATGATAGCACTCACTACTTATGTAGTATTCGGTTGTTTAGACTTCATATTAATCTGGTTGATGGTTTTTATTCTTACGTTTTCTCTCATAAACTACTGAGATCGATCTTGTTTTCATGGTCGCATCACATGGTGGAAGTATTTTATTTCATTTGTTTTTTCTCGTCGTGGAAATTCATGGAGAGCTTTTGAATCTTTTAGTATCCTTCAGTATCCATGCTTCCCACAGGTTCCATTTTTTAACATGTCATTATGAATAATGTTAGTTGATCTTTCTTGTCGATTATGAATCTGTATCTGTAAGTAAACGGGCGAGAATTTCGCCCAGAGAGGGTTATTAAACAAAACATTAATTATTCCATACATGTGACCCAAGTGTGATAATTAAATGGAAGCCACCCGCCTGAGTTTTTGCTCGCATTTTATGCAAAGCATGCGGTCAGCGACTATATTTTACAGGCTCTAAGTATACATTCACTGATAAGGCGCGATTCTCTCAAGAGCATGCACACTTTGTTCTTAACGTGCAGTTAGAATGGTAATTTGATTTGCACTTTTCCATTTACACTTTTCGTCTTCATTCAGATCGAATTGATCTGTACGAAGTTGAGGTGACATAAAAATCCAAGCTACTCGTAGATTATGAAATTAACCACATTCATATTCTGATAATCCGGGGTGCTAATTGTCCCTGAACTTTCTTTAGTGTAAATAGCCCTGGTGTGCGCAGCGTGTTTGTACGAGAGACCTTGTCGACTTAGTCTAGTGCTGCATGCAAAGGGACCATAGTTAGAAAATGCCTTGTTCAGAAGAAGGCCTAACAAGCTACTTTCACGAGAATTGTCGATCAATGAGCTAATCGGTACAAGTGTGTGCAGAGTAAAATGCATTCAGAATATGAAGATTTTCAGTGACCTTAAGGGAAAATTACGCTACTCTTTCGTCTTAACAAGTAGATGCCAGCAAAGCTGTAGAACCATCTTGATAATCCTGGATATGTCCTAGCGAAAGTTGTATATTAGCCTGATCCGCAATTTTAAAGTAGGAGCTCTTTGTCTTGACAATCACATGCAATGCATCCATAGTCGCATCTATTTAAACGGCTAGGCTCTGTGTTAAAATCACACTTTCCTGGTAGTCTTCTACTTCCTCATTCTTTCGTCCTCTGAGCACCAGCCCTCATCAAGGAATCCAAGTTCTTGAGGTCCTCTGCCGGATTACCTTCATGCCTTTATTTACAGCTATTTCCTAATTATAGCAGGTCTTTCTTACGATGAACTCGGTTAAGACATATGTAATTGAAATTTTCTTTGCAGGTTGTAGTCAAGATGGCAGATCACCAGTTGCAGAATTTAAGGATGAGAGTAGGCCCAAACCCGAACTTGGGACAAAACGGGCGGATGCTGCATATTCACAATCCGCTCGGTGGTTCTAACGAGTGGGTGCTATTGACCTATAATCTGCAGGTCATAGGAGATTACATACAAGAAAACTCGAGACTGCGTAAGAAGCTGGACCGTGTGGTTGAAAAGTACGTTAGAGAGCTAGAAATTTCTTCTGGTGGGGAGCGCGATTCCACAGCAAACCCTAGTTTCTGGAAAACGATGATGAGTCAGAAGTTGGAAGATCTGGAGCGAAGGGTCGAAAAACTGGAAGAGCTCGCAGACGAAGCATGACTTCGATATTAGCAAGTGCGAACTGTTGAAGCGAAGACGCTGCTCTGTTCCAGTGTCGAGGATAACGTGTTCGGGGTGGTCCTCGTAATATATTCAGTAAACTAGCCATTTTTTTCTACTTAAGTTAGACATGTGTTCTGCAATAAAGGAGATGAGTGACGCTATTACCATTTAGTCCGTACAAGAAAAGCGAACTACTCGCCCTCTGTCCGCTTCAGGCAGAGGAAATATGTGTGTTTGTGTGATCTTTATGTTTTCGTACGAATAAAATCATGTTCATGCAAGTATGTATGATTCCACATATCTCTTGTCCTCTCGGTGTTTTATTCCTTTTGAGTCATAATTTTTAGATTAAGTCCTGCTGGGACGAACAATGCAATGTAAAGGGATGAATAGGTTGATTTATAAAATTTAACGATTTTTCGCAGAATAATTCAAGTTAAGTTTGATAGATGCAATAATAGATTGATAATATCATATGCAACATACTTCAATCAAATGAATTTTCAAATAAACAAGGAGATGGAAGATGATGCATCCAGATTTTTAGAGTAATTCGGATTTAGATCAAATGTATGTCTACTTTCCCAGATTAACATCCGCCAACAAAGCCTGAATCACAGGTAATCTCAAGAGATGTTATAGTGAAGCAAGGATTGCTTTTAAATAAAGCTATTTAGATCATAGCATCAATACACAAGCCCTGCTTATACACTTTTCTATTCACTGATTTCAATCAACAATAATTCTTGATAGAGTGAAGCACAAATGAGTACTAGCAAGTTCACAGAGGGAGAACCAGATAATATCAAAGTTGTAACTTTTAACAATTTTCATCCACTCCCTCAACTTGCTTTGAAGCCCTCGAATAGATCTTGAATCTCACAAGAGAATTGCTAATAGCGGTGCTCCAATAGTTTGATCTTTCCTAAGCATCGATTTCTATCTTCACAATAAAGTAGAACCTCGCATATCACCCAAAAAAAATAAAAATAGTTTCATATCCTTCATAAGTAATCTGGTCAAGTAGTCGTCATGAACTCTAAACTATACACTTCAAGTTTTCTAAGGAAACCTGAATCGCTTAGCGGGTAGGTCATTTGGTCACTCGATTGATTCAAATAATAATTACCCAAGACTAGTAAAAATGAATAAGTGATCCAATCATTGGCTCACTAATTGGTTGTTGATTGTTCAAGGCTAATTAGCCTAATTTCTTGATTAATTGAGCTTTACATGTGATTTTTAGATAAATGATTAGGCTCGTGTCATGTGTTGATTGGTGGGTAGTTTGGTGAGGATGATTAGTACGAAGTAGTTGTCATGCCCCGAACCCCAAGCACGTGACAACCCCTTACCATGGTCAATTGAAAGCGACGTCCCAAGACTTGTCGATGACCATTTATTTTAATCTTTCATTAAGAGTAAGAGGAAGACGAACCATCCCCAGTCCAAATAGACAATCATACAATCAAACAGGGATAGAGGGGTTAATAGCAGAAACCTCAACTACTCATTTATACAATTTCCTAGATTAACCAACGGAGGATCGTTTTTACGATTTACAAGCCCGACAAAAGGGGCCGATCCATCTTCTAAGCCAAACCAAAAAGGAACTAGGTTAGGCTAATCTAGCTATACACAATGAACCCTTGGGTTCAACACCACCATTTTTTGGACCCATCGGACTCAGGCTTCGTCAGGTCGATCACTGGAGGAGTGGGGGCAGGATTCTCCATTGTGTTGAGAAAACTCCTAGTTTTGATGCTAACAAAACATTTTATGAATGATATTTATATCTATCTTTCGAAGGAAAAGGTCACAGAATGACATAGGTTTTAAAGTCTGCTGGTGGTAGAAGATAAAGCATGAGATGTCTTTGAGTCTGTCCGTACCAGACGAAAGACTCGACCAGATTGAGATTTTGAGTCTGACCGTACCAAATTGAGATTTTGAGTTTGACCGTACCAGACTGAAAATCTAGGCAGACTTAGAACTTAAGTCTGTCAGACTTAAGACGAATCTACAAGATAAGATCACCAACGGTAAAGTATTTCACTTACCTTATTTATATTGATTCTGTTATATTAATCTGATTGGCAGGATCAATTAATGGACAGCTTCCAAAGAAGAATAGAACACTTATGGAAGCCCAGATTTTGATTGTATGGGTGAACAGAATCTAAGGGGATCTGATCTACCTTCAACGATCAAAAGGACTTGCCTTATAAAGTCTGTCCAAGAAAGGGAAGACTAAACTATCAAGGAGAGAGCCAACGGTCGAGTGTGGCTTGGAGAGTATTTAAGGATAGGCTGAGACTTAGGAGGTAGAGAAGATAAACATAATTCCAAAGCTGATTTCATTCTTCAACTGTTGTTCATAGTGCGAATTTGAGTGATCTCAGTGTATTACAAAAGAGAGTGACTTTGTGAGACATATCATCACCAAGTACAAACACTCGAGAGTGTGTAATCACCGTTGATCATATAGTGAAATACAGCCTATTGGCTGATCGCCCGGAGAGTGGACGTAGGCTTGTCTAAAGCCGAACCATTATAAACAGTGTTTGCAATCTTCTCTAACTCTCTCTACTTAATTTATATTTGTAGATTGCGCGAATAATCCCTCTACACCTATTCACCCCCCCTCTAGGTGTTTATACTAGTTACATCAATTGGTATCAGAGCCTCGTGCTCAAGATCTTGAAGTGTTTATTACTTCTGAGTTAAAGATCCTCTATGACTAGTATTCTTGCACCAGGTTTGATTGAGGGGCAGAGCAACACTCGTCCACCCTATTTCGACAGCAAAGATTACAATATATGGAAGAATAAGATGAAGGCCTTTCTCAGATCAAAAGATCCACTCGAATGGGATGTGGTTGAAAGGGGAATTGACCCCACTGATAAAACTGGAAAAACTCCAAAGAGAAACGATGGGAAAGAAACAGAAGCATCAGCCACCATCTCTCCAGAAAAAATGACAAAGAGACAAACTCTTGATGCTAAGGTTGTCTACTCTCTATATTGTGCTTTATCACCTAATGAATATAATCGAATATCTTCTTGTGATACAGCAAAGGAAGTATGGGATAGACTACACGTGACATACGAAGGAATTGATCGTGTCAAGGAGACCAAAGTAAATATATTACTCGGTCAATATGAATCCTTCAAGATGAAACAGGGAGAGTCCATAGGAGACATGTTCAGTCGTTTTACAGAAATTGTAAATGGATTGGCATATCAAGGACAACCTGTTCCTGGACCAATGAAGGTCAACAAATTCCTGGACCAATGAAGGTCAACAAACTTCTGAGAGGATTGTCAAAAGAATGGAATAATGTGAAGACATCTATCAGAGAAACTCTGCGAATTTTACCACTGATAGTCGATGAGCTCATTGGTACTCTGCAGTCCTATGAAGCAGAACAAATGAACGAGGAAGTGGAATCCAGAGGTAAGAAATCCATTGCTCTTAAGTCTAACACTGATTCTGATGTTACGGATTCTAAAGAAGAGCTGGACGACGAAGAACTTGCGCTACTGATCAGAAAAGTGAGGAAGTTAAATAGGAAAGGCGGGAAGTTCAACAACAGGAAACAAAAATGATACCGACAACGCGTAACCGATGACGAGGAAGATTATGCCAAAGACGTGATTTGTTTTGAATGTAAGAAAAAGGGTCATATTAAGCGGGAATTGTCCCAAGCTCAAAAAGAACAAAGGGAAATTCGAGAAATACAAGAAGGCCCCGAAAGCTGAAACATGGAGTGACATAGAGGTTGAGGATAGTGAAGACGAATATGGCAACATCTGTCTTATGGCACATTCAGACTCAGACTCTGAAACAGATTCAGACAGAGAAATCGAGATAAATCATTCCGATATCCTAATAGAAATCTCATATTACATAAATGAGCTGTGTTTAAATCTAAAAACTACCTTGAAAAATATCTCCAATTTAAAAGTGGAAAATCATAAGTTGAGTCATCAGAATTATTCGTTAAAAGGAAAATTTAATGATCTCAAAAAGGAATTTACAGAAATGAAGGAAAGTCGTGATTCTATCTTAAATGAAAATGAGTCCCTTAAAAAGGAACTTCTGGAAATAAAGAAAAATCAAAGTTCTTTACAAAATGAGAATCTATTTCTTAGAAAGGAAATTTCGAATATTAATGCAAAGTTTTTTGAAGGGATGAAAAACCTGTAGCATATTCTTTCTATCCAAATTCCTCACTATGATAAGTCAGGACTTGGGTTTTGCAAGGAAAGTAAATCGTTAATTGACTTTCCTAAAGTTAAGGAAAGAATTAAACAGAAACTTCCTCGACAGGTCTACAATAATCATTTTAAAAAGAATTTTGTTAAATCTGTTGGTTGAGAAAATCTAAAGTGTTCTAACTATAAAGAAAGAGAACATTTTGAGAATAAATGTCCTAAAGTCTGGAAACCTGTTCAAAAGAAATGGACAGAAAAAGCGTATACTACTAACTTCAATGGACCCAAGAAAATCTGGGTATCAAAGAAAAAATGAGTATGTGTGTACATTGCAGGTAAGCTTCAAAAGTAAGAAGAAATGGTACTTGGACAGTGGATGTTCAAGACATATGATAGGAGACTCAAAGATGTTCATTGGAATCGAAAGAATCAAGGGAGGAACAGTTTCGTTTAGAGGAAACACCAAAGGAAACATCATTGGACTGGGAACTGTCAAAATCGGTAGCTTAATCATCAACAATGTTTCCCTAGTCAAATGATTAAATTACAACCTTCTAAGCATCAGCCAGTTGTGTGATACTGGTTTCAGAATTAACTTCAAAGAGAATCTATATTCCGGAACAAGCAATGACTCTTCACAAACATTCACTAGACGAAGGCATGGGAACATTTATCTTCTGGACATAAATGAAGATACTGCAAAATGTCTCTTATCAGTCCAAGATGAAGCAAATATCTGGCATCGTAAACTTGGGCATGTCGATATGAAACAAATTTCCAAGCTTGCCAGCAAAAAGCTTGTTCGTGGCTTGCCCTCACTGAGTTATAAGAAGACAAAGCTTGGCTCTGCATGTACACTGGGAAAACAAGTAAGAAGTTCTTTCAAGTCTATAAAACAGATTTCTACTAATCGTGTATTGCAGCTTCTTCATATGGACCTATTTGGACCAACTAGAACTCAGAGCATTGGAGATAAGAAGTACTGTCTTGTGATAGTAGATGATTATTCTCGATTTACATGAGTATTTTTTCTCACTAATAAAGGAGAAACCTTCTCACATTTCTCAACATTTGCAAAAAGGGTTCAAAATGAGAAAGGTTACTCTATTTCAAATATTAAAACAAATCATGGGGGAGAATTTGAAAATCAAGACTTTGCAGATTTTTGTGACAAAAATGGTATACAGCATACATTTTCCTCTCCTTACACTCCAGAACAAAATGGAGTTGTGGAAAGAAAAAAAAAGGTCTCTGCAAGAAATGGCCATAACTTTGCTTATAGAAAGCAAGGTGGCAACTCGTTTCTGGGCAGAAACAGTTTTCACTTCTTGCCATATCATTAACAGAGTATTTCTTAGACCAATTCTTGAGAAAACTCCCTATGAGATTTTCAAAGAAAAAAAACCTATTGTTTCCTACTTTCGTATTTTTGGTTGTCAATGTTATATTCTCAAAAATGTTAATCATCAACCTAGTAAGTTTGAAGAAAGGTCAGATGAAGGTATTTTTCTGGGCTATTCAAACTCTAGTAAAACATATAGAGTGTTTAACAAGAATACTCAGACAGTGGAAGAATCCATGAATGTAAAGTTTCTGGAGTAAGAAGTTTCAAAATAGAGTAGAACAGTAAATGAAGAATCAGAATCAAATGCTGCTTCTGAAAGATCTAGTCTCAACAAAGAAGCAGAATTTTCCCAGGAAATAGTCAAAGAAGCAACTCAAGAAGAACGACTAACTCAGCTTGACATTCCTGCATCAGCAGAAGATTCTGATAACAATGAAGTGCAAAACAGAAACTGGAAGCATAAGTCCAGTCATCCTAAGGAACTAGTGATTGGAAACATCAACGAAGGGATTCAAACCAGATCAAAGAATAAAAAGGACACAGGTATTGTTGCACTGATCTCTGAAATTGAACCCAAAGGAATTAATGAAGCTCTGGAAAATGAAAGCTGGATAGAGGCAATGCAAGAAGAACTTCAACAGTTCAAGAGAAATGATGTATGGGAATTAGTGCCCAAACCCAAAGGAAGAACTATCATTGGCACTAAATGGGTTTTCAGAAACAAAGTCAATGAACTTGGCAAAGTCACCAGAAACAAGGCAAGACTCGTGGCAAAGGGTTACTCTCAATCTGAAGGAATAGACTATGATGAAACCTATGCCCCAATTGCAAGATTAGAAGCAATCGACTACATCGCTTGCCTATGCTTGTTATCAAAATTTCAAGCTATACCAAATGGATGTGAAGAGTGCTTTTCTGAATGGGTTTATCAAAGAAGAAGTTTTTGTAGAGCAGCCTCCTGGGTTCGAGGAACCAAGAAAGCCATACCATGTATATAGATTAAAGAAGGCACTTTACGATTTGAAATAAGTACCTCGAGCTTGGTATGAACGATTGAGCAAGTTCTTACTATACAATAAATTCAAGAAAGGTATGGTAGATACAACTTTGTTTATTAAGAAGGAAGGTAAAAATATTCTGCTTGTACAAATTTATGTAGATGATATTATTTTCGGATCATCTAATGAGCACTTGTGCAAGAATTTCTCAAAATCTATGCAGGAAGAATTTGAAATGAGCATGATGGGAGAACTTACATTCTTCCTAGGACTTCAGGTCAATCAAACAAAACGTGGAACTTTTATCTATCAAGAAAAGTATGCCAAAGACTTGATCAAGAAGTTTGGAATAGAGAACTGCAAGAAGACTGAAACTCCTATGGCAACCTCCATCAAACTAGATCAGGATGAAACGAGAAAGAAAGTTGATCAGAAAACTTATAGAAGCATGATCGGTTCTCTTCTCTATCTTACTGCATCTAGACCAGATATTCTATACAGTGTTTGTCTTTGTGCTAGATTTCAAGTGGATCCTAGAGAATCACATCTTTCTGCTGTTAAACGCATAATCAAGTATATAGCCACTTATCCACATTTGGGTCTGTGGTATCCAAAAGAAACAAATTTTACTCTTCTTGGTTACTCAGATGCAGATTTAGCAGGTTGCAAAGTGGACAGAAAGAGTACTTTAGGAACATGCCAACTTCTAGGGAAAATGCTAATTTCATGGTTTTCCAAAAAGCAGAACACTGTGGCTCTATCAACAGCAGAAGCAGAATATGTTGCACTTGGAAACTGTTGTTCACAGATTCTGTGGATGAGACAACAACTAAGAGATTATGGAAAAGAAGAATCATGTACATAAATAAGATGTGATAATACGAGTGCTATAAACCTCACCAAGAATCCGATTCTACACTTCAGGGCAAAGCACATTGAAATCAAACATCATTTTATTAGAGACCATGTGCAAAATGGAGACATATATGTGGAATTCATTGATTCCAAAAATCAGTTAGCAGACATCTTCACAAAGTCGTTGGACAAAGGTACATTCGATTCAATATGTAGGAGATTAAATATTATTAATCATTTTTTATAAAATCTATGAGAACAGGACAAAGTCTGATAGAAGCAATCATCTGGACAGACTAATCTTCTGGGAAGAATGAAAAAAGAAATAATGGTATTTTAGGTTGGTATGTTATTTCCTTATTTAAATCGGTAAGTTTTTATTAGTAAATTTTTAATCGCATGATTGATTTGCATATTTTCCGGCATATGTCTATGATGATTGAATATTCTTGTTAAGTTTGGAATAACTGCCATTTTAAGTTTTTTTTTGTTGCGACTGTTCATTTGTTCTCACAACGAAGGGTTTAAAAACCTCAAAAAGTCGAGTCTTTTCTTCATAACTCTTCAGAACGCCTTTTTAGAAACCCTAACAGAGCAAAACATTTTCCTAAATCAATCTTCTCCAAAACCAATCCTCACCAAACATGGCTTCGAGATCCTCCGTGTCCAGATCAAGATCTCTATCTCCTCGAAGAAGATCAAACAGGATTGCTGGGAGAGGAGGGAGAAATATCGAAGAAGAGCAGACGCATTTCGATCTGACACAAACTTCTAAAAACACCCAAGGACAATCTCCAAGAGCTTTAGCTCAAAGAAATGAAGATAATAATGGGGAATCTCCAAGAGCTTTCCCCACACAATCTGAAGAAAGGAATGTCTCCCGTAGAGGTACGTCCGGATTAACTCTACCAACACCCACTGATAATCCTCATGTAGTTATGAGGAGATATGAGAAGTTAGTCCAACGAAATGCTAGGGAAGACGTTAAACTCTATTTCTTGCGAGAGAAAGGGTACGCAAATGAATTACGTCTTATCCAAGCAGTTCAGACTACAGAACCGTCATCTACTCGTAGAGAACGAGTCAGTGACACAGGGAGAAGTAGAGATAATGCGAAGGAAGATGATGAGAAAATTTACAGAAATTTTGAAGTTAGAATGGGAATTGCTGCTATAGCTCGGAACACAACAGGGAAATTGTTTCGATCTAGAGAACATAAGACATTCTTTAACAGACTGATGGATTGAGGAATCATGAACCACAGGATAGTGGACTTTGATTATTTAGATCTTTGCTGAAGTAAATCTGCGTAGATATTTTGAAATATTGCAGATGGACCAATTTTGCACTGACTCTACTGCTGTTTATCCAGAATTAACAGCATACTTCTACTCGAACTTGACATTTCTATCTCCAGACAGAATGCAGTTCAGTGTCAATGACAGGTTCTATGATGTTAGTACAGATACTCTGGTTGACATTATAAAAGTTGATAGAGGTACTTTCAGGCCAATAGACGTTTCTTTTGAGACAGTTTGTAAGTTTCTTACAAAGTCTGTTAGGGTTAGGATAACTTATCCTCTTTTGACTTCTGTAAGAACAATCCTGCATAAGATTATAATCAGCTGCATTTGTCCTAAGGCATCATCTAAGACTGATGTATCCAGATTTGAGGCCAAATTGATGTGGGCGATTGAAAAGGGAGTACTGTTCTCACTGCCTCACACTATTATATTGCATATGTATCGGACTGTGTCTAAGGACAAAGGACAGTTACCCTATGGAGCTTTGGTGACTAGAATCTTTGACCATCTCAAGATAGATATACCTAGGAGATTCTGCACTAAAACTCTTCCTACGATAGCCATTGATATGAAGATGATTAATAAGATGAGACTGAAGGACGTCGCGGAAACATGGAGAAGAAAGAAAAAAGAATTGGCTAGAGCAGAAATAGCAAAAAGAAAAGGCAAAGAATCGATTCTTCTGCGAACCAAGTTCTAAGAAGAGAAGACAACTCCTACTGGAAGATGAAGAAGATGAGGAGGAAAGCATTTCCGCAATTTTGGCAACTATGCGTCAAACTTCTCACAGAATGTCTGAACCAGAAGCAGAAACACATGCAGAAAACATTCTCAGCACAGAACCTGAGAAGAATGGTGAATCTGAATTAGAGGAAGATCCAAAAGAAGAAGAAGCAGAAGAAGAAGAAGAAGAAGAAGAAGATGAGGACAACAGAGATGAGGATAGGGATAAAGAGGGGCAACAAGGACAGAATGAAGCATCAACTCAGGGGGAGCATCATTCTGAGAATATTGAAACTCAAGCTCCTGCAGCTTCGTTCGAGAATGCTGACTCTCAGAAGATCTTAGCACTTCTCACACAGATCAGAGATCAGCAGATAGCAATGGAAATCTCATTCAATAACAGACTGGAGACTCTCGAGAAGGCAGTTAATCAATGTATTAACAGGATTGAGAAGTCTACAACAGATATGGAGGATTTCACCCTTGTTCGGACCCCTAAAAAGAAAACATCCTAAAAACATCTTCTGCCTTATTCTGTTTAGAAACTGGTTTTTAAAGTCCTTAACTTTTTGAAGTTCACAAAAAGGGGGAGAGTATATGAATTATTTTGATGATGTATGACATTTTGATGATGAATGACATTTTTATGATGCATGACATTTTGTTGGGCTGAAATGTGAAAGTAATGGTATGCATGGCTAATGATATTTTCTGATATGCTGATAACATAGTACTGATAAAATCTGAAATATGTTGAGCTATGATGTGAAATTATCTAGGCTGTTGCTGCTGTTCTAAAATTATCATCTAAACAGGATTGATATGAGCTATTTTTATGAGTTAAGCAAAATAATTGGAAGTATGCTCTGTTTAACCATATTTTGCAGGAACAATAAGCCATATGCATAAAAAGTTTTGTCACCATCAAAAAGGGGGAGATTGTTGAGAAAACTCCTAGTTTTGATGCTAACAAAACATTTTATGAATGATATTTATATTTATCTTTCGAAGGAAAAGGTCACAGAATGACATAGGCTTTAAAGTTTGCTGGTGGCAAAAGATAAAGCATGAGATTTCTTTGAGTCTGTTCGTACCAGACGGAAGACTCGACCAGACTGAGATTTTGAGTCTGACCGTACCAGACTGAAAATCTAGGCAGACTCAGAACTTAAGTCTGTCAGACTTAAGATGAATCTACAAGGTAAGATCACCAACGGTAAAGTATTTCACTTACCTTATTTATGTTGATTATGTTATATTACTATGATTGCCAGGATCAATTAATGGACAACTTCCAAAGAAGAATAGAGCACTTATGGAAGCCCAGATTCTGATTGTATGGGCGAACAGAATCTAAGGGGATCTGATCTACCTTCAACGGTAAAAAAGACTTGCCTTTTAAAGTCTGTCCAAGAAAGGGAAGACTAAACTCTCAAGGAAAGAGCCAACGATCAAGTGTGGCTTGGAGAGTATTTAAGGATAGGTTGAGACTTAGGAAGTAGAGAAGATGAACATAATTCCAAAGCTGATTCCGTTCTTCAATTGTTGTTCATAGTGCGAATTTGAGTGATCTCAGTGTATTACAAAAGAGAGTGACTTTGTGAGACATATCATCACCAAGTACAAACACTCGAGAGTGTGTAATCACCGTTGATCATATAGTGAAATACAGCCTATTGGCTGATCGCCCGGAGAGTGGACGTAGGCTTGTCTAAAGACGAACTACTATAAACAGTGTTTGCAATCTTCTCTAACTCTCTCTACTTAATTTCTATTTGTAGATTGCAAAAGTTATATATATTTGCGCGAATAATCCCTCTACACCTATTCACCCCCCCTCTAGGTGTTTATACTAGTTACATCACATTGCGCCATCCTAGGGCCTGAAAGTGGTTATACGATAACTAGTGAGATAAAATCTCAGCGAGTTCTTCCCTAAGCCCCGGTTAGTATACCAACTCAACCCGGGGTATCTTTTCAGAACCACTCCTCACTCAACCCAACAACCCACAACCAACAACTAACAAGCAACAATAGCTAGGGTCAACCAACACTTAATAATCAATTTTTATGCAACCTTACACGGTATGCCATACCCTACACGTAAAACCTCAGAAAATACAAGCGATGTAACCAACAATCACATAGTCGGTTTGCATGTAACCTTACCCGGTATGCCATACCCTGCACGTTATAAGTCAGCATAATACACGCAATGCATATGGCCGTTAGATGATGCAGTTCATCAATCACATGCGAGTCGCGTTACAAGCGATCTCACCTGACCATTGTCACACCCTACGTGTTATAAATTCATGCGTGCATGCCATAAATGATGTGATCACCTCATGCATAATCGGAACCAATGATGCCATGTTTTTCTCATGCACTCTTGCATCCACACGTGTTCCAATTATTACTGCCCCACGGGGCTATAACCGAGGCAACGGCGCTACGGTGTCCTTCCTCCGCAGAGGCGCAATTGTGCCCAAAAGATGTCGAGGGATACTCTCCCAAGACAGCATGCCCAAAGAACGTCAAGGGATACTCTCCCGAGACTGCATGCCCAAAGAACGTCAAAGGATACTCTCTTGAGACGGCATGCCCAAAGAATGTCAAGGGATACTCTCCTGCGACAGCATTTCCAACGAACATCAAGGAATACTCTCCCGGGACGGCGGGTTTAACTTAGTGATCACGCAAGCATACCATCACATGCTTACATACAAAACCTCAAATCCTTTCTTATAAAAGCGGTCTATTTCCAGTATCCCTCAAACAAACCATTTTCCCCCTTTTTATGAAAATCACACTATTTATGCGGATGTCCATGCCACGACACATCCAATTCACTTCATATGATTAAGACACATGAAATTATGCACAATTTCACTTCCGGATGAACATTGCCGTGAACAGTAATCGTGAACAATAATCATGAACAGTAATCATGAACAGTAAATTTCAGAATTCAATTATTAATAAATTAAATTTAAAAATTAAACAAAACATTGATTAAAACAATTAATCAATCAATTAAGCTAAACATGCTTAATTAAATACAAAACACAATTAATCACAAATTAAGCACAATTAAGCATAATCAAGCATAATTAAGCAAGATTAAGCTAAGCTAATCTTAACCATCTATCTAACCACCTATCTTAAGGCTAATACAACTTAATTAAACCCTTTAAACCAAATTTACAACTAACTAAACCAACCCTAAGCAAGTTTAAGCACTAACAAGGGATTAAAGGCTAAACTCACCCGTTAAGCGGGCCGGCGACACGAACGCGGCGGCAGCAATGAACCCAACACCTAGGGAACTCAACCACGACATTCCAAGGCGGTCCCGAGGCTGAAACAACAGCAACAACCTCTGCTCACATGCTTAAGTTCAGAAAATAGCACTATAAGAGGAGGACAGGGGCTGATCGAAGCAAAACGGCTTGGCCGGAGCTCCGGCGAGTGGTTGACCAGCAACCGGCGGCACCTAGGGGTCGAAGGGGAATTGCTGGTGGCTAGGATGAGCGGTGGTTTGGTCAAAAAGGAAGAAAAACAGGTGAAAATGTGAAACTGGACAGCAAGGGCGCTAAAGTAGGTGGTTCGGCCGACGGTGGCTTTTGGTCGGTCGACGGGTTAGTGGGCGGTTTCAACTGGCAAACGGCCGCCGCTGTCCGTACGGTTTCAATGTCCTGAGCATGATGGCTGGTGGCACGAGACATGATTCACACGGGAAGGCCATGAACAACTTGATTTTCGGAGGAAGATTAGAAGTTGAAGCTGCAGGAAGGAAAGGGAAGTAAGAGGAGAGAGGTGTGCGATTTTTAAGAGCTAAAGGGGAGAGAGAGAGTGAAGTGAGAGCTAGTATTCAAAGCTCATTAAGGCCATTAAATGCCTTCTCCAATTCCCCAAGTAAGTGACCTCATATTCTCTCTCTTCTTTTGTTTTTTTTAAATAATATCTAGAGGCAAAATGGTCATTTCCACCTTGCACAATTCCCAAACTTCCCTTGGGCTGAAAATGAAAGGCCGGCCTAAGAAATAGTCTAGAAAATGAATAGGAATGAGCTCGGGAATTTGTTGGACTCGAATTGGCTCAAGTTTGGACAACGGGCTTGGAAGGGTAAATGGTCGGTTTGGCCCAAAAGGCTCACTTTCCTGCCTCAGGTCTACTATGGTGGCTGTCCCACCTTGGGCGTGAGGCTTAAACTGGCCTTACTCGGCCCACGTCCTCGTAGGCTCGTTTCCTCAGTTCGTAAACCCCTTTTCCAAATACTTGGCTCAACTAGCACTATCGACTGTCGAAGAAGTATCGTCCAAAAGTCCGTCCTAGACGTTCCCGAAAATTCGAAATCCAATCTTGGATTCTCATGCCTTGTCAATTCCGTCCAAATACCATTTTGGTACTACTCAGACTAACAGGCGGCTTCAAGGATTCATGCGTAACCGACTCGTGCCAATTCATGTTCAAGACATCTCGACACATGGACGTCCTTGACTATGTGAAATTGCAAAGGATAGATTCTTATTTCAAGGTACACGATTATCAAGGATCAACATAAGGCCGTTCGCGAGTTTCGCGAGTTCGATAACAGTAGACGGAATCACCCCCCATTATTTATGTCCGTGAATCGACTTCTAGTCGTCCCTGAAATCGACCTACATAACTACAAGATCGTCCTTACGCAAGTCTCACGGTCAAGTTATTTTCCTAGGTCAAGTTCTTTAGTCGCATGAGTTCTATCCTTATTAGCCTTTCCCCTTAAGGTCACCATCTCAGGAGTGATCAGTTCTAAGTGAAATCAACCAACAATGCATTAGCAAAATTAATGTTCGTTCCTCCCTCAAAGGGCTCGAATTTCAGGACGTCACAATTCTTCCGCCCTTATAAAAATTTCTTCCTCGAAATTTGTTACCACTGACAAATCCTCAAAATGATGGGGATGCTGATGCTTCATCACTTCCTCACTTTCCCATGTAGCTCCCTCTGTTCCGTGATGTTGCCAAATCACCTTAACTAAGGCGATAATCTTGTTTCGAACTACTTGCTCATTATGGTCCTCTATTCATATCGACCTCTTCACGTACAACACCCTGTCGTCTACCTCCAGTTCCTCAAAATTCAACACATAAGTCAGGTCTAGTTTATACTTCCTCCACATGGACATGTAGAAAACATCATGCATTTGAGCAAGTTTTGGTGGCAACACAAGACGATACGCTAAAACCCCGATCCTTTCCAAAATTTCAAAGGGTCCAACGTACCTCGGACATAACTTCCCTTTCTTGCCAAATCTGGAAGTACCCCTCATTGGCAATACTTTTAGAAACACATGATTGCTCACCTTAAACTCCAACGGTCTATGATGCTTTTCTGCATAACTCTTCTGACGACTCTGAGCTGTCTTTAATCTGTCTCTGATAATCTGAACTGCATTCAATAACTACTAAACCAATTTTTGAACCAAAGATTCCCAGTTCCCTGACCTTGTTCCATAGACTGGAGTTCCACAAACTTGACCATATTTCAGATATACCATTCTGATAAACTCTTACCCCACAAGCACTCTCTTCTTCTTTTTTGCACAGTGCGTAGTTCAATTCATTTCTACCCCTTTCGACATCCTAGAAGCTTGCCAGGAGTCGCTCCTTACTCAGGCACTCTGGCCCCGATGACCACTCCCCGCCCTCGTCATATTAGTCGTTATGAGCATCTTCGAATTGCACCACTACTAGCAAAAATCCCTTTTAGATATGCACCATCTCATAGAGGTATTATCCGCTTTGGCCTGTCCCATACCAAGCCTCACGGTTTTAACCTCGTTTGAGCACTTCAAAGTGCAAAACTTTCTCTAGCTCGTCAACCCATGAATTTGTTTCCAGTGGGTCACTTATCGACACTTGAAATCTGATTCACTGAATTTCCATTGAACCGCTATCCGAATTCCACAAACCACCAATTTTTCTTTCAACATTCCTTTCACGTCCATTTAATAACCAAACCAAGAATTCGCCTCAACCACTTGATAATTAGTGCAAACCAAATGTTATTTATCGCACTAAAGGCTTTCGAATACTTCTTCAAATCCTTTCTGATTGACTGTCCATCTACGGATGGTACACCGTATGATACTGCAGTTTCATCCCTAAGGCTGACTACAAACATTTCCAGAAAGTTGCCGTAAACTTAGGATCATGGTCAGATGTGATCGTCATTGGAACTCCATGAATGCGTACAATCTAACGTACGTACAACTCCGCATACCTATCAAACGTAAAATCTTTTCGTACGGCGATAAAGTGAGTTGACTTTGTCAGTCTGTCAACTACTACCCAAATCGAGTCATTGCCTCGTTGATTCCTTGGCAGTCCCATCACAAAATCCATGGTAATAAATTCCCACTTCCACTCGAGAATCTCAAGAGATTACAACAGTCTACTAGGCTTACAATGTTGAGCATTTACTTACTGGCACGTCAAACACTTAGCCATGTGCTTTGTGATGTCCAACTTCATAACGTTCCACCAAAAGTGCTGCTTCAAATTTTGGTACCTTTTCGTACTACTAGGGTGGATGCTATAGTTACTACGATGAGCTTCCGACAAGACTACTTCCTTAAGTTCTGCATCTTTCGGAATATAAAATTGTCCTTGAAACCTCAATTTTCCATCCTCGGACACTTGAAAATCTACTTTTCTCTTTGCCTGATCCATCTGCAGGATCTTAAGAATCTCAAGATCTGTCGCTTGGGCACTCTTAGTCCTACTTTGCATCTCAGGTTCCACCTTGAGAGTGGCCATTAGACTAGCAAGATGGCCAACCTTAACTTTAAAATCTGAGTCCCTGACTCCCTCCAAAGGAATCCATTCCCGTACCATTATCCATGCAATCGACAACTTTCAACTGAGTGCATCTGCTACTTTGTTCGCTTTCCTCGGATGATACAGAATTTCGCAATCATAGTTCTTAAGAAGTTCCATCCATCGTCGTTGAACATGAGGCAAAGATGATCATCGCTAATTCCAAATCATGTGTCGGATAGTTAAGCTCGTGAAACCTTAACTGTCGGGATGCATATGCAACTACCTTGCCATGTTGCATTAACACGCAGCCTAGTCCTTTACACAACGCGTTACTATAGATTTCATACCCACCAGGATTAGACGGTATTGTCAAGACGGGTGCGGTAGTCAATTTACTCTTGAGTTCTTGGAAACTATGCTCACACTTATCCGTCCAATCGAACTTCTCCTTTTTCTTTAACAACCTCGTCAAGGGCATGTCTATTGTAGAAAACTTCTCCATGAAACGTCTGCAGTACCCCGCAAACCCCAAGAAACTTCAAATCTCAATTACCGTCGTAGGTCTTGGCCAATTCATGACCGCTTCAATCTTAGTTGGGTCAATGGAGATCCCTTCGCCTGAAATCACATGACCCAAAAATGCCACGTGAGATAGCCAAAACTCGCAATTGCTAAACTTGGCATGCAGCTCATGTTCCCTCAAGATCTGTAGTACTGATCCAGGTGTTTCTCATGATTCTCTGGACTCCTCGAGTATACCAGAATATCGTCAATGAACACAATCACAAATTGGCCCAAACACTTATTGAACACTCGATTTATCAAGTCCATGAAGGTTACAGGGGCATTCGTCAATCCAAATGACATTATTGTGAACTCGTAATGACCATAGCGTATCCTAAACGCTGTTTTCGGTACATCCTTCTTTTTGATCCTCAATTGATGATAACCTGCCCTTAGGTCTATCTTGGAAAATACCGAGGCTCTTTAAAGTTGATTGAACAAATCATCAATCCTTGGCAACGAATACTTGTTCTTAATCGTCACTTGATTAAGCTGCCGGTAATCAATGCAGAGACGCAAAGACCTATCCTTTTTCCTTACAAATAGTACCAGCACTCCCCAAGGGGACGCACTAGGACGAATGAATCCTTTGTCCAGTAACTCTTGCATTTGCACCTTCAGTTCTTTCAATTCTGACAAGGCCATCCTATATGGCGCCTTGGAAATCGGTTCAGTCCTAGAGGCCATCTCAATCACAAACTCAATTTCCTCTAGAAAGGGAAACACATCCATATACTCTTGTACCATAGCAATATCCTCCACCTTTAATCCTTCTACCAGTGTATCTGCCACCAATGCCAAATACCCTTGGCATCTAGACTCCAACAACTGAGTCACCTCGAGTGACGAAATCAAAGGAACGGAGGGTCCTCCTCGATTTCCCACAAACTCAAAACTACCACCCACTTATGGGTTAAACTAAATTGTCTTTCCATGACAATCCACCGTAGCTCATTGCTTGGTAAGCCATCTATGCCAACTATGACATCAAAGTCATACATTACTATTGCAATCAAATCAATGACTCCCTTGCAACATCAAAGGATAGGGGAGATTTCCATGTCTCCTCCCACATAATTCTTTCTATTGGGTGGAATGGGATTCCTTCTCCCTATCATCGGTCCTTTACCAAACCGACGATTATCTCTATTAGGCATCAACCGCAAGCCAGATGCGGTCGCCCTCTCGATCATGTTCTTTTCTATCATCTAGGCCCTTTCATACATCTCATTAGAACGTTTTAAGTTCAAGGGCACCAGCTGGGCTTTCAATTCTGGCTTTAAGCCATCTCTGAAACATCTCGCCCTATCCACAGGGTCCTCTACCAACCTCGGCGCATACTTAACCAACTCAGTGAACTTCGCATCATATTGATCCATTGACATCCAATTCTAACGAAACTATTGGAACTTGTACTGTCCAAGAAGTACTTCCCATTAAACACTTCCTAAAAGGCACCTCATGTCTGAACCATGCCTTCAGGGAACACTCTTCATTGAGTGGCTTCCCACCACGTAATGGTATTACCTTGAAGCTGATAAGCCACCAGAAGTACCCTATCTTACTCTGAACACCTCAGCATTGTAACAATCCTCTCGAAATCCCTTATCCAAAGGGTTGTAGTTTTAGGGTCGCCCATACCACTGAACCTCGGTGGCTTCAGTCTCAGGAACTACTCTACTAGCCTAGGCATCGGTCTCTCACAAACCTCTCCTCTCACCAGGGGAACCATAGGGACCAGTGTAGGAGCACTCAGCTTGCTGTCTTAATAAGATCTCTAGCGCTAGCAGGATCCCATCTAACCTAGGATCTACCTACACGCTACCTCTAGCACTAGTCTGACCAGACGCTGCCCTACACCTATGGACTCTCTCTACTCAAGATTGCTCATCACTCTGGACACTCACTGGTCCTCCTTTCCAATCCCAACCGGGAATTAGAAACTATGAGCAACCCACCACAACACAGAACCACAAAAGCAATCACAGGCACATAATATAAAAGCCATCCTTATCTCACTATTCCAAAAATCCTACGAACCTTATGACTCTAGGTCTCAACCTAGCTCTGATACCAAAACTGACGGGGATGTCACGCCTCGAACCCCGAGCACACGACAACTCCTTACCATGGTCGATTGAAAGTGACGTCCTAGGACTTGTCGACGACCATTCATTTTAAACTTTCATCAAGCACAAGCGAAAGACGAGCCATTCCCAGTCCAAATAGACAATCACACAATCAAACAGGGATAGATGAATGGACAGCAGAAACCTCAACTACTCATTTATACAATTTACTAGATTAATCAATGGAGGATTGTTTTTCCGATTTACAAGCGCAACAAAAGGGGCTAATGCATCCTCTAAGCCAAACAAAAAAGGAACTAGGCTAGACTAATCCAGCTATACACAATGAACCCTCGGGTTCAGCACCACCATCACTAGGATCCATCGGACTCAAGCTCCGTCAGGTCGATTATTGAAGGAGCGAGGGTAGGATTCTCCACTGTGCCATTCTAGGGCCTGAAAGTGGTTATACAATTACTAGTGAGATAAAATTTGAGCGAGTTCTTCCCTAAGCCCCGGTTAGTACACAAACTCAACTCGGGGTATCTCTCTAGAGCCACCCCTCACTCAACCCAACAACCCACAACTAATAACTAACAACCAACAAGGAACAATAGCCAAGGTCAACCAACACTTAATAATTGATTCGCATGCAACCTTACTTGGTATACCATACCCTGCACGTAAAACCTCAGAAAATACAAGCAATACAACCAACAATCACATAGTCGGTTCGCATGCAACCTTACCTGGTATGCCATACCCTGCACTTTATAAGTCAGCATAATACACGCAATGAATATAGTCGTTAAATGATGTAGTTCATCAATCATATGCGAGTCACGTCACAAGCAATTTTACCTGGCCATTGCCACACCCTATGCGTTATAAATTCATGCGTATGTGCCATAAATGATATGATCACTTCATACATAATCGGAACCAATGATGCCATGTTTTTCTCATGCACTCTTGCATCTACACGTGTTCCGATTATTACTGCCCAACGGGGCTACAACTGAGGCACAACAGCTCTACAGTGCCCTTCCTTCGTAGAGGCGCAACCATGCCCTTCCGTGACCAAAAGATGTCAATGGATACTCTCCCAAGATGGCATGCTCAAAGAACATTAAGGGATACTTTCCAAGACTATATGCCCAAAGAACGTCAAGGGATACTCTCCCGAGACGGCATGCCCAACGAACGTCAAGGGATACTCTCCCAAGACGGCATGCCTAACGAACGTCAAGGGATACTCTCCCGAGACAGCATGCCCAACGAACGTCAAGGAATACTCTCCCAACACAGTAGGTACAACTTAGTGATCACGCAAGCATACCATTACAACCCACTTGTTATCTTTAAGCATTAGCCAATGCACACATGCTTGCATACAAAACCTCAATCATTTCTCATAAAAGCAGTCCATTTCCGGTGTCCCTCGGACAAACTATTTTCCCCCCTTTTTATGAAAATCACACGATTCATGCAGATGTTCATGCCACGACACATCCAATTCACTTCATATGATTAAGACACATGAAATTATGCACAATTTTACTTTTGGATGAATAGTGCTGTGAACAGTAATCGTGAATAATAAATTTCAGAATTCAATTATTAATAAATTAAATTCAAAAATTAAACAAAACATTGATGAAAACAATTAATCAATCAATTAAGCTAAACATGCTTAATTAAACACAAAACACAATTAAGCACAAATCAAACACAATTCCCTAACTGCCCTTGGGCTGAAATTGAAAGGCGGGCCTAAGAAACGGTCTGGAAAATGAATAGAAACGGGCTTGAGAATTTGTTGGGCTCGAAGTGGCTCAAGTTTGGACAACGGGCTTGGAAGGGTAAATGGTTGGTTTGGTCCAACGGGCTCACTTGCTTGCCTCGGGTCTACCACGGTGGTTGTCCCACCTTGGGCGTGAGGCCCACATCCTCGTAGTCTCGTTTCCTCGATCCGTAAATCCCTTTTTCAAATACTCGGCTCAACTGGCACTGTCGACTGTCGAAGAAGTATCGTCCAAAAGTCTGACCCGGATGTTCTCAAAAATTCGAAGTCCAATCCTTGATTCTCATGCCTTGTCAATTTCGTCCAAATGCCATTTTGGTAATACTCAAATTGACAGGCGGTTTCGAGGATTCACACGTAATCGACTCATGCCAATTCACATTCAAGACATCTCAACACATGGACGTCCTTGACTACGTGAAATTGTGAAGGATAAATTCTTATTTCAAGGTACACAATTACCAATGATTGACATAGGGCTGTTTGCGGGTTCGATAACAGTAGACGGAGTCACCCGTCGTCCCATTATTTCTGTTCGCGAATCGATTTCTAGTCGTCCTTGAAATCGGCTTGTATAACTACAGAATCGTCCTTACGCAAGTCTCACGGTCGAGTCGTCTTCCCAGGTCAAGTTTTTTAATCACACGAGTTCTGTCCTCATTAGTCTTTCCCCTCACGGTCAGTATCTCAGGAGTGATTAGTTTCGAGTGAGATCAATCAACAATGCATTTGCAAAATTAACGTTCATTCCTCCCTCAAAGGGCTCGAATTTCAAGACATCACGGTAGTGATTAGTACTTAGTCTATTGCTTTGTGAATGCAAGTGCATACTAATTACCGCTAATCTTAATCAATAAACCTTTAGTGGATTAGGAAGTAGTTTGAGGTTAGTCGATTTGCACAAATATTCAAAAGTCGATCCCAAGGCAATTGAGGGTTGAATTGAGTGAGCTTTGCTAATGCTTTGATTGCATTGATTGAATGGTTGAATGTATGAAACCAACACCCATGGGCAAAGGCCGAAGGCAATTCGAAGAGGCGGCGGCCAAATGGAACAGATGGTGGTATTAGGCCAATGTCCAAACCAGCCTTAATTCTTGTAAGTCGAAAATAACTTCTTCTTTTCATGTTATCGGTTCTTCATTCTAAAGAAACAACTTCCAATTTTTAAAAAAATTTAGCTATTCATATGCTTAACCTTGTGAGTTTTAGAGCTTTCAAATGATTTTATTTATTTATAATTGTGTTCATTTTGATCTAAAAGGCCTTCACTCAATTTAGAGTACAAGATGAGGGTTCCAATCCATTCTAAAGGAAAAACTTCCCATTTTAAGAATAGCATATACCGAGTCAAATGCTTCATCTTATAAAGTTTAGAGCTTTCAAATCGTCGAATTTACTTTTAATTGAGTTCATGTTGATTATAACAAGACCTCACAAAGTTTGGAGCACAATTAAGGTCAACAAATCACTCGGGGAACATCGCTATATGGTTGTAAACATATCTACTGATATCTAATTTTTAGTCGATGTGTCGATAAATATAGAAAAATTGGAATTAGGGTCTTTAATCGCAACGAGGCCCACTTTTCGAACAAACAGTGTTGTTTTTCATTTCTTTTCGTTCAGAACGCCATTTTACGTAATTTTCAATTCATCTCCAATAAAAACTTGAAAAGTCAAAATGATTGACTTAATCCTGAGTCAAAAGTTGGCTCGCTGTGCGAAAAGGTCCTAATTCCACTATAACCATCTTAATTTTCGAAAATTTCAAAGATTTGATCAAAAAATCAACATTTTAGTTTAAAGTCAACTAAAGGTTGACTTTTGGTCAAACCTTTAACAAAAAAATAATTATAAATCCTCAAATCACTTCCTTTTAGCTTTAATTTGATTTTGGTATTGAAAATTTTGCGAAAATCGATTAAGAGCATTGTTTTCCGAATTTTTAGATTTTAGGTTCAAAATTAACCAAAAATAAAATTACTTTCATTTTATTCATTATTAGTCAAAGTTCCTCTTACAACAATTGATCTGGAGGTCATTCCAATTCATTTGTTCATTCAATTTTGGAATCGGGTGTGTCGAGACATGATGTGACATCCGGATTTTCATGGACCAAACCCTATGCTACTACAATGACACATTGCCGCATCGCATCGCAATGTAGCAAGATCAACGGACTCGGCACCAACACATGACGTCTTGACAACACCACTTCGTCGTGACATTTTTCTGTGCGGGATTCATCATCGATCAAGCCCCTTTACACGTCTTGGACCCATCATCGGCCCACGAAGGAAGATGGACCGCAGCCCATTCCCCGCCACCGTGTCATGTCGTCAGCCACTGCCACGACGCCATCGCACCACCACCAACCCGGACACGCTCCAGCCCACGTCCACGACCGCAATGTCGTGACTCGACTCGACGCCCCTAATGCCCACGTCTGCTCCATTCATCTTTCCTTTGGACGGCCACGAAACTGAGGTACCTTGACCGGAGTAGTCAAAGGCGGTGGAAGCTTGAAATGCAGCCTAGAATTCAACCACGTTGACCTATAAACGTGGCGCAAAAACTCCACGTTCGGCCATGCAGGGGTGATGGAAATTGAAGTATAAAAACCAGCAACGTCGCTCCCCTTTCTCCTTGAGCAAATGAGGTGGCAAGAGGCGAGCCCCATTTTACCCAAAAACAGCCACGATATTGCCTTGCTCACTAAGCAAATGAGCTGTCCACATGGTAAATTAGAATTTACCATCACCAACCACGTTCAACACCAGGTGTCCTTTCCTTAAGCTGCCCCAAATGAAGAATTCGGACCAATAAACTACAAAGGGCGGTGGAGGACAGTATATAAAAGAAACCAGCCCCTTTCCTCCTCCATTTTCACGACAATTCTTCCCTTTTCACCCCAATATCAGTTCCTCTCATCTTCTTTAGCAAATTTCTCCATTTTGTCCCTCAACCAGAAGCATTGCAGCTCCAATCCATCGCGCCAGAGCCGTGAGCCGCCCACGCTGCTCTCCGTCCGCTCGAGGACACTCGTGCCGCCCATTATTCCGTCAGCAACCGATGTCAACAAGAACTCAAGGCAAGTAGACGTCTCCTAGCCTATGCCACGTTAATGTGTTATTACTCGGTGAAGCCGATTGTCTTGGATTTCCACGATTTCCGTTGACTTTAATTCTCGTTCGTGCCTCCCTCCCATAACTTTCAGAAAATAAACGTGATTAGATTTCTCGAATTTATGACACATTCAGTTCTTGAATAAGTCACAGGCATGCTAATTACTGAAACTGGTGCGTGCGTTAGACCGAATGGTCCGGACTTTGGGTGGGTTTTATGTATGTAGTTGAAGTCAATTCGGTCATGGTCGTACCTACTGTCTTTGTCGATTTTATGCAAGTTTTTATGTTACAAATTTCGTAAGACTTATTTCACGAAAAATGGTTTTCCAAGTGTTGTCTATATCGTATTAAAATATTGTGATTTTTCAAGCTTATTTACCTGGAGATTTTTAACGGTTTCAGAACAGCTTGCAAACTGTTCTCTACAATTTTTTTTGGATTTTTAAGGAAACCTTCCCTTGCAAGTCGTCTTTCAAAGAATTTATCTTTATAAATGAAGTCCAAGCTACTTGTTGATTTAATAATCTTATGATTTATGAGGATCGATTTGTGAATTGAAGGATTTCTCTTGCATTTGCAATGAAGATGACAATTTTTAAATCGAATTATCGAATTGCTGTGCCATGGTATGACTGTAATGGATGCCGTTCGTCCTTGGGACGACGATGCCCCGGGCCTCGAGATGCCTGGAGGGGTTAACATGGGGTCCTTTGGATGGCTAGGGGATGTGCCCTGACAATGATCTCCCAAAGGTCCTCGTGATGTCAGGTGGGGTGCAAGATGCCTGGAGTGTACAATGCGGTGCCCTTTGGATACCTGGGAGGAACGTGGTTCCCCCGGATGCCTTGAGCATAGAGATGCTTGGAGGGGTGTAACACGGTGCCCTTCGGATGCCTGGGGATGTAACAGGGGTCCCCCAAGGTCCTAACGATGCCAAGTGGGGTGCGAGATGCCTGGGGGAGTGTAACATGGTTTTTCCCCCAAAAGATGGTGGCAGCTGAACTTAAACTAGTTTTGAAAATCAATGCTTCTCAAGTTATATTTGCATACTAGTATACCATTTCCGTGAGTTTCCTTTGTCTTTGATTTGAGGATGGTTCTCAGACAAGCTGAATTATTTGGATTTCGTATATTTTATACTGGGGGTTTTCTCGCATGGGTAGTGGCAAATTTACGTAGTATAGTCTAATAGACCTTTACTTACTGAGTTTTATACTCATCATGATTGATCCTTGTCTTTCAGATCTGTAGACATGTCACTCACTCTTGCCTTTTCCATGATCCGATATGGTGCCCTGGTAGGCTTCATATGGCCCCAGACTGTGATTACTGACCCTACATTTCCAAATATCGTCTTTTTCATATTCGTGTGTAATTTGATTGTCAATAGAGAAGTATCGTCATGTAGGACGAAGGCAAGAGGCGTCGGAGTTTTGGGAGAAATTATGAATGCGACTATTGGCGGATTGAGGCCAGGATAAGTGGTGATGTACATGCTAGGGTCAAGGTGGATGATGGTTGCCATCAGGAGTACCGTTTTTGGGATCCCCTAGTGTAACCAACCTTGCCACCCATTCTTATAAATAAAATAATGAAACCAATGAAGGAAATGAAACTGTCAATCATCTAGTTCCGCATGCTTGTGTTATTTGCCTTGGGTTGTCTTAGCTATTTTATGCTTCCGCATACTTAAAAAGTAAATAAAATAATGAAACCAATGAAGGAAATGAAACTGTCAATCATCTAGTTCCGCATGCTTGTGTTATTTGCCTTGGGTTGTCTTAGCTATCATCTAGTTCCGCATGCTTTAGAGGTGACGTACTAGGGCGCCACATGTGAATTGTCATTTGATCCTTTCTTGTGAAATAAATGCGAATTTGGGGTCAAATTTGGAAAATTCAGTTGGGAACTTATCAATTGCATGGATTTAGCTTACTTGAACTCGAGAAAATGGGGACAATAAATGTCGTTGATGTGGTTTGAATGGACCCATTCAATATTAAGGTTTAATTTGATTAATTGAGGTTCAATTTTAACATTGGCCCTCAATTTAATTTTTTACATAAAGGTCGCACATCCATTTTAGTGTCAAATTTAAGTACAATAAGCAATCTAGGGTATGGACAGTTGGACATATTGGTGCCTTACAACATTTTTTGAAGTCAATTTCAATTAATTTGTACTTTAAGGTGGGAAATGGCAAAAATTGTCCTCATTTGAATAGAAATTCCAATTTTTGTGTACCCCTCGCATATATTCTTAATTGTGCATGTTAGAAGGGTAATTAAACCAATAGAGGTTCTTCAAGACATCTTTAATTGGTTTAATTAACCCAATTTCATTAAAATTGGACTGTTTCTCCTCCAATTAGGCCATTTTTGCATCAAATGAGACAAGATCTCCTTTGAAGGACCAAATTGCATAAAATTTAGAAAATTAAAGATTGAACCGTCAAAAGAGGGGCAGCCAAATCAGTCAAATCAATTCAGACCAGTCTGACTAGCTAAACGGCAGAGGTGGCCGGTTCAGCCTTCCGCCGGCCGATTCTTGGGCACTGGTGACCAATTTTTTTTTTTTTTTTTTTTTTTTTGGTCGTAAAAAAAACTTCATTACGAATTAGCATAGTGGTGGACTACAATCATTTCCGAAATCTAAACATAAAATAAGCAAAAGGGAGTGCGGGGGCCTAAAAGCCCAGTTGGTAGGGAGAGTGCCGGTACGGTGGGCCTTTGCTATCCAATCCGCTGCCTTGTTTGTTCCTCTCGGTTCATAAATCAAACTAACATTTTCGAGCTGGGCTAGCATCTCGCGGCAGTCCATTACTATTGACTTGGTAGCCCATGGAATCTCCACCCGGCCCGTTATAGCTTCTACAACTGATAAACTATCACACGTGACCTGCACTTTGAGTTCAGTTGCACTGTTCTGTACTTTCCTCCACCTTCGATCGTGAGTCTCCTTCAGCCAAAGCAGAGTGTGTCGCACAGCTAGGGTTTCAGCCACCGATGCCGAAGGAGCATGGATTGTCTTCGCAAAACCATCTAAAAGGACCCCATCCCTTCCTCTACAAATGGCAGCAATGGATCCCTCCATATCAGAATTACTCCAGGAGGCATCTGTGTTTACTTTCAACGCCCCACAAGGTGGAGGACTCCAGCGTTCCAACGAGAAGGCCAGATCGGCTGCACTTTTTTGGGTATGTTGATTCCATTTTTCGAATAGCTGATTTGTAATGATCGCTTCGCTTACGATTGAGCTGGGTTGTGGTTTTCGCTTTTGAAAAGTCAGGGCATTTCTTGCCTTCCACAAAAACCAGAGGACCCCTGCAAATAAGGCTTTCTCCTGTTCTGAAATTCCAGAAATCAGGTATTCACAGACCCATTTATCGATTCGTGTTATATGCGTAGGGGAAGTATGAATTCCGAGCCTAGGATCTGACCAAACCATTTTTGTCCAGTCGCATAAAGTAAATAAATGCTCCGTGGATTCTGGAAATTGGCCGCAAACAGGGCATAGAGACTCAGGTATGAGCTTTCTTCGATATAAATTGTTTTTAGTAGGAAGGCCTTCATTGCACAAGCACCACATAAAAAACTTAATTCTGGGATGAGTTCTGAGTTTCCAGATTTCTAACCATAATCGTTTTGGAACCTGGTATGAGGGTGAAGCCTGATGATCTGCTTTAGCCAAGTTCAGAGCTCTCAATTTGTTATAAGCACTTTTCACCTTGTAGATGCCTGAATTATTTGCTGTCCATAATAATCTATCTGGCTGTGGATTGAAGCTTAGTGGGGTGGCTAGTATCTCTTGAACTATGTTGCTGTCAAATATTGCATCCAACAGTTGATAATTCCATTCTCGTGAGGTTGGATTAATTAAATCAGCCACCATCTTAGGATCATTCCGATTTGCTGGTCCTCCAATTTTGCCCGACGGTAGCCATCTATCTTCTCGAAGGTTGATGCTTTTCCCATCACCCACCTCCCATTTGATCTCCGGTTGTATCACTTCTCTCCCCATAAGTATACTTTGCCATCCCCAAGATGGCCTGTTACCGTTCTTAGCATTCCAAAAATCTCCGTTAGGGAAATAGAGGCCTTTAAACATTCTGCTCCATAAGGCTTCTGGAGCTTGACATAATCTCCAAGCTTGTTTCCCCAACATGGCCCGATTAAAATCAACAAGATCTTTAAAACCTAATCCCCCTTGGTCCTTTCTTGTCTTCAAGAGGTCCCAGTTTTTCCAATGAATTCCTTTTTGTCTTGCATTTTGTTTCCACCAGAATGTAGAAATTTTCTTTTCTATTGATCTACAAATCGAAGTCGGGATTTTGAAAATAGACATTGCATATTGAGGTAAAGCTTGAACAACCGTTTTGACCAGCACCTCCTTTCCCGCCTTCGATATCAACTGCTCCTTCCACCCGTCCAATTTCCTATCTACTCTTGCTAACAGCCAAGAAAACATTTGTTTTTTTGTTTGCCCCCAATCGGATGGTATACCTAGATACTTCCCAGTTTTCTCAATAATTGGCACTCTTAATTCTCGTTGCAATGTTCATTCTCAATTCTTGAGGACAACTCTTCCCAAAGAAAATACCGATTTATTCAGATTGATGGACTGTCAGGAAGCAAAACAAGAACAATTCGAGTATTTGCAAGATTCTCGAGCCTCTCTAACTGTACCATCCAAGAAGAAGATCGCATCATCTGCAAATAGTAGGTGTGAAAGAGTAGGGCAATTCGGAGTTAGCCTAATTCCTTTTATACTACCATCAATCACTGCTTTCGTCATAAGAGAGGATAAGACATTAGCCACTATTATGAAAAGATAGGGAGATAATGGATCCCCTTGTCTAATCCCTCTTGTGGGGCAAAATTCGTCACAAGATTCCCCATTAACTCTAACACTGAAGCGAACTGATGAGACACAAAATATAACCAGCTTGACCCATTTTTCACAGAATCCCATTTTCATCATACAATCATAAAGAAAATCCCATTCGACCCTATCATATGCTTTCTGCATATCCAATTTCAGTACAGCATGAAATTTCCGCTTTCTTTTTCGACCCTTATCTCGATGCGGGACTTCGAACCATGAAAATATTATCTTGTATTAGACGTCCTTCTACAAACGCACTTTGTTCCGATGATATAATTCGTGGGAGCCAAGGTTTTAATCTGTTTGCCATAACCTTTGCAATAATTTTATAATTGAAATTACAAAGGCTTATGGGTCTGTATTCAGTAATACTTTCAGGATTCACGACTTTAGGGATAAGAGTAATATGGGTCTTGTTCATATTGGGGTCGAAAGTACCTTGAGTAAAGGAGGATTCCACCATTCTGAAAATGTCTTCTTGAATTACAGACCAGTTACTTTGGTAAAATAGGCCATTCAATCCATCAGGCCCTGGTGCCTTAGTCGCTCCCATTTGAAAGACAGCATTCTTCACTTCTTCCCTGGTTACTTGCTGCATTAAAGCTTCATTCATTTCCTCAGTCACAACTAAAGGGCATTGTTCTATTACGGGTTGATAATCTCGTGAACCCACGAGAGGTGTACAAATTTTTATAAAACCCTGTAATGTGCTGTTTCAGAATTATAGGATCCCAACTCCAGTGATTCTCATCAAGCTTTAACATTGAAATCTTGTTGCGTTGTCTTCTTTGAATTGTTGTGGCATGAAAAAACTTGGTGTTTCTATCTCCCCATTTTAGCCAATTAATTCTAGATCTAATGCCCCAATACATCTCTTCTTGCCTCCAAAGTGCTTCAATTTGCGCAACTGTTTGCTTGTATTCCTCCCCGCCTATTGATCCCTCTTCCAAATTCATAAGTTCTATAAGTTTCCCCCGCATTTATCAATCTGTTTTGCTGCATTTTTAAAAGTGTTCGACTCCACCTCCCCAAGTCGGCGAGCGACTTTTTTTGTTTTCCTTACGATATCCAGCTGAGTCCCTTTAACACCTTGCCAAGCATTCTCCACCACTTCTTTATATCCCAGGAGCCTCTATCCAATAAGCTTCAAACCCGAACTGTTTTTGTTTTTTCTTCCCGGTTAAGTCCGAACATAGAACGATTGGACTATGGTCGATCCAATAGCCGGAAAAGCAAAAGCCTCAAAGCATTAGGATATAAAACTCTCCGAGCCTAGGTTACAAAATGCTCGATCAAGTCTCTTCTTCACTAACTCATCCCCATTTCGATTGTTAGTCCAGGTGAAAGCACAACCTTTACTTTCTATGTCCAGAAGAGAGCAGGAGTTTACAAATTCCCGAAACGCCACAATCCTGTACCTCTCTACATCACGTTTACCAGCCTTTTCCCATTGATACAAAACTTCATTAAAATCTCCAACACATAGCCATGGATAGTTATTATAAGCATTCCTAGCTCGCAGAGTATTCCATAGGTTAACTCTTTGTTGAAAGTTTGTTGATGCGTGTAGACAAGAAATCTTCATCATAGTTCCATTATTTGGATCCTGACAAGAAACCTCAATCAATTCATCAGTGCTATACTCCACCTGCACATTCAGTAACTCATCCCATAACAAGGCAAGTCCTCCCGCTGTTCCTACCGGATTAACAACAAAAGAGTATTGGAAATGAAGTCTCTTTTTTATACTATCCACCACATTTTCTCTATTTTTTGTTTCCATCAGAAATACCATATTAGGCTTCTCACGAGCCACTAAGGCTCTAAGATGCTAAACTGTCAAGGGAGAGCCCAGTCCTTGACAGTTCCAGCTTAAAAGTTTCATGTCTTCCTTGGCGGCTTATTAGGGCCAGCCACCAAAGCCCCTTCCTTAACGTCTTCCCACACCTGAATTGGCGCATCCATCAGCTTATCCACATCCACTAGACTAGCTAAAGTTCCCCGTTTTCCATAGGGAGCATAACGTTTCAATTTTTTCGCAGCCTGTTCCTTTGAACCTGCTTTTTTTGATTTTGTTTGCCCAGCCCCTATCTCATAAGCTGTGAAACTATTGTTCTGTTCCTGTGACTGCTGAACTCTCTTCCCCTTGTTTGGTGGAGCAGTTTCCTCCTTCTTTTGATATTCCTCTAGCTGCTGTATTGGTGGATTATATATTACTAAAGCTTGACTATTTGCCATATGGTTGTTTCTGCACAGATCATCACCAGTAGGGGGAATGGGAGTGTCAGGCATCATATCATCCTCCTCCAGAATGGAATCAATATCTCCATAAAAGGTATTCCAACAAGGGCTGAGGTCTTTCACTTCCGCTTTCAACCAAGAACCATATCGCCCTGGGTTATCTTGAGGTAATCCAGACTCCTCATAAGGTATTGTGGGGCAGAAATTTGCATAATGTCCAATACATCCACATGAATAACAAAAGTGTGGTAATCTCTCATATTTAAAGTCGATCCACCATTTTCTACCTCCCACGTGTATAATAGTACCAGTTTTTAGAGGATTTAACAAATTCAGCCTCACTTTTGCTTTTCCAATCTTCCGAGAACTATTATTTCTAGCTTCAATCTTAATTTCCTCCACTGTGCCCAATTTTGCAGCCACCAATCGTATAGAGTCCTCTACTACAGCAGCCCGAGGAAGTCCCAAAAAGTGTACCCAAAATGAATAATGAGTGAAGTCATAACAGTGTTCTGGGACATTGGGATCACCCTCTTGTAACACAAGCAAATTACTGGCAAACGACCAAGGACCCGTTTGTAAAACCTTCTTCCTTTCTTCCTCCGAATTAAAAATAAACACATAAAACCCAGGTTCAATCACCTCACATTTAACATCTTCTAATTTCCATGCTCTCCTCATAGTAGTTAAAAATGCCTGAAAATTAACATGCGGCTTCGAGAATAATTTTCCATAGAGGAGAAATTCACTTTCCTGTTTGTCTGTGGCATCGGTATTGGTGTCCAGCACAGTGACATCGTCTGCTGTCCACAGGTCACCCATCCTCCTGCATAGCGCCATCATCCGGAGATGGTCCTCGTAAGTTTCCTCCATTCGCGGAATTGCAAGCTACAAGAATAATGCGCTGGATTGAAGACCAGGTTTCAAGGGTTGGGGGGATTTGAGCTGGTTGATAACTGTGACAAGCGGGTAGATCCGAAGTGAAGGGAGCTCGTTTTCGTAACTAGGGATTACTGTATTATAGTATGGACTCTCTCCATTCTTGGTAGAAACTCACACAGCGTCATTTCTATAAATAATTTGTGGGATGGAGGAAATAATTTGGATAAAATGGGATCAGGCGATGGTATTAATCTGGGGGGAATAGTAGGGATTCAGCCATTGGCATTGTGGTAAGGTTGGAGAAAATCTAGGGTTTCAAAGGGCAAAACTATCACCTTGGGGATAGAGGAAAGCTCACCCACGGTGAGAGAGAGCGACTAATACTGGTGACCAATGATCAATGGCCCCCTTGTGGCCGATTTTCCCAAACCTATTGATTTTTCAATTTTATGATTTTACCCTGGATTTTTACAAAATCGCTCAATTTAACCCTAAATTCATTAAAGATGCAATTACAACCGTTCATTTCTAATCGCTAAAAACTAACCATTGGCTATGCTATGTCATCAATCCATGGTTAATAGTGATTAATCAATCAAAACTTGCTTAAGGACTAAGTAATTTGGTCTTAGCTTAGGAGACACAATTTGGCCCTTGGATCCAAGCGCCAAAATCGTATCTTACCTTATGTTATATCTTGAATTTTCCCTCCAAACTTAAGAGGAAACTCTCATTTTTTAGATTTGTTTTCTCTCTCCTCCCCCCTCTCTCTACTCGACCAGCTCTTTCTTGCTACCGATTCATTGCCGAACGCCGCCTCTCACCGACACTCACCCGCACGCCAACGATTAGCGGTGTCTACCCTTGCCGATCGTAACCTCTGACGCCGTCTTCCTTTGCCAAAAAGGTTGTCGACCAGCAGCTTTTTCTTTTTGGTCCAGAAACTAGTGTATTCGCCGGCGGTTTCCAATCGTCAATCCGATGATCGGCGGTGGTTTCTTTCCATCCAAAGCTTGCAAGCTCCCTTTCCGATGTCCCTTGGTGCTTGTGGAGGCCGGCAATCCTCCATAGCTCTGGTGATTGGCTCCGATTCAGTCAAACTTACTTCTATCTTTATCTTTTGCTCATTGTTTGCAAAGTTGAGTTTGATCACTAACTTGATCATTTCCTTTCCAAATCTAGACTTCGAATGGGCTCAAATCAGCACTATCTTTGAAGAATGGCATTTGAAGGAGCTTGATTGAACAACAAGGCTTGAAGATCACGAGGCAATATTTTAGAACTTAAATCCGATGAAGCGAGACCGCTCTAGGCGGTTAGGACTATGATTCGACCCCTAGGATACTTTATATGCTTAGAAATGATGATCAATGGATATTTGGATGATTATATAATAGATTTGGATGATGATTGCATGTTTGAACAATTTATGTAGATTCGGATCTCTGTATGCTATCTTCTATGATGGATGATTTGAGGTCATAGATCTCATTTTTTGACTTTGATGCCTCCTAGACTTTCGAAGTACACTCAATGAGCTTCGCTTTGATATATTACATGTCCCGAACAGATGTCGTTTACTACCTGAATTTCACTTTGCAAATTGATGATTTGCTCTGAAAAATCTGCCGAAAACCGATTTTCAGGTTTTTACCCAATGTTAACATTTTTGTTGATTTTTTACTGATTTTTATATTGAGATATAGACTTCTGTTTCTTCATGAAAAATTCTTGAAATGGCGTTAGCTATGACATATATTTTTGCAAGAATTCTTGGAACAAATTTAGTAGGTGAAATCCTTAATTAATCGCCATTAGGTCATTCTGCCTTGATTTCACCCTATTTTAGCATTTTTACTAATTTTGTGCAAATTTTTGTGTAGTAATTTAAAATTCAGTTTCTTCATGAAAATTGTTTGAAATTACCTTGGTCATGACATATATTTTTTCTAAAATTTTTGAGGAATGTTTAATCATGAAAATCCCTAAAAAATCATCTTAAGCTTGCCATGTCTTGTTTGAACCGAAGTCGTGCTTGCCTGGATTTGCATGTGTAAATGAAATTTTTGGACTTTGGAGTCTTCATGATATCGAAGGAAACTTTATCACCTTTCGAATGATGTATGGTATACTTTAATTAGACTTCATTTGATGCATTAATTGCATGGTTATAGTCCAATTTAGAACTGATTTTGGTGTGTTCATGTGTGCACAAGTGGCATTTGCCATTTTTGTGCTAATTTGACCTAAAATTAAAACCCTCTATGATTTAGGAACTTTAAGTTTAGATCTAATTACATGAAATATTTTGGATTATTTTCATTACATCTAGTGATATTCATCCCCATACATGACATGCTCTGCTGCAATTCTTTGCTGATCTATCCTCTCATGGAAAATCTTTTGTTTGAGCTCCTTAGGAGCCAAATCATTGCATGAATCCTTCTAGGCATCCTTAGGGGACATTCCAAGCTTTGAAATAGTGTATTGCATACCTCATTTGAACTTCGTTTATCATGTAAAACCCACTTGCAACTTTGATACTTCGATTCTGGAATTTAATGTGATTTTCATGAATAAGGATTAGTTAATCTACCGGCATACATGAATTTATATAATTTTTTATGTGTTGATTCCGAGTCAAATGTCTTCCTCAAATTTGTTCAATGCATTTAACCCTAAGTCATACCTTAACATCATAATTTTTATGCATCATATAGATAACTTAGCTAACTCCTCTTCATGCATCATATTATGGCGTACGTGATTACGATTGGTGCATGGTGAATGAGCAAAGTGACTTGGTGTTGGTTCACTAATTGTTTAATTGAGTGAAAAACAAGGTCTTTGGGTCTACATGCATGTTTACTTTCAAACTATGTTTCTGATTGTTAAATGTATGTATAGGCGTGATGTATGCACTCGTGAGATTTTTTGGGTGACATATAAAACCCGACCTAGGGGCTTATAGTACTAGTCATTGTGAGTGAATACTAATAATGGCTAATTACCATAAGCCAACCATGTCTATAAATGAATGGGGAAATATTTTGTGGCACGTTGCATGTACAACTTCCAAGGCCGACCCCAAGGCCAATTTGAGTCAATTGATGACTTTCCTTTTGATTTTTCAATGTGTTGTGATTGCCTTTTTGCATTCTTTGATGTTTATTTTCAATGTAATTGAAGTTCTTTCTGTTTATTTTAGCTTTAGGCTAAATTTCGAATAGATTCAAGAGAGTAATCCCAAAGATGATGGAAAGTCAATGTCTAATTCAACCCCTTTCTTTGTAAATGACGATGGTTGATGTCCATTTCGACCCATTCCTTTTGTATCATTCATTCATTACTCAACATATGTCTCTGGTTTTCTCTTGCATTGTATAAAAACCCGACGAGATGTGGGTTTCTTCCTTTCTCCTCTTCTTTTCGTTCTTTTTAGAATTGGATGATTAGATTTTATTTGTTTTCTTTAAAATCTTCTCAAGTGTTTACTTAACATCTTGCAATTTCAGTTTTAATTGTTTTTTTTTTTTGGTAAAAGATAAGTATTATATGATTTTCAACCAACCGACTGTACATGGGGTGAAACCCGGTACCAACACACACTCAACGGGACAACATGTCACTGGAGTGGAGGAGGTGCCAAGTTCGCAACAAAAACCCAACAGGTTACAAAGAAACCAAACAAAATATACAGGAACGGAGAGAGCCGCCCCTCTCACATCTTGTCACGCCCCGACTCTCGAGCTCGCGGCAACCCCATTACCTTGGTCGATTGAAAGCGACGTCCCAGGACCCATCCATGACCATTCATTTTATCTTTCGTTAGCGCAAGCGAAGACGAACCATCCCTAGACAATCAATCAATCAAACAGGGATAGAGGGATGAATAGCAAGAACAACAACAACTACTCAATTATTCAATTTATTGGATTAACCAATGGAGGATCGTTTTCCAAATTACAAGCCCGACAAAAAGGGCCGATCCATCCTCTAAGCCAAACCAAAAAGACTAGGCTAATCCAACAATACACAAAGAACCCTCGGGTTCAACACCACGGTCACTCGGACCCATCGGACTCAGTCTCCGTCGAGTCGATCACTGGAGGAGCGGGGCAGGATCCTCCATTGCGGGTACGCCATTCTAAGGACCTGAAAATGTTTACCACGACGGGTTGAGATAAAATCTCGGCGAGTTCTTCCCTAAGCCCCGGTTAGTACGCCAACTCAACCCGGGGTATCTCTCCGAAACCATCCCTCACTCAACCCCACAATAGACAGCCAAAATCAAACAACGGCCAACAACAGATGGGCAACCAACAATCATACGGTCGGTTCGCATGCAACCTTACCCGGTATGCCATACCCCGCACGTCAAATCTCATACAATACAATCAAGGCACATGGCCGTCGGATGATACTGATTCATCAATCACATGCGAGTCGCGTCACAAGCGATCTCACCGGCCATTGCCACACCCCGCACGACTGTCAACTCATGCGTACGTACCACAAATCATCACGACATTAAGAGCATGCGAATAATCAGAGCATCTCACACAACTTTCTCATGTCTCACATCCACACATATGCTCCGATTATTTCGACCCTCTAGGCCACGGCACAACCTTATGGTTGGCGGTCAACTGGTCGTAAACCATGCATCGTCCTCCCCCGTGAGGCACGGCGACGTCATGGGCTCCCCCACCGACGGCATTCCATAAGGAGCATGGGCCCGGCTCAACCGCGACTCCGCATCGACCACCGTCGGGCGACCCAATGGTCACGGCATAACCCCAATGGGGATTGGCGGTCATCCGGCTCAATCGAGCTATCAACTTTAATCTGACCATGCAACACATCAGCAAACAGTTCATTCTTGTCTTTGCTTTTGCTTGGTCGTGAATGCAACATCGCTCATGCGTTCATGCTCATGCGACATGCCATTTCAGATAACCCGCGCAATATGTCATGCGATCTCACTCGACAATTCCAAAAATCCAAATTCCAACCAACACTCGATCACGCATTTCATCAATATTCACGAGCATAATTAACAATCGGCACTCCAATTAATCACAACAATCAATAGCACATCAAATTCAAACAAAATTTAGCTTTTGGATGAAAAAAAAGTGAATGATAATTATGAACGAATCGTGAAAGTGATCCGTGAACAGTGATTTTTCCGAAATTCAATTAATTAAAACATTTAATCCAGAAATTAAACAAAACATTAATTAAAACAATTAATCAATTCAATTAAATCAAATCATGCTTAATTAATCACACAAATCACATAACCCTCAATTAAGCAATAATTAAGCACAATTAGCAAAATTAAGCTAATCTAATCCTAACCATCTATCTAACCACCTATCTTAGGGCTAATAAACTTAATTAAACTTCCTAAACCAATCTTACCACTAATTAACCCAACCCTAAGCAAGTTTAGGCACTAAATAGGGATTAGGAGCTAAACTCACCCGTTAAGCGGGCCGGCGACACGGACGCGGCGGCGGCGACGAACCCGACACCCGGAGACCTCTACCACGACGATCCAAGGCAGTCCCGGGGCTGAGAACAGCAGCAACAAACTCGAAATCCCTCTGCAACTCTGAAAAACTGACTGCATAGGAGGAAAGTTGCTGACCGGAGTTGAACGGGCTGCCCGGAGCTCCGGCGAGCGACGGGCCAGCGACTGGCGGCACCTGGGGGTCGAGAGGGAACCACTTGTGGTTGGTATGGGTGATGGTTTGGCAGGAAATGGAGAGAAACGGAAGAAAAGGCGGAACAAAGTTGCTGCAGGCGGAATAGTGACGGTCCGGCGACAGCCGGATTCCGGCGGCCGTACAGGATGGTCGACGACTCCGTTCGACGAACGGCCGACGCCATCTGAACGGTTTTCGTCTTCTGAACGCAACGATGGGTGGCACGGGCCGAGATTCCAACGGGAAGGGTATGAACAACTCAGTTTTCGGTGAGAGGTCAGAAACTGAAATTTCAGGAAAGCAAGGGAAGAAGGGGGAGAGAGGGGCTGCGATTTTGGAGAAGATGAAGAGGAGAGAGAGAGTGAAGTGAAGGCTGGAGATAGGCCTCATTAAGGCCATTAATGCTTTCCCCCACTTGCCAAAAAAATGAACTCATCTTCTCTCTCTTCCTTTTGGCTTTTCTTCAAAATATCCAAGGGCATTTTGGTCATTTCCACCTTGCACATTTCCCAATGTGCCCTTGGGCTGAAAATGAAGGGCGGGCCTAGGAAATGGGCTTGAAAATGAATAGGAACGGGCTCGGGAATTTATTGGGCTTGAATCGGCTCGGTTTTAGACAATGGGCTCGGAAGGGTAAAGGGTCGGTTTGGCCCAACGGCTCACTCGCTTGCCTCGGGCCTTCCATGGTGGCTGTCCCACCTTGGGCGTGAGGCCCACACTGTTCTTGCCCGGCCCACATCCTCGTAGGCTCGTTTTCTTGGTCCGAAAATCCCTTTTCCAAATACTCGGCTCAACCGGCAGTGTCGACTGTCTAAGAAGCATCGTCCAAAAGTCCTTCTCGAACATTCCCGAAAATTCGAAGTCCAATATTGGATTCTCATGCCATGTCAATTTCGCCCGAATGCCATTTTGGTGCTTTGCTTTCGATCGACATGCGGCTTCGAGGATTCACGCGTAATCGACTCGTGCCAATTCACGTTCAAGACTTCTCGACACATGGACGTCCTTGACTACATGAAATTGCGAAGGATCGATTCTTATTTCAAAGTACACGATTACCAAGGATCGACATAGGGTCGTTCGCGGGCTCGATAACAGTAAACGGAATCACCCGTCGTCCCATTATACCCTGTCCGCGAATCGACTTCTATTCGTCCCTTAAATCGGCTTGCATGACTACAGGATCGTCCTTACGCAAGTCTCACGGTCGAGTCGTTTTCCCAGGTCAAGTTCTTTAGTCGCATGAGTTCTATCCTCATTAGCCTTTTCAAGGTCGTATCTCGGGAGTGATGGGCCCGAGTGAGATCAACCAACAATGCATCGACGAAATTCACGTTCATTCCTTCCTCAAAAAGGCTCGAATTTCAGGATGTTACACATCTCTAAGCCAAAAATATGATGGTCAAATCCCCAGCAGCGCTGCAGTCTTGTGGTATGAAACTAATATTCACACATGATCACTTCTTTATAATAAATAGTACAAAAACATGAAAAAGACATGCATGATCACCTTTGATAATACCATGACTAATCACTTAATTCTATCTATAGAGATATATTCTAATTTTCGATGTTACAACATAAAGAAATCTTCATTCACAATACATTGTTTTACCCCAGTATTATCATGAACATGCATTGCATTAAAATAGGAATTGTCTTGTAAATCAATTCGAAAAAGACCATCAGACAAAATACCACTTCCAACAATTTCATATTTAAACAACAAACTGAAGGTTGAATCTAAAAAGATAAAAAAATAACCTAAAGATACAAATCTTGAAACTCAAATTAAGTTTCTAAAGAAACTTGTAATAGAAAAGTCATTCTCAAATTCAAAACAAAGTCACTATCGCGAACCACTTTACATGTCTCAATAGCTTCCACATGCGAACACATCTTGTTTCCTAAATTCAATGTTTTGTTCACTTCCCACTGGTTTTCTATGGTTTTGGAACCCTACAAGGATTTCGAAATGTGGATTGTATATCTAAAATCAATCAACCAAGCATTGTGATTCACATCAGTAATATTAGATTTATAACAAACACAAGAGATTATGTTACCTTTCTTCTCGAGTTAGGCCTTAAATTTGACGTGATTCTTCTTGATATGCCTCTTCTTTTTACAGAAGAAACATTTGGATTCCTTCTTATTGTCATTTTGGGGAGTTATTTTACCTTTTCCCTTCTCCTTGCCATGACCTTTAATCTTTCCTTATGTTGTCAAATGAGTACTTTCTCCCAATTCCATAATCAATCTTTCTTCTTCTTGAACACACATGATTGAGTTTATTAATTGACCACTTATTCTTATGTGTATTATAAATGATACTAAAAGGTGCATATTGTTGTGAGAGTGTTCAAAATATAGTACACAAGAAATGATTCAAATATCTCAATTTCAAGGTTTTTTAGCTATGCTATAATGTCCCTCATCTTTATGATGTACTTCGCACACCTCTAATATCGAGGATCATCGAAATAAGCAAGAATACTCTTTCTACGTAAAATTCCATTTATCGGTAGTTCAATCGAGATACCTGAATGGGGCATTAGTTCTTTCTTTCGTTCTTGAATCGATTCGAGTGGAATAAGAAATCGATTTCTTCGCCTTTTGCCAATAAATCAGAATTCTCGTGGAAAGTAGTAGGATATTTAAGATTACAATGAACAATAGATATGATTCGATTAAGTTCTGAATAATCAGGAATCCTAGTGAGCTTCAACAATGAAAAATTTATAATTAAGATAATGGTAGGCGCATTTTCTAAAGTCTCAAACTGCACATCAATTGCCTCCAATAAAGTCTTAGCATTGCTATACTGAGTGACCGAACAACTAATGCTAGGAGATATTCTAGTCCTTATGAACATTGCACCTAGACATTTGGACCACTCTCATTGTTCTTAAAGGGCTATATCAGCTGCTGTGCTCATATTAGTAGGAGTAGCTAGTTCATCTTTCTTTATAGCATAGTCAATGTCCATATACCACAATTGAAGAAACATTAACTTCATCCAAACTTTATAACCTTCACCATTCAATATGAGAATGTCACTCTTAATTTTAGAGAAATTTACGGGATGCAAAATTGCATATCAAACAACCATGCATATATCACAATTTGAGGCACAATTTACATAAATCATATTTTATCAATATAAAACATGTCACAAAATATGAATCATATAATATAAAAATTTCCTGTGGGCTAATTTTTTATTTAAATAGATCCATAATTAATTTGTGAAGAAATTATGAAGAAAATCATAATCAATTACAAAAACACGCGTCGAGACATATTTCTCAAAGAAATTTAGAAAAAATATATGTCATAGATTACATCATATGGAACAACTTTCATAAAGGACGCGACTTGAGAATTCGAACAGAAAAAATCTGTAAGAAATTGGAAAAAATGTAAAAAATTGGCAAAATGCTAAAATTTGGCAGAATGACCTAACGGAGATTTTAAGAGGATTTCACCTACTTAAATTTCTCTAAAAACATTGAGAAAAAAGATATGTGTTGCCAACTCCATTCTGTGCAATGAAGAAATATAAGTCTAGATCTCAACAGAAAAATCAGCAAAAAATGGAGAAAATTGCTAACATCAGGTAAAACATGAAAATCAAGCTTTTGCAACTTTTTTCAGATTTTTTTCTCCGACTTACTTAGAGGAATTAGGTATTAAACAACATCCGTTTGTGGCATATAATATATCAAAAGAAGATATTGACATGCTCTACAAAGATCTAGAAGGTCTTGAAAGCATTTGACGACGTTTAGGAGGTGAAAACTGCCAAAACAGAAAGCCACATGCAAGGGCTAGTGGGATTGAAATAGTTGGGAGTGTAACGTCATATATTTTTCGACCTATTTTGGATTTTATGAGTGTGTATTTCATTAATGCATTGATAGTTGAGTTTCCTCTTAATTGATCACTTACAAGATACTAATCAAACGGGAAATGCTACAAAGGAATTAAGTGTACGCGCGACTAGCAAACTCCACCATAAGTGACGACTCGACCATAAGGATTGACGAGGGTGGAGTAGTCGGTCCCACACAATTACATGACAATCGAGGTCGTCCCTAGATCGAGGAGGGTCAAACGCGGATCAATATTATTTTAACCATATGTTGAGTGAGCATGACTCCTCAAAATCACCCGTTAGTTTGAGACGCACTTAAGTTGCAGTTGATTGACTTAGCCGTGAATTTAATCCAAACTCAATTATTGAACTTTTCGGACATTGGGATTGAATTATAAGATTTTTACCTCATTAATTTTCAAAATTTTTAAGTTGCTCGGGAATGTCAGAAAAGGATTATCAAGTCAAAAATTTAATGACTTAGCACCCTCCTTTGTCCCCATGTGCGCCCCTCTTCTGCCTTCTCTCTCTTTATTATTTTTTTCTTTCACGTGCTTTTCCCCCTTCCTCTGCAGCATGCCCCTGCCTGGCCATCGCTCATCATCCACCCGGCTGTGCTGGAGCTACTGCCGCACCCCTCTCCCTCACGGTTTCCCCCTATGCCAAACGGGTAGCGGTTTCTCGGCTAAGATCCTCCCTTGTACCACCTCGCCTCACCGATCTGGAGGCACTTGCACTTCTGCCTCGCCGTCACTGTCACAACCACAATGCCACCATTGCGAAATGATGGGTTACGATGTTAATCCCTTGATTAGTGTGCTAATCTCATTTAGGGCTAGATTAGTTTAAAGTTAATCGAGATTAGACGGTTAGTTTAGTTTAATAATGGTTAATTTTTATAATCCTGCTTAGTGCTAATTAACCATAGTTTAAGGGTAAACTATGTTAATTATAAGGTTAACTTTAATTTAATTATTTAATTATATTTAATTATTTTTGGAAATAATTAATTGTTGTTTAATAATTGTTAGTGTTAATAAATTATTGTTCGTAATAATTAATTACGATTAATTATTTATTGATAATTAATTATTCAATTTAAATTAATTTTGATAATTTCTCTTGTGTAAATTAATTAATTTTTATAAAAATTAATTATGTAAAATCGGACCTTCATGAATATTTAAATGCTGGATTATTGTATTGGAATTATTTGTGGATATTATGTGGGACATTAGCTGCGTTTTATGTGGACTTTATGCATGTTTTGTGTGGATTGAGGTGTGCATGTCCGAAAATTAAATTAATTGAACAATCTGTGATACTTGTGTGGACATGTTAATAGAATCCATCACCCAACGGAAGGTTGGGTGGCGATGCTCGATTTATTGAACGCCCAGCGGAAGTCCGAAAGCCGTGTCACGATAAAGGCCAAATCGATGCTTTGTTTAGGAATGCCGTTTGTGGCGGAAGATTCAGACGACGTCATACCCAACAAAGTGGGATGGTACCCGGTCATATCGGAAGACTATCAGCATGATCATTGGCAGTGACCCGAGAGGTCATAATAATTGGAGCACACCTAATTGTTGTGTGCATGAGATGTTATATTGTATTATGATTATGTGGTTGCCCTGTTCATTTATGTCTCGGCACATGTGATTGGTATCATGCGGGGTATGTACAAAGCAACGAGGTAAGGTTGCTTGTGAATCGACTCAATTGTAGTTGCTATGATAGTTTTATTTGTTAAGTACCCCGAAGTGAATTAGTACCCTAACCGAGGCTCAGCGTTTTGACCCACCGAGATTTTTATCTCATTAATTGTTGTCAAACTTTTCAGGCCACTGATGGACGTGCCTAGCTATTGACTTTTTGGATTGACCAAGCCTTAACCCCTAAGGGATGAAGTAAATTGACCCCTTTGCCCCTTATATCTTTATGACGGCTATTGGAACGATACCTAGTTGTAGGATTGTACATGTACCTATTCCCAAGGGTTAATCTAATAGTTAAACAAAATGACAAGGCCGATTTTGTGATGTTTGTCTTTCTGACTATCCTTGTTGTTATTGATCGAGTGTTTGAAGTTTCATCTTCCCTATTCGTATAATTAAAAGATAAAAATAATAGTTGGCGATGTGTTACGGGACGTTGTACTCATGTGACCACAAGTGAATAGGGGTTGTCATGTGCTCGAGAGTCGGGCGTGACGTGAGAGAGATGGCTCATACTTGTCTCATCATGTTTTCAATCGAGATCTCTGATCGAGTTGTCCATAGAGCAAACGGTTTGTCGAGAAGAACTCATCACCAAATTAAGAGCAGGAATTAGGACTAAGAAAATTAAAGAGTTAAAAACAACACAAGCACTTTTACAACAGACAAACTGAAATTACATCGTCATCAAATAAGAAGACTTTAATCACGCCCACGGCACAATGAGAAGGAGCTCTCAGCTCTCTCTAATTTATTTCTAGTACAGTACAGACTTGCACACACAAATGACATATTAATGCAAATGGACGAACTCTGACTCATGAAAGTGCGTAGTCCTCCTCTGTGTTCTTCGAGGATACATTATCAGCTCCATGATGATGCAGTCAATTACATCACTTATTATACCGACTTTGTGGAGCTGTGGTACTAGCTTTGTGTTTTTCTTAACATGGACAATGACCCTGCAGTCAAGAGGGGAACTTTTACACATTCTTTATCAGCATGATCAGTTATGCCACCCATGTTCTCGTTTTGATTGACCCGGATGATGCATACAAGCGAGCCTCTCAAGCTTTTCCTCATATTCCTCAATTTTCTTTTGCAGAAGCTTGTTTTCCCTGATCAGTAAGCTTCCGAGGATGTTGTGGTCATAGGTCAATACCGCCCACTCGTTCCAATCGCCAAGGGGCTCTTTCATGTGCAACAACTTGAGGTTGTTCTCCTCCAACTTTGGTTGAAGGTGGATTTTCCCTCTTATGGCTGCTAAGTAGCTCTCCGCGGCCATGATCTTTTTGGAGGTTGAACTTCTCTCGTTGCTCTTCCGCGTGGACAAGTTCTGTATTTGAAAGATCAAGGAACACAGATACTCATCAAACTTTAAAGATTACAACAACACTATTGGATATAGTGAATAATACTGTTGAATTCAATGTCCGAGGAAAGATATGATGGACAGAAGAGAGTGAAGAATCTTACTCTTACCTTTGCAGGCTTCGGTGCTCTCTCTCTAGCCCTCGGGCCCTCCTATTTATAGATGTGGGAGAGGACTTGCATGTACCTGAGCACAAGATGATAAATCTCGGTAGGCAGAATTTAACTAGCTGTTTTTGCACTTAATTTTAATATGATATGAAAGTTAGAGGTCTTGTGTTCAATTCCTCACACCCTCTCATCCATTTATGAGTTTCCCTTTCATTGTACCGTTGGGCTTCAACAATTCTTTTGCCCAAACAAATTCGACGCGCTTAAGGTTTATTTCATCAAATCGGCTTTTGCATGAGGACTGGACTCAGCCACAAAATTTCCTCAACTTGTTGCCCTTATCATGAGGTCCATGGTTACACATAATTCTGAGCTAAAACGGATCACTTGAATGTCACTTTTAAAAAGAAAAATGATTATCTAAGTGCCAACTCTGATATGGTTATATTTTATTAATTAGTTAGTTTTATATGGCTTGCCAGCTTGTCTAGTCAACGTTGTTGACACCTAAATTTTGACTAAGTATTATAATTTAAATTGCCTAGAAAATTAGGGACTAATCTGGCCCTAACAAAAAGGATTTTTGCATCACCTAAGTACTAATATTAGTTACATTTACTAAATTTGTTTTCCCTTATTTTCGAGTAAAAAAAAAGAAATGAAAAATTAAAAAAAAGAGGTAGGCCCATGGGAGTTGAGGCGAAGCCCAGCCCCCTTTCCTTTCTCATTTCTCCCTGACACGGGCCTTAGGCCCATTTCCCTTTTGATTTTCCCTTGGCCCGGCCCTCTCCATCTTCTTCTTCTTCCCTTCTTCTTCTTCCCTGCACGCGAGAAGTAGGAGAGTAGAGCGGAGGACGGAGGATAAGGTAGCCGGCGACGGATGGGGACGTCTCGCAGGCGCCATCAATGCCGCCGAACGAAGCAGCACGATATTCGGCGAGAAACCCGGACGGAAGGGACGTCTTGGCGGAAGCTTTTAATGCGGAGTAGAGAGGAGCCGATGGGACGTCGGTTCGGCCAAGAGGGAGGCCGGTCGCGTACCGCCGACCGGCAGCCAAACCCTCCGTCGACCGGGTCCTCCTCGGCCTATAAATAGAGGCGAGCGGAAGCAGCTTCAAGGGAGCAGAAATCCGAGAGAGAAAAAAAACAGAGAAGAGAGAGAGCTGTGAGGAAAAGAAAAAATTGAGAGAGACCCGAGGGAATAGAAAGGAAGGATCGTCTAAGCCTCCGGTGATCACCGGCAGCCTCCCTTCTCGAGCCGACAGGTGGGTGTTGCTCTGTATTTCATTTTCTGCGTTCGTTTGTTCAAGTTCGGGGTCGGCGCCCGAGGATCTCGACTCCGGGATGTGCGAGGCGAGACGGATGCAGTTCGGTTTCCGAGCTCATCCGCCGTCCGACGCCACGAGCCGCGTAGGGAAACCTTCGCCGACCCCACCGAGTCGTTGCACGTGTCGCCGTCGCCGGTTTCGCCTCATCGTCTGTCCCAGTCATGCACGTCGTCTGTCGCCCCTCCCCCTTTCGGCTGCCTTCAGCCTTTGCCGAGGAGGAGGCCCTCTTGACCGGTGCCCGCTAACGGTGTTCGCCGCCTTGTCACGACCGGTCGGTCTTGGACTGACCAGCCACTCCACGCAGCCGGCGACGCCGTCTAGGTAAGTCCTCGGCGGGGCGGAGGTAAGGAGGCGACGCCGGACGCCGTCGTCTCGATCGCCGCGGGTGAGCCGCAGTGAAGAGGAAACCGGGTCGGCCCGCGGGTTCACCCGACCCGGTTCGTTTTGTCATTGGGCTAGGGTTTTTTTTTTTTTCTTTAATGGGCCATAAGTTAATAGTGGGCTGGTTTTTTTAATTAAAAGATGGGCTTAGCTTTGTTTTGGGCTCAAAGTGTTTTATTAAAAATATTGGGCTGAGTCCATGTCTCGGCTGATGGTGGACGATCCGGGTTGAGCCCGACACTGGGAATCCGGCCGGTTCCTTTTAATATTATAATAATATTTTAAAATTTTTTTTTTAAGAAATTCGAAAAAATATATATTTTTTTAAAATCCGAAAAATAGTTTATAATTTCTAAAAATATAAGAAAACCCAAAAATATGTTTTATAGTTTCCAAAAATACCAAAAAATCCAGAAATGTTTTATATTTTTCCAAAAAATCAGAAAAACCCAAAAAAAATATTTATATTTCAGAAAAAAGCCGAAAAAAAATACTTTTTTCACAAATGCAAAACCCCTTGAAAAAATTCAAAAAAAATACCAAGCCTGAAAGGTTTAAACAAGATTAGGTACCGGAAGGGCATTAGTGATTAACTAGTGTAATCAAGTCTCCGATCCTAGTTTTACGGTTTCGCATGAGTAAAATATTTCTCCCAATATTTTACTTGGGTTTCTAATCGACCCACCCCAAATTGATTAGTGGCGACTCCTTTTTAAATGAAATTGAATTACAGGTTAAAAATTCAAACCTTAAGTCGTGAATTGGTGGGCTTGGGAGAGCCCTGGCTAAAGCCCTGATGAATGGCGTTTAGCCGAGCCATTAGCCTCCCGGGACGCGAGAGGGAGGTCGCGACAGCTTGGCGACTCCGCTGGGGACATTTTTTTTGTGGACTTAGGCCATTTTGTCTTGTTTAATTGTTTCCCTAACTTGGGTATTTTATTTTTGTGCAGGTATATTAATTTTGTTGAAATTAATTTTTGTGTATAAATTATTGTGCATGCTTTAAATGTTTTAGCACTACACTGTGACACACACAACCCTGCCGCCGGACCTGGGCCGCCATAGGATATTTTAGGATGGTGTTAAGAAAGATACGGCCTTGAACGCGAGATCGCGATGTAGGGGCTGCCTTTCTTTTCCCCGAAATTTTAGGTAGAGCCGAGGTTGAGAGAATTTGGCACGAACGCGAGACTGCGTCAGTCAGATTACTTCTTAACCTCATTATACATTTCCAGTTAGAAATCGAACCACACGTATCATCCGCATGTCTATGTGTTTACTGTGATCTTTGAAAGTGAAGTAATTTCTTAACCTTTTTTATTTGGTTATGTATTTACGTTTTTGGACCCATGGCAACTCAGGTCGATCGCTTAGGTCACTTATTTCATATGCGATGGGTAGGCATGATGTCCAGTTCATTCCTACTCCCAAGAAAGAGCTCCTCCGTTGGTGGGACCAGTTAGATCAGCCTGCTCAAAAACATGTTGAAGCAAGAATCGGCCGCCTCCTCCCACTGCTCCAGATTAGTATCCATTCTGGCATCATGCAAGCGATCCCACATTTCTGGTGTCCCGAGACGTCCACTTTCATATTCGGAAAATTTGAGTTGACCCCAACCCTAGGGGAATATAGCCTCGCCATTGGAATGCCTCTTGGAAACGAGCTCGTTAGGCCACCAACAAACATTGACCCTGTGATTCGGCTAGCACGGTTTTTAAGAATCGTAACTCCAACAGTAAGAGGAGTAGTTCAGGCTAATGAGTATGCTTGCCCGCTATCCTTTTTGGTCGAGTGTTTTGAAAAGCAACCCATGGCTCAAAAATGCAAAATATTTGTCTTAGCCTTCTTTGGGTTCGTTGTTTTTCCACACCAAAAAAATGCCATCGATCCTTCCGTGGCCTGGGTAGTCAATCAAGTCAATTTCGGGCTAAATTATGTAGGCATGGTTTTGGCTGAAACCTTTTTGTCCCTTAATCGTTTCAAAGAAAATACGGAAAAAATCATGAGGGCTGCCCCAGAAATTTTACAAGTATGGTTCTTCTCTCATATCAGAGGATTTGGGCACCTCATGCAGATTTTAGAAATCAATGATTTCAGGCATCCACTACAAAGATTTCAAATTTTAGAAAAATACTCCCCTAATAAGAAATACTCTTGCTGGATTAAACTCTTAAAGAACCCCTTTCCAAAGGCATTCCTATGGCAGACTAAGTGGTTCAGGGAGGGAGAAGCTCGCTTTGCACTAGAATATCACGACCCAATCCCGTTGCTTGGTCTCTCGGGGGCCACTTCGTATTACCCATACAGAGTGGCTCGCCAATACAGGGCCCTCCAAGAAATCCCGCCTCCACTCAAGCCTGGCCTATTTCGGGTCCTCTTCACTCGCAAAGGCTATGATTACATGAATGAGATTCGCATCATCAAGGATGCATGGAGCAAATGCCACCTTGAAAAGATTATCGCGCCTAGAAGACTACGAGATTTCGGAGAAAGCTCATCATGCCTCTACATTCTACATTCTCAACCATCGAATCTCCGACAACTTGCGACCAATAATCCCGGATGTGACAGATAAACTAGCACAACAAGAGCGGATTGAGTCTCTTGAGAAGAGTTTGGAAATGAGCAGGACAAGTATTTCGAAGCTAGTTCGAGAGAACAAACGGCTTCGAGCTTCCCATCGCATATAGAATAAGAGACCTCGTACTTTAAATATGAGTGTGGATGTTTAGGAGTGTGTTGTTTGTTATCTTTTGCGTTTATTTTTCTGCCTAAAGAATCCTTTTTGTAATCCTCTGTGGATAAATAAAAATGACTGGACCCTTGCCATGGGCCAATATTATGTCTACTTCCCCCACTCACATTTATCTCATTTATGTACACGACAGGTTGTAATGGCTGAAGAGAATGTACCAAGCTGTATCACGATGATGGAGAACGAAATGAAACAAGTTTTTAATGTACTCCAGCAACTCTCAAAGCAGATGGATTCCATCCAAAGCAAACTCACTCCCGCTCCGCCTGCGATCGAAGTATTATTGCCCCGGCCATCTCGCGTGGATGGCCAAGGTGGAGAGATTGAAGATGATATGCCTCCATTAGAGGACGAATCGCCTCCAATTGCAATGGAAAAAGTCAAGCCGACGAACGCACCGACAACAGAGCACGATAAGCGTTTCACAAAGCTGGAGGAAAAACTCCGGTTGCTGCAAGTGTCGCAAAGTTCACCTCCATTGGATCTATCCGTTTACGCTAAGGTTAATGTGCCCAAAAAGTTTAAGATGCCGGAATTCGAGAAATATGACGGTACCTCTTGCCCAAAGACTCACCTGCACATGTACCATGTACGGATGACACAATATGTCAGCAACGAACCTCTCATGATCCAATCGTTCCAAGCGAGCCTAATGGGCTCGCCTGGCGGTACATCAAAAAGAGCGTGAACCTCATCGAGACTTGGAGTGAAGTGGCTGACGCATTCAACAAGCAATACAAATTCAACCTCGACATCACCCCCTCTCGTGAGGATCTGGAACGCGTTGAGAAGAAGAAAACAGAGTCATTCAAAGAATATGCAGCAAGATGGAGGAACTTGGCGGGGTAAATCACGCTAGAGCCCACTGACAATGAGTTGATGAAACTCTTCTTCAAGACTCTTCCCCGTGAATTCCGAGCACAAATGGCCGGCTCAACTGCGGACACCTTTAGCCAACTCATCCCCGTAGGAGAACGAATTGAAATTGGACTGAGGGATGGTTGGTTCACAGAGCCCACTATTGTCACTAATAAAAGGTTCAGCATGAAGAAAGATAAAGACCCTTCTGTAGATGTCAATGCGGCCTATTTGCGATCACAAGTCATCCCCGAGCGGTACGAGATAGGCGGAGGACAGCGGCGAGCTATCGGTCGTCAACCTTACCAGCGCTATAACAACAAGAGACAATTCACCTCTCTTCCCGGGTCCCCATCGCAAGTACTGGCAATCCTCCGAAAGAAGAACCTACTTTCGGCCGAGCTTAAGCAACCCAACGCTGGAAGTTTCGCCAACTATGACCCGTCCAAAAAGTGCGATTACCACACGGGTGAAATAGGGTACTCGACTGATAAGTGCTTCGCCCTTAAAAATCGAATCCAGAACCTGTTAGATACTAAAGCCTTCTCCTTCCAGACTGCCAAACCAAATGTCCAGAACAATCCACTCCCTGATCACACAGAAAAAGTAAATGTTGTATTCGGTTTCGACGCCGGCCAAATCAAGAATGTCAAAGCACGCACTACCGAGGTCTATCAAGGGCTGGTAAAGGCTGGGTATTATTCGAGCGACGAAGTGCTGTCCTTAGCAACAATGAAAGAAAGGGTGTCAAAAATGGCGGAGGCCGGAATGATTGTTTACGCCAACCACACTGGTATAGTCTCTACTATCTCACAGGTCATCCTCGATTGGGACGAAGAGCTTGCTTTGCACTAAGCATGGGAACAAATAAGATGGATTCCACCTCATCGAAGACATCCTTGGTAGAAAAGAGGCCAATGCCCAAACGTCGGCGCGAAGAGCACATAATTATCGAAATTCCCCAACCTTATAATTATGATGGTGACAACGCAGTCCCTTGGTCCTACGATCTTGGTGTCGGCCTAGTCACAAGGTATGGGCGGACCTATGCCCAGGCCAATGCACAGCCTGCCAAGCCCGTCACTGATGAAGAAGCCAAAGAGTTCTTGGCTGTGATCAAAGCTAGTGAGTATAATGTGGTGGATCAGTTGCGGAAACTACCAGCTCAAATCTCTATATTAGAGTTGCTTCAGACGTCTGTCAAGCACCAGAAATCCCTGATGAAAGTATTAAGTGGAGTACATGTCCCCGAAACAATCGAGCATGACAAACTTGAGGAATTTGTCGGGGCCATCCTTTTGAAAGACCAAGTGCCGTTTTCTGATGAAGAAATTCCAGAGGAGGGTAGAGGACACACCAAGGGTCTCTATATATCAGTTAAGTGCGATGCTTCCCACGTCGCTCAAGTATTGATCGACAATGGGTCCGCCCTCAACATATGCCCACTAGCGACGCTACGGCGCCTTAAAATAGATGCATCCGGATCCAAACCTCCAAGACATCCGTTCGGGCCTTTGATGGGACAAGGAAGGAGACGGTGGGAGAAATAGATCTTGATGTCCAAATAGGTCCAACTATATTTAAAATCTTATTTCAGGTAATGAACATCCCCACTGCATTCAACTTCCTCCTTGGTCGCCCGTGGATCCATGTTGCTGGAGCAGTACCCTCAAGCCTCCACCAAAGCGTGAAGTTCGTGGTTGAAGGAAAGTTGGTCACGATCTATGGAGAGGAAGACCATCGCATCTATCATGAGACAGTCATCCCCTACATTGAGCCTGATTGCAAAAAAGAATCTAGTTATCAGTCACTCGAACTTGTGTCCACTATACACGAGTCTCGAGGAATTCCATCCCGTGTCCCTAAAATATCAGGCGCTGCACTCATGGTAGGAAAGATCATGGTCGGATATGGCTTTACCCCTGGCCAAGGACTCGGCAGGGAGGGACAAGGTTCCAAAAACCCATCGAAGCAGCAAAGAGACACCGCACCATCGGTCTAGGATACTGCAAAGGAAAAGAACAACACCCAAAGGGAAAAGGGCCGATCTTGTACTCCGCGTCTCGAAGAGACTTTCCAGTCTGCTAAGATGATGCATGAGGAGGAAGGAATAATTAGCGTCGCGAGACAATCCCATCATGAATACTCTGACCCTCTTAATGTTGGCCAAGGGGATGTCACGCAGCAAGTACTCATAGAAGAAAAGGATATAGCCACCATGTTCGCAGACCTTTTTGTAGGTGTCATCGAGGGAGAACCATTAGAGGTGGCGGACAATAACTTTTCGTTCGGACAGCTTCAGCGCCAGATTGATGAATTGCACAATACGGTACACCACATGACAGAAACTTTTGCTCAAGCCGCTCAAGCATTCCTCTCTTATCACAATCAGGGGTCGATGATGGGAATGAACGAAGAAAACCCAACTGACGTAATATGGCAGGGGGCTCGTTTGCCTTTACCCCTAGGGAATGTACGACCATATTCGCCACTTCCTAAATCAATTACCGTAATTTTCCCTGTCCTCCTGAAACATGGACTGATTAGTAGGGAGCCAGAGCGCCTTACCCCTGAGTATTTTCTAGACCACAATCCATCCAAATTCTGTGACTATCATTCGGGAGAACTAGGGCACTCACTAGATGATTGCACAATTCTCAAAGACAAAGTTCAAGATCTCTTGGATGCTGGGGCATTCACATTTCGCTCGCCGTGGCTATGTAATGGTCGGGATGACCTCCTAGTAGCACCTAGCATCCGTACCATGTTCCCCGAACACACTGAGAAGACACATGGGGAAGGCGCAGTCATAGACACCTTAGGTCAACCAAGTGGCAAATTTGACTATTATGTTAACTACTCGACCCCCCGATATCTCTATAATAACTATCAGGACATCGTTCCCGATGAGTGGGGGAGCATGGAGGATCTGACAATCGCAAAGCAAGGAGCATCTGGAGATGCGACGGATGACTGGTTCGAAGACTTCTTCGTAGGCGCTATCAATGAAGGACCGTCGGAAGGGATGGGTGTAGGCCGCCCGAGTAGAACCTCTTTCAATTCCCTTACATAATCCCCCACATGCGGGAGCCTTTCCATTTTCCTTTCTTTCGGCTTGTTTTTTTTTGTTTTTTGGACGTCATTCCCACTAGAGGAATCGAGTTTTGAAAACCTACCTTTGTAAATCCATCTACCGCTTGATCAATAAAACTTTTGAGGGTATGAGGAAGTACACCAAAGCGGCCCGTTGATGATATTTAGCCATATGAATGAAAGAAGAAATCGAGGCCCGGGCCTCCTCATACCCATCCACTTTGAGTTTTAAAAAAAAAAAAATCATTTTAAAAATAGAAAAAGCAGAATAACATCCATGCCTATGGCATTGTTCGTCCCTCTAATTTACCTGCTTCTTGCCACAGATGTGATCTCACGGTATGCAAGGGTATGGGAACGGTCCAAACCAACATTATAACTAGCCATGACAGCAATTCTGATGAGTCAGATGACGATTCCGAGGAAATCCAACAGAGCTGGGAACAACATGAAGAAACAAAACCCCCCACCACCGAGGACACCATCACTATCAATTTGAGCAACACAGAAGAGCCAAGAGAAGTAAAGATTGGTGCTAACCTTCCTGAAGAAGAAGCTGCACGCCTAACTATCCTCTTAAAGGAATATAAAGACATATTCGCATGGTCCTATGCCGACATGCCGGGCCTCAATCCAATGATCGTGGAACATAGCCTACCAACCAACTCTGACATCGCCCCCAAGAAGCAAAGGTTGAGAAGAACCAAGCCAGAGTTGTCAAAAAAGATCGAAGAGGAGGTAATGAAGCTCTTAGAGGTAGGCTTCATTGAAGTCTCACGTATCTCGATTGGGTAGCAAATATCATGCCAGTAAAAAAGAAAGATGGCCGAATTCGAGTTTGCGTCGACTATCGCGACTTGAACAAAGCCAGCCCGAAAGACGATTTCCCATTACCACACATAGATGTTCTTGTGGATAGCACGACGGGTTTCGAATTATTCTCTTTCATGGATGGATTCTCAGGATACAACTAGATAAGGATGAAAGAAGATGACAAAGAGAAAACAGCATTCATCACCCCGTGGGGGACATTTCACTATAAGGTCATGCCTTTTGGCTTGAAAAACGCCGGTGCAACCTATCAACGTGCCATGGTTGCTCTTTTCCATGATATGATGCACAAAGAAATCGAAGTATACGTCGATGACATGATTGCCAAGACCAGACAGGGGGAGGACCATGTGAAAGCCTTAGAAAAACTGTTCGATCGACTTTGCCAGTATAAGCTGCGTCTAAACCCAGCAAAATGCGTGTTCGGGACAACTTCTGGGAAGTTGCTTGGGTTTATTGTAAGTCAGAAGGGGATAGAAGTGGACCTATCAAAAACCAAGGCAATACTTGAACTACAGCCCCCATCGACTGTGAAAGAGGTCCGAAGCCTTTTAGGGAGATTGAATTACATTGCGCGGTTCATATCCCAACTCTCGAAAGCGCAAAACCCTTCTTTAAGCTTCTCAGAAAGGACGCACGAATCGAATGGGATGATGATTGTCGATTGGCATTCGATAGACTAAAACGGTATTTAATGGACCCTCCAATTCTGGTTCCTCCAATCCCAGGCCACCCATTAATCCTATACCTCACCATTAATAGCGAATCCTTAGGCGCTATGCTAGCGCAGAAAGGACCAGACGACGGGAAGGAACGAGCCGTTTACTACTTGAGTAAAAAATTCACCACATCGGAGTAGAACTATTCCGAATCCGAAAGAACCTGCGCTGCATTGGTATGGGTGCTGCATAGACTCCGGCAATATACCTTACATCACCAAATGTTTCTCGTGACTGAAAATGACCCGATCAGGTACTTGCTCAATCGGCCAGCCTTGGTGGGAAGGTTGGCCAAATGGCAAATCCTAATTTCAGAATTCGACATCCAAACAACGTCACAAAAATCAGTCAAAGGCCGAGTGAGCGCCGATATGTTAGCTGAATGCCCAAGGGGAATGTGTGAAGACAATCCATTAGATGATCGCATCACGTCAGTGGAGGAAAACACGTGGACTATGTTCTTTGACGGGGCTGTAAACTTGTCTGGGTCTGGCACCGGAGCAGTCCTGATATCTCCAGAGGGACAATATTATCCCGTGGCTGCAAAGTTGGTATTTCCTTGCACCAACAATATAGCTGAGTACGAAGCATGTATCCTCGGCCTACAAGCGGCTATCGAGATGGGAGTGACAAAACTAAAAGTGTTTGGTGACTCTGCACTAATTATCCTTCAAACTGTGGGTAAATGGAGAACAAGAGATGCCAAGCTTGTACCATATCACGACTATCTCGAGGAATTGATAGCAGAATTCAAAACAATCTCGTTCGAATAACTGTCCAGGTCTCGTAACCAGTTTGCCGACGCACTAGCCACATTATCATCTATGTTACAGGTGACTGACGGGTTAGAGGTAGAACCACTGAAAATTGAAGTCCTGGTAAAAAAGGCCCACTGCATGGCTGTGATTGAAGAGCCCGATGGAAAACCCTGGTACTATGATATCATGAGGTACCTCCACAAGCATGAATTCCCTGAAGGAAGTACTCTCACTGATCAAAAGTACATAAGGAAAACGGCTTCAAAATTTTTCATCAGTGGTGAACAATTGTACAAAAGGTCTTATGATTCAATCCTATTGAGGTGTGTAGGTGCAACTGAAGCCACGCGAATAATGCAAGAAGTACATGAGGGAGCATGCGGCCCACACATGAATGGGCACATGCTAGCCAAAAAGATAATGAGGTTGGGTTATTATTGGCTCCCCTTAGAAAGTGACTGCTCTCAGCACGTGCGAAGCTGTCATCGTTGCCAAATTCATGGTGACAGAATAAATGTCCCTCCAACCGAGTTACACCAACTAGCAGAACCATGGCCATTTTCTATGTGGGGGATCGACATGATCGGTCCAATCAATCCCAAGGCATCAAATGGACACCGGTTCATCTTGGTTGCAATCGATTACTTCTCAAAATGGATTGAAGCTGCGTCATATACAAATGTCACCGCACGAAGCGTGGCAAAGTTCATTAGGCGCGATATAATCACCCGTTATGGCATACCTGAAGCCATCGTCACCGACAACGGGTCTAATTTGAACAACAAATTGGTCGACCAACTATTTAGCAAGTTCAAGATCTGGCACCTAAACTCGTCCCCCTACCGCCCCCAGATGAATGGGGCTGTGGAAGCGGCCAACAAGAACATCAAGAAAATCCTAGCCAAAACGGCCGAAAACTACCGCGATTGGCATGATAGGCTACCCTTCGCACTAATGGCATATCGAACATCGATTCGAACTTCTACTGGGGCAACCCCTTTTTCTCTGGTTTACGGCATGGAGGCAGTCCTGCCCGTAGAAGTGGAAATCCCCTCCCTATGAGTCCTTTCTCAAGCAAGTTTGACAGAAGCAGAGTGGATGCAACAAAGGCTTGAGCAGCTGAACATGATCGATGAGAAACGACTGAAGGCTCTTTGTCATGGCCAGTGTTATCAACAAAGGGTAGCTCGGTCATTCAATCAAAAGGTTCGGCATAGATGCTTTGAGGTAAATGAGCTGGTCTTGGGGAAGACATTACCAATCTTTCCGGAGCCTGGAGGCAAGTTTGCCCCGAGTTACAAAGGTCCCTACGTAATAAAGAAGGTGCTCCCCGGAGGAACCTTGTTCCTGATTGAAATGGACGGCCGTGAGTTCTCCAAACCAGTCAATTGCGACGCTGTAAAAAAGTATTATCCTTGAGAGTTCCTCTACATTCTGTCGAGAGGGGCTTAAATGTTCAGTATTTAGCATTGCTAAACATTTCCCTGATGAATGAAAATGCCAATGCACGTCTCATATGAATGACAGTTTCTACATGATCGTTTCACCTCAAAATAGAGTTATTTAGCAAAGAAAATTTAAAATGAAAAAGAAGGGAGGAGAGTGCATTAGAATTACTTACTTCGTGTCTCAAGATACCTCCTCTTGACTTAGCATGATAAAGAGGGTTTTTGAAACTGGCGCATGAGAACCCAAAGATCTAGACTCGTTAGATTTGGGAACGCCTCTTTCAAGAAAACAGGGGTGAACAAGAACAAAAGACAGGGCGTAATGGTTATTTTCGGGATCGAGCATTATAACTTCATAGGCGGGACGTTCAACTTCGGCAAATCGGGAAACATGGAAAATGAACTCCTTCACTTCCCCCTTTGAATTGGCTACTGTCAACAGGGAGAAAATCCAGACAATTGAGGAAATTTCTAACCATCTGTTCCAGATGATAACTTTCGTTCCAGACACATGCTCTGCGAAAAAGTGATTACTGACAGAAAATTGGAGGTTTTGATTGTCCATCTCAGATTCCATAGAAGCTTGAGGTACATGACCTTGCCCAACACTACTGATGTCCAACAACGAGAGAGGAAAGATTTCCACAGAAGAAAGGCGTTGAGGATGGATCGACCATCGCTGGCTATTCGTCTAGGGCCATGGGCAAAGAGGGCTAACTAAAATGAAGTGCCAAGGCGTGGGAGGATCATGGCAATCATCAACATTCAAGATATACCAATAAGTCATCAAATGCAAATTTTGCAAAAGGGTAACTTGGTATTGTTTCCAATACCTCGCTCTAACTTCATTCCTAATACATTTTCCCTATTTTGACAAGAAGCATCAGCGTTCAAAAAAAAAAAAAAAAAAAAAATTTGACTTGAAAGGTTAATTCAAGCCAACCGATACTAGCCAAGCAAGCACCTGGAGACGAACCATGCTGAATTCACCTGACTTGGTATAAAAAGACATGTCATTTTAGCGGCCGGATCACTTAAATCAAAAAAGGTGCAGCTATGGACACCGCCGGCGCTTTAGCCGAGTGGTATCTGGAATGGAGCGCCAGGGTCCGAACGGGGGTTCGAATCCCCGAAGCGGCAATAGCCGCATGTGAAAAAAAAAAAAAGTTTAAAAAAGAAAAAAAAGTTTTTTCTTTCTTCTCCTTTTCTCTCTCTTTGCTTTTTTCTAGCATACCGAGATCGAAAGTTCAAGATCTCATGCTCGCTTTAAGCCTCAAGACCCTAGGTCTATCCAATCATTGGCAAACTGTCAAAGGGTAATGTTGTATCGTTTCCAGTTTTTCAACTCTGGAAAATTCATACACTGATACATTCCCTCTCATTCTTTGTAGGGTCATCTGTCTGCCAAAAGTGTGGACGACAAATGCAAACTGGCGAAGGGTAATGCTGTATCGTTTCCAGTTTTTCAATTCTGGAAAATTCATATGCTAACACATTCCCCTTTATTCTTTATAGGTCCATCTGTCCGCCGAATGTGCGGACAACAGAGCAGGAAGAGATATGTCAAACTCTGATAATGAAATTGGATCAACTCTCCCATGTGAAACGGCGTCCTAAGTGTCGCCAAAATGGATAACAGGAATCTTTCGGGCCTTAATTCGCATTTACTTTTGGCTCTACTCAAAAATTGATTTCTGCACTTTCTCCTGTGCAGGGGCAAAAACGAATGTGCCTGTCCAATCAAAGATGGGATTTTCAATCTCGACTGATCATTCATGTGTAATTCCCCTTTGAGTAGGGACAGTCCATGAACACTCATTTTTTAATAATCCCCCTATGTTCAAACACGTCTGCAGAGACAATTTTGCATCTCATGCTTGTAGAAAGTTTTCTTCTTTTGAGCAAATTCAAATCATTTTAAGGATGCAAACTCCTCCGTGCTTAAAATGCTCTATGCCTTTTCAAAATGGATTTTTCATATGATGATTTTTGTTTGTCTAAGTCACCGATTCCACTGAGGCTTATCAAATTAAGCAGTTCAACGAATGATGTGGGATCAATTGAGCATAAATGAGGTACATTGGGATGATGAAAGGCAAACCATAACCTACACACAGTCCCCTAATTAAACACTTGTGAGGTGAGCATAGGAAATTCCATGTCCACAAGGTAAAGAGTTCTCTCGCGACTGGTACGATGACCAAAGTGATGAGGGACGTTTTGTTTCTCCACCCTAAACACTACAGGTTATCCATTGCTTAACCCCTTTAAGCCCCATGCCATGGTGAAGTTTCTTCATATTAACCCTGCCAAGAACCACCCCACATTGGGGCAGATTGGAGGAAGGGACGGCTTCACAAGGTGAGAAAATGGATAGAAATTTTCTTGCTTGAACTTGCATCAATCTTTGGGTGTTTTTATTCCATATGAACACTCATGATAATTTAAGTGCCATAGAATGACGAAGAGCATATTTGGTCTATACACTTGTATCCATTGTACAGCCCCATTGAGTCTGTAAAAAACCTATACTGATAGCAACTCCCCACACTGGGGCAAAGAGAAGGTTACTATCATTCAAGTAGCATGAGCCGAAGTGCCAACTGAAGATGAAGACCCAAGAATCTAGAACAGTCCACACCAAAAAAAAAAAAAAAAAAATGAAAAATGAAAAATGAAAATTAGGGGCATGAAAAAGCAGTGTGCCTGGTAAAAGCAAGGCCAATGCCCTCAAGAAAAAATGATGCTCAAGCAAAAAAGTCTCTAAAAAGACGAGCTCCATTGATGAGGAAGAAGACCGGTGACAACATCAAGATGATCACCACCTCTTGTACACATTTTTGAGCCTATAAATCAATTTGTTTCTCAACCCGAGAGCCAAATTTACGTTGTGCCTCTTTGTAAAAGTCTCTTCCGACTAGGGCACTTGAATTAACATAGGAATTCATATGTTTATAAGCATCGCTCGAAGAAGTATGAGCAAGGTCATTCCTATCTCCTTTCGCAGGGTTCTTGACTTGTAAACCCGAAGACGATTGTGCAGCATTTCTTTCTATAAGTCTTGACCTTCGTGGTCCCCTTTGCTAAACCTTTGATCAAGCCTACATTACGGTCCTAACAAATACCTCTCAGATTGGTAAAGTTGTACCATTTGCGAGAATATTCGGACCCCTGTCGACATGATGATAGTGAAAGGGTGAGATTTCTATGATCCTGCATTAATGGTCAGGACAAAAGAGCCTTTTCAATGAGAGTGAGTGGAAAGCCCTTTTAGACTGAAGGTCCCTCATTTGACATGTTCAAGACATCCTCATTTTGAGTATGAATTGTCTTTCTGAAAAAAATTTCCCCAATGGGACTTTGGTGATGAAAACTGACAAAAAAGCGTCATGCATAAACCCCATTTGAATTGAAAAAATTGACAGTAGGCACAGATCATTTGCACATATTGCATATTTGTCTGACAGGAGACATACTTTCAGAGCAGAGATATCATTAGGCTTGCAGCTTACCAGGAGGTGGGAGACCTTCAGGAGTATTTGAGGTTTGTCCTCGATATTCCCAACTTACCAGGAGGTGGGAGACCTTCAGGGATATCTCAGGTGCGTCCTCGATATTCCAAACTTACCAGGAGGTGGGAGACCTTCAAGAGTATTTGAGATGCGTCCTCGATATTCCAACTAATCAAGAGGTAGGAGACCTTTACAAGCATATAAGGTAAGTCCCTCTTGATTGGCACCGCGTGCTTCCATAGCCGGAATCCCTCTTTACCGACGTGGCGTGCCTCTGTGGCCCGAAGTCAGGTAATAAGAAAACTGGTGTCCTTGAAAAAGTCAGGTACCAAACAACTCTTTGCTTCTACAGGCGACTGGAGATAGCTTCGGGTCCTGGAAAAGCAATCATCGTCGAGGCGATCGGAGATAGCTTCGGGTCCTGGAAAAGCAATCCATCGTCGAGGCGACCGGAGATAGCTTCGGGTCCTTGACACCAACTCATTGCTCGGAAAGGCGACCGGAGATAGCTTCGGGTCCTTGACACCAACTCATTGCTCGGAAAGGCGACCGGAGATAGCTTCGGGTCCTAGAAAAGTAATCCTCATCGTCGAGGCGACCGGAGATAGCTTCGGGTCCTTGGCACCAACTCATTGCTCGGAAAGGCGACCGGAGATAGCTTTGGGTCCTGGAAAGGCAATCCATCGTCGAGGTGACCGGAGATAGCTTCGGGTCCTTGGCAACAGCTCATTGCTCGGAAAGGCGACCGGAGATAGCTTTGGGTCCTGGAAAGGCAATCCCCCGTTGAGGTGACCGGAGATAGCTTCGGGTCCTTGGCAACAATTCATTGCTCGGAAAGGCGACCGAAGATAGCTTCAGGTCCTGGAAAAGCAGCTTCCCCATATCATCAATCACAGGTATGTTTTCTATATCATCATCAGATAAGGAAATATCCTGATACTTGCCAAAAACTCGGGGTTCGCACCCCAAATCACTCTTTCCTGGTAAGTAACTGCAGGTATTTTTCTTATCCATTTTAGTATGTATTATGCATTATTGTCATTTTTTTACTTTGGACACTTGGTCCTAGGTGAACTATCATCTATTGCATATGCATGGATAAAATTTAGGTATCAGTTTGTCTTTGAAGGCAACCTCTGCGAACTCACCTTCAAAGAGGGGCAGCTGTTGACACCTAAATTTTGACTAAGTATTATAATTTAAATTGCCTAGAAAATTAGGGACTAATCTAGCCCTAACAAAAAGGATTTTTGCATCACCTAAGTACTAATATTATTTACATTTACTAAATTTTATTTTCCTATTTATTTTCCCTTATTTTCGAGTAAAAAAAATGAAATGAAAAATTAAAAAAAAGAGGTAGGCCCACGGGAGTTGAGGCGAAGCCCAGCCCCCTTTCCTTTCTCATTTCTCCCTGACACGGGCCTTGGGCCCATTTCCCTTTGATTTTCCCTTGGCCCGGCCCTCTCCATCTTCTTCTTCTTCCCCGTACGCGAAGCGGGAGAGCAAAGCGGAGGACGGAGGATAAGGTAGCCGGCGATGGATGGGGCGTCTCGCGGCGCCATCAATGCCGCCGAACGAAGCAAAGCACGATATTCGGCGAGAAACCCGGACGGAAGGGACGTCTTGGCGGAAGCTTTTAATGCGGAGTAGAGAGGAGCCGATGGGGACGTCGGTTCGGCCAAGAGGGAGGCCGATCGCGTACCGCCAACGGGCAGCCAAACCCTCCGTCGCCGGGTCCTCCTCGGCCTATAAATAGAGGCGAGCGGAAGCGGCTTCAAGGGAGCGAGAAATCCGAGAGAGAAAAAAAGAGAGAAGAGAGAGAGCTGTGAGGAAAAGAAAAAATTGAGAGAGACCCAGGGAATAGAAAGGAGGGATTGTCTAAGCCTCAGGCGATCACCGGCGACCTCCCTTCTCGAGCCGACAGTGGGTGTTGCTCGTGTTTCCTTTTCGCGTTCGTTTGTTCAAGTTCGGGGTCGGCGCCCGAGGATCTCGACTCGGGGATGTGCGAGGCGACGGATGCAGTTCGGTTTCCGAGCTCATCCGCCGTCCGACGCCACGAGCCGCGTAGGGAAACCTTCACCGACCCCCACCGAGTCGTTGCACGTGTCGCCGTCGCCGGTTTCGCCTCGTCTGTCCCCGTAATGCACATCGTCATCGCGCCTCCCCTTTCGGCTGCCTTCAGCCTTTGCCGAGGAGGAGGCCCTCCCGACCGGTGCCCGCTAACGGTGTTCGCCGCCTTGTCACGACCGGTCGGTCTTGGGCGACCAGCCACTCCACGCGGCCGGCGACGCCGGTCTAGGTAAGTCTCGGGGGCGGAGGTAAGGAGGCGACGTCGGACGCCGTCGTCTCTCGTCGCCGCGGGTGAGCCGCGAGTTGAAGAGGAAACCGGGTCGGCCCGCGGGTTCGCCCGACCCGGTTCGTTTTGTCCTTGGGCTAGGGTTTTTTTTTTCTTTAATGGGCCATAAGTTAATAGTGGGCTGGTTTTTTTAATTAAAAGATGGGCTTAGCTTTGTTTTGGGCTCAAAATGTTTTATTAAAAATATTGGGCTGAGTCCATGTCTCTGGCTGATGGTGGACGATCCGGGTTGAGCCCGACCCGGGAATCCGACCCGGTTCCTTTTAATATTATAATAATATTTTTAAAATATTTTTAAAGAAATTCGAAAAAATTTTTTTTTTTTTTAAAATCCGAAAAATAGTTTATAATTTCTAAAAAATATAAGAAAACCCAAAAATATGTTTTATAGTTTCCAAAAATACCAAAAAATCCAGAAATGTTTTATATTTTTCCAAAAAATCAGAAAAACCCAAAAAAAATATTTATATTTCAGAAAAAAGCCGAAATAAAATACTTTTTCACAAATGCAAAACCCCTTGAAAAAATTCAAAAAAAAAATACCAAGCCTGAAAGGTTTAAACAAGATTAGGTACCGGAAGGGCATTAGTGATTAACTAGTGTAATCAAGTCTCCGATCCTAGTTTCTCTGGTTTCGCATGAGTAAAATATTTGTCCCAATATTTTACTTGGGTTTCTAATCAACCCACCCCAAACTGATTAGTGGCGACTCCTTTTTAAATGAAATTGAATTACAGGTTAAAAATTCAAACCTTAAGTCGGGAATTGGTGGGCTTGGGAGAGCCCAAGCTAAAGCCCTGATGAATGGCGTTTAGCCGAGCCATTAGCCTCCCGGGACGCGAGAGGGAGGTCGCGACAAACGTATAAACCCTCAGCAATGTTTTCTAAAAGTTGTAAATCGCGCTCGTTTGCGCGCCAAATTTTGTTTAAAGTGATCCAGTTGTTGAATTTTTTAAATAATATGCCAAGTCACATAAAATTTTTAATAACAAAAACCACGTAATGTTTTTGCCGGAATTTTTGTGTTGTTATTTAAGTGATCATTTTTCTCCAATTTGATATTTAAGTGATCTGACGGAAACTTTAGGCACTAAAATGAATGTCATACACAATTTTTAGCACTTTTAGTATTCTTCTACTATTTTCTCAACATACTACATTTTCACACTTTGCATGTATATTAATCTGATTGATGGTTTTTATTCTTACGTCTTCTCTCTTAAACTAATGAGATCGATCCTGTTTTCAAGGTCGCGTCACATGGTGGAAGTATTTATTTCATTTGTTTTTCTCGTCGTGGAAATTCATGGAGCCCTTTTGAATTTTTTTTATTTTTTAGTATCCACGCTTCCCACGGGTACCATTTTTCACATGTCAGTATGAATAATATTAGTTGATCTTTCCACATGTTCCACTTACACACGTAAGTGGATGGGCGAGAATTTCGCGCGGAGAGGGTTATTGAGCAAAACATTATCTTATGCCATACATGTGACCAAAGTGTGAAATTTAATGGAAGCCACCCGCCTGAGTTTTAAGCTCGCATATTATGCAAAGCATGCGGTTAGCGACCATATTTCACGGGCTCCAAGTTTGTATTCATTCATAAGGCGGGATTCTCTCTTGAACATGCGCACCTTGTACTTAATGCTCAGGTCAAATTCAGCGGTATGAAGTCGAAGTGACATAGACTACACATAGATTACAAAGTTAACTACATCCATATTCAGATAATTCGAACCACGACCTTCTTTCAGTGCGAATAACCCTTGTATATGCAGCATGTTAGTATGAGAGACCTTGTCGATTTAGTATAGTCTTGCAGAATAGTATTACAATGTGCTATAGTGAATACACCATAGTAGGATGGAATTGCATAACGCATGAACAAAGCATTTTTAGAAAAGTCCAGGCGCATGTCGTCTAATGCTACTTTAGTCAAGGAGTTCTAGACTGAAATAGTCAATATAGCTTCTTGGTTGGTAAATCATTCTCCTTGCACATTTATTGAATGCATGACACCTAATAAGGCATGGTTAGGTAAACCTATTGATTATTCTTTTCTTCATGTGACTGGATGTCCAGCATATGCACATGTTAGTGAGGGGAAACTAGAGCCTTGAGCAAAGAAATGCATCTTTCTTAGTTATGCTTTTAGTGTTAAGGGTTAATAGACTTTGATGTGTTGATTCATTTAAGATCATCATCAATAGAGATGTTGCAAGGAATTGTTTGCTCTTGTCATGAAAATCTGAAAAGTGCTATGGAGAAAGTGGAACTTAAAGTAATTTCATCATAACTAGTTCAATCGTCTACTAATAATACCGAGGTTGACGAACCTAAAGAGGAATAGCATTTTATTGCCAAAAGTAGACCAGGAAGGACAATGAAGCTTCCACAAGCTATATGGTTACTCATATTTTTTTCCTTATGCTCTTTCAGTTACAAAGTCATCAAAGTATAGTGAGCTTAAAACTTACAAAGAAGCCATCTCTTCAAAAAAATTCAACAAAGTGTTTAGTTGCTGTGAATGAAGAAATGGAATCTCTTTAAAAAAAATCAGATTTAAGAGCTAGTCAAGCCATGAAAAGGAAAGAATTGTGGGCTGTGCAAATGGGTTTTCAAAAGAAAGAAATGAAAGATTCAAAGCTCCTCTTTCTGCTAAGGGCTATAGTCAAATTGAGGGATTGATTTTCATGATGTGTTTTCACCTGTTATTAAACATATCTCCATTCCGGTTTGTCCTGCATTAGTTGTTATGCTAATTTAGAGTTGGAACAACTCAATGTGTGGCTTTTAGTTTTTAAGCCATCTTTTTGTAATCCTTGAATTTTCATAGTAGATTTTGCTTCTCCACTCCCCATGATTTTTCCTACAGGGATTGTTTATGTAAAATTGTGTTTTTTTATTCTTCTCAGTTTTAATTTCATTATAGTTTCTACATTAGTCATAACAATTATGAAATTTAACTAGTCTAAAAAAATATGATAATACACTTGTGTCGAGTCCGCATATACAACTGTACTAGCTATTATGCATCTAAAGTGAATTATACTAGATTAATTTAGCATCTACATGAATTAGACTGATGAGCTAGTTTATCTATTCTAGGCGAAGCAATATGCTCCTAGATGCCTAGTTCAACTCAGCACTTTTCTTACTCATGTAATTTTATGTTGGCACTGTTGGACTTGATAAGCTTCAACCCATTGATGTGGTTTATCGGGTTTATTATTTAATATTTGATAAATGCCCAATTTAGTTAGATATATTATGGGCAACATATTTGTGACATCTAATTAGGAATGTAGAGTCCATATCTTAAATCTTGATCGAAGATTGAGATTTGGCAGCTCTAAGGTTGGTCCCGTAACTCCCTCTATATAAGATCTCTTTTTGGTGGAGAATGTATGCACTCCATTATTGCACTTCCACTATTTGCACAAAATTGAAGAGAAAAAAATAACTAATACAATCATCATAGAGGAGAGTAATGAAGACCAATATCCACAAGAAGACATCTTCTTGCTCGATAGATCAATGATGGCTACATTTGATTCGGGTGTGCTATATTTATTAGTTTTATGTCATGTTCATGTGATTGAAAGATCTCATTATTCTAACATGCATGTCCATCGAGCTTGCAAGAGCCAAAGGCAAAACCGTTTTTTTTTTTGGTAAAGGTAAGTATTATATATGAGATAGACGGCCAAGAATGTACAAGGGGTGAAAACCACAGCACCCTTGCCACCCAAAAAGCCAACACGCCACAAGGGTGGGGGGGGCCGGGTTCACAGCAAATATACAGAAAACATCACAAAGCTAGAGATGTAACCCTTTACAAAGATTACTCAAAAATTACAGGATCAATATCCCAACTACGTTGAATATTTCTGTTCGTTGCAGAATCAACAACCTTTTTGAAGGCCAACGCTTTGTCTTGGACCGCCTTGATGAGGTGTCTTTGTATAGATGGTACAAAGAGGTTGGTGGTGCGGAAAATGAGATCATTCCTGAATTTCCATATAGCATAACACAATGCACCAAAAGAGAACTTGACAATGTCTACATAAAAGCCATGGCCAGGTAGAGAATTGCTAAGCCACTTTGGATATTCGAACCCAAGGTCGGTTGGACCAAGGGAGGTTGCATTTTGCCGCCCAAAAAGTAGCAAGAGACTTGGGAACGTGACATTCAAAAAATAAATGGTCAATGGAATCAGGTCTCATTTTACAAAAGGCACATCGGGCCTCTGATAGTCTACCATAAGACATGAGGAGTACCTGGGTCGGGAGTCGTCTTCGGGAGATGAGCCAAAGAAGAAATTGATGACGAGGGGCCATCGCTTTGTCCCATATAAATGCTGCCCATGGGACCGAGGATGCTCTCAACCTAATTGTACTCCATGCAGATGCAATAGAAAACCGACCCAAGGAATGCATTTTCCATTGAAAGGAATCTGGGGAGCTCGAAAGATTAGGAAGCGTTACCTGAAGACTCAATAATTTTTCCCGTGTGGTGCGGCCATCAATAGAGAATACGTCCGCCACCACCGCTTCCCTTCGAAGAGGCGATCGGTAGATTTGGTTGTTAGAAAAGTATGAATTAAGTAGGCCAATGTCCAACCAAGGATCAAACCAAAGAGATGTGGATTGTCCATCTCCAATTTTCCATATAAAATAAGGTCGAACTTCTTCCCGCATACTAAGCAACTTACGCCATGCCCAAGAGCAGTAGGTTGGGGCATCGGCCATCCAGAAATTCACCCTTTTGAGGTGGTTTGAGTGCACCCACTTGCACCAAAGGGACTCTTTATCCGTGAAAAGAATCCATATGTGTTTCATCATGGCAGTTTTATTATTGTCTCGAATCTTCCTAATGCCTAGGCCTCCCTCTTGCTTGGGGAGACACACATCATCCCAAGACACCTTAGCGCCTCCCACACCAAGGCCCGGGCCTTTCCACAAGAATTGCCGGGAAATTTGCTCTATCTTTGCGGTAATAGAAGACGGGAGCCAAAAATAGAAGCCCAATATACTTGTATAGCATGAAGGACGACTTAATCAATTGCAATCTACCCGCAAAAGAAAGAAATCTATGCGTCCACGATTGGACTCTTGCCATAAGTAAACATACCGGGGGCATTGCAGTCCGTTTTGCTTAGTCTTGCGGTGATAATTGGGACGCCCAAGTATCTAACTGGAAGAGTTCCCATTTCGAAGTTCGGGATTTGCAAGATTTGATCCCGTGTAGCCTCCGATCCACCCGAAATGAATACTTCACTTTTGTTGTTGTTAGGAAGGAGTCCACTCCAACGGGAGTACATGTCAAGGCCTTCCTTCATGCAGGTGACCGAAGCGACTCTACCTTCACTAAAGATGAAGACATCATCCGCGAAGAATAAGTGTGTTAGGCGAGTTTGTTTACATCTCCAGTAAAACTGGAATTCTGCACGAGTAGCTTGAGCTTCTAGGATGCTTGGGAGAGTACCTCCATAGCCATGGTGAAGAGATAGGGAGAGACGGGGTCACCTTGTCTAAGTCCCCTACCACTACTAAAGAAACCATGCATTTCTCCATTAATAGAAATGGAGAATTTAGGAGTACGAACACACTCCATGATTAGATGTACAAAGTGAGAAGGAAAGCCAAATGCTTTAAGGGTAGTTTCAAGGAAATCCCAGTCCAATGTATCATACGCCTTTTGAAAGTCAACTTTGATTGCACATTTGGGGGAGTATGTGGTCGACTGAAATCCACTAAACAATTCTTGGGCCAGCAGAATATTGTCTGTTATGCGTCTTCCTTTGACAAAAGCCGTCTGGCTAGGGCTAATAATAGCAGGTAGAATGTATGCAATCCTGTTGGCTATGATCTTAGTGATGCATTTATAAATAGTGTTGCAACATGCTATCGGCCGAAAATCATTCACAGACGTGGCATTTAGCACTTTAGGGACTAGAGCCAGTATAGTGCAATTTATTTCCTTAAGAAGTCGACCAGTCTGAAAATAATCCATAATTGCCTCCTCAACTAGAGGGCCAACTATGCCCCAGTTCTTTTTAAAGAATTCAGCATTGAAACCATCCGGACCAGGGGCTTTGCCACTAGGCAAGGAGAACATAGCATTCCTGACATCAAGGGGCGTAACAGGACTAGAAAGGAAACTGACCTGTTCATTATTCAGAGTACGATGAATAAAACGCTTGATCTCATTTGTTGAAGGCCTAGTTTCCACGTTAACCGGAGCGAGGGAGATCTTCAAAATGAGAGATGAACGCCCGTTGAATACCACCCAACTCGGTGATCATTGTGCCGAGTTATCTTTGATGGAGATAATGCGATTCCTCAAGTGATGTTGATTCATTGAGTGGTGAAAGAATCTAGTATTCGGTCCCCTTCTTTCAGCCATCGATTCTTGACTTACGCTTGAAGAAAGACTCCTCCGGCGCTCGAAGATCATAATAGTCTCGGAGTTGTGCACGTTCGGTTTCCGCGAGTGAGGTTCCTCGGATCATTTAGCAATGCTTCTTGGGTGGAGAAGAGGAGTTGCTTGGCTGCGAAGTACGCATGGAGATGTCGAGAATGATTTCTGTTTAGTAGTTTCAGCTCACCTTTGAGAAGTTTTAGCTTAGTGCAAAGTCTGAACATAGAAGTGCCAAGGACATGACCAGCCCATACTCTTGAGACTAATTCTCCAAATTCTAGATGTGTCATCCAGAAGTTAAAGAACTTAAAAGGTTTTTTCCCATGTTGAGGAGCCAAGATCCGAACCAATATAGGAGTATGGTCCGAGATGCCAGGAGGGAGGAAAGCCGCCTCTGAAAAGGAGTAATCCATAGTCCATTTATTATTGACCAGGACCCGATCAATCTTCCTTTGTTTCCTACGCTCCCCTAAGTAAGCTGACCACGTGTAGCGAAACCCAACATACCGTAAGTCATCTAATTCTGCCTGGAATAAGCACTCCTGAAGTTCATTGAAGGAGGGATACCAAATGTCCGAGCTGCCTTGACGGTCCGAGGGGTCTCTAATAGCATTAAAGTCCCCCCCTACAATCCATGGGCTGTCGGGAGTGTAGAGCTAATCCGGATTAAGTCGCCCATAGGGGTCTTCGTGCAACGAACGTGTGCTCTCCATAGATAGCCGTGAAGAAAAAGGAGTCATCCGTATTCAAAATTCTAATGGAGCCATGCATCATTTGGCTAGTATTAACAATACTAGAGAAGTCCACAAAAACTGGATTCCATCCAACCCAGATACGGCCCCGAGCGAGAGAAATCATAATTAGCAATCCAACGCCAACCGGGGATAATAGTAGACGTGATACGATCAAAAGAATTCGAGGGACTTTAGTCTCAATAAGACCCAAACAAAAAATGTGGTTGGATTGCACAAAATGTCTCACTTCACCTTGCCTAATCGGGTCCATGACTCCCCGTATATTCCAAAAACCACAGTTCATGTATGTGAATTTATTCGAATGATCAAAAAACTATTGACACTGATCAAAAGAAGAAACGCCTACCTGCGTTTTCCGGCCCGCTTCTTACCAGCCGCGGACTTGCTTGGCGGGGACTTTTTCTTTGGAGGAGGGCTTGCTTTTGAAAGTATCTGAGGTCGAGCAAGGTCCTGGTCAGGTTGAGAGTCCGGCACCACAGATGTGAGGTCCGGGTCTTCTATGTACACTGGAATTTCCAGCTGAATTGGTGTTTCTGATCTGACCACAGCCGCCTCTTGTAATTCCTTATCATGGTTGTCATCCCCTTCATTTTCATCTAGATCATCTGCAGATGAATAAGAGTGCAGGGATGTTTGTAATTCAGGAGAATCAGCTTCATGCGGTTGCAAGTGGGGACTTTGTGCAGGTTTTTCTCTGGTGTCCTGCACCTTCTTTTTCCGGCGGTGATTTTGTCTAGAAGCTGGTAGCCAATCAGCGGCTTCAGGCGGGGGGTCTTGGTGGTCCAGAACAGCAGGGGAAGGCACCGCCATTACAGGTTGCTGAATGAGCGGAGCCTTGGCTTTCTCGCTAGGTGGAATCTGGTCAGTGGTGTGGCGCCTAGTGTCCTCCATTCGCTCAGCCAGATGAGAGTTGTTTGCTGGAGGCTGCTGCGTCTGAATTGGGGAGTTTTCGGTCATGCTACATTTGTGACCAAAAGTGCTACAGCGAGGGCAGGATATGGGCCGCCATTCATATTCAACGTCGACTACTCGAGTAGTTCCTTTCATCCGGACTTTAACCGAGTCTTGTCTAATATCATTTGCAGTTATCTCAACGCATACACGAGCATATGACAGCAGCTTCATATGAGCGGTATTTTGATCCACATAAAGCGGTCTACCAATCAAACTAGCTATGCCTCCTATTCCCCGAGCTGACCATAGTACCATTGAAAGGCAAAACCGTTAATCACAAGATAAGATAATATTACATTCATTAGATAAGAATTAATAACTGATGAAAGTAAATAAATAGCAAGCTCATGTTTGAAAAGATAGAATTCGTGCAACATTTTTCATCTTCCCATTGCTATGTCATCAAAAGCCAAATAGCTGGATGCGGGGAAATTATAGCGCTCACCACTAATGTAGTATTCGGTTGTTTAAAGTTCATGTTAATCTGGTTGGTGGTTTTTATTCTTACGTTCTCTCTTTTAAAACTACTGAGATCAATCCTGTTTTCATGGCCGCATCACATGGAGGAAGTATTTTAATTCATTTGTTTTTTTCTCATCGTGGAAATCATGGAAGCCCCTTCTATTTTTTTAGTAACTTTTAGTATATTATTCATGCTTCCCACGCGTTCCATTTTTCATGTGTCATTCTGAAGATTGGATCAGAGAAAATAATGTCAGGTGATGTTTCAAATTGATTATAACTTTGTATCTATTCTAAATATATAGAGAATTTCAAGTAGAACAGATGGTCATGGATATCAACGAAGGTAACAATTTAATGTTTCCAACACCCGCCTGTGTTTTTCTTTCGCATTTTATGCAAATCATGATGCTAATGATAATACTTTATGCAATACATAAGGCGGGAATCTCTCTCTCTCTCGCATGTGCAAAAGAGCATACACTAAAGCGTGCGTGGGAAAATATAGGAAAAGAAAAGTCTGAATATTTGTAGAGAGAAGAGATGTCTAAAATAAAATAAAAACATAGGATAAGAATTCAAAATAATTACAAGTTATCTTTAGATTTAGAAAATAAGATCTTTATGGGATTAATCGGTACTTATGTTAACTATCTCAAAAGGTACTGAGACGATCCTGTTTTCATGGTCGCATCACATGGTGGAAGTGTTTTGTTTTATTCTGTATTTGAACTTTCATGTCGATTATGAATCTGCTATCTGTAAGTGGATGGGCGAGGATTTCGCGCGGAGAGGGTTATTAAACAAAACATTATTTATTACAAACAGGTGACCAAAGTGTGATAATTTAATGGAAGCCACCCGCCTGAGTGTTAAGCTCGCATAAAATGCAAAGCATGCGGTTAGGGACGATAAGGAGGGATTCTACCTTGGGTAGGCACACTTTGCGCTTAATGTGCAGTTAGAATGGTCATTTGATTCATACTTTCCGACTTCATTCAAGTCGAATTGAGCAGTACGAAGTCGAAGTGATATAGAAATCCAAACTACACTTAAAATTAACCGCATTCATGTTTTGAGGTAGAAAAACACCTCAAGTGCCACAACGTCGCATGTAGGGACACATAAGTATCAAAACTTCTAAAATGTATAATTTGGTGCCAACATCGAGAATTTTCAGCCAAAGAGTTGACATGGCTTTTTCCGGCGAGAATTTTAAATGATGCGGCATTTAAAAAAAAAAATTATCCACATAGACAAAGCGAAGGATGTCACACCATCACATAGACTACACAAGATGATGCTAAACAATGTCGTTTTGGCACTTAAGGAATTACTTTTTGCAAAATTTGCCACTTAATTGTTTACTTTTAACCACGACTAGCACTTAAGTGATCACTCACACCATAACTTGATACTTAAGTGATTCTTTTTTAACCATGACCGACACTTAAGTGCACATGGAGGACAACATCGTTTTAGACAAGGATTGCTGAGTGGACATTCTAACGAGCTAGGTAGACTAGTTTTATCAATAAAATAATTTCACATCAGACTTCCGGCAAGCTTGTCATAATTGGCACTTAAGTGTCTAAAAAAGCGACACTTAAATGTACTTTTTGGAAGTTTTGTTACTTAAACGTCCTCCCATGTTAAGTTGTGATAGTTGGGGTGTTCTTTACCCCATGTTTTGATAATTCAAGGCGCCCTGAACTTTCTTCAAGGCAAATAGCCCTAGTGTATACAACGTGTTTAGGTGTTGCAAAATGGTATTGCAACATACAATTGTGAATGTACTACAACAGAATGGTATCGTACAACACTTGATCTTAACCTTTCTATAAAGGATTAGGTACATGTAGTCTTATGCTAGTTTAGGAAAGGAGTTTTGGACTGAGGCAATTAATACAGCTTCTTGGTTGATAAAGCAGTCTCCTTACAAGACACTCGAGGAGGTATGGTTAGGTAAACTTGTTGATTATTTTTTTCTTCATGTATTTGGATGTCCGGCATATACACATGTTAGTGAGGGGAAACCATAACCTAAAGTAAGAAATGCATCTTTCTTAGTAGTACTTCTAGTGTAAAGGGTTAATAGACTTTGGTGTGCTGATTTATCTAAGATCATCATCTAAAGAGTATAGTTTGTTTCATCCTAGCAAGGAATCTTCTATTCTTGTCATGGAAATCTAAAAAGTGTCGTGGAAAAGGTGGAGCTTGAATTAATTTTTTCACTGTCAGTCCAGTCGTCTGCTGACAATACCATGGTTGAAGAACCTGAAGAGGAAGAGTATTTTATTACTAGAGATACAGACCAAGAAGGACAATGAAGCCTCCACATGATACATAGTTACTCATATTTTGTTACATATGCTCTTTCAGATATAGAGTCAATAAAGTATAGTAAGCCTAAAACCTACAAAGAAGCTGTCTCTTCAAAAGATTCAGTGAAGTGGTTAGTTGCTATGAATGAAGAGATGGAATTTCTTTAAAAAAATCAGACTTGGGAGCTTGTCAAGCCACCAAAAGGAAAGCAAATTGAGAGCTACAAATCAGTTTTCAAAAGAAATAAAGGTATTCTTGGAGTTGAAGACATCGTATCCAAAGCTTGTCTAGTTGCTAAGGGCCATAGTCAGATTCAGGGAGTTAATTTTAATGATGTGTTGTCACCTGTCTTTAAACACAACTCCATTTGGGTTGTCTTGCATTAGTTGCTATGCATGATTTAGAATTGGATCAATTCAATGTGAAAACAATTTTCTTACATGGTGAACTTGAAGAGAAAATCTATATTAGTTTACTAGAAGGTCTTTAGTTTGAAGGCAAGGAAGAACATGTTTGTCTATGAAAAAAGTCTATATATATGACTTGAAGCAATGACCTAGACAATGGTATAAAAGGTTTGACTCATTTATGGTGCAACTTGGTTATTGGAGGAGCATATATGATAGTTGCGTATATTTATGCACTCTTCAAAATGGCTCTTTCATTTATCTATTATTGCATGTCAACGACATGTTGATTGTAGCAAAAGATAAATCTGATATACACAATTTGAAGGCACAGTTGAGTGCTGAATTTGAAATGAAGGATATAGGTGCAACGAAGAAAATCGTAGGTATGGAAATTCGATGAGATCGGAAAAGGGAAAGTATTATCTCTACTAGAAAAGCTACATTGAGAAGGTATTAGATTGTTTTGGCATGAAAGGTTCCAAACTAGTAAATACTCCTCTTGCTACTCATTTTTTTATTATCAGCTAACTTATGTCCACATACAATTGAGGAAATAAAATAAATATCACATGTTCCATACTCTAGGGTTGTTAGCAGTCTTATGAATGCCATGGTTTGTACTCAACATTTCACATGTTGTCAACATGTCAAGTAAATATTTATCATGCCCTGGCAAAGTTGATGGGCAAGCTGTAAAGTGGATTTTGAAATATTTGAAGGATAATTCTAATTATGGTTTAGCGTTTGGGAAACTAGTGACAATCCTATAGAATATATTGTTTTTAATTAGGTCAGTGACCTTGATAAGAGGAAGTTTTTTTACTAGGTATATTGTTATCGAATGTTGTGCAACCAATTGTAGAGCTACCTTACAGTTTAAGGTTGCTTTGTCTACTATAGAGAGGTGTGGCTATTATAGAGGCAGGTGAAGAAACCATATGGTTCAAGGGCTTATTTTGAGAGCTTAGTGGGGATCATCGTGTCACCAATGTCCGTTGTGATAGTCGAAGTGTTATACATCTTACTAAAGTCAGATGTATGATAAGAGGACAAAGCACATTGATGTGTGGTATCATTTTATTTGAGATATTCTTATTAATGGTTATATCAAGGTCTTGAAAAATAAAACATAGGATAATCCAACCGATATGTTGACAAAGCCCTTACCTATTGCCAATTGCTTGAATGTGGTTAAATGTATGCTGCAATCAAGTTTTACTCTAGTGGGAGGAAAAGATTATTTGTTGCTTATGTCTAATTTAAGCCAAGGTCATATTTTGTTGAGTATGTCTTAAATTATTTATGGGCTTGGCCAACGTTAGGCCTTGAGAACAGTGTGAATATTGTTTATCCCAAGTTATTATGATAAGAAGTAGAGACAGAAGGAGTTTTTAATTTTTGTAGCCGCCTTTTTATAATTCTTGAATTTCCACAATGGATTACGCGTCACCTCTTTTTGGTATTTTATTCCGCAAGGGTTTTTCACGTAAATTTGTGTGTTCTTTTACCTTACTTAATTTTAATTTCATTGTAATTTCCGCTTTAGTCATAACAATTACGAAAGTTAATAGTCTAAAAAAGTACGATAATACACTTGCGCTGAGTCTACATGTATGACTTGTACTAGACATTACGCATCAAAAGTGAATTACACTAAATTAATTTAGCATTTACGTAAAGCTGACTGAAGAGTTAGAAGCAATGTGCTCCTAGATACCTAGTTCAACTCAGCACTTTTCCTACTCGTGTTATTTTATGTTGGCATGTCCGTCGACCTTCCAAGAGCCAAAGGCAAAAAGGTTAATCAGAAGATAAGAGAATATGGCATTCACTAGATAAGAATTAAGAACTGATCAAAGTGGTTAAATAGCAAGCTCATGTTTGAAAAGATAGAATCCGCGAGACATTTTTCACCTGCCCTTTGTTGTGCCATGAAAAGCTATATAGCTGGATGTGGGGAAATCATAGCACTCACTACTTACGTAGTATTCGGTTGTTTAGACTTCATGTTAATCTGGTTGATGGTTTTTATTCTTACGTTTTCTCTTATAAACTACTGAGATCGGTCTTGTTTTCAAGGTCGCATCACATGGTGGAAGTATTTTATTTCATTTATTTTTTCTCGTCGTGGAAATTCATGGAGTGCTTTTGAATCTTTTAGTATCCTTCAGTATCCATGCTTCCCACAGGTTGCATTTTTTAACATGTCATTATGAATAATGTTAGTTGATCTTTCTTGTCGATTATGAATCTGTATCTGTAAGTGGATGGGCGAGAATTTCGCCCAATGAGGGTTATTAAACAAAACATTAATTATTCCATACATGTGACCGAAGTGTGATAATCTAATGGAAGCCACCCGCCTGAGTTTAAGGTCGCATGTTATGCAAAGCATGCGGTCAGCGACTATATTTCACAGGCTCCAAGTTTACGTTCACTGATAAGGCGCGATTCTCACTTGAGCATGCACACTTTGTACTTAACGTGCAGTTAGAATGGTAATTTGATTTACACTTTTGGATTTACAATTTTCGACTTCATTCAGATCGAATTGATCCGTACGAAGTTGAGGTGACATTAAAATCCAAGCTACTCGTAGATTATGAAATTAACCGCATTCATATCCTGATTATTCGGGGTGCTAATTGTCCCTGAACTTTCTTTAGGGTAAATAGCCCTGGTGTATGCAGCGTGATTGTACGAGACCTTGTCGACTTAGTCTAGCGTTGTGTGCAAAGGGACCATAGTTAGAAAATGTCATGTTCAGAAGAAGGCCTAACAAGCTACTTTCTTGAGAATTGTCGATCAGCGAGCTAATCAGTACAAGTGTGTGCAGAGTAAAATGCATTCAGAATATGAAGATTTTTCGTGACCTTAAGGGAAAAGTACGCTGCTCTTTCGTCTTAACTCAGTAGATGCCAGCAAAGTAGTAGAACCACCTTGATAATCCTGGATATGTGCTGGCGTAAGTTGTATAATAGCCTGATCCCACAATTTTAAAGTAGAGAGCTCTTTATCTTGATAATCACATGCAATGCATCCATAGTCGCATCTATTTAAATGGCTAGGCTCTGTGTTAAAATCACACTTTCCTGGTAGTCTTCTACTTCCTCATTCTGTCATCGACTGAGCACCAGCCCTCATCAGGGTATCCAAGTTCTTGAGGTTCTCTGCTGGATTACCTTCATGCCTTTATTTACAGCTATTTCCTATTTATAGCAGGTCTTTCTTATGATGAACTCAGTTAAGACACATGTAATTAAAATTTTCTTTGCAGGTTGTAGTCAAAATGGCAGATCACCAGTTGCAGAATTTAAGGATGAGAGTAGGCCCGAACCCGAACTTAGGACAAAATGGCCGGATGCTGCATTTTCACAATCCGATCGGTGGTTTTAATGAGTGGGTCGTATTGACCTATAATCTGCAGGTCATAGGAGATTACATACAGGAAAACTCGAGACTGCGTAAGAAGCTGGACCGTGTGGTTGAAAAGTACGTTAGAGAGCTAGAAATTTCAGCCAAAGCAACTTCTGGTGGGATGTGCGATTCCACGGCAAACCCTAATTTCTGGAAAACGATGATGAGTCAGAAGTTGGAAGATCTGGAGCGAAGGGTCGAAAAACTAGAAGAGCTTGCAGACGAAGCATGACTTCGATATAAGCAAAGTGCGAACTGTTGAAGCGAAGACGCTGTTCTGTACCAGTGTCGAGGATAACGTGTTCGGGGTGGTCCCCGTAATATATTCAGGAAACTAGCCTTTTTTTTCTACTTAAGTTAGACATGTGTTCTGCAATAAAGGAGATGAGTGAGGCCTATTACCATTTAGTCCGTACAAGAAAAGCGAGCTACTCGCCCTCTGTCCGCTTCAGGCAGAGGAAATATGTGTGTTTGTGTAATCTTTATGTTTTCGTACGAATAAAATCATGTTCATGCAAGTATGTATGATTCCACATATCTCTTGTCCTCTCGATGTTTTATTCCTTTTGAGTCATAATTTTTAGATTAAGTCCTGCTGGGATGAACAATGCAACGTAGAGGGATGAATAAGTTGATTTATAAAATTTAACGATTTTTCAAGGAATAATTCAAATTAAGTTTGATAGATGCGATAATAGATTGATAATATCATATGCAACATACTTCAATCAAATGAATTTTCAAATAAAGAAGAAGATGGAAGATGATGCACCTAGATTTTTAGTGTAATTCGGATTTAGATCAAATGTATGTCCACTTTCCCAAATTAACATCCACCAACAAAGCCAGAATCACAGGTAATCTCAAGAGATGTTACAGTGAAGCAAGGTTTGCTTTTACATAAAGCTATATAGATCATAGCATCAATACACAAGCCCTGGTTATACACTTTTCTATTCACTGATTTCAATCAACAATAATTCCTGATAAAGTGAAGCACAAATGAGTACTAGCAAGTTCGCAGAGGGATAACCAGATAATATCAAAGTTGTAACTTTTAACAATTTTCATCCACTCCCTCAACTTGCTTTGAAGCCCTTGAATAGATCTTAAATCTCACTAGAGAATCGCTAATAATGGTGCTCCAATAGGCACTAATTTTTTAACAAAGAAACTAGCTTTTTTTTTTTTTTTTTTTTTGGCATAAACGAGTCGATTCTTTCATTCATGATTACTAGAACTACAAGCATAGTTTAAAGGTGCGTCCAAACATAAAATATTCCAAAGAGATTTTTGCAACGGTGGTCCTTCGCAAGCCAATCTGCAGCCTGGTTCTCATCTCTTAAGCAGTGGGCTACTATGATGTTCCCGAGCTGGGCTACGATTTCTTTGGCTTCTATGATCAAGTTCCGCATGGCCCATGGGGCTTTTGTTCGGCCCATGATGCTTTCAACTACAGTTGAGTTGTCGCTTTCAATATCTAATCTTCGATACTGCCCCTATACTTGCCTCACGTGCTCTACTTCTCTTTCCTTCAGAAACTGCAGACCCCTAACCACCGCAAAAGCTTCAACTTGTAGAGGAGAAGTAGATCTCGTCAAATCTATGAACCCATCTTCAACCTTCCCATTTGCACCTCGAAGAATTCCGACGACAGAGCAGGCCGATTCGCTCCCCACCCATGAGGCGTCGACATTCAGCTTGAGATCTCCTTCGGACGGCAGCTTCCACTGTGCAGGTATTCTGCATTTTTTAGGGTTTGCTGATTGTTTTTGCAAATTCCATTTTTGGTGTAATCAGACCTGTGTTTGTGCTTCGTCTACTATGCAAGTGGGTTCGACGGCCTGTTCCCATAAGATTTGATTGTTGTGTGCTTTCCAAATCTACCATAGAGCCCGTGCAACTTGTCACGCCCCGACCCTCAAGCACGCGGCAACCCCTGTTCTCTTGCGGTCATTTGATTTGCGACTCCCCAGGATCCGTCGCCGACCGTTATTTTTATTTTTTAATTAAACGCATGCGGAAGCGAAACACAATACCCGGTCAATTACAAAAACAGGGGATAGCAGGAAAACTCAACAAGAACACATCAGAAGTATCGCTTTATTAACTAACTGATTAACTCTAGGAAGTTTACACGTACAAGCCCTTACCACGGGCATCTTCCTATCAAGCCAGTGAAATTAGCGAGTCAGGGTTAATCTACTCCCTTCAAAAACGGCCACGGGCCGTAACACGCGTCGATTCTCCATCCTACGGACCTGAAAAATGTTAACCACGACGGGTTGAGATAAACTCAGTAAGTCAAAGTCCTAAGCCCCGGTTAGGAACTTCGCTCGCCTTGGGAGCAATCTAACCATGCAACCTAGTTCCGGCAAACAACATATACCACACCTCAAGCAGTATTATCATACGACAGTTCAATAAGCAAATGCAAACACAAGCGACCCTACCTGGCCTTGGCACACGCAGCTTGCAGAAATTGTCAATTCAATCATCACGACATTAAGAACATGCGAATAATCAGAGCATCTCACACTTTCTGATGTCTCACACTCACACGTGCTCCGATTATTACGCCCCTTCCTGGGCCAACGGCACAACCTTATGGTTGGCGGTTCCTGGCTAAACCAGCTTCGTCCTCTTTACCTCGAGGCACGGCGACGTCAAGGGCTCACTCCTAAGACGGCATTCCCGAAGGAGCATAGGACCCGCCCACTACCGCAGCCCTGCAACTGACAAAGGCCCAGGACCCGCCCCCATACCGCAATCCCACATAGAACCCCTCCCTGTCAGGCATCCGACTGAAGTCAGGTGACCCACTGGCCATGGCACAACCCCATAAGGATTGGCGGTCTTCCGGCAACGCCGGGTTCCCTCATTTAATGTGATCATGCAACACATCATCAAGCAATCCATTTATATCTTTGCTCTGTCATGAATGCAACATCGCTCATGCTCATGCGACATGCCATTTCAGATAACCCACGCAATATGTCATGCGATCTCACTCGACAATTTCCAAAATTCAATTTCCAATCAGCATTCAATTACACACATTCCCTAACTCTTGGGAACAACTTCAAGTCACAGTCTGTCAATCAATTCCGACCAATCAAAATCACGATACTCCGATACCCAACCAGGTGTCTCAATATTTAATAATAAATAAACACACGTCTCAATATTCAATAATAAATAAATACGTATCTTCACGACGACGACAATAAACTATTCCCCAATAATACTCAATTATCCCAAAAATAAGTATAAACTATAATTATACTCAAAAATACTCATTTAAGAAGCATAATATAGTCTATTGTTCCCATAAAATAATTTACTCCCACAAAATACTTGTAATTATTTTTCAATCTCATAATTAATTATCCAATCCAAATAATTCCATTCAGTAAAACCCTTCTTTAATAAACCAATGCCATTTAATAAAGTAGTATATAAATACTATTGACTTTGGAAAAATAGACCATAGTAATTTTCCCCAAAAATTACTCAATTAAAACCATTTCCAATAAATAATCACAATTAATTATTTTCTCCAAAAATAATCAATTTTCAGCAATGAATAGTAATAACAATATTACTATTAATAATTCGAAATTATAAATTAATTTAATTAATTAATAATTCCGAAAATAATAAATTATTATTATTATTTATTCCCAAAAATAATAATAATATTTATTAATACTACTATGATTAACACTAAACAAAACTTAATCAAATAGTATTAAAACACTAATAATCCTCATCCAAAGCACTAATCAATAATTAAACTACTCCTAAGCAAGATTAACCCCTAACTAAGGGATTAGAAATCGACTCACGGTTTAGCGATTCCGACGACACGGGCGCGACGGTGGCGGCGAGGGGAACGCCAGGGAACTTCCGGCGCGTTGGGACGAGGTGGCCCGGGACCGGATCTCGGCCGAGGGCGGCTGTCCACGCGGCGAAAAGTCGAGAAACGAAGGAACCGGCGGCCCAGGGCTGGCTGGTGGGCAGCCCGGCGACTTAGGACGGCGGTCAGCAACTCCGGCGACCAGGCGGCAGCTCCGACGAAGGCTGGACAGAAGCTAAAAGGGAGAAGGAAGGGCGGTGCAGCTGGTTCCACGGGTGGCAGCAGGCTGGGGTGGCTCCGGCGAAGGCTGGGCGGACGGCGAGCGGCGGCGGCGGAGGATGACGGCGAGGCAGCGGCTCGCGCTCCGGTGTCAAGCGGTTGGCTGGCCAGGTCTGGTTCGGCCAAACCGAGAGGAAGAAGAAGGATAGGAGGGCAGCGGCAGCTCGGTTCGTGGGAGTGGCAGCTTGGACGGCTTGGGGTGGTCGGGCGGAGGACGACGGTGGCCGAGCAACGGCGAGGCAGCAGGTCGCTGCTCCGGCGTCCAGGCGGTCGGCTGACCGGCGTTGCAGCGGCGGACAGAGGAGGAAGACAGGAAGACAGAAGCTAGGCGGGTCCGGTTCGGCTCAAAGCCGGCGGACGGCGACTCACCGGTGACTGGGCGGAGAGCAGGGGCGGTGGAGCTGCGATGGTGGTCAGTGATGGCAGCAGCAGCAAACCAGCTTCGACCGAAGGAGGAGAAGAGGAAGAAGAAAGGAAGAAGCTGCTGGGGGAGGGGCAAACGTGTAGGAGAAGCTGCCTGATGAGAGAGAGAGAGAGAGAAACAGCACATGGGTGTCAGCAAGTGGGGCAAAAAGAAGAAAGAGATAAGAGAAGACTAGTCAAAGGGGAAAATGTGAGAAAAGATGGGGCAAGTGGGGTTGTCGATAAGGGGGAAACGTGATAGAGGAGAGAGAGAGAACGTGCGGAGAGAGAATGGGGGGAAAAGAAAAAAAAAGAAAAAAAAAAGAAAACAAGACAAAAATCTAAACAAACACATAGGAAAGGGGTATTTTGGTCTTTTTACCCCTGAAGCACAAATTCCAATTATTTGGCTCCAAAACTCGGCCCGTTGAATCCTTTTCCAATAATTTGGGTTTACCGAAATTCGGGATGTTACAACTCTTCCCCCCTTAACAAAATGTCGTCCTCGAAATTTGCAGAACTTTCTGCATCCTTAAACTGATGGGGGTATTGATGCCTCATTGCATCTTCTTTTTCCCAAGTCGCTCATTCTGCGTCATAATGCTGTTATACACTTTCAATGCTGCCAAAACTTCCAATCCTGCCCAAACTGTCTTTGGTTCCAAAAGGCTAAACACTTGTCCACTTTTGCAAAAAAGAAAGTTGCAAAAAGTTGGTTTTTCTTCTTTTTTTTCTAAGCGGCTAACTGCAGCTTTGGGGATTCGAAACCCCGATCGGACCAAGCGGCTTCATCCCGCGATACCACTCGGCTATAAGCGCCGATGGTGCTCAAACTTGCTTTCTTTATCCATTTAAGGCCAAAATCTTTATTCACTCCAAATTTCGAAAGGTTCGATATGTTTAGGGCTCAGCTTTCCTTTCTTAACCAATCGAGATGTCCCTATCATAGGCGACACCTTAAGGAAAACATGATTCCCTACTTGAAATTCCAAAGCCCTTAGTCCTTTACTCACATCAACTTTTTAGCGACTTTGCACTGTCCCTAATATCTTCACAACATCCATCAACTGTAAAACCATCTCTGAACCAGTGATCATCCTTTCTCTGACCTTGTTCCAATAGACTGGAGTTCTACAAACTTGACCATATTTTTGCTATGCCATTATGATAAAATCTTATCCCACAAGTACTCTCTTTTTGCCAGTTTGTAGTTCAGTTCATTTCTGCCCCTTTCAACATCCTAAAAGCCTGCCAGGAGTCGCTCCTTGCTCAGGCACTCTGGCCCCGGCGACCACTCCCCGCCCTCATCGGATCAATCGTCATGGGCATCTGTGAACTGCACCACTACTAGCAAAAGTCCATTTTTGACATATATCATCCCATAGAGGTATTATCCGCTTTGGCATGTCCCATACCAAGCCTCACAGTTTTAACCTCGTCCACCTCCAAGTACAAAACTTTCTCCAGCTCGTCAACCCATGAGCTCGTTTCCACGGGGTCATTTATCAACACTTGAAATCTGATTCACCGAATTTCCATCAAATCGCTGTCCGAACTCCACAAACCATCGATTGTTCTTTCAACATTCCTTTCACGTCCATTTAATAATCAAACCAAAATATCACCTCAATCACTTGAAAATTAGTGCAACCCAAATGTCATTTATTGCACTAAAGGCTTTCGGGTACTTCTTCAAATCCTTATTAATACCTCGAGAAGAAAATCATCGAGGGATAATTAATTCTTAATCCACCGAAGACAAAAATCCATTCCTCAAATCCTTATTTTTAATTATCACCCGAAATAATCCACCTTGGGTAAATTCATATCTTAATTGAATCTAAGACCTCTGAGCAATAAATCATCCACCGTAAATCTTATCAAAGGTTATCACCATTTAATAGATCATCTCTTATGATCCCATACCTACAACTCCTCAAATTATCAAGAATAAACTTATCTGACTTCCATTAAATCCAATGACCTCAATTGTCGTGACGTGTAAGCAACCAATCTTCCTTGTTGCATTACCACGTAGTCAAATCCCTTATACGACACCTCACTGCAAATCTCGTATTCTCCAATAATAGACTAAATCCTCAAAACTGGTGCGGTAATCAGCTTATACTTAAGCTCTTAAAAATTTCACTTATTCGTCCATTCAAATTCTTACGTCCTTTATTAACCTTCGTATCAGAGGCGTAGCTATCGTAGAGAACCTTTCTACGAATCGTCCGTAATCATCTGTCCGGCTTAGAAAACTTTGAACTTACGTCTTTGTCATAAGTCTTGGTCAATTCGATGCCTTGATCTTAGTGGATCCTTAGAATTTCTTTCATCCAAAATCACTCGACCCACAAAAGCTATGCGAGTAAATCCAAACTCGCACGTATTATACTTGGCATACTGTTTATGCTCTCGAATGGTCTATAGCACTACCCTCAAGTGCTGTTTGTGTTCCTCTAAATTCCTCGAATATTCCAATATGTCGTTCACGAACATAATTACGAATCAATCCAATTACGCCTTAATCAATCAATCCATCAAATCCATAAAAACAACTGGCGCATTAATTAATCCAACCGGCAGTACAGTAATCTCGTAGTGACCAAATCACATACGGTGTGTCGTCTTCGGTATATTCTCCTTTTTAATCCTCAACTACAGATAGCCCGTCCTTAGGTCTATCTTGGAACATATCGAAGCTCCTTGAAGTGGGTCAAACAAGTCATCTGTCCTTGGTAATTGATACTTGTTCATGATCGTCCTTTGGTTACACTGTCGATAATCAATGCATAGGTGCAATAATCCATACTTGATTCCTCAGCTAACAAATTAATCACAATCATCCAATAACCTTAGCAACCATCATCCAATAAACGAATTACTTCTCATGATAAAAATCAAAGGGATCAAGGGTCCTCCTTGATTTCCGATTTTAAACCATCCTCAACCTTCTGACTCGGTCTACCAGATTCCCAATCATTCTCTGTGCATACTTCGAGAGCTCTCCAACCGTAACCTCCTATTGCACAACTGACAAATGATTCTGACAAAATTGCAGGAATTCAGTCACCTTTTGCTCCCACGTGCACTTAGAAAAGTATTCTCCGTTGAACGCTTCAATGAAGGCACCCCACTCGAGAACCATACCTTTGGGCAAAACCCTTCCTTGGGTTACTTCCCACTACGTGCTAACTTTACCTTGCAATTGGCACTCTGCCAGGACTATCTGATCTTCCTCTGAGCATTCTAGCAATGTGAACGCTTACTCCAATCCTTTGATCCAGAAGGTTGCAACCTCCGGGGTTACTCATCCTAGCAGACTTGGACAACTCAAACTCCAAGAACGGTTCAACCAATTTAGCACTAGCCCATCCTTCAACTGCCATTCCTCAAGAACTCTCGAATCAGGATTGTTCGTCTAATATAATTATCATAGAAACCTTATTTCCAACTCCACAAGGAATTAGAAATCAAGAACGACCAGCTTAAAGCCAGAGAATCAAATAAACAAACACAAACACGGGGTGTTTTCCTAACTAACTATCCCAAAACCCATCGCACCTTATCACTCCATGTATTGACCGGGCTCGATACCAAAATCGACGGGGTTGTCACGCCCGACCCTCAAGCACGCGGCAACCCCCGTTCTCTTGCGGTCATTTGATTTGCGACTCCCAGGATCCGTCGCCGACCGTTATTTTTATTTTTTAATTAAACGCATGCGGAAGCGAAACACAATACCCCGGTCAATTACAAAAACAGGGATAGCAGGAAAACTCAACAAGAACACATCAGAAGTATCACTTTATTAACTAACTGATTAACTCTAGGAAGTTTACATGTACAAGCCCTTACCACGGGCATCTTCCTATCGAGCCAGTGAAACTAGTGAGTCAGGGTTAATCTACTCCCTTCAAAACGGCCACGAGCCGTAACACGCGTCGATTCTCCATCCTACGGACTGAAAAATGTTAACCACGACGGGTTGAGATAAACTCAGCAAGTCAAAGTCCTAAGCCCCGGTTAGGAACTTCGCTCGCCTTAGGAGCAATCTAACCATGCAACCTAGTTCCGGCAAACAACATATACCACACCTCAAGCAATATTATCATACGACAGTTCAATAAGCGAGATGCAAACACAAGCGACCCTACGGCCCCGGCCTTGGCACACGCAGCCTGCAGAAACTATCAATTCAATCATCACGACATTAAGAGCATGCGAATAATCAGAGCATCTCACACTTTCTCATGTCTCACACTCACACATGCTCCGATTATTACGCCCCCTCCTGGGCCAACGGCACAACCTTATGGTTGGCGGTTCCTGGCTAAACCAGCTTCGTCCTCTTTACCTCGAGGCACGGCGACGTCAAGGGCTCACTCCCAAGACGGCATTCCCGAAGGAGCATAGGACCCGCCCACTACCGCAGCCCCGCAACTGACAGAGGCCCGAGACCCGCCCCCATACCGCAGTCCCACATAGAACCCCTCCCTGTCAGGCATCCGATCGAAGTCAGGCGACCCACTGGCCATGGCACAACCCCATAAGGATTGGCGGTCTTCCGGCAACGCCGGGTTCCCTCATTTAATGTGATCATGCAACACATCATCAAGCAATCCATTTATATCTTTGCTCTGTCGTGAATGCAACATCGCTCATGCTCATGCGACATGCCATTTCAGATAACCCACGCAATATGTCATGCGATCTCACTCGACAATTTCCAAAATTCAATTTCCAATCAGCATTCAATTATGCACATTCCCTAACTCTTGGGAACAACTTCAAGTCACAGTCTATCAATCAATTCCGACCAATCAAAATCACAATACTCCGATACCCAACCAGGTGTCTCAATATTTAATAATAAATAAACACACGTCTCAATATTCAATAATAAATAAATACGTGTCTTCACGACGACGACAATAAAATATTCCCCAATAATACTCAATTATCCCAAAAATAAGTATAAACTATAATTATACTAAAAAATACTCGTTTAAGAAGCATAATATAGTCTATTGTTCCCATAAAATAATTTACTCCCACAAAATACTTGTAATTATTTTTCAATCTCATAATTAATTATCCAATCCAAATAATTCCATTTAGTAAAACCCTTCTTTAATAAACCAATTCCATTTAATAAAGTAGTATATAAATACTATTGACTTTGGAAAAATAGACCATAGTAATTTTCCCCAAAAATTACTCAATTAAAACCATTTCCAATAAATAATCACAATTAATTATTTTCTCCAAAAATAATTAATTTTCAGCAATGAATAGTAATAACAATATTACTATTAATAATTCGAAATTATAAATTAATTTAATTAATTAATAATTCCGAAAATAATAAATTATTATTATTATTTATTCCCAAAAATAATAATAATATTTATTAATACTACTATGATCAACACTAAACAAAACTTAATCAAATAGTATTAAAACACTAATAATCCTCATCCAAAGCACTAATCAATAATTAAACTACTCCTAAGCAAGATTAACCCCTAACTAAGGGATTAGGAAATCGACTCACGGTTTAGCGATTCCGATGACACGGGCGCGACGGTGGCGGCGAGGGGAACGCCCGGGAACTTCCGGCGCGTTGGGATGAGGTGGCCCGGGACCGGATCTCGGCCGAGGGCGGCTGTCCACGCGGCGAAAGTCGAGAAACGAAGGAACCGGCGGCCGGGCCGGGCTGGTGGGCGGCCGGCGACCGGACGGCGGCTAGCAACTCCGGCGACCGGGCGGCAGCTCCGCGAAGGCTGGACAGAAGCTAAAAGGGAGAAGGAAGGGCGGTGCAGCTGGTTCCATGGGTGGCGAGCGCAGGCGGGGTGGCTCCGGCGAAAGGCCGGGCGGACGGCGGCGGCGGCCAGAGGAGGAGGGACGAAGGGCGCGGCGGCGGCTCGCCGCTCCGGTGTCAAGCGGTTGGCCGGCCGAGCCAGGTGCAGTTCGGCCAAACCGAGAGGAAGAAGAAGAAGGATATGAGGGCGGCGGCAGCTCGGTTCGTGGGAGTGGCAGCTTGGACGGCTTGGGGTGGTCGGGCGGAGGACGACGGTGGCCGAGCAACGGCGAGGCAGCAGGTCGCTGCTCCAGCGTCTAGGCGATCGGCTGACCGGCGTTGTAGCGGCGGACAGAGGAGGAAGACAAGAAGACAGAAGCTAGGCGGGTCCGGTTCGGCTCAAAGCCGGCGGACGGCGACTCGCCGGTGACCGGGCGGAGAGCAGGGGCGGTGGAGCTGCGACGGTGGTCAGTGATGGCAGCAGCAGCAAACCAGCTTCGACCGAAGGAGGAGAAGAGGAAGAAGAAAGGAAGAAGCTGCTGGGGGAGGGGCGAACGTGTAGGAGAAGCTGCCCGATGAGAGAGAGAGAGAGAGAGAGAGAGAGAAACAGCACATGGGTGTCAGCAAGTGGGGCAAAAAGAAGAAAGAGATAAGAGAAGACTAGTCAAAGGGGAAAAGGTGAGAAAAGATCGGGCAAGTGGGGTTGTCGATAAGGGGGAAACGTGAGGGAGGAGAGAGAAAATGGGGAGAGAGAGAGAACGTGCGGAGAGAGAATGGGGGGAAAAGAAAAGAAAAAGAAAAATAAAAGAAAACAAGACAAAAATCTAAACAAACACATAGGAAAGGGGTATTTTGGTCTTTTTACCCCTGAAGCACAAATTCCAAATATTTGGCTCCAAAACTCGGCCCGTTAAATCCTTTTCCAATAATTCGGGTTTACTGAAATTCGGGATGTTACACAACTAATTCGACCTGAGGTAGGTTGTCTTCAAACAATTCCATTAGCCAACGATCCATTCTGGTTATAGTATAGGGGTTGCTGTTAATGTTGAGTTGTGGGTCTGACCATATTTGCTTCGTCCATTCACAGAGCAAAAACAGGTGTTCTGCCATCTTGGGGGTGTTGTCACACATTGGGCAGAGGGGGTGAGGTATGATCTGTCTCTTGTAGAGATTTTCTCTTGTTAGAAGAGCATTCTGACATAGGCTCCATAGGAAGAAATTTAATTTTGGGGGTATATTTAGATTCCAAAGCTTAATCCATAGGAGTCTGGGTGGCTAAAATGAGGTGGTTGCTCTGTTGTGTTCTGATTTTGGAATGCTTGTTGTTGTAGCAACTTTTGACAGTGAATGAGCCAATTTTGTTGCCTGTCCATCATAATTCATCCTTTCTGGGGTTGGGGTTTAAAGGGATAGCTAGATCTCATTACTCACCCTTTCATTGAAATTATTCCGTATCATGGATTCATGCCATTCCTGTTGGTCAGCTTTCATTAAGTCCACCATCATTACTGGATCATCCCTGTTGGCTGGGCCCCCTAAAATTCCTGTTGAGAGCCATTTGTCTTCACATATTTTAATGGATTTGCCATCTCCTACTATCCATTTGACCTCTGGTTCTATGGTGTCTTTGCCAATAAGGATACTCTACCATCCCCATGAAGACCGCTGCCCTTTTGTTGCCCTCCAAAAGTCTCCATTAGGGAAATAGACCCCTTGTAGCACCTTGCTCCATAAAGCTGTTGGATCTTGCATTAATCTCTATGCCTGTTTACCCAACAATGCTTTGTTGAAGTTTTGTAAATCTCTGAATCCCTGTCCCCCTTCCTCCTTCTTGAATTTCAGCACTTCCCATCTTTTCCAGTGCATTCCTTTTTTGGAATCACTTTGTTTCCACCAGAAGGAAGCGATTCTTTTTTCAATGGCAGTACATATAGATTTTGGTATCTTGAAGATAAACATTGCATATTTCGGGATGGCTTGCACTACATTTTTAATCAAGGTTTCCTTACCCGTTTTTGACAGAGTTTTTCCTTTCCAGCCTTCCAGTTTGGTATTTACCCATGCTAATATCTAGGCAAACACTTCTTTCTTCGATTGTCCCCATTCGGATGGGATACCCAGGTACTTCCCTGTTTTTTCTATAATCGGGACTCTTAGCTCATTCGCCATGTTTCTTTTTAAAGACATAGGGCAGCCTCTGCACAATGCTAAACCTGATTTGTTCAGGTTGATAGCTTGTCCCGTAGCCCAGCAGTATTGATGTAGAATTGTTGCTAAGTTTTGGCATTCCTGTACTGTTCCTTCTAGAAAAAATATGACATCATCAGCAAAGAGTAGATGTGACAATGTAGGGCAATGTCTATTCAGCTTAATTCCTTTTAGGCTACCCTCTTCTATTGCATGATTTATCATCCATGATAGTACATTGGCCATAAGTATGAATAGATATGGAGATAGTGGGTCTCCTTGTCTAAGTCCTCGTGATGGTTGGAAGAATTGAGTAGGTTCTCCATTGACTTTCACACTGAATGAGATAGTGGAAACACATTGCATCGTCAAGTCTACCCATTTTTCGCAGAACCCCATCCTCAACATATTGTCTCTCAAGAAGTCCCATTCTACCCTGTCATATGCCTTTTGCATATCTAGTTTAAGTACTACGTGGAACTTCTTTTTTCTATTATTGATTCTCATTTGATGTAGTACTTCTTGGACGATGAATATATTATCCTGGATTTGTCTCCCCTAGACAAATGCACTTTGTTTTGCTGCTATGAGTCCCGGAAGCCAAACTCTCAGTCTCTTAACCATAACCTTAGAAATAATTTTATAACTGCAGTTGCATAGGCTTATGGGTCTGAATTGGCTAATGTGTTCAGGGTTATTAGTCTTCGGGAATAAAACAATTTGTGTTTTGTTGAGACAGGGGTCGAGGGTACTTGTTTCGAAGAATTCTTGAATAAGCTGAAGCAGATCCATCTTGATTTCCTCCCAAAAGTGTTGATAAAATTGACCATTTAATCCATTAGCTCCCGGAGCTTTTTGTGCCCCTAACTGAAATACCGCTTCTTTGACTTCTTCCAGGGTGATTTCTACTGTCAGGTGGGCATTAACTTGCTGTCCAACCAGGTTCGGGCAATGTTCCAGGATCGGTTGGTAGTTCCTTGGGCCAACCGATTCATAGAGGGATCTATAGAAGTCTTGTATGTGATTCTTGAGAGATTCAGGCTCCCTACACCAGGTATCATCATCCATTTTCAGCATGGTGATTCTGTTGCGTTGTCTTCTTTGCACTGTTGTTGCATGAAAAAATTTAGTGTTTTTGTCGCCCCAGCGTAACCATTCGATTCTAGATCTCAACCCCCGATACATTTCTTCCTGTCTCCAGAGTTTGTTGATTTGATCTGCAACTTGCTGAGTTTCCTCCCTATTTGCAAGTTCTAGGTTTCTGTTTGTAATCTCAGTAAGTTGCCTTCTTAAACTCTTGATTTGGTGTGAAGCATTGTAGAATTTGCCTCTACTCCAAATAGTAAGTTCTTTTGAAATAGCCTAAACTTTTTCTGAGAAGTTGTCTGTAAGCCCCTTTATCCCTTACCATGTATTTCTGACAACTTTTCCACAATCCTGGTCTTCTAACCAAAATGCTTCAAATTTAAAATCTTTCTTTCTTTTTTTGTATTGTGGATGCAATGATAAAACCAACAGGTAGTGGTCTGAGCCTATGGCTGGTAATGCTACAACTTCTGCGTTGGGGAATGCCACTCTCCAATCCATCGTACAGAGTACCCTATCTAATCTTTTTTTGACCAAATCCTCCCCTTCTCTATTGTTCGTTCATGTGAATGCACACCCTTTGCTTTCTACATCCATTAGGGAATAGTCATTTAAAAGCTCTTTGAATGCCATAATTCTGTATTTGTCTGCCTCTCGCCTTCCTACCCTCTCCCAGTAATATAGAATTTCGTTAAAGTCTCCCATACATATCCATGGGAGAAGGTTGTATTCCTTCAGGTCACATACTTTTTGCCATAGGTGTTGCCTTTCCCTATAGTTCGTAGGGGCATGAAGAAAAGTAATCTTCATTTGCGTTCCACTGATTGGATCTTGGCATTACGTCAATGAGTTCTTTAGAGCTAGAAATTACTCTTAGGGTTACATCTTCACTCCATAGTACTACTAGTCCCCTTGCAATAACCTTTGGTTGCTGCATATGTATGTTCGGGAACTTAAAACGACATTTAACCCTCTCCACCAGCACCTCCTTATTCTTCGTTTCCATAAGAAATACTAGGTTGGGCCTTTTAGAAGCCATTAGGGCTTTTAGCTCTCGGACTGTCAAGGGGTTGCCCAGCCCTTCATAGTTCCAGCTCATAATTCTCATGGCGTCTGTGGTGGCTTATTCAGGCTAGCCACCAAAGCCCAATCTTGTCCTTCCTTCACCACCTCAATAGGTGTCTCCATTAATACCATTTCTTCAATACTTTGAAGGTTAACCCCGTCTAACCTCTTCTGTTTTTTCGCTTTATGGATCTTCTGCCCTTTTTTGTTGCTTAAGTCACTGATCTGTGTGACTGGAGAGTGCAGTTTGTCCATGATCAGTAGCTATTTACCCCTGTCTTCCTTTTATTTTTGCCCTGTCTCTGAATCTCCTGTTGTATCCTATGTGGATGGACATTCAGTTCTTTTCTTGTTGCGAATAGGGGTTGCCTTTGTAGTCTGTTTTGTTTGCAAAATTATTTCCATTTTTGCTTGCTGATTTTGAGTTTTAGGAGCTGTCTTCTCCCCTTCCAGATTAGGGGTTATTTTCCCATAGAAAGCCTCCTAGTGGGGACTACGCTTGCGTACTTATGCTTTTAGCCATGGTCCGTATTTGCCTGCTTTGTTGTCTGCCCATTTTGCTTGTTCATACGGAATCTCTTCACAATACAATGCATAATGTCCAATTCTCCCACAAGAGTAGCAAAAGTGCGGAAGATGCTCGTATTTGAATTTCACCCATAGTTTACTTCCCCCTAGATCCACAATTGTGCCATTTTCTAGGGGTGCTTGTAAATCCACTTCAACTTTCACTTTTCCTATTTTGTAGGGGCCTTTTCCTGTTGATGCTAGTTGGACTTCAAGAACCTGACCAACTCTTCCAGCCATGTCTCAGTACACTTCTTCCAAAAACCAACTTGGAGGTACTCCAACTATTTGAATCCAGAAGGCTTTTTTAGAGAATTCATAACAATGCTCTGGGATTTCAGGCTCGCATTGTTTCAGCATGAGTAAGTTGCTTGCAAATGACCATGGGCCTGAGTTCAGCATTCTTTCTTTTTCTTCTTTGCCTCAAAAACAAAAGTGTAGAAACCTAGTTCTTTTTGGTGACACGTGATTGCTTCTGTCTGCCATGCCTTCTTCATGGTATTTAGGAAGGCCTGGTAGTTTACATTAGGTTTGTAAAAGAATTTGCCATATAGAGTAAGGCTGCATTCCAATCTCTTTTACAAAGGGATTTCTTGTCTAATAGTTACTATGTCCTCCTCGGACCATAGGTGACCCAAACTTCTACACAAAGCAGCCAATCTAACTCATTCTCTGATTCTTTTTCCATTTGGTCTTGTGGACTTCTAACTAGGGTTTTGTTGACAGATATGACTCACAACAGGGGGCTAATCAACCGGTCTTACCTGTGAATGGACTCCTTTTTAGTAGCATCGAAGTCCTGCAACTCCCTGTTGAGCCTATTGACTGGTGCTCTCGAAACCGCAAAACAAACACCAGTACTGCCTAAGAAGAGTATTGAATGGAACAATGGACAATGGAGCAATGGAGCAATGGGGGCAGCCTCCCCCCTTCGATTTTACCCCGAGAGGAGGCAACGTGTAATGAACATCCTATATAGATAGATTTTAGGGGAGGATTTACTACTATAGAGTGTCTTTTGGTTTCTCTTTGGTTCAAGCTTTTAGGGTTTCTGGTGTGTTGTGCTGATTGTCAAAAGGGGTTATGGAATTTCACGACTGAGGGATGTAGAAGAAATGGGTTGTGGGGGTTTTAGGGTTTGGGGAGCACTATCACCCTTGAAGGGGATAGAGAAAAACTCTGCCCATGGGAGTGGGAGAGGGAGGAAGCTTCGAGGAGCAAAAGATTCGAGCAGAGGCTTGAGCAAAGAAACAGGCTATTGGAGAAGCAAGTTTGATCTTTCCTAAGCATTGATTTCTATCTTCACAATAAAGTAGAACCTCGCATATCACCCAAAAAAAAAAAAATTTAGTTTCTTATCCTTCATAAGTAATCTGGTCAAATAGTCGTCATGAACTCTAAACTATACACTTCAAGCTTTCTAAGGACACCTTAATCACTTAGCGAGTAGGTCATTTGGTCACTCGATTGCTTCAAATCATAATTACCCAAGACTAGTAAAAAATGAATAAGTGATCCAATCATTGGCTCACTAATTGGTTGTTGATTGTTCAAGGCTAAATAGCCTAATTGCTTGATTAATTGAACTTCACATGTGATTTCTAAATAAAAGATTTGGCTCGTGTCATGTGTTGATCGGTGGGTAGTTTAGTGAGGATGATTAATACTAAGTAGTGATTAGACTTAGTCTATCACTTTATGAGTGCAAGTGCAGACTAATTACCACTAATCTTAATCAATAAATCCTTAGTGGATTAGGAAGTAGTTTGAGGTTAGTCGATTTGCATGAATATTCAAAAGTCGATCCCAAGGCAATTGAGGGTTGAATTGAGTGAGCTTTGCTAATGTTTTGATTGCATTGATTGAATGGTTAAATGTATGAAACCAACACCCATGGGCAGTGGCCAAAGGCAATTCGAAGAGGCGGAGGCCAAATGGAACCGATGGTGGTATTAGGCTAATGTCCAAACCGGCCTCAATGATTCATCGAAAATAACTTATTCTTTTCATGTTATGGGTTCTTCATTCTAAAGAAAGAACTTCCAATTTTTCAAAAAAATTTAGCTATTCATATGCTTAACCTTGTGAGGTTTAGAGCTTTCAAATAATTTAATTTATTTATAATTTTGTTCATTTTAATCTAAAAGGCCTTCACTCAATTTAGAGTACAAGTTGAGGGTTACAGTCCATTCTAAAGGAAAAACTTCCCATTCTAAGAAAATTTAGCACTTACCTAGTCAAATGCTTCATCTTATAAAGTTTAGAGCTTTCAAATTGTCGAATTTACTTTTAATTGAGTTCATGTTGATTATATGAAGACCTCACAAAGTTTGTAGCACAATTGAGGTCAACAAATCTCTCGGGGAACATCGCTATATGGTTGCGAACATATCTAATGATATCTAATTTTGAGTCAATGTGTCAGTAAATATAGAAAAATTGGAATTAGGGTCTTTAATCACGACAAGGCCCAGTTTTCGAACAAAAAGTGTTATTTTTCATTTCTTTTAGTTCATAATGCCATTTTATGTAATTTTCAATTCATCTTCAATAAAAACTTGACAAGTCAAAATGATTGACTTTTGAGTTGACCAAAAGTCAATCCCGAGTCAAAAGTTGGCTCTTCATGCAAAAAGGTCCTAATTCCACTCTGATCAACTTAATTTTTGAAAATTTCAAAGATTTGATCATAAAGTCAACCTTTAAGTTTAAAGTCAACTAAGGGTTGACTTTTGGTCAAACCTTTAACAAAAAAAAATACTTAAAAATCCTCAAATCACTTCCTTTTAGCTTTTATTTGATTTTGGTATTGAGAATTTTCCGAAAATCGATTAAGAGCAATGTTTTCTGAATTTTTAGATTTTAGGTTCAAAATTAACCAAAAATAAAATTACTTTCAATTTATTCGTAATTAGTCATAGTTACTTTTACGACATTTGATCTAGAGGTCATTCCAATTCAGGTTTTTACCCAATGTTAACATTTTTGTTGATTTTTACTGATTTTTATATTGAGATATAGACTTATGTTTCTTCATGAAAAATTCTTGAAATGGTGTTAGCTATGACATATATTTTTACGAGAATTCTTGGAACAAATTTATTAGGTGAAATCCTTAATTAATCGTCATTAGGTCATTCTGCCTTGATTTCACCCTATTTTAGCATTTTTACAAATTTTGTGCAAATTTTTGTGTAGTAATTTAAAAGTCAGTTTCTTCATGAAAATTGTTTGAAATTACCTTGGTCATGACATATTTTTTCTAAAATATTTGAAAAATGTTTAATCATGAAAATCTGTAAAAAATCATCTTAAGCTTGCCATGTCTTGTTTGAACCCAAGTCGTGCTTGCCTAGATTTGCATGTGTAAATGAAATTTTTGGACTTTGGAGTCTTCATGATATCGAAGGCAACTTTATCACCATTCGAATGATGTATGGTATACTTTAATTAGACTTCATTTGATGCATTAATCGCATGGTTATAGTCCAATTTAGAACTGATTTTGGTGTGTTCATGTGTGCACAAGTGGCATTTGCCATTTTTGTGCTAATTTGTGTAATTTGAACTAAAATTAAAACCCTTTATGATTTAGGAACTTTAAGTTTAGATCTAATTACATGAAAATTTTTGGATTACTTTCATGACATCTAGTGATAGAAATTCATCCCCATACATGACATGCTCCGCTGCAATTCTTTGCTGATCTATCCTCTCATGGAAATTTTTTTTGTTTGAGCTCCTTAGGAGCCAAATCATTGCATGAATCCTTCTAGATCCTTAGGGGACATTCCAAGCTTTGAAATAGTGTATTGCATACCTCATTTGAACTTCGTTTATCATGTAAAACCCACTTGCAACTTTGATACTTCGATTCTGGAATTTAATGTGATTTTCATGAATAAGGATTAGTTAATCTACCGGCATACATGAATTTATATGATTTTTTATGTGTTGATTCCGAGTCAAATGTCTTCCTCAAATTTGTTCAATGCATTTAACCCTAAGTCATACCTTAACATCATAATTTTTATGCATCATATAGATAACTTAGCTAACTCCTCTTCATGCATCATATTCTGGCGTACGTGATTACGATTGGGGCATGGTGAATGAGCAAAGTGACTCGGTGTTGGTTCACTAATTGTTTAATTGAGTGAAAAACAAGGTGTTTGGGCCTGCATGCATGTTTACTTTCAAACTATGTTTCTAATTGTTAAATGTATGTATAGGCATGATGTATGCACTCGTGAGATTTTTTGGGTGACATATAAAACCCGACCTAGGGGCTTATAGTACTAGTCATTGTGAGTGAATACTAATAATGGCTAATTACCATAAGCCAACCATGTCTATAAATGAATGGGAAAATATTTTGTGGCACGTTGCATGTACAACTTCCAAGGTCGACCCCAAGGCCAATTTGAGTCAATTGATGACTTTCCTTCTGATTTTTCGATGTGTTGTGATTGCCTTTTTGCATTCTTTGATGTTTATTTTCAATGTAATTGAAGTTCTTTCTATTTATTTTAGCTTTAGGCTAAATTTAGAATAGATTCAAGAGAGTAATCCCAAAGATGATGGAAAGTCAATGTCTAATTCAACCCCTTTCTTTGTAAATGACGATTACTCGACATATGTCTCTGGTTTTCTCTTGCACTGTATAAAAACCCGACGAGATGTGGGTTTCTTCCTTTCTCCTCTTCTTTCCATTCTTTTTAGAATTGGATGACTAGATTTTATTTGTTTTCTTTAAAATCTTCTCAAGTGTTTACTTCACATCTTGCAATTTCAGTTTTAATTGTTTTTTTTTTTTTTTTTTGGTAAGGTAAGTATATATATATAAAACGACCAGAGATTTACAACAAATGTGAAATGAGGCACCAGCAGGCACTCAACTAGACAACACGTCCTTGGAGTGACAGGGTGCCCCGTTCACCTGAGAGAACAAAAGTACAAAGGAAACAAACCTACATATAGGCCAAGGGCAGTACAACATCAAAAATACGTGGATCTATACCCCAACTCCGCTGCATCCTTCTATTCGTAGGGTTGTCTTCAACCCTATTGAAGGCCAGCGCCTTATCCTTTACCGCCTTGAATAGCTGCAACTTCAAGGATGGAATGTAGAGGTTTTGGCCACGGAAGATAATATCATTCCTGGTTTTCCAAATGATATAACATAGCGCTCCAAAAGAGAATCGGGCTATCTCCCGATAGAATCCCTTACCGAGAGATAACATTGCTAACCCAAAGGAGATTGTCCAGCCAAGCGAGTTGATCCAAGGGATATTACATTTAGCGGCCCAAAAGTTGGCTAGGGAGTTGGGGACACCACATTCAAAAATAGGTGGTTGATTGAGTCGGTCTTGTCTTGCGTAAAAGCACATACCGCGTAAGGTATTCTACCATATGACATTAGGAGTACCCGTGTTGGAAGGCGATTTTGGAGGTAAGCCATAGGAGGAATTGGTGTCTAGGGGCGAGAGCCTTATCCCAGACAAAAGAAGACCAGCACACCGGGTTGGCCTTGTAGCGGATAGTAGCCCAAGCAGAGGACATCGAGAATTTACCTGAGCATTCCTCAACCCAAATGAAAGTGTCTTGGCCTTGAGATAGTGGAGGCACCAGAATTTGCCACCCTAACAAATCTTGCATAAGTTGGTGCCCATCTGGAGTATATAGATCCTTAACCTTGGCTTGTCGAGGAAGGTCTGACTGATTAATATAGGTGTTAGAGAAAAGCAAGTTAAGAGGCCCAATTTCTAGCCAAGGATCATACCATAGCGATGTATGCTCGCCATCACCTATCTTCCATCGAAAGTACGGCTGGAAAATATCTCTGAGTGCAAGAATCTTCCTCCAGGCCCAAGAACAAAGAGTCGGAGTAGGAGAGATCCAAAATTTTTTCCTTTTAAGATACGTGGCGTGTATCCATTTACACCATAACGATTCTTTGTCCGTGAAAAGCAGCCATATATGTTTGGCCATGGCTGCCTTATTACTATCCCTGATCCTCCTCAAACCAAGTCCTCCTTCAGGTGTGGGGAGACAAACATCAGACCAAGATACTTTAGCATCTCCCGGCCCCATGGTTGGCCCCTTCCAGAGAAACTGTCTACATATTTGCTCTATTTTGTCAACTACTGACGCAGGAAGCCAGAAGATGGACGCCCAATAAGCTTGGATGGCATGTAGAACTGACTTAATGAGTTGGAGCCGGCCCGCAAACGAGAGGAATCGGTGTGTCCAAGACTGGACTCTAGCGGTAAGGTGGCAAATCAAGGTATTGCAATCCACTTTGCTCAGCCGGGAGGTGATGATAGGCACTCCCAGATAGCGAACTGGAAACGAGCCCAAATTGAAACCTAAAGCCTGTATGATTTGGTCCCTCACCGTGTTGGAGCCACCAGAGATAAAAACTACACTTTTGTTGGGATTTGGGGGTCGGCCACTCCATGAGGAAAATAATGTGAGCCCGTTCTTGATACAAGAAATGGACGCAAGGCTCGCTTGGCTGAAAATAAGAACATCATCTGCAAAAAATAGATGAGATAGTTGCGTGGCCTTGCAGCGCCAATAATACCGGAAATCCGGATGCCTGGTATGGACCTCAATGATACCTGTGAAAATCTCCATCGCCAGGGTGAAGAGATAAGGAGACATAGGGTCTCCTTGTCGAAGGCCTCGTCCACTAGAAAAAAAAAACCATGTAGTTCGCCATTAATAGAGATTGAAAACTTCGGGGAGCGAACACATACCATGATCAGCCTTGTGAAATGGTCAGGGAAGCCAAAAGCCAAGAGGGAGTTCTCTAGGAAGTCCCAATCCACAGTGTCATAGGTTTTCTTGAAATCCACTTTGATAGCACATTTTGGAGTATGGGGCTTAGCATGAAACCCACTGAACAATTCTTGAGCTAGAAGAATATTATCACTGATCCGTCTTCCTTTTACGAATGCTGTTTGTGCCTGGCTTATAAGTTCAGGAAGAACGGCAGCAATTCTAGAAGATAGAATTTTTGTAATACATTTGTAAATTGTATTACAACATGCAATAGGACGATAATCTGAAACCGATGATGCATTGGGAACTTTAGGTATCAAGGCAATGATAGTATTATTGACTTCTTTAATTGTTTGTCTTTCTTTTTCCTTATAATTAGAATTACAATGATATGAAACTAATATTCACGCATGATCACTTCTTTATAATACATAGTACAAAAACATGAAAAAGACATGCATGATCACCTCTGATAATACTATGACTAATCACTTAATTCTATCTATAGAGATATATTCTAATTTTCGATGTTACAACATAGGGAAATCTTCATTCACAATACATTGTTTTACCCCAGTATTATCATGAACATGCATTGCATTAAAATAGGAATTGTCTTGTAAATCAATTCAAAAAAGACCAGTAGACAAAATATCACTTCCAACAATTTCGGATTTAAACAACAAACTGAAGGTTGAATCTAAAAATTTTAAAAAAAATAACCTAAAGATACAAATCTTGAAACTCAAATTAAGTTTCTAGAGAAACTTGTAACAGAAAAGGTCATTATCAAATTCAAAACAAAGTCACTATCGAGAACCACTTTACATGTCTCAATAGCTTCCACATGCGAACGCATCTTGTTTCCTAAATTAATGTTTTGTTCACTTCCCACTAGTTTTCTATGGTTTTGGAACCCTACAAGGAATTCGAAATGTGGATTGTATATCTAAAATCAATCAACCAAGCATTGTGACTCACATCAGTAATATTAGATTTATAACAAACACAAGAGATTATGTTACCTTTCTTCTCGAGTTAGGCCTTAAATTTGACGCGATCCTTCTTGATATGCCTCTTCTTTTTACGGAAGAAACATTTGGATTCCTTCTTATTGTCATTTTGGGGAGTTATTTTACCTTTTCCCTTCTCCTTGCCATGACCTTTAATCTTTCCTTATGTTGTCAAATGAGTACTTTCTCTCAATTCCATAATCAATCTTTCTTCTTCTGGAACACACATGATTGAGTTTATTAATTGACCACTTATTCTTGTGTGTATTATAAAAGATCCTGAAAGGTGCATATTGTTGTGAGAGAGTGCTCAAAATATAGTACACAAGAAATGATTGAAATATCTCAATTTCAAGGTTTTTTAGCTATGCTGTAATGTCCCTCATCTTTATGATGTACTTCGCACACCTCTAATACTAGTGAGCTTCAACGATGAAAACTTTATAATTAAGATAATGGCATGCACCTTTTCTAAAGTCTCAAACTACGCATCAATGGCCTCCAATAAAGTCTTAGCATTGCTATACTGAGTGACCGAACCACTAATGCTAGGAGATATTTTAGTCCTTATGAACATTGCACCTAGACATTTGGACCACTCTCATTGTTCTTAAAGGGCTATATCAGCTGCTGTGCTCATATTAGTAGGAGCAGCTAGTTCATCTTTCTTTATAGCACAGTCAATGTCCATATACCCAATTGAAGAAACATTAACTTCATTCAAACTTTATAATTTTCACCATTCAATATGAGAATGTCACTCTTAATTTTAGATAAATTTACGGGATGCAAAACTGCATATCAAACAACCATGCATATATCACAATTTGAGGCACAATTTACATAAATCATATTTTACCAATATAAAACGTGTCACAAAATATGAATTATATAATATAAAAATTGCCTGTGGGCTAATTTTTTTTTATTTAAATAGATTCACAATTAATTTGTGAAGAAATTATGAAGAAAATCATAATCAATTACAAAAATACGTGTCGAGACATATTTCTCAGAAAAAAATTAGAAAAAATATATGTCATAGATTACATCATATGGAACAACTTTCATTAAGGACACGACTCGAGAATTCGAACAGAAAAAATCTGTAAGAAATTGGAAAAAATGTTAAAAATTGACAAAATGCTAAAATTTGGCAGAATGACCTAACAGCGATTTTAAGAGGATTTCACCTACTTAACTTTCTCTAAAAAAAATGAGAAAAAAGATATGTGTTGCCAATTCCATTCTGTGCAACTTCTATGAAGAAATATAAGTCTAGATCTCAACATAAAAATCAGAAAAAAATGGAGAAAATTGCTAACATCAGGTAAAACATGAAAATCAAGCTTTTGCAACTTTTTCCAGATTTTTTCTCCGACTTACTTAGAGGAATTCAGATATTAAACAACATCCGTTTGTGGCATATAATATATCAAAAAGAAGATATTGACATGCTCTACAAAGATCTAGAAGGTCTTGAAAGCATTTGACGACGTTTAGGATGTGAAAACTGCCAAAACAGAAAGCCACATGCAAGGGCTAGTGGGATTGAAATAGTTGGGAGTGTAACGTCATATATTTTTCGACCTATTTTGGATTTTATGAGTGTGTATTTCATTAATGCATTGATAGTTGAGTTTCCTCTTAATTGATCACTTACAGGATACTAATCAAACGGGAAATGCTACAAAGGAATTAAGTGTATGCGCGACTAGAAAACTCCACCATAAGTGACGACTCGACCATAAGGATTGACGAGGGTGGAGTAGTCGGTCCCACACAATTACATGACAATCGAGGTCGTCCCTAGATCGAGGAGGGTCAAACGCGGATCAATATTATTTTAACCATATGTCGAGTGAGCATGACTCCTCAAAATCACCCGTTAGTTTGAGACGCACTTAAGTTGCAGTTGATTGACTTAGCCGTGAATTTAATCCAAACTCAATTATTGAACTTTTCGGACGTTGGGATTGAATTATAAGATTTTTACCTCATTAATTTTCAAAATTTTTAAGTTGCTCGGGAATGTCAGAAAAGGATTATCAAGTCAAAAATTTAATGACTTAGCACCCTCCTTTGTCCCCATGTGCGCCCCTCTTCTGCCTTCTCTCTCTTTATTATTTTTTTCTTTCACGTGCTTTTCCCCCTTCCTCTGCAGCATGCCCCTGCCTGGCCATCGCTCATCATCCACCCGGCTGTGCTGGAGCTACTGCCGCACCCCCTCTCCCTCACGGTTTCCCCCTATGCCAAACGGGTAGCGGTTTCTCGGCTAAGATCCTCCCTTGTACCACCTCGCCTCACCGATCTGGAGGCACTTGCACTTCTGCCTCGCCGTCACTGTCACAACCACAATGCCACCATTGCGAAATGATGGGTTACGATGTTAATCCCTTGATTAGTGTGCTAATCTCATTTAGGGCTAGATTAGTTTAAAGTTAATCGAGATTAGACGGTTAGTTTAGTTTAATGATGGTTAATTTTTATAATCCTGCTTAGTGCTAATTAACCATAGTTTAAGGGTAAACTATGTTAATTATAAGGTTAACTTTAATTTAATTATTTAATTATATTTAATTATTTTTGGAAATAATTAATTGTTGTTTAATAATTGTTAGTGTTAATAAATTATTGTTCATAATAATTAATTACGATTAATTATTTATTGATAATTAATTATTCAATTTAAATTAATTTTGATAATTTCTCTTGTGTAAATTAATTAATTTTTATAAAAATTAATTATGTAAAATCGGACCTTCATGAATATTTAAATGCTGGATTATTGTATTGGAATTATTTGTGGATATTATGTGGGACATTAGCTGCGTTTTATGTGGACTTTATGCATGTTTTGTGTGGATTGAGGTGTGCATGTCCGAAAATTAAATTAATTGAACAATCTGTGATACTTGTGTGGACATGTTAATAGAATCCATCACCCAACGGAAGGTTGGGTGGCGATGCTCGATTTATTGAACGCCCAGCGGAAGTCCGAAAGCCGTGTCACGGTAAAGGCCAAATCAATGCTTTGTTTAGGAATGCCGTTTGTGGTGGAAGATTCAGACGACGTCATACCCAACAAAGTGGGATGGTACCCGGTCATATCAGAAGACTATCAGCATGATCATTGGCAGTGACCCGAGAGGTCATAATAATTGGAGCACACCTAATTGTTGTGTGCATGAGATGTTATATTGTATTATGATTATGTGGTTGCCTGTTCATTTATGTCTGGCACGTGTGATTGGTATCATGCAGCGTATGTACAGCAACGAGGTAAGGTTGCTTGTGAATCGACTCAATTGTAGTTGCTATGATAGTTTTATTTGTTAAGTACCCCCGAAGTGAATTAGTACCCTAACCGAGGCTCAGCGTTTTGACCCACTGAGATTTTTATCTCATTAATTGTTGTCAAACTTTTTCAGGCCCCTGATGGACGTGCCTAGCTATTGACTTTTTGGATTGACCAAGCCTTAACCCCTAAGGGATGAAGTAAATTGACCCCTTTGCCCCTTATATCTTTATGACGGCTATTGGAACGATACCTAGTTGTAGGATTGTACATGTACCTATTCCCAAGGGTTAATCTAATAGTTAAACAAAATGACAAGGCCGATTTTGTGATGTTTGTCTTTCTGACTATCCTTGTTGTTATTGATCGAGTGTTTGAAGTTTCATCTTCCCTATTCGTATAATTAAAAGATAAAAATAATAGTTGGCGATGTGTTCTGGGACGTTGTACTCATGTGACCACAAGTGAATAGGAGTTGTCATGTGCTCGAGAGTCGGGGTGTGACAGAGAGATGGCTCATACTGTCTCACCATGTTTTCAATCGAGATCTCTGATCGAGTTGTCCATAGAGCAAACGGTTTGTCGAGAAGAACTCATCACCAAATTAAGAGCAGGAATTAGGACTAAGAAAATTAAAGAGTTAAAAACAACACAAGCACTTTTACAACAGACAAACTGAAATTACATCGTCATCAAATAAGAAGACTTTAATCACGCCCACGGCACAATGAGAAGGAGCTCTCAGCTCTCTCTAATTTATTTCTAGTACAGTACAGACTTGCACACACAAATGACATATTAATGCAAATGGACGAACTCTGACTCATGAAAGTGCGTAGTCCTCCTCTGTGTTCTTCGAGGATACATTATCAGCTCCATGATGATGCAGTCAATTACATCACTTATTATACCGACTTTGTGGAGCTGTGGTACTAGCTTTGTGTTTTTCTTAACATGGACAATGACCCTGCAGTCAAGAGGGGAACTTTTACACATTCTTTATCAGCATGATCAGTTATGCCACCCATGTTCTCGTTTTGATTGACCCGGATGATGCATACAAGCGAGCCTCTCAAGCTTTTCCTCATATTCCTCAATTTTCTTCTGCAGAAGCTTGTTTTCCCTGATCAGTAAGCTTCCGAGGATGTTGTGGTCATAGGTCAATACCGCCCACTCGTTCCAATCGCCAAGGGGCTCTTTCATGTGCAACAACTTGAGGTTGTTCTCCTCCAACTTTGGTTGAAGGTGGATTTTCCCTCTTATGGCTGCTAAGTAGCTCTCCGCGGCCATGATCTTTTTGGAGGTTGAACTTCTCTCGTTGCTCTTCCGCGTGGACAAGTTCTGTATTTGAAAGATCAAGGAACACAGATACTCATCAAACTTTAAAGATTACAACAACACTATTGGATATAGTGAATAATACTGTTGAATTCAATGTCCGAGGAAAGATATGATAGACAGAAGAGAGTGAAGAATCTTACTCTTACCTTTGCAGGCTTCGGTGCTCTCTCTCTAGCCCTCGGGCCCTCTTATTTATAGATGTGGGAGAGGACTTGCATGTACCTGAGCACAAGATGATAAATCTCGGTAGGCAGAATTTAACTAGCTGTTTTTGCACTTAATTTTAATATGATATGAAAGTTAGAGGTCTTGTGTTCAATTCCTCACACCCTCTCATCCATTTATGAGTTTCCCTTTCATTGTACCGTTGGGCTTCAACAATTCTTTTGCCCAAACAAATTCGACGCGCTTAAGGTTTATTTCATCAAATCGGCTTTTGCATGAGGACTGGACTCAGCCACAAAATTTCCTCAACTTGTTGCCCTTGTCATGAGGTCCATGGTTACACATAATTCTGAGCTAAAACGGATCACTTGAATGTCACTTTTAAAAAGAAAAATGATTATCTAAGTGCCAACTCTGATATGGTTATATTTTATTAATTAGTTAGTTTTATATGGCTTGCCGGCTTGTCTAGTCAACGTATAAACCCTCAGCAATGTTTTCTAAAAGTTGTAAATCATGTTCGTTTGCGCGCTAAATTTTGTTTAAAGTGATCCAGTTGTTGAATTTTTTAAATAATATGCCAAGTCACATAAAATTTTTAATAACAAAAACCACGTAATGTTTTTTGCCGGAATTTTTTGTGTTGTTATTTAAGTGATCATTTTTTCTCCAATTTGATATTTAAGTGATCTGACGGAAACTTTAGGCACTAAAATGAATGTCATACACAATTTTTAGCACTTTTAGTATTCTTCTACTATTTTCTCAACATACTACATTTTCACACTTTGCATGTATATTAATCTGATTGATGGTTTTTATTCTTACGTCTTCTCTCTTAAACTAATGAGATCGATCCTGTTTTCAAGGTCGCGTCACATGGTGGAAGTATTTATTTCATTTGTTTATCTCGTCGTGGAAATTCATGGAGCCCTTTTGAATTTTTTTTATCTTTTAGTATCCACGCTTCCCACGGGTACCATTTTTCACATGTCAGTATGAATAATATTAGTTGATTTCCACATGTTCCACTTACACACGTAAGTGGAAGGGCGAGAATTTCGCGCGGAGAGGGTTATTGAGCAAAACATTATCTTATGCCATACATGTGACCAAAGTGTGAAATTTAATGGAAGCCACCCGCCTGAGTTTTAAGCTCGCATATTATGCAAAGCATGCGGTTAGCGACCATATTTCACGGGCTCCAATTTTGTATTCATTCATAAGGCGGGATTCTCTCTTGAGCATGCGCACCTTGTACTTAATGCTCAGGTCGAATTCAGCGGTATGAAGTCGAAGTGACATAGATATCCAAACTGCACATAGATTACAAAATTAACTACATCCATATTCAGATAATTCGAACCACTAACTTCTTTCATTGCGAATAACCCTTTTATATGCAGCATGTTAGTATGAGAGACCTTGTCGATTTAGTATAGTCTTGCAGAATAGTATTACAATGTGCTATAGTGAATACACCATTGTAGGATGGAATTGCATAACGCATGAACAAAGCATTTTTAGAAAAGTCCAAGTGCATGTCGTCTAATGCTACTTTAGGCAAGGAGTTCTGGACTGAAATAGTCAATATAGCTTCTTGGTTGGTAAATCATTCTCCTTGCACATTTATTGAATGCATGACACCTAATAAGGCATGGTTATGTAAACCTGTTGATTATTCTTTTCTTTATGTGACTGGATGTCCAGCATATGCACATGTTAGTGAGGGGAAACCAGAGCCTTGAGCGAAGAAATGCATCTTTCTTAGTTATGCTTTTAGTGTAAAGGGTTAATAGACTTTGACGTGTTGATTCATTTAAGATCATCATCAATAGAGATGTTGCAAGGAATTGTTTGCTCTTGTCATGAAAATCTGAAAAGTGCTATGGAGAATGTGGAACTTAAAGTAATTTCTTCATAACTAGTTCAGTTGTTTGCTACTAATACCGAGGTTGACAAACCTAAAGAGGAATAGCATTTTATTGCCAAAAGTAGACCAGGAAGGACAATGAAGCTTCCACAAGCTATATGGTTACTCATATTTTTTTTCCTTATGCTCTTTCAGTTACAAAGTCATCAGAGTATAGTGAGCTTAAAACTTGCAAAGAAGCTATCTCTTCAAAAAAAATTCAACAAAGTGTTTAGTTGCTGTGAATGAAGAAATGGAATCTCTTGAAAAAAATCAGATTTAGGAGCTTGTAGAGCCATGAAAAGGAAAGAATTGTGGGCTGTGTAAATGGGTTTTCAAAAGAAAGAAAGGAAGGATTCAAAGCTCCTCTTTTTGCTAAGGGCTATAGTCAGATTGAGGGATTGATTTTCATGATGTGTTTTCACCTGTTATTAAACATATCTCCATTCCGGTTTGTCCTGCATTAGTTTTATGCTAATTTAGAGTTGGAACAACTCAATGTGAAAGCAGCAAGGGCTTTTAGTTTTTAAGCCATCTTTTTGTATTCCTTGAATTTTCATAGTAGATTTTGCTTCTCCTCTCCCCATGATTTTTCCTGTAGGGGTTGTTTACGTAAATTTGTGTTTTTTTAATCTTCTCAGTTTTAATTTCATTACAGTTTCTACATTAGTCATAACAATTATGAAATTTAACTAGTCTAAAAAATATGATAATACACTTGTGCCAAGTTCGCATATACAACATGTACTAGCTATTATGCATCTAATTTAGCATATACAACATGTACTAGCTATAATACACTTTTTGTAATCCTTGAATTTTCATACTAGATTAATTTAGCATCTACATGAATTAGACTGATGAGCTAGTTTATCTATTATAGGCGAAGCAATATGCTCCTAGATGCCTAGTTCAACTCAGCACTTTTCTTACTCATGTAATTTTATGTTGGCACTGTTGGACTTGATAAGCTTCATCCCATTTATGTGGTTTATTAGGTTTATTATTTAATATTTGACAAATGCCCAATTTAGTTAGATATATTATGGGCAACATATTTGTGACGTCCAATGAGGAATGTAGAGTCCATATCTTAAATCTTGATCGAAGATTGAGATTTGGCAGCTCTAAGGTTGGTCCCGTCACTCCCTCTATATAAGATCTCTTTTCGGTGGAGAATGTATGCACTCCATTATTACACTTCCACTATTTGCACAAAATTGAAGAGAAAAAAAAATACAAAACTATTACAATCATCATAGAGGAGAGTGGTGAAGACTAATATCCATAGGAAGACATCTTCTTGCTCGATAGATCAATGATGGCTACATTTGATTCGGGTGCGCTACATTTATTAGTTTTATGTCATGTTCATGAGATTGAAAGATCTTATTGTTCTAACATGCATGTCCATCCAGCTTGCAAGAGCCAAAGGCAAAATCATTAATCACAAGATAAGATAATATTACATTCATTAGATAAGAATTAAAAACTGATGAAAGTGAATAAATAGCAAGCTCATGTTTGAAAAGATAGAATCCGTGCAACATTTTTCATCTTCCTATTGCTGTGTCATGAAAAGCCGTATAGCTGTTTGTGGGGAAATTATAGCGCTCACCACTAATGTAGTATCCGGTTGTTTAAAGTTCATGTTAATCTGGTTGGTGGTTTTTATTCTTACGTTCTCTACTTTAAAACTACTGAGATCGATCCTGTTTTCATGGCCGCATCACATGGAGGAAGTATTTTAATTTATTTGTTTTTTTCTCGTCGTGGAAATCATGGAAGCCCCTTCTATTTTTTTAGTAACTTTTAGTATATTATCCATGCTTCCCACGCGTTCCATTTTTCATGTGTCATTGTGAAGATTGGATCAGAGAAAATAATGTCAGGTGATATTTCAAATTGATTATAACTTTGTATCTATTCTAAATATATAGAGAATTTCAAGTAGAACAGATGGTCATGGATATCAACGAAGGTAACAATTTAATGTTTTGAACACCCGCCTGTGTTTTTCTTTCGCATTTTATGCAAATCATGATGCTAATGATAGTACTTTATGCAATACATAAGGCGGGAATCTCTCTCTCTCTCTCTTGCATGTGCAAAAGAGCAAACACTTAAGCGTGCGTGGGAAAATATAGGAAAATAAAAGTCTGAATATTTGTAGAGAGAAGAGATGTCTAAAATAAAATAATAACATAGGATAAGAATTCTAAATAATTACAAGTTATCTTTAGATTTAGAAAATAAGATCTTTCTGATATTAACTGGTACTTATGTTAACTATCTCAAAAGGTACTGAGACGATCCTGTTTTCATGGTCGCATCACATGGTGGAAGTGTTTTGTTTTATTTGTTCTTTGAACTTTCATGTCGATTATGAATATCTGTAAGTGGATGGGCGAGGATTTCGCGCGGAGAGGGTTATTAAACAAAACATTATTTATTACAAACAGGTGACCAAAGTGTGATAATTTAATGGAAGCCACCCGCCTGTTTTAAGCTCGCATAAAATGCAAAGCATGAGGTTAGCGACGATAAGGAGGGATTCTACCTTGGGTAGGCACACTTTGCGCTTGATGTGCAGTTAGAATGGTCATTTGATTCATACTATCCGACTTCATTCAAGTCGAATTGAGCAGTACGAAGTCGAAGTGATATAGAAATCCAAACTACACAGATTTTAAAATTAACCGCATTCATGTTTTGAGGTAGAAGAACACCCCAAGTGCCACAACGTCGCATGTAGGGACACATAAGTATCAAAACTTCTAAAAAGTACACTTAGGTGCCAACATCGAGAATTTTCAGCCAAAGAGTTGACGTGGCTTTTTCCGACGAGAATTTTAAATGATGCGGCATTTAAAAAAAAATTTATCCACATAGACAAAGCGAAGGATGTCACACCATAACATAGACTACATGAGATGATGCTAAAAAATGTCGTTTTGTTACTTAAGGAATTACTTTTTGCAAAATTTGGCACTTAAGTATTTACTTTTAACCATGAGTAGCACTTAAGTGATCACTCACACCATAACTTGATACTTAAGTGATTCTTTTTTAACCATGACCGACACTTAAGTGAACATGGAGGACAACATCGTTTTAGACAAGGATTGCTGAGTGGACATTCTGACGTGCCACGTAGACTAGTTTTATCAATAAAATAATTTCACGTTGGACTTCTGGCAAGCTTGTCATAATTGGCACTTAAGTGTCTAATTTTCAAATTAAAAAAGCGACACTTAATTGTATTTTTTGGAAGTTTTGTCACTTAAATGTCCTCCGGTGCCAAGTTGCGATAGTTGGGGTGTTCTTTACCCCATGTTTTGATAATTCAAGGCGCCCTGAACTTTCTTCAGGGCGGATAGCCCTAGTGTATACAACGTGTTCAGATGTTGCAAAATGGTATTGCAACATACAATTGTGAATGTACTACAACATAATGGTATTGTACAACACCTAATCTTAACCTTACTAGAAAGGATTAGGTGCATGATGTCTAATGCTAGTTTAGGAAAGGAGTTTTGGACTGAGGCAATTAATACAGCTTCTTGGTTGATAAAGCAATCTCCTTACAAGACACTTGAGGAGGTATGGTTAGGTAAACTTGTTGATTATTTTTTTTTCATGTATTTGGATGTCTGGCATATACACATGTTAGTGAGGGGAAACCATAACCTAAAGTAAGAAAATGCATCTTTCTTAGTTGTACTTCTAGTGTAAAGGGTTAATAGACTTTGGTGTGTTGATTTATCTAAGATCGTCATCTAAAGAGTATACTTTGTTTCATCCTAGCAAGGAATCTTCTATTCTTGTCATGCAAATCTAAAAAGTGTCATGGAAAAGGTGGAGCTTGAAGTAATTTTTTCACCGTCAATCCAGTTGTCTGCTGACAATACCAAGGTTGAAGAACTTGAAGAGGAAGAGTATTTTATTACAAGAGATACAAACCAAGAAGGACAATGAAGCCACCACATGATACATAGTTACTCATATTTTGTCACTTATGCTCTTTTAGATATAGAGTCAATAAAGTATCGTGTGACGTCCTGAAATTCGAGTCCTTTGAGGGAGAAATGAACATGAATTTTGTCAATACATTGTTGGTTGATTTCACTCGAAACTGATCACTCTCGAAATACTGACCTTGAAGGGAAAGGCTAATGAGGATAAAACTCATGCGACTAAAGAACTTGACCTAAGAAAATGACTCGACCGTGAGACTTGCGTAAGGACAATCCTATAGTTATGCAGGTCGATTTTAAGGATGACTAGAAGTCGATTCGCGGACATAACATAATGGGACGATGAGTGATTCCGTTTATTGTTATCGAGCCCACGAACGACCCTATGTCGATCCTTGGTAATCGTGTACTTTGAAATAAAAATCTATCATTCGCAATTTCATGTAGTCAATGACGTCCATGTGTCAAGAAGTCTTAAACGTGACTTGGCACGTGTCGATTACGCGTGAATCCTCGAAGTCGATTATCAATTTGAGTTGTACTAAAATGGCATTCGGGCGAAATTGATAAGGCATGAGAATCCAAGATTGGACTTCGAATTTTCGGGAACGTTTGGGACGAACCTTTGGACAACGCTTCTTCGACAGTGTCAATTAAGCCGAGTTTTTGGAAAATGGGTTTATAGACTGAGGAAACAAGCCTACGAGGACGTGGGCCGGTAAAACTAGTGTGGGCCTTACGCCCAAGGTGGGACAGCCACGTGGTAGGCCCGAGGCGAGCAAGTGAGCCCTTTGGACCAAACCGACCATTTACCCTTCCGAGCCCAACCAGTTCTCGAGCCCATTCCTATTCATTTTCTAGCCCATTTCTTAGGCCCGCCTTTCATTTTCAGCCCAAGGGTAGATTGGGAAATGTGCAAGGTGGAAATAACCATTTTGCCAATAGATATGTTGAAAAAATGACAAAAGAAGAGAGAGAAGATGATGTCATTTGCTTGGGAGTTGAACCAAGCCTTAAATGGCCTTGATGAGGCCTTGACTTGCAACCCTCACTTCACTCTCTCTCTCCCCTTTAGCCCCTCTAAAACCGCACACCTCTCTCTCCCTTGTTTCCCTTCCTTCCTTCTACTTCTCCTTCTGACATTCCTCTGAAAACCCGAGTTGTTCAGGACCTTCCCATGCTGATCACTGCCCGTGTCACCCACCACCGTGTTCAGGAGGCCTAGACCGTATGCCCCACGTTGACTATTCGCCGATCGGAGCTGCTGGCCGACCCACTAGCTGGCCGAAAGCAACCGTTCCCTAACCCGCCTGTTGCTGTGCTATCCCTGCCTAGTTTCGCCTTTTCAGCTATTTCCTTCATTTTCGACCCAACCTCCGCCCAACCTAGCCACTAACCGTTCCTTTCAACCCCCAGGTGCCGCCGGTCGTCGGCTAGCCACTTGTTGGAGCTTCGGCCAGCCCTTTTTACTCTGGTCAGCCATTTCCTCCTCCAATAGTCAGTTTTCAGAGTTGCAGAGAGAGTCCGAGTTTGTTGCTATTGTTTTGACCTCGGGACCGCCTTGGATTGTTGTGGTAGAGGTCTCCGGGTGTCGCCTTCATCGCCACCGCCACGTCTGTGACGCCGGTCAGCTTACCGGGTGAGTTTAGCTCATAATCCCTTGTTAGTGCCTAAACTTGCTTAGGGTTAGGATAATTAGTGGTAATGTTGGTTTAGGAAGTTTAATTAAGTTGTATTAGCCCTAAAATAGGTGGTTAGATAGATGGTTAAGATTAGCTTAGCTTAATCTTGCTTAATTGTGCTTGATTGTGATTATTTGTGTTTTGTGATTAATTAAGCATGTTTATCTTAAATTGATTGATTAATTTTTTTAATTAATGTTTTATTTAATTTATGAATTTAATGTTTTAATTATTGAATTCTGAAATTACCTTTGTTCATAATTACTTTTTGTTCACAAACACTGTTCACGATTACTATTTACAATTACTGTTCACGGCACTTTTCATACAAAAGCCAATTTAAGTCTTAATTTGATGTGCTCTTGAGCGTTATGGCTTGTTGAATTACTAATTATGAATTATCCCCGAGAATTTTGGGATTGTACATGATTGTTGTTTGGTTAGAATTGAATTTTGGAATTGTCAATTGATACCGTACGACATTATGCATGGGTTATCTACAATGGCATTTCGCGTGAGCATGAGCGATGTTACATTCACGACAAAGCAAAGATAAAAATGAATTGATTAACGATGTGTTGCATGATCACATTAAGAGATGGAACCCGGCGTTGCCGGATGACCACCAATTCTTATGGGGTTGTGCCATGGCAGTTTGGTCATCCTGACTTCGGTTGGTTGCTTAACGGGGGACTAGTTGTGGCTGTGGTAGTGGACAGGCCCTATGCTCCTATTAATTGTGGGGCTGCGGTAGTGGGCGGGTCATATGCTCCTTCGGGAATGCCGTCAGTGGAAAGGGATGACCCCTTACATCATCATACCTCGAGGTAAAGAGGACGAAGCTGGCTTGGCCAGAAACCGCCAACCATAAGGTTGTGCTGTGGCCCAAGGAGGAGGGGTCATAATAATCAGAGCATATGTGGGTGTTGAAACTTGAGAAACCTATGTGCAATGCTCTGATTATTTGCATGCTTCTTAATGCTGTGATGAATTGATAACGTGCAGGGTATGGCAATGGCTAGGTGAGATCACTTGTAATGCGACTCGCATGTGCTTGATGAACTGCATCATCTAACGGCCATGTGCCTTGCTTGCATTGTATGAGATTTAACATGCATGGTATGGCATACTAGATAAGGTTGCATGCGAACCGACTTTAAGATTGCTGGTTGCCCCTATTTGTTGTTTGGTTGCTGATTGCTGGTTGTTTGTTGTTGGGTTGTGTGAGAGATGGTTTTGGAGAGATACCCCGAGTTGAATTGACGTACTAACTAGGGCTTAGGGGGAGAACTTGCTGAGATTTTATCTCATTAGTTATTATATAACCACTTTCAGGCCCCTAGAATGGCGCACCCGCCGGTGCAACTATTTGGGATCCCAAAGGACTAAGAGATCATTGTGACGCACCACTAGTTCCCGGGTTAGGTGCATTTGTACGAGAAGTACGTCTCCACCATCTGAGTGGATGAGGGACCGGGGCAATGGATACCCCATCAGTTCCTGGCGTAGTACATCCGGGATGACGATATGCCGATCAATCCTGTACGAGGTTTTGACGGGCCACTTGGTAAGGGCCCCGAGGACGCCAATTAGGATCCTATAGAGCTGGACCCTTAGGACGGTGAAGTGGTGAATCCTGCCCCCACTCCTCCAATGATCGACCCGAACGCCTCTGATTACGACCTGACAGAGCTTGAGTCCGATGAGTCCGAGTGATGGTGATGCTGAACCTAAGGGTTCATTTTGTATAGTCGGATTAGCCGAGTCTAGTTTCTTTTGGTCTGGCTTAGAGGATGGATCGGCCTCTTTGTTGGGCTTATAAATCGGAAACAATCCTCCGTTGGTTAATCCAGTAAAATATATAAATGAGTAGTTGTTGTTGTTCTTGTTGTTCATCTCTCTATCTCTATTTGATTGTTTGATTGTCCGTTTGGACTGGGGATAGTTCATTTTCTGCTTGCGCATAATGAAAGATTAAAATGAATGATCGTCAACGAGTCCTGAGATGTCACTTTCTATTGACCATGGTAAGGGGTTGTCGCGTGCTCGGGGTTCGGGGCATAACATCCCCACCGGTTTTGGTATCAGAGCGAGGTTGAGACTTGGAGTGATAAGGTGCGTGGGGTTTTTGGGATAGTGAGATAGGGATAACTTTTATTTTACGTGCTTGTGATTGCTTGGTGTTCTTGTTTTGTGGCAGGTTGCTCATAGTTTCTAATTCCTGGTTGGGATTGGAAAACAGGACTAGTGAGGGTCCAGAGTGATGAGCAATCCTAACTAGAGAGCCTTTAGGCGTAGGGCAGCGTCTAGTCAGACTAGTGATAGAGGTAGCGCGAAGTGAATCCTAGGTTAAACAAGATCCTGTTGGCACTAGAGACCTCGTTAGGACAGCAAGCTGTGTGCTCCTGCTGTAGTCCCCGTAGTTCCCCTAGTGAGAGGAGAGGTCTGTGAGAGACCGATGTATAAGCTGGTAGAGTAGTTCCTGAGACTGAAGCCACTAAGGTTTAGTAGCGTGGGTGACCCTGAAGCTGCGACCCTTTGGATAAGATATATCAAGAGGACGTTTACAGTGTTGAGATGTTGAAAGGAAGATCGGGTACTTCTGGCGGCTTACCAGCTCCAAGGTAATGCCATTACGTGGTGGGAAACCACTCAAGGAAGAGTATTCTCTAAAGGCACGGCTCAGACTTGGGGTGCCTTTCGTGAAGCTTTCAATGGGAAGTACTTTTCAGACAATGCGAGAGAGTCTAAGATGGAAGAGTTCCAACAGCTTCGTCAGAATCAGATGTCAGTGGATCAATATGAGGCGAAGTTCACTGAGTTGGCCAAGTATGCATCGAGGTTAGTGGAAGAGCTTTTGGATAGAGCGAGATGGTTCAGAGATGGCTTGAAGACAGAATTGAAAGCCCAGTTGGTGCCCTTGAATTTAAAGAGTTTTGATGAGATGTACGAAAGGGCCAAGATGATAGAAAAGAATATGATCGAGAGAGCGACCGCATCTGGCTCGCGCTTGCCTAATAGAGATAATCGTTGGTTTGGAAATGGACCGATAATGGGGAGAAGGAATCCCATCCCACCCAACAGAAAGAACTATGTGGGAAAGCTGACCGCCCAAACTAGGTCGCGAGAGAGTCATTGATTTGATTGCAATAGCAATGTATAACTTTGATGTCATAGTTGGCATGGATTGGCTTACCAAGCAACGAGGTATAGTCGATTGTCATGGAAAGACAATTCAGTTTAACCTAGTAGTGGATGATAGTTTTGAGTTTGTGGGAAATCGAGGAGGACCTTCCGTTCCTCTGATTTCGTCACTCGAGGTGACTCGGTTGTTGGGATCTGGATGCCAAGGGTATTTGGCATTGGTGGCAAATATACTGGTAGAAGGATCAAAGGTGGAGGATATTGTAGTGATACAAGAATATATGGATGTGTTTCCTGAGGAATTGCCGAGATTGCCTCTAGAGAGGGAAATTGAATTTGTGATTGAGTTGGCCCCTAGGACTGAACCTATTTCCAAGGTGCCTTATAGGATGGCCTTGTCAGAATTAAAAAAACTGAAGGTGCAGATGCAAGAGCTACGGATAAGGGATTCATTCATTCTAGTGCGTCCTCTTAAGGAGCCCCGATACTATTTGTAAGGAAAAAAGACGGGTCTTTGCGTCGCTGCATTGACTACCGGTAACTCAATCATGTAACTATCAAGAACAAGTATCCATTGCTAAGGATTGATGATTTGTTTGACCAACTTCAAGGAACCTCGGTATTTTCCAAGATAGACCTAAGGACAGGCTATCATCAGTTGAGGATTAAAAATGAGGATATACCAAAAGCAGCATTTAGGACGTGGTATGGTCATTACGAGTTCACGATAATGCCATTTGGATTGACGAATGCCCCTGCAGCCTTCATGGACTTGATGAACTGAGTGTTCAATAAGTGTTTGGACCAATTCGTGATTGTGTTCATTGATGATATTCCGGTGTATTCGAGGAATCTAGATGATCCTAAAAAACACCTGAGATTAGTACTGCAGACCTTGAGAGAACATGAACTCTATGCCAAGTTTAACAAGTGCGAGTTTTGGTTATCTCGCGTGACATTTTTGGGTCATGTAATTTTAGGTGAAGGGATCTCCGTTGACTCGACTAAGATTGAAGCGGTCATGAACTGGCCGAGACCTACGACGGTAACTAAAATTCGAAGTTTCTTGGGATTGGCTAGATATTATAGACATTTCATGGAGAAGTTTTCTGCGATAGCCATGCCATTGACGAGGTTGTTAAAGAAAGAGGAGAGGTTTGATAGGACGGACAAGTGCAAGCATAGTTTCCAAGAGATCAAGAGTAAATTGACTACCGCACCTGTCTTGACAATACTATCTAGTCCTGGTGGGTATGAAATCTACAGTGACGCGTTGTATAAAGGACTAGGCTACATGTTGATACAACATGGCAAAGTGGTTGCATACACATCTCGATAGTTAAGGCCTCATGAGTTTAACTACCCGATGCATGATTTGGAATTAGTGGTGATAATCTTTGCAATTAAGATTTTGAGGCATTACTTGTGTGGGGAAAGGTTTCCAATTTTCACAGATCATCAGAGTCTGAAATATTTGTTCTCTCAAAAGGAGTTGAACATGAGGCAACGACGATGGATAGAACTTCTTGAGGACTATGATTGCAAGATTCTGTATCATTTGGGGAAAGCAAACAAAGTGGCAGATGCGCTCAGTCGAAAGTCAACGATTGCTCAAATGATGGTACGAGAATGGATTTTTTTGGAGGGAGTTAGGGACTCAGACTTTAAAATTGAGGTCGGCCATCTTTCTAGTCTAATGGCCACTCTTAGGGTGGAACCTAAGATGCAAAGTAGGATTAAGAGTGTCCAAGCGATGAATCCTGAAATTCTTAAGATCCTGCAGATGGATCAAGCAAAGAGGAAAGCAGAGCATTAAAATGACACCATTTGAGGCTTTGTATGGGAGACCCTGCAGAACTCCGCTTTGTTGGGATGAGGTTGGCGAGCGTAAGATTACGGGGCCAGAGTTGGTACAGCAATCCTTGAATGCAGTTCATATCATCAGAGATAGAATAAAGACCACTCAGAGTTGTCAGAAGAGTTATGCAGACAAGCGTTGTAGACCGTTGGAGTTTAAGGTGGGCGATTATGTATTTTTGAAGGTATTGCCGATGAGGGATACTTCTAGATTCGGCAAGAAAGGCAAGTTAAGTCCAAGATACGTTGGACCCTTTGAAATTTTAGAAATGATCAAGGTTTTAGCTTATCGTCTTGCGTTGCCACCGAAGCTTGCACAAGTACATGATATTTCCCACGTGTCCATGTTGAGAACTGGACCTGACTCATGTATTGAATTTTGAGGAATCGGACGTAGATGACAGGGTGTCGTATGTGGAGAGGCCGATACGAATAGAGGACCGTAAAGAGCAAGTGCTTCAAAACAAGACTATCGCCTTGGTTAAGGTGATCTGGTAGCATCACGGAAGAGAGGGAGCTTCATGGGAAAGTAAAGAAGTGATGAAGCATTAGCACCCCCATCTTTTTGAGGATTTGTCAGTGATTGCAAATTTCGAGGACGAAATTTTTATAAGGGGGAAGAATTATGACGTCTTGGAATTCGAGCCCTTTGAGAGAGGAATAAACGTGAATTTCGTCAATGCATTATTGGTTGATCTCACTTGGAACTAATCACTCTCGAGATACTGACCTTGAGGGGAAAGGTTAATGAGGATAGAACTTGTGCGACTAAAGAACTTGACCTGAGAAAACAACTTGACCATGAGACTTGCGTAAAGACGATCCTGTAGTTATGCAGACCGATTTCAGGGACGATTAAAAGTCAATTCGCGGATAGAACATAATGGGACGACGGGTGATTCTGTTTACTATTATCGAGCCCAGGAATGACCCTATGTCGATCATTGGTAATCATGTACTTTGAAATAAGAATCTATCCTTCACAATTTCATATAGTTAAGGACGTCCATGTGTCGAGAAGTCTTGAACGTGACTTGGCACAAGTTGGTTACTCATGAATCCTCGAAGCTGCCTATCAATATGAGTTGTACCAAACTGGCATTCGGGCAAAATTGACAAGGCATGAGAATCCAAGATTGGACTTCAAATTTTCGGGAACGTCCGTTACGGACTTTTAGACAACGCTTCTTCAACAATCGATAGTGTCAATTAAGTTGAGTTTTTGGAAAAGGGGTTTACGAATCGAGGAAACAAACCTATGAGGATGTGGGCTAGGCAAGACCATCGTGGGCCTCACGCCCAAGATGGGACAGCCACCGTGGTAGGCCCGAGGCAAGCAAGTGAGCCCTTTGGACCAAACTGACCATTTACCCTTCCGAGCCCGTTGTTTAACCGTAAGCTGTTTCGAGCCCAACCAATTCCAAAGCCCATTCCCACCATCTGGGTAGATGAGGGACTGGGGCAATGGATACCTTATCGGTTCGTGGCATGGTACATCCGGGAGGATGATATACTGATCGGTCCTCTACAAGATTTTGATGGGCCACCTGGTAGGGGCCCCAACGACGCTGACTGGGATCCCATGGAGCTGGACTCTCTAGACGATGAAGTGGTGAATCCTGCCCCCGCTCCTCCAATGATCGACCTGACAGAGCCTGAGTCCGATATGTCCGAGTGATGGTGGTGTTGAACCTGAGGGTTCATTTTATATAGTTGGATTAACCGAGCCTAGTTTCTTTTTGGTCTGGTTGAGAGGATGAATCGGCCCTTTTGTTGGGCTTGTAAATCGGAAACGACCCTCCGTTGGTTAATTCAGTAAAATATATAAATGAAGTTGCTATTGTTCTTGCTGTTCATCCTTCTATCCCTATTTGATTGTTTGATTGTCTGTTTGGACTGGGGATGGTTTGTCTTCCGCTTGCGCATAATGAAAAATTAAAATGAATGGTCGTCGATGAGTCTTGGGACGTCGCTTTCTATTGACCATAGTAAGGGGTTGTCGCATGCTCGGGGTTCAAGGCGTGACATATAGTGAGCCTAAAACCTACAAAGAAGCTGTTTCTTCAAAAGATTCAGTGAAGTGGTTAGTTGCTATGAATGAAGAGATGGAATTTCTTTAAAAAAATCAGACTTGGGAGCTTGTCAAGCCACCAAAAGGAAAGCAAATTGAGGGCTACAAATGGGTTTTCAAAAGAAATAAAGGTATTCTTGGAGTTGAAGACATCATATCCAAAGCTTGTCTAGTTGCTAAGGGCCATAGTCAGATTTAGGGAGTTAATTTTAATGATGTGTTTTCACCTATCTTTAAACACTACTCCATTTGGGTTTGTCTTGCATTCGTTGCTATGCATGATTTAGAATTGGAGCAACTCAATGTGAAAACAATTTTCTTACATGGTGAACTTGAAGAGAAAATCTATATTAGTGTACCAGAAGGTCTTTAGTTTGAAGGCAAGGAAGAACATGTTTGTCTATGAAAAAAGTCTATAAATATACTTGAAGCAATGACCTAGACAATGGTATAAAAGGTTTGACTCATTTATGGTGCAACTTGGTTATTGGAGGAGCATATATGATAGTTGCGTATATTTATGCACTCTTCAAAATGGCTCTTTCATTTATCTATTATTGCATGTCAATGACATGTTGATTGTAGCAAAAGATAAATCCGATATACACAATTTGAAGGCACAATTGAGTGCTGAATTTGAAATGAAGGATATAGGTGCAACGAAGAAAATCGTAGGTATGGAAATTTGATGAGATCGGAAAAGGGAAAATATTATCTCTACTAGAAAAGCTACATTGAGAAAGTATTAGATTGTTTTGGCATGAAAGGTTCCAAACTAGTAAATACTCCTCTTGCTACTCATTTTCTTATTATTAGCTAATTTATGTCCACATACAAATGAGGAAATAAAATAAATGTCACATGTTCCATACTCTAGGGTAGTTAGCAATCTTATGACTGCCATGGTTTGTACTCAACATTTCACATGTTGTCAACATGTCAAGTAAATATTTATCATGCCCTAGCAAAGTTGATGGGCAAGCTGTAAAGTGGATTTTGAAATATTTGAAGGATACTTCTAATTATGGTTTAGCGTTTGGGAAACTGATGACAATCCTATAGAATATATTGTTTTTTATTAGGCCAGTGACCTTGATAAAAGGAAGTTTTTTGACTAGGTATATTGTTACTATTGAATGTTGTGCAATCAATTGTAGAGCTACCATACAGTTTAAGGTTGCTTTGTCTACTATAGAGAGGTGTGGCTATTATAGAGGCAGGTGAAGACACCATATGGTTCAAGGGCTTATTTTGAGAGCTTAGTGGGGATCATGGCGTGACCAATGTCTATTGATAGTCAGAGTGTTATACATCTTACTAAAGTCAGGTGTATGATAAGAGGACAAAGTACATTGATGTGCGGTATCATTTTATTTGAGATATTCTTACTAATGGTTATATCAAGGTCTTGAAAAATGGTACATAGGATAATCCAACCGATATGTTGACAAAGCCCTTACCTATTGCCAATTGCTTGAATGTGGTTAAATGTAGGCTGCAATCAAGTTTTACTCTAGTGGGAGGAAAAGATTATTTGTTGCTTATGTCTACTTTAAGCCAAGGTCGTATTTTGTTGATTATGTCTTAAATTATTTATGGGCTTGGTCAACGTTAGGCCTTGAGAACAGTGTGAATATTGTTTATCCCAAGTTATTATAATAAGAAGTAGAGATGGAAAGAGTTTTTAATTTTTGTAGCAGCCTTTTTAGAATTCTTGAATTTCCACAATGGATTATGCGTCACCTCTTGGTATTTCATTCCGCAAGGGTTTTTCACGTAAATCTATGTGTTCTTTTACCCTACTTAATTTTAATTTCATTGTAATTTCTGCTTTAGTCATAAAATTACGAAAGTTAATAGTCTAAAAAAGTAAGATAATACACTTGGGTTGAGTACGCATGTATGACATGTACTAGCTATTACGCATCAAAAGTGAATTATGCTAAATTAATTTAACATTTACGTAAAGCAGACTGAAGAGCTAGTTTACCTGTTCTAGGCGAAGCAGTGTGCTCCTAGATACCTAGTTAAGCTCAGCACTTTTCTTACTCACGTAATTTTATGTCGGCACGTCCATCGAGTTTCAAAGAGCCAAAGGCAAAAAGGTTAATCAGAAGATAAGAGAATATGACATTCATTAGTTAAGAATTAAGAACTGATTTAAGAGGTTAAATAGCAAGCTCATTTTGAAAAGATAGAATCCGCGAGACATTTTTCATCTGCCCTTTGTTGTGTCATGAAAAGCTATATAGCTGGATGTGGGGAAATGATAGCGCTCACTACTTATGTAGTATTCGGTTGTTTAGACTTCATGTTAATCTGGTTGATGGTTTTTATTCTTACGTTTTCTCTCATAAACTACTGAGATCAATCTTGTTTTCATGGTCGCATCACATGGTGGAAGTATTTCATTTCATTTGTTTTTTCTCGTCGTTGAAATTCATGGAGCGCTTTTGAATCTTTTAGTATCCTTCAGTATCCATGCTTCCCACAGGTTCCATTTTTTAACATGTCATTATGAATTATGTTAGTTGATCTTTTTTGTCGATTATGAATCTGTATCGGTAAGTGGATGGGCGAGAATTTCGCCCGATGAGGGTTATTAAACAAAACATTAATTATTCCATACATGTGACCGAAGTGTGATAATCTAATGGAAGCCACCCGCCTGAGTTTTAGCTCGCATGTTATGCAAAGCATGTGGTCAGCGACTATATTCCACAGGCTCCAAGTTTACGTTCACTGATAAGGCGCGATTCTCTCTTGAGCATGCACACTTTGTACTTAACGTGCAGTTAGAATGGTAATTTGATTTACACTTTTGGATTTACAATTTTCGACTTCATTCAGATCAAATTGATCCGTACGAAGTTGAGGAGACATAAAAATCCAAGCTACTTGTAGATTATAAAATTAACCGCATTCATATCCTGATTATTCGGGGTGCTAATTGTCCCTGAACTTTCTTTAGTGTAAATAGCCCTGGTGTACGCAGCGTGCTTGTACGAGACCTTGTCGACTTAGTCTAGCGTTGTGTGCAAAGGGACCATAGTTAGAAAATGTCATGTTCAGAAGAAGGCCTAACAAGCTACTTTCTTGAGAATTGTCGATCAGCGAGCTAATCAGTACAAGTGTGTGCAGAGTAAAATGCATTCAGAATATGAAGATTTTCCGTGACCTTAAGGGAAAACTACGCTGCTCTTTTGGCTTAACTCAGTAGATGCCAGCAAAGTAGTAGACCCGTCTTGATAATCCTGGATATGTACTGGCGAAAGTTGTATAATAGCCTGATCCGGCAATTTTAAAGTAGCGAGCTCTTTATCTTGGTAATCACATGCAATGCATCCATAGTCGCATCTATTTAAATGGCTAGGCTCTGTGTTAAAATCACACTTTCCTGGTAGTCTTCTACTTCCTCATTTTGTTGTCGACTTAGCACCAGCCCTCATCGGGGTATCCAAGTCCTTGAGGTTCTCTGCTGGATTACCTTCATACCTTTATCTACAGCTATTTCCTATTTATAGCAGGTCTTTCTTATGATGAACTCGGTTAAGACGCATGTAATTAAAATTTTCTTTGCAGGTTGTAGTCAAGATAGCAGATCACCAGTTGCAGAATTTAAGGATGAGAGTAGGCCCAAACCCGAACTTAGGGCAAAATGGCCGGATGCTGCATTTTCACAATCCGATCGGTGGTTTTAATGAGGGGGTCGTATTGACCTATAATCTGCAGGTCGTAGGAGATTACATACAGGAAAACTCGAGACTGCGTAAGAAGCTGGACCGTGTGGTTGAAAAGTACGTTAGAGAGCTAGAAATTTCAGCCAAAGCAACTTCTGGCGGGATCTGCAATTCCACGGCAAACCCTAGTTTCTGGAAAACGATGATGAGTCAGAAGTTGGAAGATCTGGAGCGAACGGTCGAAAAACTGGAAGAGCATGCAGACGAAGCATGACTTTGATATTAGTAAAGGGTTACATCTTTAGCACTCTTGCTGTATTCTGTATATTTGCTGTGAACCCGGCCCCCCCACCCTAGTGGCATGTTGTCCGTTTGGGTGGCGAGGGTGCTGAGCTTTTCACCCCTTGTACATTCTTGGCCGTTTATCTCATATATAATACTTACCTTTACCAAAAAAAAACTGTTGAAGCGAAGACAAAACCAGGAATGATGTTATCTTTCGTGGCCGGAATCTATACATTCCATCCTTGAAGCTGCAACTTACCAAGGCGGTAAAGTATAAGGCTCTGACCATCAAAAGGGTCGAAGACAACCCAAGGAATAGGAGAGTGCAGCGGAGTTGGGGCATAAGTCCCCGCATTTTTGAAGTGGAACGGACTTGGGCCTAATCCTAGGAATGATTGGGTCATCTTAGTCCTTCTCTGTTATTTTATTGTACGTGTTCTGTTTTCACTTGTGACCGAGGTACCCTATCACTCCAAAGACCTGTTGTCTAGATGAGTGCCTGCTGGTGCCACGCCTCACGTTTGCTGTACATTTTTGGTCGTGAATATATTAACTTACCTTACCAAAAAAAAAAAAAAAAAAAAAACTGTTGAAGCGAAGACGCTGTTCTGTACCAGTGTCGAGGATAACGTGTTCGGGGTGGTCCTCGTAATATATTCAGGAAACTAGCCTTTTTTCTCTACTTAAGTTAGACATGTGTTCTGCAATAAAGGAGATGAGTGACGCCTATTACCATTTAGTCCGTACAAGAAAAGCGAACTACTCGCCCTCTGTCCGCTTCAGGCAGGGGAAATATGTGTGTTTGTGTGATCTTTATGTTTTCGTAAGAATAAAATCGTGTTCATACAAGTATGTAAGATTCCACATATCTCTTGTCCTTCTCTCGGTGTTTTATTCCTTTTGAGTCATAATTTTTAGATTAAGTCCTGCTGGGACGAACAATGCAACGTAGAGGGATGAATAAGTTGATTTATAAAATTTAATGATTTTTTGCGGAATAATTCAAATTAAGTTTGATAGATGCGATAATAGATTGATAATATCATATGCAACATACTTCAATCAAATGAATTTTCAAATGAAGAAGGAGATGGAAGATGATGCACCCAGATTTTTAGAGTAATTCGGATTTAGTTCAAATGTATGTCTAGTTTCCCTGATTAACATCCACCAACAAAGCCAGAATCACAGGTAATCTCAAGAGATGTTACAGTGAAGCAAGGTTTGCTTTTACGTAAAGCTATATAGATCATAGCATCAATACACAAGCCCTGCTTATACACTTTTTTTCTATTCACTGATTTCAATCAACAATAATTCCTGATAGAGTGAAGCACAAATGAGTACTAGCAAGTTCACAGAGGGAGAACCAGATAATATCAAAGTTGTAACTTTAACAATTTTCATCCACTCCCTGAACGTGCTTTGAAGCCCTCGAATAGATCTTGAATCTAACAAGAGAATTGCTAATAATGGTGCTCCAGTGCCACTAATTTTTTAATAAAGAAACTGGCTATTGGAGAAGCAAGTTTGATCTTTCCTAAACATCGATTTCTATTTTCACAATAAAGTAGGTTCTCGCATATCACCCAAAAAAAAAAATAGTTTCTTACCCTTTATAAGTAATCTGGTCAAGTAGTCGTCATGAACTCTAAACTATACACTTCAAGCTTTCTAAGGACACCTGAATCGGTTAGCGGGTAGGTCATTTGATCACTCAATTGATTCAAATCATAATTACCCAAGACTAGTAAAAATGAATAAGTGATCCAATCATTGGCTCCGTAATTGCTTGTTGATTGTTCAAGGCTAATTATCCTAATTGCTTGATTAATTGAGCTTTACATGTGATTTCTAGATAAATGATTAGGCTCGTGTCATGTGTTGATCAGTGGGTAGTTTAGTGAGGATGATTAGTACTAAGTAGCGATTAGTACTTAGTCTATCCCTTTGTGAATGCAAGTGCAGGCTAATTACCACTAATCTTAATCAATAAACCCTTAGTGGATTAGGAAGTAGTTTGAAGTTAGTCAATTTGCAGGAATATTCAAAAGTCGATCCCAAGGCAACTGAGGCTTGAATTGAGTGGGCTTTGCTAATGTTTTGATTGCATTAATTGAATGGTTGAATGTATGAAACCAACACCCATGGGCAGTGGCCAAAGGCGATTCGAAGAGGCGGCGGCCAAATGGAATGGTATTAGGCTAATGTCCAAATCGGCCTTAATTCTTGTAAGTCGAAAATAACTTCTTTTCATGTCATCCATTCTTTGTTCTAAAGGAACAACTTCCAATTTTTTTAAAAAAAGTTTAGCTATTCTTATGCTTAACCTTGTGAGGTTATAGCTTTCAAATTATTTTAATTATTTATAATTGTGTCCATTTTAATCTGAAAGGCCTTCACTCAATTTAGAGTACAAGTAGAGGGTTATAGTCCATTCTAAAGGAAAAACTTCCATTCTAAGAAAGTTTAGCACATACAGGGTCAAATGCTTCATCTTATAAAGTTTAGAGCTTTCAAATCATCAAATTTATTTTTAATTAAGTTCATGTTGATTATAACAAGACCTCACAAAGTTTGGAGCACAATTGAGGTAAACAAATCTCTCAGGGAGCATCGCTATATGGTTGCAAACATATCTATTGATACTTAATTTTAGTCGATGTGTCGATAATATAGAAAAATTGGAATTAGGGTCTTTAATCGCGATGAGGCCCAGTTTTAGAACAAAAAGTGTTGTTTTTCATTTTTTTTCATTTAGAATGCCATTTTACGAATTTTCAATTCATCTCCAATAAAAACTTGAAAAGTCAAATGATTGGCTTTTGAGTTGACCAAAAGTCAATCCCGAGTCAAAAGTTAGCCCTTTGTGCGAAAAGGTCCTAAATGGTCCTAATTCCACTCTGACAAACTTAATTTTAAAAAATTTCAAAAATGATCATAAAGTTAACCTTTTAGTTTAAAAGTCAACTTAAGGTTGACTTTTGGTCAAACCTTTAACAAAAAAATAATTAAAAATCCTCAAATCACTTTCTTTTAGCTTTAATTAGATTTTGGTATTGAAAATTTTACGAAAATCGATTAAGAGCATTGTTTTCCGAATTTCTCGATTTTAGATTCAAAATTAATCAAAAATAAAATTACTTCCATTTTATTCTTAATTAGTCATAGTTCCTCTTATGACATTTGATTTAGAGGTCATTCTAATTCGTTCGTTCGTTCAATTTTGGAATCAGGTGTGTCGAGGCGTGATGTGACATCCAGATTTTCATGGACTAGACCCTATGCCACTACAGTGACAAATCGCTGCATCGCATCGCAACGTAGCAAGATCAACGGACTCAGCACCAACACATGACGTCTTGACGACACCACTTCGTCGTGACATTTTTCTGTGCGGGATTCGTCATCGATCAAGCTTGCAAAACTTTCGAGCCCCTTTGCACTTCGTGGACCAATCATTGGCCCATGAAGGAAGATGGACCGCAGCCCATCAACCCCGCCACCGTGTCATGTTGTCAGCCACCGCCACGACGCCATCGCACCACCACCAACCCGGACACGCTCCAGCCCACGTTTACGACCGCAATGTCGTGACGCGAATCGACGCCCCTAATGTCCACTTCTACTCCATGCATCTCTCCATCGGACGGCCACGAAAAGCTTGAAATGCAGCCTAGAATTCAACCACGTTGACCTATAAACGTGGCACAAAAACTCCCCGTTCGGCCATGCAGGGGTGATGGGAATTAAAGTATAAAAACCAGCAACGTCACTTCCCTTTCTCCTTGAGCAAATGAGGTGGCAAGAGGCAAGCCCCATTTTACCCAAAAACAGCCACGATATTGCCTTGCTCACTAAGCAAATTGAGCTGTCCACATGGTAAATTAGAATTTACCATCACCAGCCACGTCCAACACCAGGTGTCCTTTCCTTAAGCCGCCCCAAATGAAGAATTCGGACCAAGAAACTACGAAGGGCGGTGGAGGACAGTATATAAAAGAAACCAGCCCCTTTCCTCTTCCCTTTTCATGACAACTCTTCCCTTTTCATCCCAGTATCAGTTCCTCTCATTTTCATGACAACTCTTCCCGTCGTCGACAAGAACTCAAGGCAACTAGACGTCTCCTAGCCTATGCCACGTTAATGTGTTATTACTCGGCGTGGCCGATTGTCTTGGATTTCCGTTGACTTTAATTCTCGTTCGTCCCCCCCGCGTAATTTTCAGAAAATATACGTGATTAGATTTCTCGAATTTATGACACGTTCACTTCTTGAATAAGTGACAGGCATGCTAATTACCGAAACTGGTGTGTGCGTTAGACCGAATAGTCCGGACTTTGGGTGGAATTTATGTATGTAGTTGAAGTCAGTTCGGTCACGGTCGTGCATACTGTCTTTGCCCATTTTATGCAAGTTTTTATGTTACAAATTTCGTGAGACTTATTTCCCCAAAAATGGTTTTCCAAGTGTCGTCTACATCGTGTTAAAATATCGTGATTTTTCAAGCTTATTTACCTAGAGATTTTTAACGGTTTCCGAAGAGCTTGCAAACTGATCTCTACGAAAAAATTGGGATTTTTAAGGAAACCTTCCCTTGCAAGTCGTCTTTCAAAGAAGTTATGTTTATAAATGAAGTCCAACCTATTTGGCTTGTTGATTTAATTAGTCTCGTATAACTCATCATAATCCTTCAGATTGAAAAGCACTAACTGATTCTTGATTTCCAGCCTCAACCCATCCCCGAATCTCCTTGCTTTGTCCACCAGGTCCTCAATCAACCTTGGTGTGTACTTCAAAAGTTCGATAAACTTTGCCTCATACTGATCCACTAATATCTGATTCTAACATTATCGTTGAAATTCTACCATCTTCTATTCCCTCGCACAATCTGAAAAATTCTTGCCATTAAAGGCTTGAACAAAAACATACCACGTCAGAATTGTACCTTCGGGGAAGACTCTTCTCTAAGTAGCTTCCCACCAAGAACTAGCATTACCTTTAAGCTGGTACATGGCTAATGTCACATTATTCTCTTCCAAGTATCACAACATTGCAAATGCTTTCTCCAACTCCTTGACCCAGAGGGTTGCCGCCTCAAGGTCGCCTATTCCTGCAAACTTCGGTGGTTTTAGCTTTAGAAACTGCTCAACTATCTGGTGCATAAGCTAATCACAATTCTCAAGCCTAGCTGCCGAAGTATTAGTAGGAGCGGTGGTGGCGCCAATTGGAACAGTAGCAACAACAGCAGCTTGAGTCTAAGCTTGTTGTCCTATCAAAGCCTCTAGAGTGTGCAAGATCCCATCCATCCTTGGATCCTCTAGTGCCCTTTCTCTAGCACTTGTTGGGACCGATGTTGTTCTTCTCATAGGGGTCTTCGACCTGGGAGTTCTTAGCTTAAGGGTCTTTGGCTCCGGATTGCTCATTTAGCAGGATTCTCGCTTACACTTGCTTTCCAATTCCAATAGGGAATTAGAAACTGAGACAACCATTTTATCATAAAAGACTACAAAATACAATAAGCAAGCACATGCAAGTAAAGGATTAGTACGACCTAATCTATCAGGTGACTTTTAAGGTTCTCACGCGAAATTGATCCATGATTGATAAATTTTTCAATCAACATTTGTACCTCTTCAATTCAAGGCAACCCTCGATTGTCATAAAATCTCGAGGGGTCAATTACTCATCCCGAGTACAAGATCAAAAAAGAAATCAGTTTGTCCATCGATTGTTGTTAATATCAAAGTTGTGTGGAATCACCCACAATCTGATTTCGTATTTTTATCGAATTGATTTATTTCCAATCAGTAGTTGATTTGTAATGGTATGGTATTGACCCTCTTTGATCCTTTTGGTCAAAAAGTCTATTCATGATTGAATTCTCTAGCCACACGCGTATCGACCCTAGTTGCCTTTTTTAATAGGTTAGTTAACTCATGAATGATCAATTCAAAGTAAACATAACTAACTATGCATTGACAATCAACCTTGTCATTTATCTCAAAATGAGTAGAAATTTCAAGACATCACACTAATCGTTGCTTTTGTTATGGGAGAATGACATTAAAAATCCCAAAAATTGTATAAGGTGCTTATTTTAGTATTAAAAAAAAATTTGGATTACTTAAGTGTCACTTTTAAAAAAATAATTATTTAAGTGCCAACTCCGATTCGGGTCAACGGAAATCTGATGTGGTTATATTTTATTAATTTCTTAGTCCTAACTTGCCAACATGCCTAATCAACGTATAAACCCTAAGCAACGTCATCCAAAAGTTATAAACAGTGATGGTTTATGTGCCAAATTTTGTTTAAAGTGATCACTTCAGTACACACCAAGCATGGCACGTGGACTGGATTTTTTAAATAATATGCCAAGTAATATAAAATTTTTATTACTAAAAATCACGTGTTAATTTTTTGCCGGAATTTCTCGCGTTGTCATTTAAGTGATCGTTTTTTCTCCGATTTAATACTTAAGTGATTTGACAAAAACTTTTGGCACTAAAATGAGTGTCATGCATAACTTTTAGCACTTCTAGTGTTGTTTTGCCTTTTTCTTAATATACTACATTTTCGCACTTTGCATGTATGTTAATCTGGTTGATGGTTTTTATTCTTATGTTTTCTCTCATAAACTACTGAGATCGATCCTGTTTTCAAGGTCGCGTCACATGGTGGAAGTATTTATTTCATTTGTTTCTCTCGTCGTGGAAATTCATGGAGCCCTTTTGAATCTTTTATTATCTTTTAGGGGGAAAGTACAGCGAGAGTGCCAAAAGTTGGCACAGAGGAACACTTAAGTACCAAAACTTACAAACGGTACACTCAAGTGCCACTTTTCAAAAAAAATGGATCACTTAAGTACCAAGTCGCCGGAACCCTGCCGGAAATCTTACGTGGCAATTTTTTATTAATTTTTTTGCCTACGTGGCTCGCCAGAAATTGAAACGACGAAAAATCAGCGCAAAACGGCGTCTTTTTGCCCTGACGTGGATTTTAAAAATTATTAATTAAATAATATTAAATAAATTATTATAAAATTGATTAATTTAAAATAAAATAAAAAAAACAGGGGGAGGGGAAATCGGTGAAGGTTGTGCAGCCCTCGCCGCCGCCACCGTCACCGCCCCATCGTTGCCAGGAAGGGCCGGTGATGGTGGGCGAGGGTCGGCTGGGGTCGCCGGGCCCGGTCGGCTGCGGCGAGGGTCGCGACCCTCCCCAGATCCGGCGAGGGTTGCGGCCCTCGCCCCCCGCTGGGCCGAGGGCCATCGGCCGCCCGAGATCCGACACGGTGCAGGTGGCGGCGGGCGAGGGCCGGCGACCCTCGCTAGATCTAGGGAGGGTCGCCGGCCACTGGCCGGGGCCCGGCGACCCTGGCCGACCCTCGCCCACTGTCACGCCCCGACCCTCGAGCTCATGGCGATCCCCATCTTTCTCTTTCGGTCATTTAAATGCGACGTCCCAAGATGCGTCGCCGACCATTCTTTTTATCTTTCGATTAAGCGCATGCGGAAGCGATAATAAATCCCCGGCCAAACGTCAACAGTAGGGATAGTGGAAAAGACAAACACCAAAGTAGTAGATCAATTCACATAGTCATAAAACAGATTAACCCTTAGAGGAATGTTTCAAAATACAATTCAACTGTCACTACATTCTTCTCGTTCGAGCCTACCAAAATAGAGCCAAGGCTAGGTTAATCTACTACGTCAAAAGTTCGGTCCCGACATACTCGTCACGGGCTGTCGAGCCGAATGGACCCATCCGAGTCGGCCTCCGACGGGTCGTCGTCAAAGGGGACAAGGTCATACACGGATGGGGGAGAATTAGGGTTCGCTACAGCCCCATCCGGAGGGCCCAACTCCAAGGGATTCCAATCCACATCTTCAGGGCCCCTACCAGGTAGGCCATCGAAACCCCGCAGGGGGGCCTTGTAAGGCGTCGCCCACTCTAACGTACCAGGCTTCAAAACGGTGGGGGACCCAAAGACCCAGCCCTTCATCAACCTAGAGAGTAGTGATATGCCTCTTGTACCAATGGACCCGACCAGGAAACCGATGGATTGTAATAGTGGTCTCATAGTCCTTAGGAGCCCCAAATCGCATCGGGGGAGGGGGCGTCATCCTAGGTACCTGAAATGGTTATTCAATAACCAGTGAGATATAAATCTCAGCGAGTTCTTGCCCTAATCCCAGGCTAGGACACCAACTCGCCTCGAGGTACCTATGGCCCGGTCTAATACCTCAAGTAGGTCAATAATAGAACAATCATACATCTTAGGTAATGACTTAAGATTATCAATACTGTCGTGAGCACATCGACAAGCAATCGACTCGCAAGCGACTTTACCCGGTCATGCCATACCCTGCACGATAAATACACATGCAATTCACCACTAATGCATCTCGCACTCTCAGCATTTCATTACACAATCACTCTCGAGTCGTATCGCAGGCGATCTCACTTGGCCATTGCCACACCCTGCACGGTACCAACTCAGGCATATTATAAACAGTGCAACAAGCACACATATAATCAGAACACCATATCAACTTGTCTCTCATGCACTCATTCGTGTTCTAATCATACACATCCATCAGTGACGCTTTCCCCGAAATTCATCGGGTATCCGAAATCCATCGGTCGCGTCTTCGCTCTACCTCTTCCCCGCGTAAACACACCTCAGGGCACGATCTCCTCTGCTTCCCCATGTAAACACACCTCAGGGCTCTACCTTTTCCCCGTGTAAACACACCTCAGGACACAATCACTCCACCTCCTCGTGTAAACACGCCTCAGGGCTTTACCTTTTCCCCGTGTAAACACACCTCAGGGCACAACCTCCTTCTCCCCGTGTAAACACACCTCAGGGCTCCCCGTGTAAACACACCTCAGGGCACAAGTGAACTCATGAGCACATGTCACAATCGGCACAAGACATGCATGAGGTCCACATATGAAGCAGTATGTATCCCACACATCATCCACGAATCGGCACATTACAATAATTCAATATCAATCAATTTCATAAGAAAATACCACATAATTCCTGGAACATACGTGCTTCAATCAATAAGGCATAAACAAGCAATCAGCAATTCAATCGATTATTGTCTCAGACAATACTCATCTCACGATAATGCGACAACCAATAATTCCCGTAAATCACTAATTACCACAATTACTTATCGCGAAGTAATTAATCCACACGACCATCCAACATGCTTTCACAATAAATAACACGTCCAACAATTCCCCCAATTTAATTATAAATAAACCGCGTTATTCATAATTAAACCATATTCAATTATTATTAAAATAAGTAATAATAATTCCGAATTTCTACAAATAATATTAATTCCGAATATCCACAAATAACCTTAATTCCGAATTTCTACAATTAATATTAATTCTGAATTTCTACAAATAATATTAATTCCGAATATCCACAAATAACCTTAATTCCGAATTTCTACAATTAATATTAATTCCGAATTTCTACAATTAATATTAATTCCGAATTTCCACAAATAACCTTAATTCCGAATTTCTACAATGAATATAAATTCCGAATTTCTACAATTAATATTAATTCCGGATTTCTACAATTAATATTAATTCAGAATTTCCTCAAATACTAATAATTCCGAATTCCAATAAACAACAATAATTTCTGGATTTAATAACTAATATCGTAATTTCGGAATTTAACAAATAATAATTAATTTCGGAATTTAATAAATAATATTTATTTTCGGAATTTAATAAATAATAATTAAAAAGAAATTATTTCTTTTTAATAACAATAATACTAATACGGATTATTCGACTAATCCTTAATTACCCAATTAATCACCGATAATCCCCGAATCACGACTAATCACGATTAACTCTAATATCCCCCTAAACGAGTTTAACGGACTAAACGAGAGTTTAGAACTTCAACTCACCCGGGAGCGAAACTGACGACGCCGGCACGACGGCGACGACGAGGCGAACGCACGAGAACTCCCGGCGCGTCGGGACGAGGCGGCCCGAGACTGGATCTCGGCGGCCGATGGCGGCTGTCCACGCGGCGGGAGCTGCGAAACAGGAACCGGGCGAGGTGGCTCCGGTGCGGCGGAGGAGGCTCGGGAATGATCCTTCGGCGGCCTACGGCGGTGACCGGCGGCGGCGGGGCGGCGAGCGGCTAGCCGCGTGTCCAAGTCACTTGCCGGAGGAGCCGAGAGGGAGAGAGGGAGCACGGCGACGGCGACAAGCAGGGACGGCTCCCGCGGCGGTCTCGGGTGGCCGGACGGCGGCGAAGGGCGGCCGAACGGCGAGGGTGGCGTTCGGCTCCAACCCGAACGGAAAGAGAGAGAGACCGGCGGGGTGACGGCGGCCGAGCGGGGTGGTCGGGCGGGGACGGCGGTGATCGAGCGAGCGACGCCGAGGTGCGGTCCGTCGTTCGGCGTCGAGGCGAGCGACTCCGGCGAGGCTGGACCCGATCCGAGAGTGAGAGAGAGAGGGCGGCGATAGAAGGCAGCCGGGCGGCGTTCAGCCGTGCAGGGCGGAGGCGGCCGGCTCGGGCGGCCGAGGGCGAGCTCCGAGGCGACGGTGGGCGGCGGCAAGCAAACCGGAGCTGGGCGGCGAGGGCCGGTCCGAACTGGAACCGAGAAGAAGAAGAAGAAGAAGAATAGGAGGCGGCGGGCGGCGTTCCGCGGTGCCGGGAGGAGGGACGACGACGGCCGAGCGGCGGCGAGGCGGCGGCGGCGCCGCTCCGGTGCCTGTGGTGGCCGGGCGTCGCCGCAACGGTGGACGAGAGGAGGAGGAGAGGAGGGCAAGCCGGGCGGAGCCGGTTCGGCGTGAGGCCGGCGGACGACGACGAGCTGCCGAGATGGTGGGGTTGCGGCGGTGACGGGCGGTGGTTGCCAAACTCGCCGGCGGGAAGGCAGGGCGGCAGCAGCTCCGGCCAAGAATACCAGAAGAAGGAGAAAAAGAAGGAAAAGAAGAGGAGGAAGGAGAAGTTGCGGGGGAGAGAGAAGATGTCGACGTGCATGGGGGAAGAGGAGGAGAGAGAGAGAGAGAGAGAGAGAGAGAGAGAGAGAGAGAGGTCGGCGGTCGGAGGGAGGGGATGCATGGGGAAGGAGGAGAAGGAGAAGAAAAGAGAGAAAAGAGAGGGGGAGGGGACGTGCGGCAGAGGGGAGAGAGAAAGGGGGAAGAGAGAGTGCGCGGGAGAGAGAGGAAGAGAGAGAGAGAAGACCCAAAAATTTGAAAATTAAAAAGGCTTCTAGAGGGGGGGCAATTTGATCTTTTCACCCCTGAAGCGTGGTTCCCAAAATCCGGTCCTAACTTCGACCCGTTAATCCAACTCGGGCCATTTCCAGACTTATCGAAAAATTTGGGAATTAATGAGGCGTCGTCCAATATTTTTGTCCCGACGTCCTTAAAAGTTAGGTACCCGAAATTGGACTGAATTTCGTGATTAATTTCAACCAGTCGCAACTTTGGCACGACCTGACTTTCGGGCAGCATTTAGGGGGTTTCATGCGTTTGACCCGCGGTTGATAGCTTTTCAATCCGCGATCGTGTATATTCAGATCAGGATGATCTTCGGTTGTCATGTAATCGCGAGGGATCGATTGCTCACCCTGAATGCGGGGTCAATAGGAATTTAGCATCGTTTGTCGTTATTATCAAAGTCGTGCGGAATCACCCGCGATCCGACCTCGTACTCCGCCGAATCGATATTTCTGTTCGCTAATTGACCTGCAACAGCGTGGTATCGTCCTCACTTGATCCTTATGGTCGAGTGGCCAGTCCCTAATCGAATTCACTAGTCACACGCTCATGCGTCCTTAATCGCTTTTTCGAACAGTCAGTTAACTCGTGAGGGGCCAGCTCCGAGTAAACGTAACCGACAGCGCACTGATAAAATAATCATTACATACGTGCCGAAGTGGGTCTAAATCTAGGACGTCACACCCACCGTCACCGGCCCTTCCCGGCGATGGTGGCGGCGGCGAGGGCTACACAACCCTCGCCGATTTCCCCTCCCCCCGTTTTTTTTTTAATAAAATCGATTTTAATTTTTTTAAAATCTAACGTGGACTTTAAAATCTGATGTGGACAATTTTTTTTATTAAAATTGCCACGTGGAATTTTTTATTTTGAAAAAATGCTCCGTCGGCAAATGAAATTATTTGGAAAATGGACACGTGGCAATTTGGCCGGATTTTTCGCCGTTGGCACTTAAGTGATCGATTTTGCGCCGATTTTGGCACTTAAGTGTACCGTTTGTAACTTTTGGCACTTAAGTATCCCTCCGTGCCAACTTTTGGCACTCCTGGGATCCGTACGCCTATCTTTTAGTATCCACGCTTCCCACAGGTTCCATTTTTCACATGTCATTATGAATAATGTTAGTTGATCTTCCATGTTGATCTTCCCACAGGTTCCACCTACACATGTAAGTGGATGGGCGATAATTTCGGGCGTAGAGGGTTATTAAAACAAACATTATTTATTCAATACATGTGACCAAAGTGTGATAATTTAATGGTAGCCAATCGACTGAGTTTTAACATCGCATATAATGCAAAGCATGCGGTTAGCGACCTTATTTCACGGGCTCCAAGTTTGCATCCATTCATAAGGCGGGATTCTCTCTTGAGCATGCACACTTTGTACTTAATGCGCAGGTCGAATTGAGCGGTATGAAATCGAAGTGATATAGAAATCCAAACTGCACATAGATCATGAAATTAACTACATCCATATTCAGATAAATCAAGCAACGAACTTTCTTCAGGGCAAAAAAACGACCATCTCGATGAAGTACTGTTCATCCCCTCTTCTCTCTACGCTGTTACATTGAACTACTGTAGCTCCGGCTCTGTTTCTGGTCTTGGGAGGTCATCTCCGGCGCCTATTGAAGCCACATTTGAATAGAGGAGCAGCTCGTTGGCAGTCCACCAGAACCCCCTTCGATCGCTGCTCTAGTAAGGGCTGCTTCCCTGTGATTTAGCTATGCGAAGTTAGGGTTACTCTGTTCAAGCTAAGCTGCTAGCTCGGTTTCCCCTGCTCCAGCGATGAAGAATGATCTATTAGTTCCTAAGGCTAAGTCTGACCTGGGTAGAGGTCGATACCGAAGCCGGAGTAGGGCTCTGACAGGTCGCAATCCCTTGCATGACCGTGCCCGAAATGGCAAAGCTTCTGCACTTGTCTCTATAGGCGGGGGGTAGCTGGCTGAGCTTAACTGAACTAGGTATATCGATGCAATTGTGCCTAGCTCTACTGTTAGGTTGCAAAACACTGATAATTTAGGACTGGCTTTTGCCATAGCTAGTGTGGAAGGGAACTCCAGGGATCAACCGGCTGTTGCAAATGGAACTAGTTCCCCTCTGATGCAGCAACAATCTGAGAAACAGGCCATAGCAACCCGCTCTTGGGCAAATGTGGCTAGAGCCGCTGTTCAAGGGTACTCCCTTTCCTTTTATCCTTCGAATTTAGGAATTGATAATGCTGTGATCTGCTATGATGAGGACTTAGATGCTGCTGATCCACTCTGGAAAGAATGTCTAGTTGGATATTTTGTCGGGAAAAAACTCCCATTCAAGCTAGTTGAGACAGCCCTTAAACACTTGTGGGGACATCGACTAATGGAGGTGAAAGCCAACGACCAAGGGTTCTATTTCTTTCATACCCCGGATACGGATTTTAGAAGGAAAGTCATTGAAGGGGGCCCGTTGACGGTGGCAAGGGTGCCTCTCATTCTTTAGCAATGGCAACCTATGTTAGAGCTGAAAAAAGGTGAGCACACTTCGATTCCTATTTGGATTCAACTGAAGAATCTACCGTATGGATTATGGTCCACTCGGGGAATTAGCAAAGTCGCTAGCATTTTGGGTAAACCCCGATATGTTGACTAGCGCACGGAGCAATTAAAAATGATCTCCTTCGCGAGAGTTTGTGTTGAACTAGAGGCCTCCAAAGCTTGCTGCAATACCATCAATGTATTCATAAATGGGGCTATTCGTGTGGTAGAAGTAAAGTATGAATGGAAGCCTATTTCATGCCAACCCTGTGGAGTGTTTGGCCACAAGTGTTCTGCCACCATTCCCGGTAATACCCAGCCGATACAATAGAACCATCCTGAGGTTCAGGCCTCTCAAACTCCTGCTGTTGTACATGGTCAGCCCACCCATTTGGGCTCCTCTCGGCCTGTGGAAGTGCCCGCACCAGCCCCCACAGAGGAGTGGTAGTTGGTTAGAAGTAGAGTTGGCAAAGAGATTACAAAGCTTATGCTAGCACGGCCAACTCCAAGTAGACCATCAGCTTCCTGTGGGGCAAGATTACAGTAGGAAACTACTATCAAGAAGGTGATCACTTCGGCAGCTCCAGATTTCCCCTCCTCTTTCGCCTCTGCTGAAGACCGAGAAGAAGAGCCTGGTCCTGCACACAGGCTTGACCAATCCTTGCTGTGTTCGAGGAGCACCGATCAATTGTTGCTGGAGGTGGACTTGACCGCCAGCTCGAGCCATAAGTTGCTGGTGCAAACAAATAGGATAGAGAAGGAACTGAGGTGTGCTGGTGCCCCGTTGCAAGAGAGTGCTTCGACTATTCCTATAACTGCTGATGAGCGAATGGAAGCTACTATCTCCCCCCTGCAGCTGGCTGCTCTGCCGATACTGACCTTGTTGTGCAAAGGCCGAAGAAGTTGCTGGTCTGTACTGACTCTCCCTTATAGGAGGGTGCTGAACAGAGACCAAAGCTGGCCAACAAGCAGGAGCCACCCTCCGGTTCTCCCTCTATAAAGGTAAAGCCTTCTACCAGCAAACGGCGTCCAAAAAAAAGGTAGTCATTGGCCTTCTTTTGACCCTATATTATGTTTTTTGGATGTTGGAACATAAGGGGTCTCATGAACCCCATAAAGCAAGCGGAAGTTAGACTTTTTGTGCACCTCAATAATATCTGTTGCATTGGAATACTGGAAACTAAAGTCCCTCCGAACAATTTTGGTATTATCTCTTCTGGTTTACTGCCTGGTTGGTTGTGGTTGGGTAATTATGAGCACTCCCCTCGGGGGCGCATAAGGGTAGGATGGAACCCGCTTCTAGTGGACTTCAAGCTTCTTTTTGGTACTAGCCAGCTTATCCATAGAGATATAAAAATATTGAGTTCGGACAATGTTATCACCTTTTATGTGATGTATGGGGAGCACACATTTGTTTCTCGTAGATCCCTCTGGCTAGACATTATTAGATTGAGCGATGGCCTTAAGGATTGCCCCTAGATTGTTGCTAGCGACTTCAATGCCATTTGGGACCCCTTGGATCGAATAGGGAGCCTTGATATTTGGATCCCCGCCTTTGATGATTTCAAGGACTGTTTGGACCAGGCTGAACTAATAGACTTACGTTATGTGGGTTTTCGCTTCACTTGGTCTACTTCCTCGGGTGCTTCTAGAAAGCAAAGGAAAATTGATCGTGTTCTAGTTAATAACTGCTGGTGTATGTCTTATTCTTTTTCAGAAGCTTCCTTTTTGGCCCCGGGTATTTCGGATCATACATAGATGGTTGTTAAAGTCCTACCGCCTGCTCATCGCCGGGTTCCCTTTAAATTTTTCAACTTATGGATGAGTCATCCGGATTTCTCCATGCTTGTGACGCAGGCTTGGGATACTCAAGTCTCAGGCTCTCCTATGTTTAAACTATATGGTCGTCTCAAGCTTCTGAAGGGCCGCCTAAAAGTCCTAAACAGAGATGCCTACTCGGACATTTCCTTGAGAGTTTCTACAGCTAAAAGGATTCTGTCAGCTACCCAAGAAGCACTTCTCTATGATCCTCAGAATAGCTTCCTGGCAGATGATGTACACACCCAAATCAAAGAGTACTATGAGCTCCGGTCCCTTGAAGAGTCTTTCTTTAGACAAAAGTTGAGAATTCGCTGGCTAAAGGAAGGAGATCATAATACCAAGTTTTTTCACCATTCGGTGAATCATCAGCACCTCCGCAATCGAATCATTTCAGTCATGGATAGCACCGGTCAAATGGTTTCTGACCAGGTAGAAGTTCAGAGAGTTTTTGTCTCTTATTTCCAAGACTTACTAGCCCCGGCTGCTGTGTCTTCGAGACCAACTACCCAGGAGATCATTGACGTCATACACTCTCCCCTCAGGCATGACCAAGTCAATTTTCTTTCTCTCCCCTTCCTTCCTTCGGATGTCCGTGATGCTATGTTCTCTATTGCCGGGAATAAAGCCTCGGGTCCAGATGGCTATAATGCGGACTTTTTCAAGAAGAATTGAGACAAGGTGGGTACCTCTGTCACTGAAGCTGTTATAGACTTCCTTGAGTCAAGCTGTTTGCTTAAAGAAGTCAATAATACCATCATTGCCTTGGTGCCTAAAATCCCCAATGCATCATCAGTCTCAGATTATAGACCAATTGCATGCTGCAATACAATCTACAAATGCATTACTAAGATTCTCTCTTCTAGAATCGCATCAGTGCTTCCTGAACTCATTAGCCCGATTCAAACAGCATTTGTGAAGGGAAGACGAATTAGTGACAATATTCTCCTTGCCCAAGAACTCTTCAGTGGGTTCCATAATAAGCCCCACATTCCGAAATGTGCCATCAAGGCAGATTTCAGGAAAGCCTACGACATATTGGACTGGGACTTCCTCGAGTACACTCTCCTAGCCTTTGGTTTCCCTAACCATCTTACAAGACTGATCATGGTATGTGTCTACACCCCTAAGTTTTCCGTTTCTATTAATGGCGAACTCCATGGCTTCTTTTCTAGTGGAAGAGGCATTCGACAAGGAGACCCTATGTCTCCATATTTATTCACCTTGGCTATGGAGGTCTTTACAGGAATCATTGATGCTCACACTCGGCACCCAGAGTACCGGTACTATTGGCAATGCAAGGCCATGTGGCTATCTCATCTATTCTTTGCAGATGATGTTCTTATTTTTAGCCAAGCGAGCCTCACTTCCATATCCTGTATCAAGGACGGGCTCACTTTGTTTTCCTCTTGGAGTGGCTTGATTCCAAACTCCAGCAAAAGTGAAGTATTCATTTCTGGGGGCTTTGACACAGGTAGGGACCAGATCATACAAGCACTGGGCTTCACTCTGGGCTCGTTTCCAGTTCGCTATCTGGGTGTGCCTATCATCACCTCCCGGCTGAATAAAGTGGATTGCAATACCCTGGTCAGTCATCTTACTACTAGGTCCAATCCTGGACACACCGATTCCTCTCGTTTGCAGGCCGTTTACAACTTATTAAGTCGGTTCTACATGTCATTCAAGCCTATTGGACATCCATTTTTTGGCTTCCAGCTTCGGTTGTGGACAAGATAGAGCAAATTTGTAGACAATTCCTTTGGAGGGGACCAACCATGAGACCGGGAGGTGCAAAAGTGTCTTGGGCTGATGCCTGCCTCCCCACTCTTGAAGGTGGACTTGGCTTGAGGAGAATTAGGGACAGTAACAAGGCAGCCATGGCTAAACACATCTGGTTGCTATTCATCGACAAAGAATCGCTATGGTGCAAATGGATTCACGCCACATATCTCAAAAGACAAAATTTTTGGATTTCTCCTACTCCAACGCACTGCTCTTGGGCCTAGCGGAAAATTCTTACGCTAAGAGAAGTTTTCCAACCACACTTTAGATGGAAGGTAGGTGATGGCGAACATACATCGCTGTGGTTCGATCCTTGGCTAAAGTGTGGCCCTCTCAACTTGCTTTTTTCAGATAATTATATTTACCAGTCAGACCTTCTCAAGCAAGCTAAGGTGAAGGACTTATACACACCGGATGGGCTCCAACTCCTGCAAGATTTGTCACTGTGGCAAATCCCAGTTCCTCCACACTCTCAAGGCCATGACATCTTTAGTTGGGTGGAGGATTCCTCCTGGAAATTCACGATGGCTTTAGCTTGGGCCACTATTCGCCGTAAATCCAACCCGATTCCCTGGTCTTCTTTTGTTTGGGATAAGGCCCTTGCCCCTAGACACCAATTCCTCATGTGACTCATCTCCAAAAACCGTCTTCCAATGCAGGTACTTCTCATGCTCTATGGCAGAATACCTTCCACGGTTTGTGCCTTCTGTAAGTCCAGGCCTGACTCAGTCAATCACCTATTTTTTGAATGTTGCATCCCCAACTCCCTTGCCAACTTTTGGGCTGCTAAATGCAATATTCCTTGGATCAATTCTGTTTGGCCGGACAATCTCCTCTGGGTTAATAATGTCCTTTTTGGTAAGGGGTTTTACCAAGAGATAGCTCGGTTTTCTTTTGGAGCACTTTGCTATATCATTTGGAAAACCAGGAATGGTATTATATTCCGTGGCCGAAATCTCTACACTCCATCCTTGAAGCTGCAGCTATCTAAGGCGGTCAAGGATAAGGCTCTAACTTTCAAAATGGTCGAAGACAACCCTAGGAATAGGAGGATGCAGCGGTGTTGGGGAATAGACCACCATATTTTTGATGTGGAACTGACTTTAGGAATGTTTGGGTCCTCTTAGTCCTTTTCTATTCCTCTGTTGTACATGTTTTGTTCTCACTTGTGACCGAGGTACCCTGTCACTCCAATGACTTGTTGTCTAGCTGAGTGCCTATTGGTGCCACGCCTCACGTTTGTTGTACATCTTTGATCATTAATTTATAAACTTACCTTACCAAAAAAAAAAAAACTTCCTTCAGGGCAAATAACCTTGGCGTATGCAGCATGTTAGTATGAGAGACCTTGTCGATTTAGTATAACGTTGCAGAATATTATTACAGTGTACTATGTGAATACACCATAGTAGAATGTTATTGCATAATGCATGAATAAAACATTATTAGGAAGGTCTAGGTGCATGTTGTCTAATGCTAGATTAGGCAAGGAGTTCTAGACCGAGGCAGTCAATACAGCTTTTTGATTGGTAAATCATTCTCCTTGCACATTTATTGAATGCATGACACTTGAGGAGGTATGGTTAGGTAAACCTATTTATTATTCTTTTCTTCGTGTGACTGAATGTCAGGCATATGCACATGTTCGTGAGGGGAAACCAGAGCCTAGAGCAAAGAAATGCATCTTTCTTAGTTATGCTTTTAGTGTAAAGGGTTAATAGACTTTGGTGTGCTTATTCATCTAAGATCATCATCAATCGAGACGTTTTTTATGAGTGTATTATAATTCATCCTAGCAAGGAAACGTTTGCTCTTGTCATGAAAATCTGAAAAGTGCTTTGGCGAAAATGGAACTTAAAGTAATTTCTTCATAACCATTTCGATCATCTGCTAATAATACGAAGGTTGAGGAACCTAAAAAGGAATAGTATTTTATTGCTATAAATAGATCAAGAAGGACAATGATGCTTCCATAGGATAAATAGTTACTCATATTTTGTTGCTTATGCTCTTTCAGTTACAAAGTCATTAGAGTATAGTGAGCTTAAGACCTACAAACAAACTGTCTCTTCAAAAAAATTCAACAAATTGGTTAGTTGCTATGAATGAATAAATGGAATCTCTTGAAAATAGTCAGATTAGGGAGCTTGTCAAGCCACGAAAAGGAAAGAATTGTGGGGTGCGGGTTTTCAAAAGAAAGAAAGGAAGGATTCAAAGCTCCCCTAATTGCTAAGGGCTACAGTCAGATTGAGGGATTAATTTTAATGATGTGTTTTCACTTGTTGTTAAACATAACTCCTTTCGGGTTTGTCTTGCATTAGTTGTTACGCTAATTTAGAGTTGGAACAACTCAATGTAAAAGTAGCAAGGGTTTTTATTTTTCAAGCTGTCTCGTGATCCTTGAATTTTCATCGTACATTTTGCTTCTCCTCTCCCTGTGATTTTTCCCACAAGGGTGTTTACGTAAATTGGTGTTTTTTTTATTCTTCTCAGTTTTAATTTCATTACGATTTCTGCATTAGTCATAACAATTATGAAATTTAGCTAGTCTAAAAAATTATGATAATGCACTTGTGTCGAGTCTGCATATACAACATGTACTACCTATTACTCATCTAAAGTGAATTACGCTATATTAATTTAGCATCTACGTAAATTAGATTGAAGAGCTAGTTTATCTATTCTAGGCGAAGCAGCATGCTCTAGATGCTTAGTTCAACTCAGCACTTTTCTTACTCATGAAATTTTATGTTGGCATTGTTGGACTTGATGAAGTCCAACCCATTTATGGAGCTTATCAGGTCTATTATTTAATATTTGATATATACCTAATTTAGTTAAATATATTATGGACAATATATTTATACCCAATTTAGTTAGATATATTATGAGCAATATATTTGTGACATCCAATTAGAAATGTAGAATCCATATCTTAAATCTTAATGGAAGGTTGAGATTTGACAGCTCTAAGGTTGGTCCCATCATTCCCTCTATATAAGATCTCTTTTTGGTGGAGAACGTATGCACTACATTATTACACTTCGGTTATTTTCACAAATTTGAAGAGAGAAAAAATACACATCTATCATAATCATCATAGAGGAGAGTGGTGAAGCTTCATACCCACGGGAACACATCTTCTTGCTCGATAGACCAATGATGGCTGTGATTGATTCAGGTACACTATATTTATTAATTTTATATCATGTTCATGTGATCGAAAGATCTCATTGTTCCAACATGCACATCCATCGAGCTTGCAAGAGCCAAAGGCAAAATAGTTAATCAGAAGATAAGATAATATAACATTCATTAGATAGAATTAAGAACTGATGAAAGTAAATAAATTGCAAGCTTATGTTTGAAAAGATAGAATCCGTGCAACATTTTTCATCTGCCCATTGTTGTGTCATGAAAAGTTATATAGCTAGATGTGGAGATATTATAGCACTCACCACTATGTAATATTTGGTTGTTTAAACTTCATGTTAATCTGGTTGATGGTTTTTATTCTTACGTTTTCTCTTATAAAACTACTGAGATCGATCCTGTTTTCATGGCCGCATCACATTGAGGAAGTATTTTAATTCATTTGTTTTTTCTCGTCGTGTTAATCATGGAAGCCCCTTCTACTTTTTTAATAACTTTTGGTATATTATCCATGCTTCCCACGCGTTCCATTTTTCATGTGCCATTATGAAGACTGGATCAGCGAAAATAATGTCAGGTGATGTTTCAAATTGATTATAACTTTGTATCTATTATAAATATATAGAGAATTTCAAGTAGAACAGATGGTCATGGATATCGACAAAGGTAACAATTTAACGTTTTGGCCACCCGCCTGTGTTTTCTTTCGCATTTTATGCAAATCATATGCTAGTGATAATATTTTATGCAAGACATAAGGCGAAATCTCTCTCTCTCGCACGTGCAAAAAAGCATACACTTAAGTGTGTGTGGGAAAATATAGGAAAAGAAAAGTTTCATTATTTGTAGAGAGAAGAGATGTGTAAAATAAAATGATAACATGGGATAAGAATTCTAGATAATTACAAGTTATCTTTAGATTTAGAAAATAAGATATTTATGGGATTAACTGGTACTTATGTTGACTATCTCAAAAGTTATCTTTAGATTTAGAAAATAAGATATTTATGGGATTAACAGGTGCTTATGTTCAGGGCTAAAAAACGACCTCTTCGATGAAACACTGTTCATCCTTTTCTCTCAACGCTGAGAACTCGAAACACTATAGCGCCGGCTCTGCCCCTGGCTCTGGGAGGTCAGTTCTAGCGTCGATTGAAGCCCAATCTACATAGAAGAGCAGCCCTTGGGCAGGCCACCAGAACCCCCTTCTTCTCCTTCTCTGGTAAGAGTTGTTCTCTCCGATTTTGTTATGTGGATTAGGGTTGCCCTGTTTGCTTAGCTGGTAGTTTAACTTCCCCTGATCCTACGATGGAGAAGGAACCATCAGCCCCTAAGGCCAAGTTCGACCTGGGTGGGGGTCGACACCAGAGCCGGAGTAGGGCTCCGGTAGGGCGTAACTCCTCGCTCGACCAAGCGCGCAATGTAAACGCTGCTGCAATTGGTTCTGTAGTTGTGGGGCAGCTAGCTGAGAGAAGTCGAATCAACAATGCTGATGTAGTTAGGCCTAGTCCTGCTGGTAGAATGCAAAATTCGGATGGCTTAGGGATAGATGCTGCTGTAACTGATGTTGAAGGAATTTCTAGAAGCCAACCGGCTGCTGCAAATGGATCTAAAACCCCTCTGTTGCAGCAACAATCTGAGAAGCAGTCCATAACAACCCGCTCTTGAGCAAATGTGGCTAAAGCAGTGGTGCAAGGGTACTCCCTCTCCTTTTATCCTCCGAATTCAGGCGTAAGTAATGCTGTGAACTGCTATGATGAGTACTTAGAAGCCGCTGATCTAATCTGGAAACAATGTTTGGTGGGGTATTTCGTTGGGAAAAAACTCCCATTCAAGCTAGTGGAGACAGCCCTTAAACACTTGTGGGGGCATCGCCTGATGGAGGTGAAAGCTAATGACCAAGGGTTATTTTTCTTCCATATTCGGACCCGAGTTTAGAAGGAAAGTCATCGAAGGGGGTCCGTTGACGGTGGCAAGGGTCCCTCTCATGCTTCAGCAATGGCAACCTATGCTAGAGCTGGAAAAAGGTGAGCACACCTCGGTTCTGTTTGGATTCGGTGAAGAACCTACCATATGGATTGTGGTCAGCCCAGGGTATTAGTAAAGTTGCTAGTACCTTGGGTACTCCCTTGTACGTTGATCAACGCACGGAACAACTAAAAATGATTTCCTTTGCGCGAGTTTGTATTGAGCTTGAAGCCTCCAAAGCCTGCCATGATACCATAAATGTATTTATAAATGGTGTTGTTCGTGTGGTAGAAGTAGAATACTTATGGAAGCCTATTTCATGCCAATCTTGTAGCGTGTTTGGCCACAAATGTTCTGCCACTAATCCTGGTAATAACCGGCCAATGCAAGAAAACCAACATGAGGATCATGTCCCTCAAGACACTGCTGCAGCCCTTGGACAGCACACTCAGCTGGACTCCTCTCGGTCTTTGGAAGGCCCTACACCTACCCCTTTGGAGGAGTGGCAAGTGGTTCGTAGTAGAGCTAGCAAAGAACCTATGCTAGCACGTCCAATCCCAAGTAGACCTTCGGCTTCATGCGGGGCTAGACTTCAACAGGATCCGGCTCTCAACCAACTGACCTCTCCGGCTTCTCCTGCCAAGCAAGTGTCCTCTTCGGCAGTCTCAGACCTTCTCGCTTCTGATGCTATCCGAGAAGAGGATCTAGCTCCTGATCACCTGCTAGACCGCTCGCTGCAGTGTTCTGGGAGCCAAGACCAGGTGGTGCTGGAGGTAGATTTGACCGCAAGCTCGAGTTATGAGCTAGTGCAAACAGAAAGAATGGAGCAAGAACAGAGGAGTGCTGGCTTTTCTGACCTCTCTCGGCAGCTGGCTGCTCCGCTGGAGGTTGCTACGCCTGCAGCAACAGAGGAACGACTAGAAACAGCTCCTTCCTCACTTCAGCCGGCTGCACCTCCGGATCCTGACCCTACAATGCAGAAGCTGAAGAATAAGATGGCCTGCAATGACTCTCCCACTCAGATGGATGCTGGAAAGAGCCCTAAGCTGGCCAACGTGCAGGTGGCCTCTTCCGGTTCCCCCCATTCTAAACTTAAGCCTTCAACCAGCAAGCGGCGCTCAAAAAGAAGGTAACTCCTGGCCTTCTTATTATACTATATTATGTTTTTTGGATGCTGGAACATAAGGGGTCTCATGAACCCCATTAAACAAGCGGAAGTCAGACTTTTTGTGCGCCAAAACAGTATATGTTGTATTGGTATTCTGGAAACTAAAGTCCCTGCTGACAATTTTGATATTATCTCGTCTGGATTACTACCTGGATGGCTGTGGTTGGCTAATTATGAACACTCCCCCCGAGGGCGCATATGGGTAGGATGGAACCCGCTTCTAGTGGACTTCAAACTCCTTTTTGGTACCAGCCAGCTTATCCATGGAGAGACAAAAATTTTGAGTTCAGACACAGTCATCACCTTTTCTGTGGTGTATGGAGAACACACTTTTGTTTCCCGTAGACCCCTCTGGCAAGGCATTATTAGTTTGAGCCAAGGCCTTAAGGATAGCCCCTGGATTATTGCTGGAGACTTCAATGCCATCCGGGACCCCTCGGATCGTATAGGGAGTCTAGATGTTTGGATCCCCGCCTTCGATGACTTCAAGGAATGTATGGACGAAGCTGAACTAATAGACCTACGATAAGTGGGATTTCGCTTTACTTGGTCTACTTCCTCGGGCGCTTCTAGAAAACAAAGGAAGATTGATCGTGTACTGGTTAATAACTGCTGGTGTTTGTCTTATTCCTTTTCAGAGGCTTCTTTCTTGGCTCCAGGCATATCGGATCATACACCGATGGTTGTGAAAGTCCTACCGCCTGTTCACCGCCGGATTCCATTCAAGTTTTATAACCTATGGATGAGCCATCCAGACTTCTCCAAGATTGTTACTCAGGCTTGGGACACTCAAGTCCGAGGCTCTTCTATGTTTAAACTATACGGTCGCCTGAAGATTCTGAAGGGTCGCCTCAAATGTCTAAACAGAGAAGCTTTCTCGGACATTTCCATGAGAGTTTCTACAGCTAAAAGGCTGTTATTAGCCACCCAAGAAGCACTTCTCCATGATCCTCAGGATACTCACCTGGCGGATGTTGAACATTCCCAAATCAAAGAATATTACGAGCTCCGGTCCCTGGAAGAGTCTTTCTTTAGACGAAATCGAGGATTCGGCTAAAAGAAGGTGACCACAATACCAAGTTCTTCCACCATTCGATGAATCATCGCCACCTCCGAAACAGAATCCTTTCAGTCAAGGATAATTCCGGTCAAATGGTTACTGAACAGGTAGAAGTTCAGAGAGTTTTTGTCTCTTATTTCTAGGACTTACTGGCCCCGGTTGAGGTATCTTTGAGACCGAATATCCAGGAGATCATTGACGTCATACACACCCCCCTCACGAATGACCAGGTCAATTTTCTTTCTCGCCCTTTCCTTCCTTCTGAAGTCCGTGTTGCTATGTTCTCTATTGCCGGGAATAAAGCCCCGGGTCCAGATGGCTACAATGCAGATTTCTTCAAGAAGAACTGGGAGAAGGTGGGGTCCTCCGTCACTGAAGCTGTTATGGACTTCCTTGAGTCAGGTTGTCTACTTAAAGAAGTCAATAATACCATCATTGCCTTGGTGCCCAAAGTTCCCAATGCTTCAGCGGTATCAGATTACAAACCTATTGCATGCTGCAATACAATATATAAGTGTATTACCAAGATTCTCTCCTCTAGAATTGCGGCGGTTCTCCCGAACTCATCGTCCGGTTCAAACAAAGCATTTGTGAAGGGAAGGCGGATAAGCGACAATATTCTCCTTGCCCAAGAATTATTCAGTGGTTTTCATAACAAGCCCCATATTCCAAAATGTGCCATCAAGGTAGATTTCAGGAAAGCTTATGACACACTGGACTGGGACTTCCTTGAGACCACCCTCCTGGCATTTGGTTTTCCTAATCATCTTACAAGACTGATCATGGTATGTGTCTGCACCCCTAAATTTTCCATTTCTATCAATAGCGAACTCCATGGCTTCTTCTCCAGTGGAAGAGGCATACGTCAAGGAGACCCTATGTCTCCTTACTTATTCACATTGGCAATGGAGGTTTTCACAGGTATCATTGATGCCCACACTCGGCTCCCGGGGTACCGATACTATTGGCGATGTAAGGCCACGCGATTATCTCACCTATTCTTTGCGAGATGATGTCCTTATTTTTAGCCAAGCGAGCCTTGCTTCTATATCTGTATCAAGGACGGACTCACGCAGTTTTCTTCATGGAGCGGGTTGAATCCAAATGCTAGCAAGAGTGAGATATTCATTTCTGGAGGCTCAGTTACACTTAGGGACCAGATTTTACAAACACTAGGCTTCACGCTGGGTTCTTTTCCAGTTCGTTACCTAGGGGTGCCTATCATTACTTCCCGGCTGAACAAAGTAGATTGCAATACCCTGGTAAGTCATCTTACTGCCAAAGTCCAATCCTGGACACACCGGTTTCTTTCGTTTGCGAGTCGCTTACAACTTATTAAGTCGGTACTGCATGCAATACAAGCATATTGGGCTTCCATTTTTTGGCTTCCTGCTTCGGTTGTAGACAAAATAGAGCAAGTTTGCAGGCAGTTCCTTTGGAAAGGCCCTACCATAGGACTGGGAGGTGCAAAAGTGTCTTGGGCCGATGTCTGTCTTCCCACTCTTGAAGGTGGCCTTGGCTTGAGGAAAATCAGAGATAGTAACAAGGCAGCCATGGCCAAACATATATGGCTGCTATTCACTGACAAAGAATCACTTTGGTGCAAATGGATACATGCCACATATCTCAAAAGACAATACTTTTGGACCTCTCCTACTCCAACACACTGCTCGTGGGCTTGGCGGAAAATTCTCGCATTAAGAGAAACCTTCCGACCGCACTTTAGATGGAAGGTAGGCGATGGCGAACACACTTCACTGTGGTTTGATCCTTGGCTAGAGTGTGGCCCGCTATATTTGTTGTTCTCTAATAATTATATCTACCAATCAAACCTTCTCCGGGAAGCTAAGGTTAAGGACATATACATTTCAGATGGGCTCCAACTTATCCAAGACTTGTCACTATGGCAAATCACGGTTCCCCCACGCTCGCAAGGCCGGGACATCTTTAGGTGGGTGGAAGATTCCTCTGGGATTTTCACGATGGCTTCGGCGTGGACTATTATTCGCCGCAAAGCCAACCCAGTACCCTGGTCTTCCTTCGTCTGGGATAAGGCCCTCGCACCTAGACACCAATTCCTTATGTGGCTCATCTCCAAAAACCGTCTCCCAACACAGGTATTTCTCATGCAATATGGGAGAATACCTTCCACGGTGTGTGCTTTCTGTAAGTCCAGGCCTGACTCAATCAATCACTTATTTTTTGAATGCTGCGTTCCACACTCCCTTGCCAATTATTGGGCCGCTAAATGCAATATTCCTTGGATCAATTCAAATTGGCCAGACAACCTCCTCTGGGCTAATAATATCCTTACTGGCAAGGGGTTCTACAAAGAACTAACTCGATTCTCTTTTGGAGCATTATGCTATATCATTTGGAAAACCAGGAATGATATTATCTTCCGCGGTCGTAATCTCTACACTCCAGCCTTGAAGCTACGGCTTGATAAGGTGGTAAAGGATAAGGCTCTAACCTTTAAAAGGGTCGAGGACAACCCAAGGAATAGGAGGATGCAACGGTGTTGGGGTTTAGATGCCCGAATTTTTGAGGTAGTACAATATTAGGCTTAATCCTAGAATATATGGGACACTTTAACCCTTTTCTATTCCTCTGTTGTACATGATTTGTATTCACTTGTATTCACTCGTGACCGAGGTACCCTGTCACTCCAATGACTAGCTGTCTAGCCGAGTGTTTGCTGGTACCTCATCTCACGTTTGTTGTAAATGTTGGTCGTTTTATAATATATTATCTTACCTTACCAAAAAAAAAAAAAAAAACAGGTGCTTATGTTGACTATCTCAAAAGGTACTGAGACGATCCTGTTTTCATGGTCGCATCACATGGTGGAAGTGTTTTGTTTCATTTGTTATTTGAACTTTCATGTCGATTATGTGGATGGGCGAGGATTTCGCGCGGAAAGGGTTATTAAACAAAACATTATTTATTCCGTACATGTGACCAAAGTGTGATAATATAATGGAAGCCACCTGCCTGAGTATTAAGCTCGCGAAGCATGCGGTTAGCGACAATGACGCGGGATTCTCTCTTGATGAAGAACCTCAAAATATAAAGCCTATTTTTCTCCCGTTGATAAACAACCTTTTAGGAGGTCAGGAAAAGAAAAGAAATCAGCTATCTCTGATAATTACGTCGTATATCTAGATAAGTCAAACCATGATATTGAATTACAAGCGATCATTCAACTCAGTGGCTTAAAGCTATGACAGATGAGTTGCACTCAATGAAAACTAATGATGTTGGGGACCTAGTAGACATGCCTAAAGGGGCCAAAGCTATAGGTTGTAAATGGGTCTATAAAACTAAGCTAGACCCTAAAGGTAATGTTGAAAGGTATAAAGCCAGACTATTCGCAAAAGGTTTCACTCAAAGAGAATGAGTGGATTATAGTGATACTTTTTCCCCTATGTCAAAGAAGGGCTCTTTTAGAATAGTCATGGCCTTAATAGCCCATTATGATTTAGAGCTACATCAAATGGACGTAAAAATAGCTTTTCTTAATGGAGACTTTCAAGAAGATGTCTATATGGCACAATCACAATGGTTTGTGGTTGATGGCAAGGAACACATCAATTACAAACTGGAAAAGTCCATCTATGGTTTGAAACAAGCCTCAAGACAGTGGTATCTTAAGTTTCATGATGTGATCGGTAATTTTGGCTTTAAAGAATGTGTAATGGATTAGTGTATATATCTTAAGATCAATGAGAGTAAATTCATCATTCTAATATTTTATGTGGATGATATATTACTTGCTAGCAATGATAAGGACATGTTGTACGAGACCAATAGTTTTCTTTCACATAACTTTGAGATGAAAGATCTTGGTGAAGCCTCTTATGTAATAGGCATTGAGATTCACAAGGATAGATCTTGAGGGATCTTGGGATTATCTCAGAGAGTCTATATTGAAAAGATTCTCAAGAGATTCAACATGCATAACTGCTCTCCTAGTGTTCCTTCTATTGTTAAGGGTGACAAATTTAGCTTACTATAATGCCTTAGAAATCAACTCGAGCTTGGACAAATGGAGCATATTTCCTATGCATCTGCCATAGGGAGTCTTATGTACGCTCAAGTATGTACTCATCCAGACAGAGTGCGTATGTTGTTTGAACACTTAGCCGTTACCAAATAAATCCAAGAATGGGTCATTGAAAAGTAGCTAAGAAAGTGATGTGTTACTTACAAGGTACAAAAGATGTTATGCTTACCTACAAGAGAATAGATAGCCTTGAGGTTATTAGCTATTCTGATTCTAATTATGATCGATGCATTGACACCAAGAAATCCACATTTGGTTACATTTTTATGCTCACCGGTAGACCTATCTCATGGAAGAGTGCAAAGTAGTCCTTAATTGCATGTTCTACTATGGAGATTGAGTTCATAGAATGTTATGAGATGAGTTCTCATGGTTTATGGTTGAGGAACTTCATTATGGGGCTAAAGGTAGTTGATACTATTTCTAGACCATTGAAGATTCACTATGACAATCAAGCTACTATTTTCTTCTCGACGAACAAGAAGCCAAGTGGTGCACCAAACACATCGACATCAAGTACCTAGTTGTGAGAGAAAGAGACCAAAATCAAATTGTATCTATTTAGTATATTAGTGCAAAAGCCATGTTAGCGGATCCCATGATGAAAGGCTTACCACCCAATCTCTTTCGTGAACATGTTGCTAGTATGGATTTGGTTAACAGCTTTTAATTTAAACCGTGGTTTTGGACATATGATGTATTTTTATTTATCTTGTGATCACTTCATGTAATGGATTTGGACTTATCGTTTGTTGCTTCTTATAATATGCAAGCCTTTGAAGTATTTTTGAAACAAACAATTATGTATGGACCTCATGAACATATTTATATTGTGAAACATTATAGTTCATGACTATTAACCCATTAAATGTTGTGTTTAATATTTGTGTTGGGATAGTAACTAGAGAATGGTACTATGGCATTAGAACATGGATATTGGCTCCAATTCTTTTCCACATAAAGGTCAGACATGACCTTTCTTAAGGGATGTTATATATGCTTGATTATGTTGTGTTAAGCCTCATGAATTAGATCAATAATAAAATATTCAGCCAAGTGGGAGGATGTTAAACTTGACGAGGCCCAACACATTTATATGGCTTATCAAGTCTATTATTTAATATTTGATAAAAGCCCAATTTAGTTAAATAGATTATGGGAAATATATTTGTGCCCAATTTAGTTAGATATATTTTATGCAATATATTTGTGACATCCAATTATGAATGTAGAATCCATATCTTAAACCTTGATGGAACATTGAGATTTGACAGCTCTAAGGTTGGTCCCATCACTCCCTCTTTATAAGATCTCTTTTTGGTAGAGAATGTATGCACTCCATTATTGCGTTTGGCTATTTTCACAAAATTAAAGAGAGAAAAAATACACACCCATCACAATCATCATAGAGGAGATGGGTGAGAACTCATACCCACAAAAAGACATCTTCTCACTTGATAGATCAATGATGGCTACGGTTGATTTGGGTACACTATAATTATTAGTTTTATGTCATGTTCATGTGATTGAAAGATCTCATTGTTCTAACATGCACGTCCATCAAGCTTGCAAGAGCCGAAGGCAAAATGGTTAATCAGAAGATAAGATAATATAACATTCATTAGATAAGAATTAAGAACTGATGAAAGTAAATAAATAGCAAGCTCATGTTGGAAAAGGTAGAATCCGCGCAACATTTTTCATCGGCCCATTGTTGTGTAATGAAAAGCTTTATAGCTGGATGTGGGGAAATTATAGCATCATCACTTATGTACTATTCGGTTGTTTAAACTTCATGTTCATCTGGTTGGTGGTTTTTATTCTTACGTTCTCTTATAAAACTACTGAGATCGATCCTGTTTTCATGGCCTTATCACATGGAGGAAGTATTTTAATTCATTTGTTTTTTCTCGTCGTTTTAATCATGGAAGCACCTTCTATTTTTTTAGTAACTTTTAGTATATTATCCATGCTTGCCACGCGTTCCATTTTTAATGTGTCATTATGAATATTGGATCAGAGAAAATAATGTCAGTTGATGTATCAAATTGATTATAACTTTGTATCTATCATAAATATATAGAGAATTTTGAGTAGAACAGATCGTCGTGGATATCAACAAAGGTAACAATTTAATGTTTTGGCCACCCGCCTGTGTTTTCTTTCGCATTTTATTCAAATCATGATGCTAATGATAATATTTTATGCAAGACATAAGGCGGAAATCTCTCTCTCGCACATGCAAAAGAGCATACACTTAAGCGTGTGTGGGAAAATACAGGAAAAGAAAAGTTTGATTATTTGTAGAGAGAAGAGATGTTTAAAATAAAATAATAACATGGGATAAGAATTCTAGATAATTACAAGTTATCTTTAGATTTAGAAAATAAGATATTTATGGGATTAACTGGTACTTATGTTGACTATCTCAAAAGGTACTGAGACGATCCTGTTTTCATGGTCGCATCACATGGTGGAAGTGTTTTGTTTCATTTGTTATTTGAACTTTCATGTCGACTATGAATCTGCTATCTGTAAGTGGATGGGCGAGGATTTCGCGCGGAGAGGGTTATTAAACAGAACATTATTTATTCCGTAGATGTGACTAAAGTGTGATAATATAATGGAAGCCACCCGCCAGAGTTTTAAGCTCAAATATCATGCAAAGCATGCGATTAGCGACAATAAGGCCGGATTCTCTCTTGAGCATGCACACTTTGTTCTTAATGTGCAGTTAGAATGGTCATTTGATTCATACTTTTCGACTTCATTCAGGTCGAATTGAGTAGTACGAAGTCAAAGTGATATAGAAATCCAAACTACACAGATTATGAAATTAACTGCATTCATGTTTCGAGACGGGAGAATACCCCAAGTGCCAGAATTTGGCATGAAGGGACATATAAGTACCAAAACTTCCAAAAGTATACTTAAGTGCCTATGGCGAGAATTTCTAACCAAAAAACTAATGTAGCTTTTTCCGGAAAATTTTAAATGATGTTGTATTTAAAAAAAAATTATCCACATAGACAAGGTGAACGATGCCACACCGTCCACATAGACTACATGAGATGATGCTAAACAACATCGTTTTGACACTTAAGTGATCACTTTCTGCAAAATTTGGCACTTGAGTATTCATTTTTATCCACAAGTAGCACTTAAGTGATCACTCACACCATAACTTGACACTTAAGTGATTTTTTTAAACAATGACCAGCACTTAGGTGAACATGGAGGATGTCTATTTAGACAAGGATTGTTGAGTGGGCATTCCGACAAGCCATGTAGACTAGTTTTATTAATAAAATAATGTCTCGTCAAATTTCGAAAGCTTTAATTGGCACTTAAATGTCCAATTTTCAAAAAAAAAAATGATACTTAAGCATACCTTTTGGAAGTTTTGGTATTCATGTGTCCCCTCATGCCAAGTTGTGGTACTTGGGATATTATTTACCCCATGTTTTGATAATTCAAGGTGTGAATTGTCCCGAACTTTCTTTAGGGCAGATAGCCTAGTGTATGCAACATGTTCCAGTGTTGTGAAATGGTATTGCAACATAAAACAGTGAATTACCATAGCAAATGATATTGCAAAACACATGAGCATAATCTTATTAGAAAGGATTAGGTGCATGTTGTCTAATGCTAGTTTAGGCAAGGAGTTCTAGATTGAGGCAATTAATATAGTTTCTTGGTTGGTAAATCAATCTCTTTGCAAGACACCTGAGGAGGTATGGTTTGGTAAACTTGTTGATTATTTTTTTCTTCATGTATTTGTATGTCCAGCATATGCACATGTTAGCGAGAGGAAACCATAACCTAGAGTAAGGAAATGCATCTTTATTGGTTGTATTTCTAGTGAAAAGGGTTAATAGACTTTGGTGTGCTAATTCATCTAAGATAGTCATCAATAAAGTCTAATATGCTTCATCCTAGCAACAAATCATCCATTCTTGTCATGAAAATCTAAAAATTGTCATGGAAAAGGAGGAGCTTGAAGCAATTTTTTCACTACCAATCCAATCATCTGCTAACAATACCAAGGTTGAAGAACCTGAAGAGGAAGATGGACAATGAAACCTCCAAAGGATATATGGTTACTCATATTTTGTTACTTATGCTCTTTCAGTTGTAGAGTTAGTATAGTATGGTGAGCCTAAAACCTACAAAGAAGCTATTTCTTCAAAAGATTTAATGAAATGGTTAGTTGCTATGAATGAAAAGATGGAATTTCTTAAAAGAATCAAACTTGGGAGCTTGTCAAACCACCAAAAGGAAAACAAATTGTGGGCTATAAATGCGTTATCAAAAGAAAGGAAGGAATTCCTAGACTTGAAGACATCATATTCAAAGCTTGTCTAGTTGCTAAGGGCTATAGTTAGATTTAGGAAGTTGATTTTAATGATGTGTTTTCACCTGTCTTTAAACACAACTCCATTTGGGTTTGTCTTGCATTAGTTGCTATGCATGATTTAGAATTGGAGCAACTCAATGTGAAAACAGTTTTCTTACATGGTGAAATTGAAGAGAAAATCTATATTAGTGAACCACAAGGTCTTAAGTTTGAAGGCAATGAAGATCATGTTTGTCTATGAAAAAAGTCTATATATGACTTGAAGCAATGACCTAGACAATGACATAAAAGGTTTTGACTCATTTATGGTGCAACTTGGTTATTGTAGGAGCAAATATGATAGTTGCATATATTTATGCACTCTTCAAAATAGCTCTTTTTATCTATTATTACATGTCCATTGTAGCAAAAGATAAATATGATATACATAATTTGAAGGCACAGTTGAGTGCTGAATTTGAAATGAAGGATTTAGGTGCAACAAAGAAAAGTGCTAAATTTGAAATGAAGTTTTTTATCCTGTTTGGTGATCATGGTAACAGTGAAGAAAATTGTAGACAGGTTCTCTTGGTTGAGAGCTATAATACTTAACTTACCAAAAAAAAACAAATCGTAGACATGGAAATTCGGCAAGATCGGAAAAGGGAAAATTGTATCTCTCCTAGAAAAGCTACATTGAGAAGGTAGAAAAGCTACATTGAGAAGGTATTAGATCGTTTTGGCATGAAAGATGCCAAACTAGTAAATACTCCTCTTGCTACTCATTTTTTTATTATCAACTAACTTATGTCCACATATAGATGAAGAAATAAAATAAATGTCCCATGTTCCAAACTCTAGTGTATTTAGCAATCTTATGAATGCCATAGTTTGTACGCGACTTGACATTTCACATAAATCGACATGTCAAGTAAATATTTATTATGCCTAGACAAAGTTGATGGGCAAGCTGTAAAGTGGTTTTTGAAATATTTGAAGGATACTTCTAATTATGGTTTAGAGTTTGGGAAATTAATGACACACTTATAGAATACATTGATTTTGATTATGGTAATGATCTTGATAAAAGGAAGTCTCTTGACTAGGTGTATTTTTACTATCAAATGTTGTGCAGTCATTGTAAAGCTACCTTATAGTTTATAGTTGCTTTGTCTATTACAGAGAAGTATGGCTGTTATAGAGGTAGGTGAAGAGACCACATGATTTAGGGGATTATTTTGAGAGTTTAGTATGGATCATGGCGTGACTGATGTCCATTGTGATAGTTAAAGTGCTATACATCTTACTAAAATCAGATGAATGATGAAAGAACAAATCACATTGATGTGTGGTATCATTTTATTTGAGACATTATTACTAATGGTCATATCAAGGTCTTGAAAATTGGTGCATAGGATAATCCAACCGATATGTTGATGAAGCCCTTACCTATTACCAATTGCTTGAATGTGGTTAATGTTTGCTGCAATTAAGTTTTACTCTAGGGGAGGAGAAGATTGTTTGTTGCTTATGTCTAATTCAAGCCAAGGTTGAAATTTGTTGAGTATGTCTTAAATTATTTATGGACTTGGCCAACGTTAGGGCTTGAGAACAGTATAAATATTGTTTATCTCAAGTTATTGTGGTAAGAATTAAGACAGAAAGAGTCTTTAATTTTTTTAGCCACCATTTTATAATTCTTGAATTTCCACAATGGATTATGCATCTCCTCTTTTTGGGATTTTTTCCACAAGAATTTTCATGTAAATTTGTGTGCTCTTTTACTTTTCTCAATTTTAATTTCGTTGTAATTTCCACTTTAGTCATAACAATTATGAAAGTTAATAGTCTAAAAAAGTAAGATAATACACTTAAATGGTTTGACTCAAAGTACGACCCATTTAAGCATAATATAAAATTTTTGACATGTACTACCCTATTACGCATCTAAAAGAAAAATTATTATTATAATCTTTTTAAAGATTATAATTGTTTATTTTTTTTTTTTATGCTAAATTTTAAATTTAACATTTTTTTACGTAAAGCAGACTGAAGAGCTAGTTTACCTGTTCTAGGCGAAGCAGTGTGCTGGGAGCCTGAGATGAGGAACGTTGTTTTAGTTAAGCTCAGCACTTTTCTTACTAAATGGTAATTTTTTTATGTCGAATTATGCACGTCCATCGAGTTTTTCTAGGCGAAGAGCCAAAGGCAAAAAGGTTAATCAGCAAAAAGATAAGATAAAAGAATATGACATTCATTAGTTAAGAATTAAGAACTGATTTAAGTGGTTAAATAGCAAGCTCATTTTGAAAAGATAGAATCCGCGAGACATTTTTCAGCTGCCCTTTGTTGTGTCATGAAAAGCTATATAGCTGGATGTGGGGAAATGATAGCACTCACTACTTATGTAGTATTCGGTTGTTTAGACTTCATGTTAATCTGGTTGATGGTTTTTATTCTTACGTTTTCTCTCATAAACTACTGAGATCGATCTTGTTTTCAAGGTCGCATCACATGGTGGAAGTATTTTATTTCATTTGTTTTTTCTCGTCGTGGAAATTCATGGAGCGCTTTTGAATCTTTTAGTATCCTTCAGTATCCATGCTTCCCACAGGTTCCATTTTTTGACATGTCATTATGAATAATGTTAGTTGATCTTTCTTGTCGATTATGAATCTGTATCTGTAAGTGGATGGGCGAGAATTTCGCCCAGGGAGGGTTATTAAACAAAACATTAATTATTCCATACATGTGACCTATGTGTGATAATTTAATGGAAGCCACCCGCCTGAGTTTTTGCTCGCATGTTATGCACAGCATGTGGTCAGCGACTATATTTCACAGGCTCCAAGTTTACATTCACTGATAAGGCGCGATCTCTCTTGAGCATGCACACTTTGTACTTAACGTGCAGTTAGAATGGTAATTTGATTTACACTTTTCGAATTCATTCAGATCGAATTGATCTGTACGAAGTTGAGGTGACATAAAAATCCAAGCTACTCGTAGATTATGAAATTAACCGCATTCATATTCTGATAATTCAGGGTGCTAATTGTCCCTGAACTTTCTGTAGGGTAAATAGCCCTGGTGTGCAGCGTGTTTGTACGAGAGACCTTGTCGACTTAGTCTAGTGTTGTATGCAAAGGGACCATAGTTAGAAAATGTCTTGTTCAGAAGAAGTCCTAACAAGCTACTTTCTCAAGAATTGTCGATCAACGAGCTAATCAGTACAAGTGTGTGCAGAGTAAAATGCATTCAGAATATGAAGATTTTCAGTGACCTTAAGGGAAAATTACACTACTCTTTCGTCTTAACTCAGTAGATGCCAGCAAAGTTGTAGTACCATTTTGATAATCCTGGATATGTACTAGCGAAAGTTTTATATTAGCCTGATCCCACAATTTTAAAGTAGCGAGGCCTTTGTCTTGACAATCACATGCAATGCATCCATAGTCTCGTCTATTTAAACGGCTGTCTCTGTGTTAAAATCACACTTTCCTGGTAGACTTCTACTTCCTCATTCTGTCGTCCACTGAGCACCAGCCCTCATCAGGGTATCCAAGTTCTTGAGGTTCTCTGCTGGATTACCTTCACGCCTTTATTTACAGCTATTTCCTATTTATAGCAGGTCTTTCTTATGATGAACTCGGTTAAGAGATATATAATTAAAATTTCCTTTGCAGGTTGTAGTCAAGATGGCAGATCACCAGTTGCAGAATTTAAAATTGAGAGTAGGCCCGAACCCAAACTTGGGACAAAATGGCCGGATGCTGCATTTTCACAATCCGATCGGTGGTTTTAACGAGTGGGTCGTATTGACCTATAATCTGCAGGTCATAGGAGATTACATACAGGAAAACTCGAGACTGCGTAAGAAGCTGGACCGTGTGGTTGAAAAGTACGTTAGAGAGCTAGAAATTTCGGCCAAAGCACTTTCTGGTGGGGCATGCGATTCCACGGCAAACCCTAGTTTCTGGAAAACGATGATGAGTCAGAAGTTGGAAGATCTGGAGCAAAGGGTCGAGAAACTGGAAGAGCTCGCAGACGAAGCATGACTTCGATATTAGCAAGTGCTAACTGTTGAAGCGAAGACGCTGTTCTGTACCAGTGTCGAGGATAACGTGTTCGGGGTGGTCCTCATAATATATTCAGGAAACTAGCCTTTTTCTTCTACTTAAGTTAGACGTGTTCTGCAATAAAGGAGATGAGTGACGCGTATTACCTTTAGTCCATATAAGAAAAGCGAACTACTCGCCCTCTGTCCGCTTCAGGCAGGGGAAATATGTGTGTTTGTGTGATCTTCATGTTTCGTACGAATAAAATCGTGATCATGCAAGTATGTAGGATTCCCCGTATCTCTTGTCCTTCTCTCGGTGTTTTACTCCTTTCGAGTCATAATTTTTAGATTAAGTCCTGTTGGGACGAACAATGCAACATAGAGGGATGAATAGATTGATTTATAAAATTTAACAATTTTTCACGGAATAATTCAAGCTAAGTTTGATAGATGAAATAATAGATTGATAATATCATATACAACATACTTCAATCAAATCAATTTTCAAATAAACAAGGTGATGGAAGATGATACATTGTTAGTTACGTTTACTATGAATTGATCACTTGTGAGTTAACTAACTATTCATAAAGGCATTTAGGAGTCAACACGTGTACAACTAGAGAATTTAATCAGGAATATATCCTTCAACCATAAGGATCAAAGAGGACAATATCATGCCTTCATAAATCAATTAGCGATCGGAAATAAATCGATTCGATGAAAGTACGAAGTCGGATTGCGAGTGATTCCATATGATTTCAATATTAACAACAAATGATGGTGAACCAACTCCTTTTTTATTTTTGTATTCAGAATGAATAATTGATCCCTCGAGATTATATAACAATTGAGGCTTGCCCCTGAATTGAAGAGGCACAAATCGGATTGAAAATTATCAACCTAGGTCAATTTCACGTGAATACCCTAGAAGCCGCTTGATAGTTTAGGCCGTACTAAAGTCGTAGTTGATGGATTTTAATCCCGATTTTGGATATCGAACTTTCAAGGGCCTCACGACTAACCTATTGGATGTAGCCTCATTAATTCTCAATTTTATTGGAAAGGCCGGAAATTTTGGAAAAGTGACAACGGGCCAAGAAATTAGAGCTATGGGAAGTGGATCCAACCGAAGGTCAATTGGGCCTTGCGACCACCATGGCCAACCTATCAAGGGCCCATGGGAAAGGTGTTTACCATTTTGCCCTTGCTTCTAGAAGCTTGAGTTGTGTGGTCCAAATTAAGGGTGAGCATAATTCTAGTGGGCGGTTCTTGCCCTAGAATCGAGAACCACCCACTATGGACCCATTCTGAAAAATTGGATCTAGGAACCACTCATCCGTTCCATGGATCCACCTAGGAACCCGGTCCGGTCCAATTCCTAGGTGGATCTATGGAACCAGTCTCATGAGTGACCACGCCTAGTAGTGTCCCTAAATTTCTACTCAGGTTTCTCCTCCCACGTTTGACCAAATGCCCATGCATGCATTCCCTATTCTCCATTTAACTTCTCCTCCAACTACACTTCTTTATACATATAATCTCCTCAAACACATGACTTTCAACTTTCGGGTCAAACCCTCCAGCAGTAAAACTCCCCTTCTCTCTTTTCTTTCTGATCAGATCCTTCAAATCCACCTCTTGAAGCCTCTCAAATCGGTAGAAGCGACAAAGGCAAAAAGAAACTCAAAGTGGAGAGAAAGAAAAGTTCTATGCATACAAGAACAGAGAAAGAGTTGGATGGAGAAGACTGAGGTTGAGAGAGCTGAGAGGCGCGATTGATAGCTAGAGTATGGTCGCGAGTTGGACGGAGAAGACTAAGGTTGAGAGACACATGATGTCACACCCCAACCCTTAAGCACACGGCAACCGCTGTTCTCTCGCGGTCATTCAGATGTGAAGTCCCAAGACGCGTCGCCGACCATAATTTTTATCTTGTAATTATGCATATGCGGAAGTGAATCACGAACCACCAATCAATTACAAAAGCAGGGATAGCAGGAAAACCCAACAAGAACACATTCAAAAGTACTGCTTTATTTATCTACTAATTAACCTTAGGAAGTTTACAAGTACCAGCCCTTACCACGGGCATCTTCCTAACGAGCCAATGAAACCGACAAACCAGGGTTAATCTACTCCCTTCAAAGACGGCCACGAACCGTAACACGCGTCGATTCTCCATCCTACGGACCTGAAAATGGTTAACCACGACGGATTAAGATAAACTCAGCAAGTTAAAGTCCTAAGCCCAAGTTAGGAACTTTTCTCGCCTCGGGAGTTTAACATACAACCTAATCCATCAAATCAAGCAACACCACCTCAGAGAAAATTACAGCAGAAGATAGTTTAATAAATAGGTGCAATTACAGGCGACCCTACCTGGCCTTGGCACACGCAACCTGCAAAACTGTCATTTAAATCATTACGACATTAAGAGCATGCGAATAATCAGAGCATCCCACACAACTTTCTCATGTCTCACATTCACACATCTTCGATTATTACGACCCCTTCTCCTGGGCCACGGCTCAACCTTATAGTTGGCGGTTCCTGGCCAAGCCAGCTTCGTCCTCTTTACTTTGAGGTACGGCAATGTCGAGGGCTCACTCCCAAGACGGCATTTCCGAAGGAGCATAGGACCCGCCCACTACTACAGCCCCGCAACTGACAGAGGCCCGAGACCCGCCGACTACCGCAATCCCACAAAGAACCCCTCCCTATCAGGCATCTGACCAAAGTCAGGCGACCCACTGGCCACAGCACAACCCCATAACGATTGGCTATCTTCCGACAACGCCAAGTTCTCTCTCTTAATGTGATCATGCAACACATCATCAAGCAATCCATTTATATCTTTGCTCTGTCGTGAATGCAATATCGCTCATACTCATGCGACATGCCATTTTAGATAACCCACGCAATATGTCATGCGGTACAATCCAATCACTTGTGAAAATTACGACAAACCGAAATTTAATTCCAACCAATCAACAACCACGCACATTCCCTAATTCTTGGGAATAATCAACAATTTGCATGTTCTTAATGTCGTGATGATTACCTTATTTATGGCATGAGTGCAAGAATTGACAGTCATGCAAGGTGTGGTAATGGCTAGGTGAGATCGCTTGTGACGCGATTCACATGTAATTAATGAACTATATCATCTAACGGCCATGTACCTTGCTTACATTGTATGAGATTTGACATGCAGGGTATGGCATACCGGGTAAGGTTGCATGTGAACCGAATATTGATTATTGGTTGACCTTGGTTGTTCTTTGATTACTATTCTTGGTTGTTCGTTGTTGGGTTGTGTGAGGGGTGTTTTTGGAAAGATACCCCAAGTTGAGTTGTCGTACTAACCGAGGCTTAGAGGGAGAACTCGTTGAGATTTATATCTCATTGGTTATTATACAACTACTTTCAGGCTCCTAGAATGGCGCACTCGCAATGGAGAATCCTGCCCCCGCTCCACCAATGATCAACCTGACAAAACTTGAGTCCAATAGGTCCGAGTGACTGTGGTACTGAACCCGAGAGTTCATTTTGCATAGCTGGATTAGCCTAGCCTAATTTCTTTTTTGTTTGGTTTAGAGGATGGATCAGCCTCTTTTTGTCGGGCTTGTATATCAGAAAATGATCCTCCGTTGGTTAATCCATTAAAGATGTATAAATGAGTAGTTGTTGTTGTTCTTGTTGTTCATCCCTCTATCCCTAGTTAATTGCTTGATTGTTTGTTGGACTAGAGATAGTTCGTCTTCCGCTTGCGCATAATGAAAGATAAAATGAATGGTCGTCGACAAGTCTTGGGACGTCGGTTTTAATTGACCATGGTAAGGAGTTGCGCGTGCTCAGGATTCGGGGCGTGACAATGCAAAGCCCAACTAGTGCTAAAGGAAGAGCACCAGAGGATCCCAAGATTGTCACAACCACACCCTAGAGCTCACGACAACTCTTATTACACCTGTGGTCATTTGATTGTAACATTCCAGGATTCATCACCGACCAAGATTGTCACAACCATGCCTTGATTGTTATGTGCATGCAGAAACAATTCGTACTTCACCCAATCAACAACAACAGCAGGGATAACAGAGAGATGCATATCAGTAACAAAGCACTTCTTTTATTTATTTACTAAGGTTACCCTAGGAGCAAATATACACACTCTTCCTTGGGCTCTTTTTCCTGCAGGCCTACACAAAAAGAGACTAGGCTGGGTAACCTACTTCAGTCATCAAAAATGATTAGTTCAAAAAGTAGGCCTTAGACACCTACGCAAAGTACTCCTCCCCCGAAGAGGGATCCTCTAAGACACCATCAGGGACATCGATGGCCATGGGGTCCCCGACCTCGTTGCCTAGGCCATCACCAGGTGGCTCGTCAAACCTCTTGATAAGGCCGTAAAGGTTCTTTCCGTCTTTAACAAACCAAGCCTTAAACTTGTGGGGTACCCACAAGGCCAGGCCCTCATCCATCCAAACAATAGTTACGTGGAGCTCAAAAACATCCGAGTGGCCTGGAACTAGCCACGTTGTGACTACGGTCTTCATGTTCATTGGGACACTGAATCGCATCGAAAGGTGCGCCATGCTAAGGTCCTAAAAAGTGGTTATACAATAACCAATGAAATAAAATCTCAGTTAATAGCCTAAGCCTCGATTAGGAGATCTACTCACCTCGGGTATACCCTAAACGTGCAATCTTTCTATCGCCAACATATAAGAACAGTAGACTACTTGTTAAGCCATTAATAACAACACGAATAGGCCATAACTCATATACAGTCAATATATATATGCACTCATAGACATTCTTACCTTTTCTTAGCACGCATAACCTGCATGATACAGTTTATCATATGTTCAACTTAATGCAATGGCATATAACATATTCAAAATACATTTCACATTTACCCATGCACTATGCATCCATTCGTATTCTGATTATTAACACCATTGGAGGGAAAAACTCTAACCTATAGGTTCGTGTCTTTCGACATAGCCGAGCATCATCCCACCCATTTAGGCACGATGTCGTCCTGGACCTCCATCCAGATGGTATTCCAAAAAGAAGCATCGTTCCGACCTCTATCGCGACATGGCTTCTGACCCTCCAGCCAAGAATTCCGTTAAAACGGAATTCATCAACCACAGTTCCCTCACTGGGTGACGAGCTTTTATTTGACCACGCTAGCACATCAATCACCAGGATCATTTCATTTTCTTTCTCTTATAGCTAATGCAGATGTGATTCGTGCTTGCACTCCACACGCAACAATTCATCACGAACTTCAAGCACATTGTCACACGAAGATGCTTAATAAATCAACTTTCTGAACATACCTTTTTCAAATTTTCCTGCCCTAGTTCACACATGAACAAGTACTTATACTCCATGTCTTATGCAATAAACATAGTTCATTCAATCGCAGGAAACCATTTGTAACAATAATCAAGTCTCAATTATCAAGGAAAGTTCAGATATCAACATACAATTCCAGTGGAAACACACGTATAATACTCACTTATTATTCCCACGTTGTAAACAGTGACTTATAATAAAATCATTCTCAAAAAATTACTTACTCATAATGCCTCAAAATAATCCAACAGACATCACTCGGTTATATTAAATTAATATCCGAAAATAATTAATTACTCAATAATTAATCCATTATCATCCAAAAATAATTAATTAATTATTACCCAAAAATGATAATTAATTAATTTCGAAAATAATTGATACTTATTATTAATTTCCAAAATAATTGATACTTATTATTAATTTCCAAAATAATTGATAAAAATTATTAATAATTATTGTTATTAACCATGGTTAACTAAATCTAACAACACACAAACCATGGTTAATTAACTAACCGTAGTTAATTAACCTAATTATATACTAACCATGATTACTTTATTTAACCGATATTTATTAACTATGGTTACTTTATCTAACATGGGTTACTTTATCCAACTATAGTTAATTAACTGAACTGAGGTTACTTTATTCAACTACAGTAAATTAACCTAACCAAGGTTACTTTATTCAACTGTAGTAAATTAATCTAACTATAGTTAAATTTAACCAACTTCTTCATCAACTTAATAACTTAGTTTAACACTAACCAAGATTAGATAAACAATTTAATACTAACCATCAATCATTAATGGCACAAAACAAGATTACTCCTAAACTAATCACTCACAAATTGAGTTTAGTACCCTAATCAGGGTGTCGCGACCTCACCTTGGGTGCACCACCTATGTAACATCCTGAAAATCGGCTCATTTTAGCCCGATTTTTAATCCGATTTTGGGAACCGATTTCTCAGTGATATCATGACTAAATACTTGGACGTCGCCTCATTTATTTTGGGATTTTCCGTTGGACACGGAAGCGTCGGAAAAAGGGAAGAATTGGACCGTGTTTTGGGCTCGCGGGTGGGCCGGCCCAAGACCGGCGGCCCAATGGGCCTTGCACCCATTCAGCCCAGCCGAAGAGGGGCCCAAGTTGGCCTAAGTTTCCCTCCATTTCCAGCCCATGGGCTTCTCTCTTTGGCCTTTTGCTTTTGTGCCCAAGTGGGCTTAGTTTATCTTGTTTTTGCTTGTTTTTTTGATTGGTTCTTCAACAACTGGACTTGCCCACTTGCCTTGGCTCTTATCCTTGACCAGCAGCCTCTTCTCTCTCCTCTTTCTCCCCCAAAATTCGTGCACCAGCCCAGCCCTCCTCTCTCTCCCTTTTTCTCTTCCTTTTCTCTTCCATTTTTGCTGTTTCTTGCTGTCCTTGCTGTTTTCCAGCCCAAAAACAGCCTAGTTGCCATCACCGGAGCCGCCGCAACCGCCCAAAGTGTAGTCCTGGGAGTTAGGAAGCCAACCGCGCATCCCTGGTCACCTTTGGTCGCCGTTAGCCGCCCGTTTCGGCCTTTTCCACTCAGCTGCACCGGTTCCGCGTGAATAGTAACCAGCACTGTTTTTGGCCCATTTCGGCCGCCGTTTGTCACTTGTTGTCGTTCCCGAGCTTACCCCTCGTAGCCCTCGTTCCCCTCTACGCGCCGGTGTCGCTGGATTTCCGATCCAAGTAAGTTAACTTCCTAATCCTTGTTTAGGGGTTAATCTTGCTTAGGGGTTAATTAGTGTATTTGTGTGTTTTTTATTAATTAAGGTTGATTGGTTAATTAGTCTGGTTAATTAATTCTGACTAGGGTTAGTTAATTGACCATAGTTAGTATTAAAGTAACTAAGGTTAATTAATTAAAGTAACTAAGGTTAGTTTTAAAGTAACCAAGGTTAGAATTTAGCTATGGTTAGGTTAATTTGACCATGGTTAGGTTAATTTGTTAACCATGGTTAAGTTTATTTATTTTTATTTATTTATTTAATTTCGGACAAATTATGTTCACGGATTACATTCACATTCGTTCACGGACTTTGTTCATGCGAAGCTAATTTTTGGCTTATTTTGATGTACTCTTGGTTGTTATGATTTATTGAAGTGCCAATTGTTAATTATACTTGTGAATATTGATAAAATGCGTGATCGAATGCTAATTGGAAATTAGATTTTGGAATTGTCGAGTGAGATTGCATGACATATTGCGTGGGTTATCAGAAATGGCATGTCGCATGAGCATGAGCGATGTGCATTCACGGCGAGCAAAGAAAAGAACGAATTGACTGATGATGTGTTGCATGGTCACATTAAGAGGAGAACCCGGCGTTGCCGGAAGACCGCCAATCCTTATGGGGTTGTGCCGTGGCTAGTGGGTCGCCTGACTTCGGTCGGATGCCTGACAGGGAGGGGTTCTATGTGGGACTGCGGTATGGGGGCGGGTCCGGGCCTCGTCGCAGTGGAGGCTGCGGTAGTGGGCGGGTCCTGTGCTCCTTCGGGAATGCCGTCTTGGGAGTGAGCCCTTGACATCGCCGTGCCTCGAGGTAAAGAGGACGAAGCTAGTTTAGCCAGAACCGCCAACCATAAGGTTGTACCGTGGCCCAGGAGGAGGGGTCGTAATAATCGGAGCATGTGTGAGTGTGAGACATGAGAAAGCTGTGTGAGACATGAGAAAGCTGTGTGAGATGCTCTGATTATTTGCATGCTCTTAATGTCGTGATGAGTTAAATGACGGTTTTCGCAGTCACGTGTGCAAGGCCGGGTAGGATCGCCCGTGGTTGTGTTTGCTTATTGAACTGTCTTATGCTTTTTTTTCTCTCGCATTGTGCCGACCGCCTGAATTAGGTTGTATGTTAAACTCCCGAGGCGAGCGAAGTTCCTAACCGAGGCTTAGGACTTTAACTTGCCGAGTTTATCTCAACCCGTCGTGGTTAACCTTTTCGGGCCCTAGATGATGCGTGCACCGAGGATCGAAGAGAGCGATCCTCTCGAGGCCCGTGAGTAGGCAGCTGTAGCCTATTTCCTTTTGACGAGCCTTCCCCACTTGTACGGGGTTAGGTTAGCTAGGCCGGTCCCTTTTTGAGTAGGCCTTAGCTTGTCGCCCGTAGTAAGGCGTGTATGTATTTTTGTGTGTCTTTGGCTAACCTTCAGATATATATAAAATACTGTTTGTCTTTCCTCTACTACTATTGTTGCTATCCCTGTTGTTTGGTTTGGGAGTTGTTCGTTTCCGCATGTGCCTAATTACAAGATAAAATGAATTGGTCGACGACGATGCACAGGACGTCGTACGTTAGACCTCAAGTGAAATGGGGTTGCCACGAGCTCGAGAGTCGGGCGTGACAACCCCGTCGATTTTGGTATCGAGCCCGGTTGGGTCGATGGAGTGATAAGGTGCGATGAGTCTTGCGTTGGTGCGTGGGGATAGTTAGTAGGAAAGACAATTTCTTTGCTTGCATGTGATTGACTACAGGATCCTTCGTGGTCATTTGTTGTAGGGTTGTCTCATTTTCTAATTCCTTGTGGGAGGGAATTGGAACGCAGGTTAGGAGAGTCTTGCAAGATGAGCAATCCAGATCCGAGCACCCCTGGTTTGAGGACCCCAGGTCAGAGGAGTCAGAGGAAGAGGACGGCACAGGTACCGACCGGTGCTAGGGAGGTAGCACCTGAGGATCCGACGATGGATGGGATCATGCATGCCATTGAGGCTCGATAAGTCGCAGAGCTCGGACCAGCGCGTCGCCGCTGCTCGCTTGCTCCCGCAGCTAGGCCGGATCGGTAACCGGCCTATGCATCAACTAGTGGAGCAATTCATAAAGCTGAAGCCGCCCAAGTTTTCGGGGTGGCGACCGAGACAACGACCCCCTCGGGTGCGGGAGATGGAGAAGACTTTCACCTTGTTGCGGTGTTCTAAGGAGGAAAAGGTGATCATGGCGCTTACCAACCGTAGGGTAACGTAGGCACTTGGTGGGAAGCTACCCAAGGATGGGTATTTCCCGAGGGTACAGCCGGGTATGGGATACTTTCAGAGAGGCTTTTCTGAGTAAGTACTTCTCAGACTGTGCAAGAGAGCAGAAACTGGCAGAATTTCAAAGGCTGCGTCAGAATCAGATGACAGTGGATCAGTATGAGGCCAAGTTTGCAGAACTATCAAAGTACGCGCCGCGGATGGTCGAGCACCCATTGGACAAGGCTAGGAGGTTTCGAGACGGATTGAAGATAGAAATCCGAGACCATTTGGTGTCGGTGAACCTGAAGGATTACAATGAGCTTTATGAGAGAGCTCAGATGATTGAGAGGCACCTTGCAGAAAAGGCAACTGCATCTGTATCGCGGTTTGTGCCTAGTAGAGACAATAGTCGGTTTGGAAAGAAACCGATGGCAGAAGGAAGGTATCCTCTTCCGCCTAATAGAAGGGACAGTGTGGGGAAACCGTCACCAAGTTCTTTTGGAGTATGCTGAAGGTGTGGTAAGAGGCATGGAAATGCCCCGTGTCCCCTTTCGATGGGAGCTTGTTTCGAGTGTGGTCAGGTGGGCCACCGAGTGAGGGACTGCCCACGCAGGCCCAAGATGCCATTCACGCCACGACCGCCAGCCGGACCATCGGTGGGGAATGTTCAACAGGGCAATCAATACAGACCCCCTGCTCAAGGACGGGTGTATGCAGTCACGAGGAAAGAGGCGAAGGACACGCCTGCCGTGATTACAGGTACGATATCTTTACACGACCATGCTGCTTATGCGTTGTTTGATCCGGGAGCTTCGCACTCCTTTATTGCTAAACGGTTTGTAGAATTAGTGGGATTAAGACCAGAGCCGTTGGAAACGGTCTTTGTTATTTATACTCCGTTAGAGAATTCAGTTTTATCTACAGTAGGATGTGCTAGCTGTAAACTGATTATAGATGGTCGGGAAGGAATAATTGATTTGATTGTTTTGGCGATGTATGACTTTGATGTCATTATTGGTATGGATTGGCTGACCAAGCAAGGAGCTACTATGGATTGTCGGGAGAAGAGAATCCGATTTAATCCGACTGGAGCTAGTAGTTTCCAGTTTGTAGGGAGCCGAGGAGGGTCCTCGATTCCCTTGATTTCTTCTTTGGAAGCAACCGGGTTGTTAGGATCAGGATGTCGAGGCTATTTGGCGTCTGTGAGTGATACGTTGAAAGAAGGACCGAACCTAGAGGACATCGTGGTAGTACGAGATTATCCTGATGTCTTTCCAAAGGAATTGCCAGGATTACCCCCGGCCAGAGAGACAGAGTTTGTGATCGAGTTGGCTCCTGGGACGGAACCAATCTCGAAAGCACCGTATAGGATGGCGTTGTCAGAGTTGAAGGAATTGAAGGTGTAGATGCAGGAATTATTGGAGAAGGGCTTTATTCGCCCGAGTGCATCGCCTTGGGGAGCGCCAATCCTATTTGTCAAGAAAAAGGATGGTTCGTTGCGGTTATGCATTGACTATAGGCAGCTTAATCAAGTGACGATTAAGAACAAGTACCCGCTACCGAGGATTGATGACTTGTTTGATCAGCTCCAAGGAGCGTCGATGTTCTCTAAGATAGATCTAAGGACGGGCTATCATCAATTGAGAATCCGAAAGGAGGACATACCGAAAACAGCTTTCCGTACTCGTTATGGTCATTACGAGTTTACGGTAATGCCTTTTGGATTAACAAATGCCCCTGCTGCTTTCATGGATTTGATGAATCAGGTGTTTAAGGAGTATTTGGATCGGTTCGTGATCGTGTTTATCGACGACATTTTGGTGTATTCGAAGAGTCCGGATGAACACGAACAACACCTAAGGACCGTGTTGCAAACTTTAAGGAATCACGAGCTGTATGCGAAATTTAGCAAGTGTGAATTTTGGTTGGCTCGAGTGGCATTTCTAGGCCACGTGATCTTAGGCGAAGGGATTTCGGTAGGCCGACCAAGATTGAAGCGGTCATAGATTGGCCGAGACCGACTTCAGTAACCGAGGTTCGTAGTTTTCTAGGACTGGCTAGTTATTATAGACGATTTGTGGAAAGATTCTCTTCAATAGCTATGCCATTGACACAGTTGCTGAAAAAGGACAAGAAATACGAGTGGACGGATAAGTGCGAGCGTAGTTTCCAAGAGCTTAAGCATAAGTTGACTACCGCGCCAGTTTTGAGTATCCCGTCAGGCCCGGGAGGATATGAGATTTTTAGCGATGCGTCATACAAGGGACTCGGTTGTGTTCTGATGCAATATGGTAAAGTGATAGCATATGCTTCCAGGCAGTTGAGGCCTCACGAGCTGAATTATCCGACACATGACTTAGAGTTGGCGGCCATCATATTTGCGTTGAAGATATGGAGACATTATCTCTGTGGAGAGAGATTTCAGATTTTCACAGACCATCAAAGCTTGAAGTATCTGTTCTCCCAAAAGGAACTGAATATGAGACAACCCAGATGGATGGAACTTCTTAAGGATTATGACTGCGACATTCTATACCATCCAGGCAAGGCAAACAAAGTGGCAGATGCTTTGAGTCGCAAGTCATCGATTGCGAGTATGATGGTACAAGAATGGATTCTGTTGGAGGGAATCCGCGATTCAGAATTCAAGCTCGAGGTATGCCATCTTTCCAGTTTAATGGCTACCCTTAGGATCGAACCTGAAATTCAAGCCAAGATTAAGGCAATGCAACCTTTGGACGCTGAGATCCAAAAGATTCTGCAAATGGACGCGACCAAGAGAAAGTCGGATTTTCAAGTATCCGAGCATGGGATCTTGAAATTCCGTGGACGGTTATGTGTACCAAGCGACGTCGAAATTAAAGAGAGGTTGTTATCCGAAGCGCATCGCAGTGACTACAGTGTGCATCCCGGCAGTACGAAGATGCATCAGAATCTGCGACAGTATTATTGGTGGAATGGCATGAAGCTAGACATCGCTAAGCACGTGGCGAAGTGTTTAACTTGCCAACAAGTGAAAGCGCAACATTGCAAGCAAGGAGGGTTATTGTAACCTCTTGAAATCCCTGAATGGAAATGGGAGCACATCACGATGGACTTCGTGACGGGATTACCAAAAAGTCAGCGGGGGTAATGATGGGATTTGGGTTATAGTGGACCGATTGACGAAGTCAGCTCATTTCATCGCCGTACGCAAGGACTTCGCTTTGGAAAAGTATGCAGAATTGTACATGCGACAGATTATTCGTCTGCATGGGGTACCAGTGACGATTACTTCAGATCGAGACCCCAGATTTACGGCTGCATTTTGGAAGAGTCTACAGACTTCGATGGGGACAAAGTTGCAGTTCAGTACGGCCTACCATCCTCAGACAAACGGTCAATCAGAGAGAACAATTCAGACTTTGGAGGATATCTTTGAAAGCTTTGTGTATTGGATTTTAAAGGAAGTTGGGAGGAACAACTTCATCTCGTGGAGTTCGCGTACAATAACAGTTATCAGCAAAGTATCAGAATGGCACCGTTCGAAGCTTTGTATGGCAGACCGTGTAGGACTCCAATTTGTTGGAACGAAGTCGGCGAGCGAAAAATTACAGGGCCAGAGTTAGTGCAGCAATCTTTAGACGCCGTCAAGATGATTCGAGAAAGGTTAAAGGCGGCTCAGAGCAGACAGAAGAGTTATGGGGACAGGCGACGTAGGCCATTGGAATTTCAAGTGGGCGATCATGTGTTCCTTAAAGTATCGCCGATGCGAGATACATCGCGATTTGGAAAGAAAGGAAAACTGAGCCCAAGGTACGTCGGACCGTTCGAGATTCTAGAAAGGATCGGGAATTTAGCCTATCGTCTTGCACTACCGCCTCGACTTGCTCAAGTGCACGACGTATTTCACGTGTCGATGTTAAGGAAATACGAGCTGAACCCGACACACGTGTTGAATTTTGAAGAGATAGAGGTGGACAACAGGGTGTCGTATGTGGAGAGACCGATTCGAATTGAGGACCGGAAAGAACAAGTGCTGAGAAGCAAGACGGTCTCCTTGGTCAAAGTCATTTGGGAACATCATGGTACGGAGGGAGCTACGTGGGAAAGTGAAGAAATCATGAGGCGTCAGCACCCCTATCTTTTTGAGGATTAGCGTGTCAATTCAAATTTCGAGGACGAAATTTCTGTAAGAGGGGAAGAGTTGTAACATCCTGAAAATCGGCTCATTTTAGCCCGATTTTTAATCCGATTTTGGGAACCGATTTCTCAGTGATATCATGACTAAATACTTGGACGTCACCTCATTTATTTTGGGATTTTCCGTTGGACACGGAAGCGTCGTAAAAAGGGAAGAATTGGACCGAGTTTTGGGCCCGCGGGTGGGCCGGCCCAAGACCCGGCGGCCCAATGGGCCTTGCACCCATTCAACCCAAGAGGGCCCAAGTTGGCCCAAGTTCCTCCATTTCCAGCCCATGGGCTTCTCTCTTTGGCCTTTTGCTTTTGTGACCAAGTGGGCTTAGTTTATGCTTGTTTTTGCTCTGTTTTGATTGGTTCTTCAACAACTGGACTTGCCCACTTGCCTTGGCTCTTATCCTTGACCAGCAGCCTCTTCTCTCTCCTCTCTCTCCCCCAAAATTCGTGCACCAGCCCAGCCCTCCTCTCTCTCCCTTTTTCTCTTCCTTTTCTCTTCCATTTTTGCTGTTTCTTGCTGTCCTTGCTGTTTTCCAGCCCAAAAACAGCCTAGTTGCCATCACCGGAGCCGCCGCAACCGCCCAAAGTGTAGTCCGGGAGTTAGGAAGCCAACCGCGCATCCCCGGTCACCTTTGGTCGCCGTTAGCCGCCCGTTTCGGCCTTTTCCGCTCAGCTGCACCGGTTCCGCGTGAATAGTAACCAGCACTGTTTTTGGCCCCCATTTCGCCGCCGTTTGTCACTTGTTGTCGTTCCCGAGCTTACCCCTCGTAGCCCTCGTTCCCTCTACGCGCCGGTGTCGCTGGATTTCCGATCCAAGTAAGTTAACTTCCTAATCCTTGTTTAGGGGTTAATCTTGCTTAGGGGTTAATTAGTGTATTTGTGTGTTTTTATTAATTAAGGTTGATTGGTTAATTAGTCCTGGTTAATTAATTCTGACTAGGGTTAGTTAATTGACCATAGTTAGTATTAAAGTAACTAAGGTTAATTAATTAAAGTAACTAAGATTAGTTTTAAAGTAACCAAGGTTAGAATTTAACTATGGTTAGGTTAATTTGACCATGGTTAGGTTAATTTGTTAACCATGGTTAAGTTTATTTATTTTTATTTATTTATTTAATTTCGGACAAATTATCTGTTCACGGATTACGTCGCTCACGATTCGTTCACGACACTTTGTTCATGCGAAGCTAATTTTTGGCTTATTTTGATGTGCTCTTGGTTGTTATGATTTATTGAAGTGCCAATTGTTAATTATACTTGTGAATATTGATGAAATGCGTGATCGAATGCTGATTGGAAATTAGATTTTGGAATTGTCGAGTGAGATTGCATGACATATTACGTGGGTTATCAGAAATGGCATGTTGCATGAGCATGAGTGATGTGCATTCACAACAGAGCAAAGAAAAGAACGAATTGATTGATGATGTGTTGCATGGTCACATTAAGAGGAGAACCTGGCGTTGCCGGAAGACCGCCAATCCTTATGGGGTTGTGCCGTGGCGTGGGTCGCCCGACTTCGGTCGGATGCCCGACGGGGAGGGGTTCTATGTGGGGCTGCGGTATGGGGGCGGGTCCCGGGCCTCTCAGCGGGGCTGCGGTAGTGGGCGGGTCCCGTGCTCCTTCGGGAATGCCGTCTTGGGAGTGAGCCCTTGACGTCGCCGTGCCTCGAGGTAAAGAGGATGAAGCTGGTTTAGCGTAACCGCCAACCATAAGGTTGTGCCGTGGCCCCGGGAGGAGGGGTCGTAATAATCGGAGCATGTGTGAGTGTGAGACATGAGAAAGCTGTGTGAGACATGAGAAAGTTGTGTGAGATGCTCTGATTATTTGCATGCTCTTAATGTCGTGATGAGTTAAATGACAGTTTCTGCAGGTCACGTGTGCCAAGGCCATGTAGGATCGCCTGTGGTTGTGTCTGCTTATTGAACTGTCTTATGCTTTTGTTTTCTCTCGCATTGTGCCGATCGCTGAATTAGGTTGTATGTTAAACTCCCGAGGCGAGCAAAGTTCCTAACCGGGGCTTAGGACTTTAACTTGCTGAGTTTATCTCAACCCGTCGTGGTTAACCTTTTCAGGCCCTAGATGATGCGTGCACTCCGAGGATCGAAGAGAGCGATCCCTCTGAGGCCCGTGAGTAGGCAGCTGTAGCCTATTTCCTTTTTGACGAGCCTTCCCCCACTTGTACAGGGTTAGGTTAGCTAGGCCGGTCCCTTTTTGAGTAGGCCTTAGCTTGTTGCCTGTAGTAAGGCGTGTATGTATTTGCTGTAGTTCGGCTAACCTTCAGATATATATAAAATACTGTTTGTCTTTCCTCCGCTGTTGTTGCTATTGTTGCTATCCCTGTTGTTTGGTTTGGGAGTTGTTCGTTTCCGCATGTGCCTAATTACAAGATAAAATGAATTGGTCGACGATAGTACCTGGGACGTTGTACAGTTAGACCTCAAGTGAAATAGGGTTGCCACGAGCTCGAGAGTCGGGGCGTGACAACCTAGGGTTTGGCTAATGGATTTCTAAGCCTAAACTTAGCTCGGGCTCTCCCAAGCCCATACCAATTCGCGACTTAGGGTTTAAGTTTTTAGTATGCAAATGATTTTTACTTGGAGTCGCTATTAATCTATTTTTGGTGGGTCGATTAGAAATCCAAGTAAAGTAACGGGAGAATTACTTTACTCCTATGAACTAGAGACTATGGGATCGAGGATTTGATTACGTTAGATTTATCTAACGCCCTTTCGGTACCTTTTCTCTTTTATTTGAAAAAAATGATTTGCAGGCAGTTTGTGTTGATTTTAATTTACAACCTAACATGCAATGTGATCATGCGAGTGCGCAACCATTATCTAACACCCAATAAAGTAAAGCAATAAATAAATTACAAGGAAAGGAGGAAGTTACTTACCTTGAAGCTACGAAAGCATTTGCGATGTTAGCTTAAAAATTACATCAATGATCCTAGATATAATTTCTAATTAACACGCACTCATTCAAATATTTTTTAAGGTTTTAAATTATTTAATGAGGTCTAAAACTACGTGCAATGCATGTAATGACATACGAAAGTGTCTAACTATAATTGCATGCAATGTGCAACCTAATATGCAAACTATATGTCATGTGACATTAATTATTTAACTTAATCTAATGCTAGAAAATATTTGATGCAACTACCCTAGTATGTCAAATGACCCTAAACATGCAATGACTAGATGACACACGGGAGATGACCTAATTCTACATGACATGGGCATGGTAATTTTTATGTTTTCTTTTTTATAATCAAAACATGCAAACTATCCTGAAAATATTCTAACAAGAATCACATCCAACATTTTTTTGGATTTTCTTTTATAAGTGAAATCAATTCGAGCAAAGGCATCAAGAACAGCATGGCAACAAATCAGGCAAGATATTATCTATGTCCATTTAATTTTGGAAACAAATAAAATCGACGAATCGTATCTCGACCATGAGATCGGATTGGCCAATATTTCAGAAAATCACGAATCGTATCTCAGGTGTAAGATCAGATCGATGATTTTTCTGTGCGATTACAAGTCATATTTCGAGCATGAAGTCAAACTAACAATCATACACACGTTGTGAAGTAAGGAAAATTTCCTAGTTCACGAGGGGTCAGGAGATCTTTTGAACATGGCAATATTGATCAAATATTCAACTAAGATTGCAATTCCACAAACTAGGCAATAAAATACGAGAAACTTGTATTAATCAGGATTTTCACCTAGCTTTCGATATCGCACAAATAAAGTTTCCAAATCGGGGCTCGTCGGACAACAGGATCGGCAAGTTGTGGTGGTGCTCGGCGCTCGATGTTGGACAGCTGCGGCTATGCCTCGCAGTGTGACTTGAGGACAGGGGTACGTTGCTGGCGTGAGTCCCTCCTTGAGTTGTATTGACTATTTGACCGAAATTCTCAAAGAGCAAAAGTTGAAACTCAACCAATATCAGTTCGGGTAAAGAAAACAAAGACCCATAATCTTCTCTTGCGAGCGGCGGTCAATGGCCGAGAGAGTCTTTTGATTTAGCCTCAGCAGAGAATTTCATGTTCCATGATGTGTCGCTCCACGGGTTTCTCTTTTCTCCACCACTCTACTAAATGGATTATCTGTCTTCGTGTGATCACTCAACCTGCACAAGAAAGATTTGGGAGTAATGGCCGAAGAGCCATGTAACTGCTCACGATGAGGACTGGCTAGGACTGGGAGGAGCAGCGCAGCAGCAACAAAGGCGGATCAAGTGCAGCTCGACTAGTCGCGCACCAAGGGTGTCGGCAGTAGTGACGTCGCTAAAGCAGCGAGCTATTGCAGCACGAAGGAAAAAGAGAAAAGCTCGTCACCGCCGCAACTGGGCTTCTCGGATCAAGGCAATGACATTGTCATCATCGTCAGAGGCGTCCACGCGGTGAAGGAGACAACTTCTCTTTCTCTCTACCTTTTGGACTCTCTCTTCTCAATGCGGTCGATCTCTCTTCGACCCTCTCCCTTTTCTGTTTTTTTTTTTTTTTGTCTCTCCCTTCAGTGTGTGGCCCCCTTTTTATAGGTGAGAGGACTATGTTATTTAAGGAAAGATGATAAATTTGCACGTTGCCTATTTAGCTCTTGTATCCCACGTGCAATATTTTTTCAATATTTCATCCGACACCTTCCCTGAATATTGAAAGAATAATGCGAATATTCTCAAGAACATTCTCATATTCCCGGGGATATTCTCATATTCCAACTTGTCACCCCTTAACGGGCCTAGCCAAATTCTCTTTCACCATGGACTTAGTCCAACTTGTTAAATTAAAGTTTAGAACCATCAATTGAAGCACATCTGTTACATGTCCAATGCAAATGCAATAATAAATGCTCCTAAAACTATATGCTATGCAATTTAATCCTAATATTTTTTGTTTAAGGGTTTAAATTAATCCATAAATTTTTGTGCATTAAATTACGAATGATCAATCAAAATTTAGGTGTCAACATAGGGATTAGAAAATTAACTCACAGTTAGTCGAGTTTGATGACAAGAAGCTAGCTTGTAAACAGCAATGGACAACAAACGGTGGCCAAAATCTAGTAAAAAGCTTCTAGTGAAGCTATCTTGCGTCGGACAAAGGGAAAACAGCAACCGGCGATGCTGAGGAAAGTTGGGTGGCGGCTGGCTGAGCTTCGGTCGGCAGCCAACAGCTCCAACAAGCAGTAGCAGAGAACAACAGCAACATAATATAGTAAGCAGCAGTAGTAACAACAGCAACAACAACAACAAACCACAGCAATAGCGGAAAGTAACAGCAACGGGGTGGAAATGGAAGAAATGAGGGAAAAAGAAGAGAAAAACAAATAGAGCGGGAACTTAATAGAGGGGGACGGCTGCCAAAGAAGAGAGAGAAAGGGAAGACTTGGTGGACAAGTTGAAATTGAACTTGTCTTCCATGTTTCAATAGCAACCATGCATCCAACTAGCCATTAAGGCCACACAAAAGAGATCTTCTAGAAGCAAGGGCAAATTGGGGATTTCACTTGTCTCATGGGCCCTTGTGGCCGAAAAGTCCAATGGACTTTCAGTTGGGCCCAATTCCCGTGGCCCAATTCCCTCGGCCTATTATCCCTTTCTCTAACTTTTCTGACCTTACCGATAAACTTGAAGATTAATTAGGTGATGTCCGTAGACTTATTCGTGAAGTCCTTGTAAGTTTGATACTCGAAATTAGATTGAAAATCGGGGTTAAAATCCATTGATTACAACTTTAGCACAACCTAAACAATCGGGTGGTTTTTAGGATTTTCACGCGAAATTGACTCGTGGTTGAAAATTTTCAATCCACGTTTAGTTCCTTCAATCCTCGGGCAACCCTTGGTTGTTATGTAATCTTGATGAATCAATTACTCATTCCAAGTACAAAATCAAAAAGGAAATCAATTTGTCGATTGTCGTTAGTATTGAGACCATGTGGAATAACCCTCAATCCGGCCTCATACTTCCCTATAATCAATTTATTTCTATTCAATAATTGATTTGTAAAGGCATAGTATTGTCCCTCTTCAATCCTTGTGGTTGAGGAGTACACCCCGGATCAAATTTCCTAGCCTTACACGTATCAATCCCTAATTACCCTTCCAAATAGGCTAACTACCCTTGAGTGATCAATTCAAAGTAGTCATGACTAACAGTGCATTGAGAAATAGCCATTTTTATTAATCTCAAAATAGGTAGAAGTTTTAGGACGTCACAAGGATGGACGGAATCATGCATGCCCTGGATGCTCTTATAGGACAACAAGCTCAAATCTAAGTTGCTACCGCCGCTACTGCTAATATCCCGACAGCTAGGCCTAAGAACTGTGATCAGCCTATGCATCAATTAGTCACACAGTTTCTAAAGCTAAAATTGTCGAAGTTTGTAGGTACAGGTGACCCTGAGACTACAACCCTCTAGCTCAAGGAGTTGGGAAAGGCATTTGCTGTATTGCGATGCTCGGAAGAGGATAAGGTGGTGTTAGTCATGTACCAACTCCAATGTAATGCTAGTTCCTGGTAGGAGGCTACCTAGAGATGGGTCTTTCTCGAGGGTATAGTTCTAGTGTGAGAGCCTTTGTTCAAACTTTCAATGGCAAGTATTTCTCAGATTGCGCACGAGCAGAAAATCACTGAATTTCAAAGATTACATCAGAACCAACTGTCGATGGACTAGTATGAGGCAAAGTATACTGAGCTGTCAAAGTATGCACTGAGGTTGATTGAGGACTTGGTAGATAAAGCTAGAAGATTCCAAGATGGGCTGAAATCGGAAATCAAGGACCAACTAGTGCCCCTCAACCTAAAGGATTATAACGAGTTGTATGAGAGATGTAGCTGATTGAGAGGAACATGGTAGAACAAGCAACTGCATCTAGATTGCGGTTTGCGTCAAGTAGGGATAACTACCAGTTCAAGAAGAGACCGATGATAGGAAGGAGGTACCCTATTTCCCCCAACCAAAGGAATGGTGTAGGCAAGTAGGTATACAACTCAATCGGTGTGTGTTGAGCTTGCGACAGGAAGCATGGATCAACACCGTATCCTATCAGGACAGGAGCATGTTATGGGTGTGGTCAGTTGGGCCACCGGGTGAAAAATTGCCCGCACAAGCCAATGGAGGCACAAGCGCCGCCACTGCAAATAGGACAACCAGTAGGAAATGTCCTGCAAAACAACATGATCAGGTTCCAAGTGTCGGGAAGGGTGTACGCTGTTACCAGGAAAGAGGTGGAGGACTCACTTGCCATGATCACAGGTACAGCATCCTTACATGATTATACTACATATGCATTGTTTGATCTGAAAGCTTCAAACTCCTTTATTTCCAAGCAGTTTGTTGAGTTAGCGGGATTAAGGCCAAAACCATTAAGAGTAGTTTTTATCATTTCAACTCCATTAAAGGATTAGGTGTTATCTATGGTAGGCTGTCTAGGTTGTAAATTAGTTATTGACGATCACAAAGAAATGATAGATTTGGTTGTTTTAGCAATGTATGATTTTGATATCATCATCGGCATGGATTGGCTTACCAAATAAGGAGCCACGATGGACTATCGTAGAAAGAAAATCCAGTTCAACCCGATCGAGGTTAGCAGTTATAAGTTCGTTGGGAATCGAGGAGGACCTTCGATCCCTTTTATTACACCACTCAAGATAACTAAGTTGCTAGATGAAGGCTGCCAAGGTTATCTAGTAACAGTGATTAACACTTTAGTAGAAGAACCAAGGATGGAAGACATCGCAGTAGTATGAGATTATTCCGATGTTTTTCTTAAAGAATTGCCTAGATTACCCTAGAAAGGGAAATAGAATTCGTAATTTAGTTAGCCTTAGGAACGGAGCCAATTTCCAAGGCACCATACAGAATGATATTGTCAGAACTGAAGGAATTAAAGGTGCAGATGTAAGAATCATTGGACAATTGATTTATTCATCCTAGTGCCTTACCTTAGGGAGTGCCAATTCTGTTTGTAAAGAAAAAGAACGGGTCATTACATTTATGCACCGATTATCGGCAACTCAATCAGGTGACGATCAAGAATAAGTATTCGTTACCAAGGGTAGATGATTTGTTCAACCAACTCGAAGGAGCTTCAATATTCTCCATGATAGACTTAAGGACAAACTATCATCAGATATTCCAAAGACGGCATTTTGTACACGTTGCGAACATTATGAGTTTACTGTAATGCCGTTTGGTCTAACAAATGCCCTTGCAGCTTTTATAGATTTAATAAATCGCGTGTTCAAGGAATATTTGGATTGGCTTTGTGATGGCATTCATAGATGATATTCTAGTGTAGTCAAGGAGTCCAAAAGAACATGAACAACACTTAAAGCCTGTGCTGCTAACCTTGTGAGAACATTAGTTATATGCCAAGTTTAGTGAGTGTGATTTTTGGTTAACTCGTGTGACATTTCTTGGTCACGTCATTTCTAGTGAAGGGATTTCTATCAATCCAGCTAAGATCAAAACAGTCATGGATTGGCTAAGGCCAACGACAGTAACCGCAATCCGAAATTTCTTAGGACTAGCTAACTATTATGGACAATTTGTGGAAAGATTTTCTGCAATAGCTATGCTCTTAACGTGATTGCTAAAGAAGGATGAAAAATTTGAGTGGATGGATATGTGCGAGCATAGTTTTCAAGAGCTTAAACATAAACTAACTACTGCACCGGTGTTAACAATACCGTCTAGTCTAGGAGGTTATGAGATATACAGTGATGCATCATACAAAAGGCTAGACTACGTGCTAATGCAACATGGAAAAGTTGTTGCTTATGCGTCCATACAGCTGAGACCTCACAAATTGAATTACTCGACGCACAATTTGGAATTAGCGACAATTGTATGTGCGCTAAAAATTTGGAGGCATTATTAGTGTGGGGGAAAGTTTCCAATTTACACGGACCATCAAAGTGTCAAGTACCTATTCTTCCATAAGGAATTGAATATAGCATCGATGGATGAAGTTTCTCAAGGATTATGATTATGATATTCTATATCACCTTGATAAGGCTAATAAAATGGCAGATGCATTGAGTCAAAAATCATCGATCGCACACATGATGGTGTGAGAATGGATTTTGCTTGAAGGAATGCGAGATTCGGATTTTAAGTTCAAGGTAAGCCATCTTTCAAGTCTTATGGCTACCCCTAGAATTGAACTCGAAATGCAAACCAGGATTAAGACGGTGCAATTAAGACGGTGCAAGCAACGGATCCTGAGATTCAAAGATTCTACAAATGGACACAACTAAGAGGAAAACTAATTTCCAAATATCTAGGAATGTAATTTTGAAATTTCATGGGTGATTGTGCATGCCCAATGATGTAGAGCTTAAGGAAGAAATTTTGTCAGAAGCTCATCATAGCAGCTGTCGCATTCACCCAAGCAGTATAAAAATATACTAGAATTTATGACAGTACTATTGGTGGAATTGCATGAAATTAGATATTATCAAACATGTGGCTAAGTGTTTAACGTGTTAGCAAGTAAAACGCAGCATTGTAAGCTTGGCAGATTGCTACAACCACTAGAAATTCCCAAATGGAAGTGGGATCATATCATGATAGACTTCATGATGGGATTGCCGAGGAGTTAGAAGGGTAATGACTTAATTTGAATAGTGGTTGACAGACTAACGAAATCTGCCCATTTCATTGTCGTACGAAAAGACTTTGGCTTGGACAAGTAAGCAGAATTGTAGGTGTGGCATATAGTTTGCCTTCACAAAGTGCCGGTGACTAGTACTTCTGACTGAGATCTCAAGTTTACAGTAACTTTTTGGAAAAGTTTGCAAACTGCCAGGAACGAAGCTGTAATATAGTATGCCCTATCATCCACAAACGGATGGTCAATCAGAGAGAACAATTCATACATTCAAGGATATGCTACAAGCCTGTGTATTGGATTATAAAGAAAGTTGGGAAGAACAACTTCATCTTGTCAAGTTTGCAAACAACAATAGCTACTAGCAAGCATTAAAATGACACTATTTGAAACATTGTATGGCAAGCCTTACGGAACCCCGATTTGTTGTGACAAAGTTGGTAGAAGAAAAATTTTAGGTCCAAAATTGGTCCAACAAATGGTCAAGGTTATCCGAGAAAGGCTCAAGACTACCCAAACCCGTCAAAAAAGCCATGCAAATAAATGATGCAAGCCATTGGAATTTCAAGTCAGCGACCACATGTTTCTCAAGGTGTCGCCAATGCAAGGCACTTTGCGATTTGGCAAGAAAGGGAAGCTGAGTCCAAGGTTTGTAGGACCTTTCGAGATTTTGGAAAGAATAGGAATTTGGCCTATTGTTTGGCATTGCCACTTAGACTTGTTCAAATGCATGATGTCTTTCACGTCTCGTGCTACGAAACAAGAAATCTTTTTGCTATCCATGCTGTTGTTATTAACTGGGTGAATTTTGAATTGCTTCCGCATGTGCTTTAATAAAGAATTAAAAAGAATGGTTGATGATGCGTCTTAGGACGTCACATTCAAATGACAATAAAAGAATAGAGATTGTCATGCACCCGAGGGTCGAACAGTTGGATTCAATATGTAAGTACTTTAGTAAATGGGTCAATTACAGTTATGGGTCACTAAGTTTATATTGCATATAAATTAGTCAATTTGGACTTGGTCATTTTCGATCCAACCGAAACCTAGCCCGGTCCACCCATTTGACAACCTTAGCTGTAAACTCTTGTTATTGGTGCAAAAGTTATTGAGTGTGTGAAGTGGGCTTTGGATGTAATTTAGGAATAGAAAACACTCGAGTGTACGAGCTACTGTGACATTGTATTCTCCGATTTATTAGTGGATTATTAAATAACTCTCCCCATAGACATAGGTTCTAACAGTCGGACCGCATCACATAAAACTCTCATTTTTTTTTTTTTTTTGGTAAGGTAAGATAATATATTATAAAACGACCAACATTTACAACAAACGTGAGGCGAGGCACTAGCAACCACTCAACTAGACAGTTAGTCATTGGAGTGACAGGGTGCCTCGGTCACAAGTGAATACAAATCATGTACAACAGAGGAACAGAAAAGGGCTAAAGGGACCCAGATATTCCTAGGATTAAACCTAAGATTGTTCCACCTCAAAAATTCGGGCATCTAAACCCCAACACCGCTGCATCCTCCTATTCCTTGGGTTGTCTTCGACCCTTTTAAAGGTTAGAGCCTTATCCTTTACCGCCTTATCAAGCTGTAGCTTCAAGGATGGAGTGTAGAGATTACGGCCGCGGAAGATAATATCATTCCTGGTTTTCCAAATAATATAACATAATGCTCCAAAAGATAATCGAGCTAGTTCTTTGTAGAACCCCTTGCCAGAAAGGATATTATTAGCCCAGAGGAGGTTGTCCGGCCAATTTGAATTGATCCAAGGAATATTGCATTTAGCGGCCCAATAATTGGCGAGGGAGTTTGGAACGCAGCATTCAAAAAATAAGTGATTGATTGAGTCAGGCTTGGACTTACAGAAAGCATACACCGTGGAAGGTATTCTCCCATAGAGCATGAGAAATACCTGTGTTGGGAGACGGTTTTTGGAGATGAGCCACATAAGGAATTGGTGTCTAGGGGTGAGGGCCTTATCCTAGACGAAGGAAGACCAGGGTACCGGATTGGCTTTGCGGCGAATAATAGCCCGCGGCGAAGCCATCGTGAAAATCCCAGAGGAATCTTCCACCCACCTAAAGATGTCCTAGCCTTGAGAGCGTGGGGGAACCGTGATTTGCCATAGTGACAAGTCTTGGATAAGTTGGAGCCCATCCGAAGTGTATATGTCCTTAACCTTAGCTTCCTGGAGAAGGTCTAATTGGTAGATATAATTATCAGAGAATAACAAATATAGCGGGCCACACTCTAGCCAAGGATCAAACCACAGTGAAGTGTGTTCGCCATCTCCTACCTTCCATCTAAAGTGCGGTCGGAAGGCTTCTCTTAATGCAAGAATTTTCAGCCAAGCCCAAGAGCAGTGCGTTGGAGTAGGAGAGATCCAAAAGTATTGTCTTTTGAGATATGTGGCATGAATCCATTTGCACCAAAGTGATTCTTTGTCAGTGAATAGTAGCTATATATGTTTGGCCATGGCTACCTTGTTACTGTCTCTGATTTTCCTCAAGCCAAGGCCACCTTCAGGAGTGGGAAGACAGACATCGGCCCAAGACACTTTTGCACCTCCCGGTCCCATGGTAGGACCTCTCCAAAGGAACTGCCTGCAAACTTGCTCTATTTTGTCCACAACCGAAGTAGGAAGCCAAAAGATGGATGCCCAATAGGCTTGTATTGCATGCAGTACCGACTTAATAAGTTGTAAGCGGCCCGCAAACGAGAGAAACCGGTGTGTCCAGGATTGGACTTTGGCAATAAGATGACTTACCAGGGTATTGCAATCTACCTTGTTCAGCCGGGAAGTAATGATAGGCACACCCAGGTAGTGAACTGGAAAAGAACCCAGCGTGAAGCCCAGTGCTTGTAAAATTTGGTCCCTGAGTATAACTGAGCCTCCAGAAATGAATATCTCACTCTTGCTAGCGTTTGGATTCAACCCGCTCCATGAAGAAAACTGCGTGAGCCCATCCTTGATACAGGATATAGAAGCAAGGCTCGCTTGACTAAAAATAAGGACATCATCTGCAAAGAATAGGTGAGATAGTCGCGAGGCCTTACATCGCCAATAGTATCGGTACCCCGGGAGCCGGGTGTGAGCATCAATGATACCTGTGAAAACCTCCATTGCCAATGTGAATAAGTATGGAGACATGGGGTCTCCTTGACGTATGCCTCTTCCACTAGAAAAGAAGCCATGGAGTTCGCCATTGATAGAAATGGAAAATTTAGGGGTGCGAACACATACCATGATCAGCCTTGTAAGATGATTAGGAAAACCAAATGCCAGGAGGGTGGTCTCGAGGAAGTCTTAGTCCAGTGTGTCATAAGCTTTCCTGAAATCTACCTTGATGGCACATTTTGGAATGTGGGGCTTGTTATGAAAACCACTGAATAATTCTTGGGTCAGGAGAATATTGTCACTTATTCGCCTTCCCTTCACAAATGCTGTTTGAACCGGGCTGATGAGTTCAGGGAGAACTGCAGCAATTCTAGAGGAGAGAATCTTGGTAATACACTTGTATATTGTATTGCAGCATGCAATAGGTCTGTAGTCTAAGACCGCTGAAGCATTGGGAACTTTGGGCACCAAGGCAATTATGGTATTATTGACTTCTTTAAGAAGACAGCCTGACTCAAGAAAGTCCATAACATACCAGAAGAAACCAGTCAATTAAATTGAAAGATCTAGTCTGTTTCATAACACATATGTTGAGATCTAGTGATTTGTCTTCGAAGTTGATTTGTCTTTAATTGACTGGTTTCTTCAATAGGGAGTATGAAAGAGGCAATAAACTCGGGTAGGGGGAATCCTACCAGAAGAAACCAGTCAATTAAAGACAAGGTGCTTATTATCATCTCAAAGCCAGAGTGATCCTAGGTAAAGATGAAAGAGAGGATCGGACGGATCAAATGAATTTCGCATTTATTATTGATGATTGGTTAATACCGTCTCGCATCTTAGCACCAATTTAAGGCCTTCCCATAGTTATGTTAATATATCCGATCTACCACGCCACAAATTACTTTCTATTGGCCTTCCAACCAATGGTTACTGCTCGAGTAAGAAGAAACGGATATCAAGTTGGAACCTTACGGAACTCATACCATACGTGATGCCCTAACCTTATCTCAAGTACTAGACGAACAAACAAGAGCTATACAAGCAACAGGGTATCGGCTATTCATTCTGGAACTCTCACTAAACGGGAATAAAATAGATTACCAAAAATTCGAAACAAGTTAGGTGGAGAAGAAGATGAACAAATACAATACAAGATCAGATGAACTCACTTCGAGAGGACCATATTCAAAAACCTCAGACGTGGAAACATGCTGCGGAAGGTAATTTTGAGCAGATAATCTATTAAACATGTGTCAAGCTGCCAAATGTTCACAGCGATCCAACGTTCTAACCAAAGAGGACAAAAATCATAGAAATTTGGGGATTCAAACAAAATTCTCATGCTATATAGGATATGGTTGACATGGGGGTTTGCAGCAAGACATGGAAAAGAAGCATTCACTAATGTAAAGACGGAAGCACAAATCAACTGCCCTAATCAAATAGAGAGAATCCCATGTCGTCGTCACTCTCTTCCTTCTCTTCCTTCTTCTCCTCTGCTGGAGGTGCTTCAGCAGCCGGTGCTGCACCACCTGCAGGGGCCGCAGCAACTGCACCTCCTCCAATGAAACCGCCGCCGCCACCGCCTCCAATGATAACCTGAGGCAAAGACAACTTTGAATCAGTACAGAAAATAAGCATTCAGCACAAAATAAGCTACCACAAGTCTGTACAAATGCTGCGGTTGTCTAACCAACACACAAGTCTGTACAAATGCTGTGGTCTTCTAACCAAAATATACTTCAAAGGGTTCTGCCACAAAAGAAGTTCTACTACACAAAGACGTCGCCCAGGATGACAAAGCATCCCTGACATACAACATTCAACATTCAACACCGTTCATAAACCAACTACTGCATATATATTTCACAGAGACATCTCATAGCCCCAATAAACGGGTAAAGCACAATAAAACTCAATAACCCGTGTTCTTCAAAGATCACCTTCCATGTTGCATCTAATATCTCAAATGCATTTCACATCTTTCCAACTCGACACCACAATGAAGGTCAGTGATCGGCCGGAGTTGAGCTTGAGCCTCGCCATTTTCGGTGAGCTCAAGCCTTGCTTGAGGGCAGCAACACTCAAGCTTGCCAACTTTAAGCGAGCTCAAGCCTCGCCATTTCTAGCAAACTTGAGTTGCGCCGGCCTGCACCTGTGCACCAGCTGTTGTCGAGGCCCGATGATCGGCAAAGGGGAAAGAAAAGAAAAAGAAAAAAGAAAAAAATTTTGATATTATAAAAAAGAAAATAAAAGAAAATGGACTTTTTTTAAATATAAAAATAAATAAATTCAATTTTTTTTTATGAAATAAAGATATTGAAATCATATTCCAATAAGATCCAAACTTCGGAAAACATATTCAATTATATATTACTTAACAAAGGAAAACTAACCACAATCCTGGAAAATATATTTCAGGAAAAGCAATTTCCTTAATCATCGAGTTTTTTGCAAAACAAGCGCACCCTTAGTCATTAAGTAATTTATGTCTTATAAAGAAAGTGGAACTAAAACCTTCTTTCCATTAGGATGCTGAGAAGAGGCAGCTTGGGAGAAGAATAGGAGCACATTTCATACCTCCCACCGACCATTATATGACAAACATGACAAATGAGAAAAATTGCATGAAATGATCAAAACATCAGCGATGAGCTTATCATATGAAATACTAGGCTCGTCAACTTTTGTGTGACAAATGAATACATTTCTAGCAAATGGTATAAGTTTTGGTACTCAGTACCACACGCAATTGACTTTATTACTAGTTCTAGAGGGACACATCAGCAACATGAATATTTTCAAGATGAAGATGCCAATGGAAAGTGTTCTTTAACTTGGTTGTCTTCCTTAAGTTGGTAAAAGAGTCGTGAAAGAAATGAAGAAGAAATGGTACGGAGATTCAGAATTCATCAAAGACCATTTCAATATCAGGTGTTACAAAGACCATTTCAATATCAGGTGTTATGCCTTCTTGAAGCTGAAGGAGAGGAATTGAAACAAATTGCCAAGTCATCGCAGTTGTTACAGGGTGGTTCATCCCTGGACTTGAGAAGGGGAAAATAGATAAAACCTCGGAAGACTTGGTAATCTGCATGGAAACCTGCTGAACAAACTACGCACTGGGTCAAACGTTTTCATCTATAAAAAAGAGAGCATGTGGCCATGCAAGTCCTCACTCCTCCCTCAAGCAATACTTGTCTGTGCAACGATTAGAACTTGAGATCAAGGTTCTAACTCTTGTCCACAACCACGATGAAGTTTCTTCCGATTAGCTTTCTCATCTTGGCATTGGCAGCTGTAACTACTCTAGCTTACGACCCGGATCCTCTTCAGGACATTTGCGTGGCCACCAATGACCTAGAGTCTGGAGGTTGGTCCTCAATTCTTGCATTATTCATGTCTTTCATATCTAGCTTATGATGCGAAACTACAACATGGATTTTTCTTCTTATGCAGTATTTGTGAATGGGAAGTTCTGCAAGGACCCAAAACAAACCACAGCTGATGATTTCCTCTTTATGGGGCTTAGGAAACCTGGAAACACATCGAATCCGCTCGGATCGCAAGTCACATAGGCTTTTGTCGACCAATTTCCGGGACTCAACACTCTTGGAATATCCATGGCTCGCATTGACTTTGCCCCTGGTGGCCTAAATCCTCCCCACACTCACCCTCGTGGCACCGAGCTTTTAGTTGTGGTGGAGGGTACGCTACTTGTTGGCTTTGTCACGTCCAACCAATTAAACAACACTCTCTTCACCAAAGTGTTATATAAGGGGGACGTGTTTGTGTTCCCTATTGGTCTCATTCACTTCCAATTGAATATCGGAAACACATATGCGCTAGCCTTTTCCGGTCTTAGCAGCCAGAACCCAGGGGTCATTACCATTGCTAAAGCTGTCTTTGGAGCGACACCACCCATTTCAGCTGAAGTTCTCACCAAGGCCTTTCAAGTGGATAAGAAGGTTGTTGACTACCTGGAAGCACAGTTTTGGTATGACAACAACTAAATGAATCTACCATATGTGACGCAAAATAATTGAATTATGATACTTACAATATTAATCTTATTTCCATAAGTGGTTGCTCTAGACACATAACTAGACTATGTACCACATGTATGATTGATTTTGAATAAAAGATTGTTACTTCTCTCTCGACCGAATTCAAATAAAAGATTATTACCTCCCTCCCTCTCATGAGATGATCAGGAAAACCGGGTTCATGCCTCAACTAAATGTCTATAATGGGAATCATCGTGCAATAACAGTAAACACCGTAGAATTTGAAACTTGGAAGGACGTTATCTTAGATTAAATATTGCTTCCCCTATCAATGGAATTTGTTCTCTGAAAAGGGTATCATTAAAAGAATGTGCAACCCTATTAAATAGTCTGATTTGAAATAGTTTTGTTATTGGGTTAAGAGACTATTTAAAGAAATCATCAAGGCAATCGTTTATACATCCCATCCTCGCGTGGCCAAAAAAAAGAAGAACAGCTTTTATTTCTATTATTAACCTAATATTCTAGAAGTAGCACTATAATATGGATGTGTTTGGTTAAGCATTCTCAAGGGCTTTCGGCCTCCAAAACCCCTAGGGGAAATGCTAAACTATTTTGCAACCATTTTGAAATAATTTGAAAATAGCTTTCAAATAAAAATCAGCATTGGCCAGACTGAAAACTCAATGCTAGTAGGCATTGAGCTCATTTTTTTCTTCCAAAACTATACTCACAAATTTTGCATGACCTTGGCCAGGGCCATCGGAGGGCACATGATCCATGACAAGGGTGGCACGTGACCTGAGTGACCATTGCCTATGTCTCACAGGCTCAAGCGGCCCTCGCCTGGGTCTCGCGAGTTGTTAATCCTACGACCCTTGCGAGACCCAAGTAGCTGTCGCCTAGGTTGCCTGAGTTTCAGCGACCTCGACCCCCAGCTATCAATGGTCGGCGGCCATAACCCTGCGTCGGACCAGAAAAGGGTTTGCTTTTTGTTTAATTATATATATGATTTTTTAGCATTATTTTCAAATTTTATATTTAAAAAGTTACATACATTATTTTTTCAATTTTAAACAAATAAAAATAAAAACTAATATTAATCACACAAAAGGCTTTTTAAATGTGTTTTTTACCAAACAATATTTCTATAAAAAGTTGATTCTCTAAGCGTAATTTACCAAACGGTTTGCATTTGCTCAAAGCCCTTTAGGCTAATCTGCTTTGTATTTTCCTAATGAACTTTCAAAATGCTAAACCAAATGCAAGTCAATTTCCTTGGGGCATTGAATTCAAGTTTTACAAATCACAGTTGATGACATCTCTCATTTTATAACCAAGGTACCAAATTTTGCAGATAACTTTGCTTTTTCATTAGTATGGCCAAAATTAAAATATTTCATGGTCATTTTCCATCTACAATAGAAATGTCGAGTTGAAACCCATATGTTCAGCTAGATAATTATTTCCGCGAATGTCGTGGTTTACAGTATTATTAATAAATGTGTATGTGTGGACAAAGTCAAAACCTTGAATAAGATATGGATAGCATTGATCTCTTTCTTGAAACAATCAATATTATAATCTCAAATAGACCATCAATGGACATAACGGGGAAGTGCGGAGACACGAATGCGTTACTTCCTAATGCACATATTTTGACAATTTCCAAAAGAACTAGAAAGCTAAGTTGCTTCTCAACCTTAGCTGGGAATAATCTAAGACTCACTCTACAAGGCAATTGGACCGAAAACAAACTCAAGACATATCATGGAGATGGACATGAGTCTGCTTGAAATCCTCGTGTAATTCCAGCTAATTATGCAGCAGAAAATGTGTAATCACATACCAAGAGGAGCCAGCAGATAAAATAAAACATAGGCTATCAATCAACATATAGCAATTCAAGAATAAATAATCCTAGCAACCCTGAGCGAGCCCCCAAAGGAGTACTCAAGAACTGGCAGAGTGAAGATGAATGTCTGCTTGCAGGGACTTGGGTTCGGTTCTGCTGACAAGTCCAATTTATAATTCTCAACTGTTCCATCAGTTAGTGTTTTTCCTTCTCGCTCCGGTTGCATGGAAGCTTAGAGAAGGCAAGCTTGCAGTTCGACACACTGTAATTTAACGAGAGAAGTTGATCAGCTCTCCATGCCTGATGACCCAAACCAGAAGATGCAAGAGCAAATTGACCATGTCTCTTCGTCAAGCCAAAAGTTTACCCAATGGACAGGAGGCATTCTTCAGTGCTCCAAATTGAATTTCCAATCATCATTCACCAACATCAACTTTTTATTTCCCCACAAGAGGACGTACTTCGGTCAAAGAACTTGTAGTCACACTAGACATAAGTTCTCTCACCAATACATCAAATTCCACGAACGTCAATCAAGTCAACATTCCCCTTAGCTTGAAACTCACATACAACACTTTCAACTCAAATTGGAGCGCAACTCACTCGCCACTCGCAGAGGCAAGAGGACCAGTATCAAGGAGTAATCTTGGAACTCTGCCTTCTGGCAAAGCAAGGAGCTCCAACGCCCTCTCCAATAGTTTAGCCTGTTCTTTTAAATCAACAAAACCTGTAAACAACCACGTTGGTCAGCAAAGAAAAAAAACAAAATATATAATGCAATTACGCAAGCAATGCAAATGCTGAAAACACACGGACCTGAATGTCGATTATACCAGGAAGAGGAAGTGTATTTGCGAGCCTCAATGTTGTTGTAGAATATCTCAGGTGGCGCCTGTGTTTCTGGTGAAGAAGCCACTAGCAGAGCGACCACCAAAAGAAGAAGAATAAGTTTGTGTGATATTAACAAGCTACGATTTTGACAATGGACTAACATCAAAATGCTGGATTTGGATGTCGCGACCTAATTAAAAAAATTTCTTTTCTATCCCATCTCGAAGGGGAAAAGAAAAAAAATTCTAAATAAGTTTAGGGGTATTGTTAATTATTCCATGAAAAACAAACTGCTTGTTATTTGGTTTGGCTTTTATATTGTTTCTGTGTTTTCTTTCTGTCATTACTTTCCTATTTATATGGCTCATGGATACTAAATCAATAACTTGTCCTAATTTCAATAAAAAAGCCTCATAGTAACTAAAGAGAGAAAACATAGGCCGCTAAAAGAATTAAAGGTGAAGTAGAAGAACGAGCCCATTGCCAAATTTCCACAGTTTCAGAAATAATACAGTTTAAAAACTTTAAACTGGTCAGTACCTGACCCATGTCGCCAAGCAAAAGATCACCTTCTGCCTCTCTCTCCAAGGCAATGTCTACATTTGAACAGGCAAATAAAATATCAAAATCTGAGAAAACTAGCAATCCCTTAAATCAATAGGTATTGACTTAATATACCAAGCATTGATGGCGAAATGTCCAAACCAATCCAGTTGTGTCCATTTTCTGATAGCGTCTCCCCACTCAATCCAGATCCACAGCCTAGAAAGACCCAAATGTCAACACAACATGATAAACAATCAAAACTCTCCAAGTATTACAAAGACTGCTCAGGAGGGAAAAAGAGAAAAAAGATAAGGAGAAAAGAAGAGAGAAGCGTTCTCATCAAGCATGTGCTGTTAGCAAAGCTAAGAAAAATAAAAGAATTGATCGGTTCTTCATGCCTGAAGACCTAAGACAGAAGATGCAAGAACCCAGCAAGCAAATTGACCCTGCCTCTTCATCAAGCCAAAAGTTTACCCAATGGACAGGAGATACTCTTCAATCCTCCAAATAGAAGTTTCAATCATCAGTCACCCACATCAACCTTTTATCTTTGCAAGAAGGGACGTACTTCACGCTAGAGATAAGTTCTCTCAACTTTACATCAATCTCCACGAACGTAGTCATCGTTCCCATTAAGAAGAAGAAACACACGTACCCAACACTTTCAACTCAAATTCAAGCACAGCTCACTCGACACTCAGCAGAAGAAAGAGGGTACCAATATCAAGGAGTAGTCTCGGAACCCCGTCGTCCGGCAAAGCAAGAAGTTCCAACGCCCTCTCCGACAGCTTAGCCTGTTTTTTTTTTTCAAGCCGACATAAACCGTCAACAACCACGTTGGTCAAGAAAAAGAAAAACCACCCATAACGCAATTACGCCGGCAATCGGCAATGTGAATGAACGAAACTGCACGGACCTGAATTTCGATTATATGGGAAGAGGAAGTGTACTTGCGAGCCTCGACGTCGTTGTAGAATATCTCAGGCGGCGCCTGTATTTCCGGTCGAGAAGCCATCGGCAGAGCGACCCAGAAGAAGATGCTCACGAACTAAGTTCCAGGTCGGACGTTTTCGGCTGAGCGCCGCCGACAACCGCCGACCGACCGTCCTGAGCGTGCGTCTAGAGAGAGACAGTGAGAGGCGGTGGCGGAGGCGCGTGAGACGGCGGCCGAGATACAGGCGGGAGGGGAATTAGGGCTTTTCCTGCTGGGCCTTAATGAAATTGGTGCGGCTAGTAGCAATTTTAACTTCTTCTTTTTTGGAATTTTGAAACTCACCCTTTTGATTTTTTTTAAAATTTATTTAATAAGAATCGTCTTAAACTTTATTTTGTAATAAATTTCCTCACGAAGAACTCGGGTGTATAAATGGTGCGCCTATATGAAGTGACTACACGAAATTATAGATGGAGAAAACTTTCATATAAATATAACTCAAATAGACGTAATTAATTGATGAATCTTTTTCATTATGAATTCGAATTAGAATTCGAAATATTTATAAGAGATTTCATAAATCTCTTGTCTTTTTTTTAATCGAAAAAATATATTTATTTACGGAAAATAGATTAAAATCTTAATATGTTATTTTATGTTTTGTTGATTTCATTTTTTTCACTATGTAAATGCTCTTTTTGTAGTAAATTTTTAGAAGTAGTCGCCCCTTTAGTCTGGTTACAACATTTGTTCCCTAGCCACACCTTCAATCCTTGGGTTGACTGAAGAATAGCTATTTCACATTAATAAAATTAGCTTCCATTATTATATTATAAATTCTATTTATTTTGTGAAAAATAAATACTTTTAAAAAAATTTAAAAAAAATATGTAATTATATCACATATAAAAAAATGAATAGAAAACATTTCACCTTTCACGAAAGTATTTAGATATAGATTGTTACCAATAATAAAAATATTTTTCATTATCTAATTATTTTAAGCGATACAAATAGTTACTTTTAAAAAATATTTGTCAAATCACTTATTTTCTTCGAAACAAAAGAAGCCTTAAATGTAACTTCACATTTTTAATAATTAAATGCATCTAATATATCAAGTCAAAAGTATATGTTGTCTCATTTTATATTTCATAATTAGCCCCAACCTACGTGTTACTTTAGTCTTGTAATGGAATTTAGATTTATACGCAAAAACCTATAATTCATCTTAGAAAGGATAAAATATTTTTTTATCCCACTTTTCACTAAAACTTACATTCAGCGAACTTTCTTAACCGACCCTACGGTGCAACAACCGACTTCTCGCTCTCTCTTGGTTCTTTTACTTAGATTTCGAATAAATGTTAATCTTCAGTATTTGAAAGTATAGCATAATGCCGACTCGGTATTTGCTTTCTAGAAAAGAATTCATATAGTGGAAGAAAAAGACAATAATATTATTCTATTTCTCCATCCTATTAAAGTAACTAATATTCTTATTAGGGTTAATACTCTCAAAACTCTAAACTGATACGTCTATGATAAATTTATCGCAAACTAAATTTTTGGCCACCAAAAACCCAAACTAATGCACTTTTGACAAATTTAACATTTTTTTGTTTCAATTCAATTTTATTATCAAATTACTGAGTTGGATAACACATAACAATTGACTGGTATACTAGTTTGGGATTTAACTCATTGTTTGTCACGGTTATGCTAGTTATATGGTTTTATTGTATTAATTCAATTTAGTATATTTGTAAAAAAATGCACCATTTTGTGATTTTTTGTAGTCATAAAAATTAGTTTGGGTTAAATTTATCACAAGTATACTAGTTTTGAGTTTTTAAAGATCATTTAAGGTAAATTTGTCATAAGTATACTAGTTTGGAGTTTTTTGTAATCAAAACAATTAGTTTTGGATAAATTTGTCATAAATGTACTAGTTTGGGGTTTTGCAAGGTATTAACCCTTCTTCTTAAGTCATTCCAATGATGAATGGGAAATAATTGTCCAAAAAATATTAAATCCATTGTCTATTTATCAATTCAATTCTAAACATTTTAATTTTGCTAGTTAAGTTTTATCTGGTCAATTTTGACTGGAATCGCTAACATGAAAGTTAACCTCCTAGATGGCACAACTAGTACTAACATTTAAATATTTGTTTGAATCTTTATTTATTTTTCCTTTTCCCTTTTCTTTTATTCCTTTTTCTCTTCTTTTATTTATGGCGAAATTTCTTAATGGACCCTTGCCATGGAGGGTTGCCCTTGCCAAATCGAGTGAGGGTTGCCCTTGCCCCTAGTGAGATCTGCCCTCACTAGATCAAGTGAGAATTGGCGAGGGCGACTCGCCCTCTGCTTGGCCAACAAGGGTGGCCCTTGCCTAAGGCCAAAGGAGGGGAACAAAGAAAAGAAGGAAATGAGAAAAAATTAATAAAAATCAAAAAATATTAAAATATTAAATTTGTCCACATAAAGCACCAATTATCCTACATGGTATTGTTGGCTTCTACATTAGTGGTTTCTGATCAAAATTAGTCATATGGACTTAATTGGCAAGACATGAAAAATGTTTAGGACTGAATTGACAAAATTGAAAGATTTATGATTGAATTGATAAAAGTACAATAAATTTAGGACTTTTTGGACAAATTTTCCTTGATAACAAAAATATTTCTAGGATGAAGATAGAGATAGATATTGTTCTCCTTTTGCAATCAAGATAACTTGTTCAACCTTTTCAAGATATCCAATTGTCACAAAAGAAAGTAGGGATGATCGGTTCCCGATCCAGTCCGATCCCACCCAAGAACCGGGAACTGGACTGGGACGATCGATTCCCAAATTTTGGGAACATAGACCAGATTGATTGATCCTAGAACCGGGGGCTGATCAAACCGACGAGTCTAGTTCGGTCTTGTTGGGTTCCAATCAACCAAATCACTTGTTATCATTACATTGAAAAAAAAAATACACGTGCGGATCCTTGGAGTGCCAAAACTTGGTACAGGAAGACACTTAAGTACAAAAAGTTCGAAATATATACTTAAGTGCTAAAATCAGAGCAAAAATGATCAGTTAAGTGCCAACGGCGAAAAAATCCGATCAAATTGCACATGTGTCATTTTCCGGCGATTTTATTTGCTGACAGAGCAATTTTTTTTTTCAAAACGAATATCCACGTGGCAATTTTAAAAAAAAAAATTATCCACGTGGCAAAAAAAGTCATACCAGAAAAAAATTTTAAAAATCAATTTTATTAAAAAAAAAAGAAAGAAAAGGAAGGGGAGGGTGAGGGCTGTGTAGTCCTCATCGCCGCCACCATTGCCACCCTACCATTGCCACCGCCGTTGCCACCCCACGATCACCGAGAAGGGCTAGTGATGATGGGGCAAGGGTTGGTCGGGGGTCATCGAGCCTTAGCCAATGGTCGGCGACCCTGGCTGACCTATGGCGAGAACTTGTGAGCCCTCACCTTGATCGAGGGTCGCCAACCCTTGCCCTAGATCTAGGCGAGGGCTCACAAACCCTAGCCGCAAGTTAGCCATGATCGCCAACCACTAACTAGGGCCCGGCAACCCCAACCGACCCTCGCCCCACCATCGCCAGCCCTTCCCAGCGATGGTGCAGCAACGACAGCAGCGGCAGTAGTGAGGGCTATACAGTCCTCACTCGATCCTCCCCTTCCTTTTTTTTTAATTAATCAATTTTATAATAATATATTTTTTAAGTTTTTAATATTATTTAATTAATATATTTTTAAATGCCACGTCAGCATAAATAAGATGTTGTTTTGGCTGAGCTTTTGCTGACTCAGTTTCTGGCGAGCCACGTAAGCAAGTTATATTATTAAAATAAGTCACGTCGGATTTCCGGTGGCCTTTGTCGGAGTTGCACTTAAGCGATCCAATTTTCAAAAAAAGTGGCACTTAGGTATACATTTCGTAATTTTTGGCATTTAAGTGTCCCCTCGTGCCAAGTTTTGGCACTTGAGCTATTCTTTTCCCCAAAAAAACATATGTCCATATGGGTTTCCAATAATATACATCTCCTAATTCAAACACATTTTATTAGAAAGGCAATAAACCTCAAATCAACAAAAAGTTCAATTCACACTTCTACCTTGATTTCGCTCAAGTTAGGGTTAGCAAGAGAAAGGGAAAGAGTATTGGAAAAGTGAAGTTATGATAGAATTTAGAGGGTTGTTTTTATTTTGTCTAATAAATTTAGAGGGTTATTAGAAATTTTAAAAAAATAAAATTGATCGGTCCGGTCTAGTTGGTCCAGTTGGTCCGGTTTCCAACTTGGAATTGGGAACCGGACCGACCGGCCACCAAGTTCCAAAAATGGGAGCCAGGGACCAGACCGATACCCCCTAGGATAGCCCAAAACCAACCGATCCTGTCTAGTTTGGGCAGTTTATGTTGCATATCCTTAGAAGAAATGGTCTTTGCTTGATCATGTTGCTTTTATGATGCTAGAGTGTTTACCCTTTCTCCACAAGAAAAGTGAAAGAGAAACGGTACAAGGATGGAAATATGCTTGAAGACCACTTCCATATCAGATGTCGTGCCTTCTTCAAGCTGGAGGAGAGGAATTCAAATAAATCACCAAGTCCTCGGAGTTGTTATGGAGCTGTTCATACTTGGACTTGAGAAGGGGCAGATAGATTCAACCTCTGAAGACTTGGTAACCTGGAGGATAAACCGGAGTTGAGCTTGAGCCTTGCCATTTCCGGTGAGCTCAAGCCTCACTTGAGGCTAGCTACACTCAAGCTTGCCAGCTTTGGGCGAGCTCAAGCCTCACCATTTCTAGTGACCTTAAGTTGCACCGGCCTGCACTTGTGCACCATCTATTGTCAAGGCCTGGCAGTCGGCAGAGGGGAAGAAGGAAAAAAAAAGAAAAAAATTAAAAAATTTTGATATTATAAAAAAGAAACGAAAAGAAAATGGACTTTTTTTAAAATATAATTTTTTTTGTATGAAATAAAGATATTGAGATAAGATCCAAACATCAAAAAACATTTTCAATTACATATTACTTAACAAAGGAAAACTAACCACAATTCTGGAAAATATTTTTTAGGAAAAGTATTTTCCTTAATCATCGAGTTTTTCGCAAAATAAACGCACCCTTAGTCATTAAGTAATTTATGTCTTATAAAGAAAGTGGAACTAAAACCTTCTTTTCATTAGGGTGCTAAGAAGCGGCAGCTTGGGAGGAGAATAGATCTCATTTCGTACCTCCCACCGACCATTGTATGACAAATATGACAAATGAGAAAAATTGTATTAAATGATCTAAACATCAGCGATGAGCTTATCATATGATATACTAAGCTCGTCAACTTTTGTGTGACAAATGAATACATTTCTAGCAAAAAAAATATAAGTTATGGTACTCAATACCACACGCAATTGACTTTATTACTAGTTCTAGAGGGACACATCAGCAACATGAATATTTTCAAGATGAAGATGCCAACGGAAAGTGTTCTTTAACTTGGTTGTCTTCTTTAAGTTGGTAGAAGAGTCGTGAAAGAAATGAAGAACAAATGGTACGGGGATTCAGAATTCATCAAAGACCATTTCAATATCAGGTGTTATGCCTTCTTGAAGCTGAAGGAGAGGAATTCAAACAAATTGCCAAGTCATCGTAGTTGTTATAGGGTGGTTCATCCCTGCACTTGAGAAGGGGAAAATAGATAAAACCTCGGAAGACTTGGTAATCTGCATGAAAACCTGCGAAACAAACTAAATACTAGGTCAAACATTTTCATCTATAAAGAGAGACCATGTTGCCATGCAAGTCCTCACTCCTCCCTCAAGCTATACTAGTCTCTGCAAGGATTAGAACTTGAGATTAAGGTTCTAACTCTTGTCCACAACCACGATGAAGTTTCTTCCGATTAGCTTTCTCATCTTGGCATTGGCAGCTGCCACTACTCTAGCTTACGACCCGGATCCTCTTCAGGACATATGCGTGGCCACCAATGACCTGGAGTCTGGAGGTTGGTCCTCAATTTTTGCATTATTCATGTCTTTCATATCTAGCTTATGATGCGAAACTACAACATGGATTTTTCTTCTTATGCAGTATTTGTGAATGGGAAGTTCTGCAAGGACCCAAAACAAACCACAGCTGATGATTTCCTCTTTATGGGGCTTAGGAAACCTGGAAACACATCGAATCCGCTCGGATCACAAGTCACACAGGCTTTTGTCGACCAATTTCCGGGACTCAACACTCTTGGAATATCCATGGCTCGCATTGACTTTGCCCCTGGTGGCCTAAATCCTCCCCACACTCACCCTCGTGGCACCGAGCTTTTAGTTGTGGTGGAGGGTACGCTACTTGTTGGCTTTGTCACGTCCAACCAATTAAACAACACTCTCTTCACCAAAGTGCTATATAAGGGGGACGTGTTTGTGTTCCCTATTGGTCTCATTCACTTCCAATTGAATATCGGAAACACATACGCGCTAGCCTTTTCCGGTCTTAGCAGCCGAGAACCCGGGGTCATTACCATTGCTAAAGCCGTCTTCGGAGCGACGCCACCCATTTCAGCTGAAGTTCTCACCAAGGCCTTCCAAGTGGATAAGAAGGTTGTTGACTACCTAGAAGCACAGTTTTGGTATGACAACAACTAAATGAATCTACCATATGTGACGCAAAATAATTGAATTATGATACTTACAATATTAATCTTATTTCCATAAGTGGTTGCTCTAGACACATAACTAGACTATGTACCACATGTATGATTGATTTCAAATAAAAGACTATTACCTCCCTCCCTCTCATGAGATGATCAGGAAAACCGGGCTCATGCCTCAACTAAATGTCTATAATAGGAATCATCGTGCGATAACAGTAAACTCCGTAGAATTTGAAACTTGGAAGGACGTTATCTTAGATTAAATATTGCTTCCCCTATCAATGGAATTTGTTCTCTGAAAAGGGTATCATTAAAAGAATGTCCAACCCTATTAGATAGTCTGATTTGGGTTAAGAGACTATTTAAAGAAATCATCAGGGCAATCGTTTATACATCCTATCCTCGCGTGGCCAAAAAAAAAGAACAGCTTTTATTTCTATTATTAACCTAATATTCTAGAAGTAGCACTATAATATGGATGCGTTTGGTTAAGCATTCTCAATGGCTTTCGGCCTTCAAAACCCCTTGGGGAAATGCTAAACTATTTTGCAACCATTTTGAAATAATTTGGACATAGCTTTCAAATGAAAGTCAGCATTGGCCAAACTGAAAACTTAATGCTAGTAGGCATTGAGCTCATTTTTTTTCTTCAAAAACCACACTCACAAATTCTTCAAAATTTTGATATTGTCCCTCGTTTTTTATTTATTTTAAGTTTGATAATAATGCTAAAAAAATCAAATATATATAATTTTAAAAGAAAAAGAGCAAACTTTTCACCAATCCGACAAAGGGCTATAGACGTTGGGGAGGGCTGCATGACCTTGGCCAGGGCCATCGAAGGTCACATGATCCTTGACGAGGGTGGCATGCGACTCGAGTGAACGTTGCTTAGGTCTCATAAGCTAAGGTGGCCCTCGCCTGGGTCTCGCGAGTTGTCAATCCTACGACCCTTGCGAGACCCAAGTAGCTGTCGCATAGGTTGCCTGAGGTCAAGCAACCTCGACCCCTAACTGTCGATGGTCGGCAGCCATAACCCTGCGTCGGAACAAAAAAGGGTTTGCTCTTCTTCTTTTTAATTATATATATGATTTTTAGCATTATTTTCAAAATTTATATTTAAAAAGTTACATACATTATTTTTTCAATTTTAAACAAATAAAAATAAAAAATAATATTAATCACTCAAAAGGCTTTTTATGTGTGTTTTTTACCAAACAATATTTCTATAAAAAGTTGATTCTCAAAGCGTAATTTACCAAACAATTTGTATTTGCTCAAAGTCCTTTAGGCTAAACTGCTTTGTATTTCCCTAATGAACTTTCAAAATGCTGAACCAAATGCAAGTCAATTTCCTTGGAGCATTGAATTCAAGTTTTATAAATCACAGTTGATGACATCTCTCATTTTATAATCAAGGTACCAAATTTTGCAGATAACTTTGCTTTTTCATTAGTATGGCCAAAATTAAAATCTTTCGTGGTCATTTTCCATCTACAATAGAAATGTCGAGTTGAAACCCATATGTTCAGCTAGATAATTATTTCCTCGAATGTCGTGGTTTACAGTATTATTAATAAATGTGTATGTGTGGACAAAGTCAAAACCTTGAATAAGATATGGATAGCATTGATCTCTTTCTTGAAACAATCAATATTATAATCTCAAATAGACCATCAATGGACATAACGGGGAAGTGCGGAGACACGAATGCGTTACTTCCTAATGAACATATTTCGACAATTTCCAAAAGAACTAGAAAGCTAAGTTGCTTCTCAACCTTAGCTGGGAATAATCTAAGACTCACTCTACAAGGCAATTGGACCAAAAACAAACTTAAGACATATCATGGAGATGGACATGAGTCTGCTTGAAATCCTCGTGTAATTCCAGCTAATTATGCAGCAGAAAATGTGTAATCACATACCAAGAGGAGCCAGCAGATAAAATAAAACATAGGCTATCAATCAACATATAGCAATTCAAGAAAAAATAACCTAGCAACCCTGAGCCAGACCCCAAAGGAGTACTCAAGAACGGGCAGAGTGAAGATGAATGTCCGCTTGCAGGGACTTGGGTTCGGTTCTGCTGACAAGTCCAATTTATAATTCTCAACTGTTCCCTCAGTTGGTGTTTTTCCTTCTCGCTCCGGTTGCATGGAAGCTTAGAGAAGGCAAGCTTGCAGTTCGACACACTGTAATTTAACGAGAGAAGTTGATCAGCTCTCCATGCCTGATGACCCAAACCAGAAGATGCAAGATCCCGGCATGCAAATTGATTATGTCTCTTCGTCAAGCCAAAAGTTTACCCAATGGACAGGAGACATTCAGTGCTCCAAATTGAATTTCCAATCATCATTCACCAACATCAACTTTTTATTTTCGCACAATAGGACGTACTTTGGTCAAAGAACTTGTAGTCACACTAGACATAAGTGTTGGATGTATGCCTTAAAGTTACTATGTAATAGTTACATATTAGGGATTTCAGTTGTACTATTATTATTATTATTTAATTAATGGCAATGACGTATTCATTCATTTGTCCAATTATTTTATGAATGATTCCATAAAATCAGTTGCAACTAGACCTATTCTTGAGACGTCAAGAATATTGTGACGGGTTCATAGTTAGACTGAATCTTTAAACTGTTCCTAGTCAATGGATTATTGAGTGGATATTTATAATCCTATTGAGACCGGTGTGTTCTTAACTTTACGGGATAAGTACACTAGGAGTACCATTACTTTCGTATGACGCTCACTTTGGTGCCAACTTTTTTTTTTCACTCACTTGAGTGCCAAATTGGAATAAAATCGATCACTTGAGTGCCACTTTGCCGGAAAGGCGCGTGGGCTTTGGAATGCGACGTGGCAACCAGAAAATAATATTTTAATATTTTAATTAATTTTTTTGATTTTTTTGATTTTTTTTTTTTTTTTTTTTGAATTTTTGAATTTTTTTTTTTTTTTTTTTAAGGCCAGCGAGGGCCACTGTTGACCCTCACCGGCCGCGAAACCCTCACCCAAATTTGGGGAGGGGGCCCTCGCCGTTGGCCACGAAGGCCTTGGGTGAGGCCGTCGCGGCCTCCCCGCGGCTCGAGGGCCATTGCGGCCTTGCCCGGGGCCGGATCTCGGGCAAGGGCCGCCGCCGCTCGCCGTCACCGCCGCGAGTGAGGCCGTCGGCGGCCTCACCTAGGGCCTTCGACGGCCTCGCCGGCCTCACCTAGGGCCTTCGCGGCCGACGGGGGGGGGCTCTCGCCCAATCTGGGCGGGAGTTCGGCGGCTGGCGAGGGTCAATGGTGGCCCTCGCCGGCCTTAAAAAAAAATCAAAAAATCAAAAAAATAAAAAAAATTTATTAAAATATTAAAATATTATTTTCGACGGCCACGTCGGCATTCCGGCGGCCACGTCAGCTTTTCTCGGCGAAATGGCACTCAAGTGATCGATTTCACTCCGATTTGGCACTCAAGTGAGCGAAAAAAAAGTTTTGGCACCAAAGTGAGCGCCATCACGAAAAGTAATGGCACTTCCGGTATCCCAACCCCTAACTTCACCATTAAGTATTGGATACTTAAGGGAATGATGAGTCGCAAGTCATTAGGTATTATGATACCTGAGTTAGAACACAGATGTTTGTATTAGGCAAATTCACTAAACGTGACGCATGTGGAACGATTAGCAACATGAAAGCTTTTAGCGTGATCAATGTCTAATTGTTCATGTTTTGGTCTTGTGTAAATAATCCTTATACCTGAGGCATAGTGTAACTTGTGTGTTGAACAACTATGGTTCACGGGTGCACATAATGCCGGGTCGTTGATCCGTCTTTATACCTGATGGTTATAATTTGTTCATATATGAAGTTGCACGTGTACACAATATGGAATCTGTCTCCTTGTTATATGCAAGGTATGATAATGATGTCCTATGCAATCTAATTATGACAATGCATTGAAATCCTCGGCCGGGGTTGTAACCGAGAATAAATTGTTTATGTCTCAAATAAAATGCATGTCAATAAGATTTGTGCATATGATCGAATTGGTGACTCGACAAATATTCCATGGTCTTTGTTCGATTGGGACATAGTAAGTGTAACATCCCGAAATTCGAGCCCTTTTGAGGAAGGAATGAACGTGAATTTCGTCAATGCATTGTTGGTTGATCTCACTCGGAACTGATCACTCCTGAGATACTGACCTTGAGGGGAAAGACTAATGAGGACAGAACTCGTGCGACTAAAGAACTTGACCCGGGAAAACGACTCGACCGTGAGACTTGCGTAAGGACGATCCTGTAGTCATGCAGGCCGATATCAGGGACGAATAGAAGTCGATTCGCGGACAGAGTATAATGGGACGACGGGTGATTCCGTTTACTGTTATCGAGCCCGCGAACGACCCTATGTCGATCCTTGGTAATCGTGTACTTTGAAATAAGAATCGATCCTTCGCAATTTCATGTAGTCAAGGACGTCCATGTGTCGAGAAGTCTTGAACGTGAATTGGCACGAGTCGGTTACGCGTGAATCCTCAAAGCCACTGTCGTCCGAGTAGTACCAAAATGGCATTCGGGCGAAATTGACAAGGCATGTGAATCCAATATTGGACTTTGAATTTTCGGGAACGTTCGAGAAGGACTTTTGGACGATGCTTCTTAGTCGTCGACGGCAGTGCGGGTGAGCCGAATAATTGGAAAAGGGACTTTTGGACCGAGAACCCGAGCCTATGAGGACGTGGGCTGGGCAAGAACAGTGAGGGCCTTACGCCCAAGGTGGGACGGCCACCGTGGAAGACCGAGACAACGAGCAAGTCCGTTGGACCAAACCGACCATTTACCCTTCCTAGCTCGTTATCTCAACCTGAGCCAATTTGAGCCCAATAAATTCCCGAACCCGTTCCTATTCATTTTCAAGCCCATTTCCTAGGCCCGTCCTCCATTTTCAGCCCAAGGACAGATTGGGAAATGTGCAAGGTGGAAATGACCAAAATGCCCTTGGATATTTTGAAGAAAAGTCAAAAAGAAGAAAGAGAAGATGAGGTCATTGTTTGGCAAGTGGGGCAAGCCTTGATGGCTTGGATAAGGCTTATCCTTCAGCCTTCACTTCACTCTCTCTCTCCTCTTCATCTTCTCCAAAAATCGCAGCACCTCTCTCCCATGGTTTTCCTTCCTTCCTTCTGTTTTTCAGTTTGACCTTTCACCGAAATCTGAGTTGTTCATTGCCTTCCCGTTGGAATCTCGTCTCGTGCCACCCGCCGTTGTGTTCAGAAGAGAATTTCCGTTCAAATAGCGTCGGCCGATCGCCGGAAAGAGCTTCCGATCATCCCGTATTCAGGCCGAAATCCGGCTGTCGCCGGACCGTTTTCTGACCGCCTGCTGCTGTTCTGTTTTGCTGTTTCGGCCATTTTCCTCCCTTTTCGACCCAATCACCGCCCATACCAGCCACAAGTGGTTCCCCCTCGACCCCCAGGTGCCGCTGGTCGCTGGCTCGCCGCTCGCCGGAGCTCCGGGCAGCCCGTTCAACTCCGATCAGCTTCTTCCTCCTCCAGCAGTGCAGTTTCTCAGAGTTGCAGTGGGGATTCCGAGTTTGTAGCTGCTGTGTTCAGCCCGGGACCGCCTTGGATCGTCGCGGTGGAGGTCCCCAGGTGTCGGGTTCGTCGCCGCCGCCGCGTTCGTGTCTCCGGCCCGCTTAACGGGTGAGTTTAGCTCCTAATCCCTATTTAGTGCCTAAACTTGCTTAGGGTTGGGTTAATTAGTGGTAAGATTGGTTTAGGAAGTTTAATTAATTTATTAGCCCTAAGATAGGTGGTTAGATAGATGATTAAGATTATATTAGCTTAATTTTGCTTATTAAGCTTAATTGTGCTTAATTTGGTATTAATTGTGTTTTGTGATTAATTAAGCATGATTTGCTTTAATTGATTGATTAATTATTTTAATTAATGTTTTGTTTAATTTCTGGATTAAATGTTTTAATTAATTGAATTTCGGAAAAATCACGCATTCACGAACCATCGTTCACGGATTGACATTGTTCACTAATCACTTTGTTCACGGACATTCGTTCACGGACTTTGTTCATCCGAAGCTAAATTTTGTTTGAATTTGATGTGCTATTGATTGTTGTGATTAATTGGAGTGCCGATTGTTAATTATGCTCGTGAATATTGATGAAATGCGTGATAGAGTGTTGGTTGGAATTTGGATTTTTGGAATTGTCGAGTGAGATCGCATGACATATTGCGCGGGTTATACGAAATGGCATGTCGCATGAGCATGAACGCATGAGCGATGTTGCATTCACGACCAAGCAAAAGCAAAGACAAGAATGAACTGCTTGTTTGCTGATGTGTTGCATGGTCAGATTAAAGTTGATAGCCCGGTTGAGCCGGATGACCGCCAATCCCCATTGGGGTTGTGCCGTGACCATTGGGTCGCCTGACAGTGGTCAGATGCGGAGTCGCGGTTGAGGCCGGGCCCATGCTCCTTATGGAATGCCGTCGGTGGGGAGAGCCCATGACGTCGCCGTGCCTCACGGGGAGGACGATGCCAGTTTACGACCGGTTGACCGCCAACCATAAGGTTGTGCCGTGGCCTAGAGGGTCGTAATAATCGGAGCATATGTGTGGATGTGAGACATGAGAAAGTTGTGTGAGATGCTACGATTATTCGCATGCTCTTAGTGTCGTGATGAACGTGATGATTTATGGTACGCACGCATGAGTTGATAGTCGTGTAGGGTGTGGCAATGGCCAGGTGAGATCGCTTGTGACGCGATTCGCATGTGACTGATGAATTGTTTCATCTAACGGCCATGTGCCTTGATTGCATTGTATGAGATTGAACGTGCAGGGTATGGCATACCGGGTAAGGTTGCATGCGAATCGAATATTGCTATGTTGGTTGCCCTGCCTGTTGTTGGTTGCTGTTTGTTTGTTGTGGGTTGAGTGAGGGGTGGTTCTGGAGAGATACCCCGGGTTGAGTTGGCGTACTAACCGGGGCTTAGGGGAAGAACTCGCTGAGATTTTATCTCAACCCGTCGTGGTTAACCATTTTCAGGTCCCTAGAATGGCGTACCCGCAATGGAGGATCCCGCCCCGCTCCTCCGGTGATCGACTCGACGGAGGCGAGTCCGATGGGTCCGAGTGACCGTGGTGTTGAACCCGAGGGTTCTTTGTGTACTGTTGGATTAGCCTAGTCTTTTTGGTTTGGCTTAGAGGATGGATCGGCCCTTTTTGTCGGGCTTGTAATTTGGAAAACGATCCTCCATTGGTTAATCCAATAAATTGAATAATTGAGTAGTTGTTGTTGTTCTTGCTATTCATCCCTCTATCCCTGTTTGATTGATTGATTGTCTGGGGATGGTTCGTCTTCCGCTTGCGCTTAACGAAAGATAAAATGAATGGTCGTCGACGGGTCCTGGGACGTCGCTTTCAATCGACCAAGGTAATGGGGTTGCCGCGAGCTCGAGAGTCGGGGCGTGACAGTAAGACAGAAGGATTAAATTACATTGTAGCCAAAACTGATAGGTTCATTATGTTTTTAAAGCATTCACACTATTTGGGTAGCCATGACATATTGCTAAATGTCAATCATGGCTTGTAGGACCCAAAGATTTATCGGGACAATTAATTATTTTGGGAGTACTAATGTGTTAGTACAAGTCTTATTACCAGCTTAATGATGAACCTAGGGATGTCACACACCATAACCAATTAGGATAACGTGGCACAAGAGAGAAATAATTTTGCAAATGTGTTTGCAATTATTGCAGGTGCATTGATGAACCTAGGGATGTCACACACCATAACCAATTAGAATAACGTGGAATAAGAGAGAGATAATTTTGTAAATGTGTTTGCAATTATTGCAATTGCATTGATGAACCTAGGGATGTCACACACCATAATCAATTAAGATAACATGGAACAAGAGAGAAATAATTTTACAAATGTGTTTGCAATTATTGCAATCGCATTGAATCGACATAAAATTAAATTAAATGGGATTTAATTTAATTTGTATTATAGTCATAAGCCTATGTGCATATGGTGCACATGCATGCCCAAAGTGAATACATGTTAATGTACCCCAAATATGCACATAAAGATTATATCCTCTTTTTATTTTTATTTATTAATTAAAAGATCCACACGGTCAACAATTGTTGCTAACCATGTGCAACGCACATGTGATGTGCAAAATTTCAATTTTGAATAAATAAAAAAAAATTTGGTGCGGCATGATGATCAACAATCATTGCTGACCATCATGCATGACCATCACGCATGAAGCCACGACCAGCAACAGTTGCTGGTCGTGGGATGGTTTCCCACGATCGGCAACGGTTGCCGATCGTAACCGCACGTGGAATAGTTCTTATAAAAAGTGTGAATGTGCATTTTTGTGCACGTACATACGCAAATGAAAGAAAAAGAGAAGGAAAGGATTCTCTCTTATTTGGGCCGTGACTAAATATCAAGGATACGAAGGATTGTCTCCACGAAATTGCTAGCACCCGCAAGTTCTCTTCATACGACATCCATTAGTGGTGTGTCTAACCTAGAGGGCTGACGTTTGTAGGGCTCGAACTGAAGAACATTCGAATCAATTCGTTTAAAGCGCACTTCGAGAGGTAATTCGTTTAACTCCATTTTATATTCAGATTTTTTATTAAAACACACGAACAACACCTTTGGAGATACATGTATAGAAATATTTTATTTTTATTTCCGCTGTGTTTATATTAATTTGCCTATACATGATTCATGAAACCCAACAATAAGTTCTCTCACCAGTACATCAAATTCCACGAACGTCAATCAAGTCAACATTCCCCTTAGCATGAAACTCACATACAACACTTTCAACTCAAATTCGAGCGCAACTCACTCGGCACTCACAGAGGCAAGAGGATACCAATATCATGGAGTAATCTCGGAGCTCCGCTGTCCAGCGAAGCATGAAGCTCCAACGCCCTCTCCAACAGTTTAGCCTGGTCTTTTAAATCGACAAAACCCGAAAACAACCACGCTGGTCAGCAAAGAAAAAAACAAAACACATAATGCAATTACGCGAGCAATGCAAATGCTGAAAACACACAGACCTGAATGTCGATTATACCAGGAAGTGGAAGTGTACTTGCGAGCCTCAATGTTGTTGTAGAATATCTCAGGTGGCACCTGTGTTTCTAGTGAAGAAGCCACCAGGAGAGCGACCACCAAAAGAAGAAGAATAAGTTTGCAGTGGCAGGATTTAAACCCATACAACTCGTTTGTGCGATATTAACAAGCTACGATTTTGACTTTGCCCCTGATGGCCTAAATCCTCCCCACACTCACCCTCGTGGCACCGAGCTTTTAGTTGTGGTGGAGGGTACGCTACTTGTTGGCTTTGTCACGTCCAACCAATTAAACAACACTCTCTTCACCAAAGTGCTATATAAGGGGACGTGTTTGTGTTCCCTATTGGTCTCATTCACTTCCAATTGAATATCGGAAACACATACGCGCTAGCCTTTTCCGGTCTTAGCAGCCAGAACCCAGGGGTCATTACCATTGCTAAAGCCGTCTTTGGAGCGACACCACCCATTTCAGCTGAAGTTCTCACCAAGGCCTTTCAAGTGGATAAGAAGGTTGTTGACTATCTGGAAGCACAGTTTTGGTATGACAACAACTAAATGAATCTACCATATGTGACGCAAAATAATTGAATTATGATACTTACAATATCAATCTTATTTCCATAAGCGGTTGCTCTAGACACATAACTAGACTATGTACCACATGTATGATTGATTTTGAATAAAAGATTGTTACTTCTCTCTCGACTGAATTCAAATAAAAGATTATTACCTCCCTCCCTCTCATGAGATGATCAGGAAAACCGGGTTCATGCCTCAACTAAATGTCTATAATGGAAATCATCGTGCAATAACAGTAAACTCCGTAGAATTTGAAACTTGGAAGGACGTTATCTTAGATTAAATATTGCTTCCCCTATCAATGGAATTTGTTCTCTGAAAAGGGTATCATTAAAAGAATGTCCAACCCTATTTAATAGTCTGATTTGAAATAGTTTTGTTATTGGGTTAAGAGACTATTTAAAGAAATCATCAGGGTAATCGTTTATACATCCCATCCTCGTGTGGCCAAAAAAACGAAGAATAGCTTTTATTTCTATTATTAACCTGATATTCTAGAAGTAGCACTATAATATGGATGCGTTTGGTTAAGCATTCTCAAGGGTTTTCGGCCTCCAAAACCCCTTGGGGAAATGCTAAACTATTTTGCAACCATTTTGAAATAATTTGAAAATAGCTTTCAGATGAAGTCAGCATTGGCCAAACTGAAAATTCAATGCTAGTAAGAATTGAGCTCATTTTTTCTTCCAAAATCATACTCACAAATTTCGCACAACCTTGGCCAGGGCCATCGGAGGTCACATGATCCATGACGAGGGTGGCACGTGACCCGAGTGACAGTTGCCTATGTCTCACAGGCTCAAGCGGCCCTTGCTTGGGTCTCGCGAGTTGTCAATCCTACGACCCTTGCAAGACCCAAGTAGCTGTCGCCTAGGTTGCCTGAGTTTCAGCGACCTCGACCCCTAGCTATCGATGGTCGGCGGCCATAACCTTGCGTCAGATCAGAAAAGGGTTTGCTCTTCTTTTGTTTAATTATATATATATATATGATTTTTTAGCATTATTTTCAAAATTTATATTTAAAAGTTACATACATTATTTTTTCAATTTTAAACAAATAAAAATAAAAACTAATATTAATCACACAAAAGGTTTTTTAAATGTGTTTTTTTACCAAACAATATTTCTATAAAAAGTTTATTCTCAAGCGTAATTTACCAAACGGTTTGCATTTGCTCAAAGCCCTTTAGGCTAAACTGCTTTGTATTTCCCCAATGAACTTTCAAAATGTTGAACCAAATGCAAGTCAATTTCCTTGGGGCATTGAATTCAAGTTTTACAAATCACAATTGATGACATCTCTCATTTTATAACCAAGGTACCAAATTTTGCATATATTTTTGCTTTTTCATTAGTATGGCCAAAATTAAAATCTTTCGTAGTCATTTTCCATCTACAATAGAAATGTCGAGTTGAAAACCCATATGTTTAGCTAGATAATTATTTCCTCGAATGTCGTGGTTTACAGTATTATTTATAAATGTGTATGTGTGGACAAAGTCAAAACCTTGAATAAGATATGGATAGCATTGATCTCTTTCTTGAAACAACCAATATTATAATCTCAAATAGACCATCAATGGACATAACGGGGAAGTGTGGAGACACGAATGCGTTACTTCCTATGCACATATTTTGACAATTTCCGAAAGAACTAGAAAGCTAAGTTGCTTCTCAACCTTAGCTGGGAATAATCTAAGACTCACTCTACAAGGCAATTGGACCAAAAACAAACTTAAGACATATCATGGAGATGGACATGAGTCTGCTTGAAATCCTCGTGTAATTCCTGCTAATTATGCAGCAGAAAATGTCTAATCACATACCAAGAGGAGCCAGCAGATAAAACAAAACATAGGCTATCAATCAACATATAGCAATTCAAGAAAAAATAATCCTTGCAACCCTGAGCCAGACCCCAAAGGAGTACTCAAGAAGGGGCAGAGTGAAGATGAATGTCTGCTTGCAGGGACTTGGGTTCGGTTCTGCTGACATGTCCAATTTATAATTCTCAACTGTTCCCTCAGTTGGTGTTTTTCCTTCTCGCTCCGGTTGCATGGAAGCTTAGAGAAGGCAAGCTTGCAGTTCGACACACTGTAATTTAACGAGAGAAGTTGATCAGCTCTTCATGCCTGATGACCCGAACCAGAAGATGCAAGATCCCTGCAAGCAAATTGACCATGTCTCTTCGTCAAGCCAAAAGTTTACCCAATGGACAGGAGACATTCTTCAGTGCTCCAAATTGAATTTCCAATCATCATTCACCAACATCAACTTTTTATTTTCGCCCAAGAGGACGTACTTCGGTCAAAGAACTTGTAGTCACACTAGACATAAGTTCTCTCACCAATACATCAAATTCCATGAACGTCAATCAAGTCAACATTCCCCTTGGCATGAAGCGCACATACAACACTTTCAACTGAAATTCTAGCGCAACTCACTCGGCACTCGTAGAGGCAAGAGGATACCAATATCAAGGAGTAATCTTGGAACTCTGCCTTCTGGCAAAGCAAGGAGCTCCAACGCCCTCTCCAGCGGTTTAGCCTGTCCTTTTAAATCGACAAAACCTGTAAACAACCATGTTGGTCAGCAAAGAAAAAAACAAAACACATAATGCAATTATGCGAGCAATGCAAATGCTGAAAACACATGGACCTGAATGTCGATTATACCAGGAAGAGGAAGTGTACTTGCGAGCCTCGATGTTGTAGTAGAATATCTCAGGTGGCACCTGTGTTTCTGGTGAAGAAGCCACCAGCAGAGCGACCACCAAAAGAAGAAGAATAAGTTTGCAGTGGCAGGATTTAAACCCATACAACTCGTTTGTGCGATATTAACAAGCTACGATTTTGACAATGGACTAACATCAAAATGCTGGATTTGGACATCTTGTTTCTCTCGATATCTTGATAAAAGTAAAGATTGGCATTATTGAAATCGTTGAAATTCTCAGATCACCTCCAACACCTGCAATTGCATTTGTATTATAATGGAAAATTAGTAATTACGTGCTTCTCTGTCATTCACAATACATCTATTAATTAAGTGAAAATAATTGAGATGGCTTGGGCAACCGGATCAGCCTCACAATGATCATTGAAATGTCGTTGTCAACTTAAAGAGAGCACATAAGTCCCAAGCCACACTCAGCATTGTCATCAAAATCAATGCTTCGTGCTGCCTAGATGTTTCACAGTTCGACTTCGGCATATTTGTGAAAACAGTTTCCGCAGAAATTCAGTGGGAGCTCTATAAGTTCATGACCCATGGGCGTTCTACCTCCACCAAGCATTGCCCTGTCACGCTTTTGCCCATCGTGGAAAATTCCCCAGTGTTGCCTCCAGTAGGAGTCTGGACTGTGTTCGGAGCACGAAAGACACTAAAAAGTGCTTTCTACAGTGGTATTTCTCAAAGTCAGCCGAAGTTGTTTTCCCCAAGGATGGCCCATCACATGGTATTTCTCGAACCATCGACTGCAAAATGAACCTGTTCTCGAACTCGTGTTGAGGTGCATGCATGTTTTTAGGATGTGATCAAAACCTTGAATGAGATACGTACAGCGTTGCTATATCTTGATGCTATCAACCTTACAGCTTCAATTAGAATACAAATGGCTACTGGAGATATACGAGGATACGGATGCTTTACTAATTTCCCTTTCCTCTGATAAGTAAAGTGAAGATCAAAGCAAACAAACAGTGAATGCCCACTGGAAAAACCACTTTGGTTGGATTTTGCGCAGTTACTTTGACAAAATTCAAAAACCATTGGAGTCAGTTACTGCTCTTAGTTTCAGAAAAAGGTACCGTTTTTATATTATAGCGACTAGCCCAGAAAAGAAAGAATTGCATTCTTAATTCTCAAGTTAACACTTTACGCTCTGGGAGCCACTGGAATATCATTAAATGCTCATAAACAAAGCCGAACTACGAGTTTCTTTTCATTAGGCTGCAGAGAAGGGGCGGCTTAGGAGAAGAACAGTCTCTTTATGCCTACCATCCGCGGCCCATGCTTGGGAAAACAGAAGAAAAGGCACCCATGACATTAAATGGTCAAACAGTAGTGATGAGCTTATCGTTTACGCAGGAATGCTTTCTTTTATCCATTTTTGTGCAACGAAAGAGTGCAACGCAACTGAGAAATTGGTAAGAACTTTGGCATTGGGTAACAAAGATGGGGTCAGATCGATAACAAGGATATTTTCAGGATGAAGATGGATATGGATATTGTTCTCCTTCTGCAATCTAGATAATCAATTCAATCTTTTAGAAATATCCGATTGTCGCTGAAGATGTTAAATTATATCTCCAATTTGAATCCAATTGCAGAATCCAAAAGGGTAGAATTCTTGGTCACTACAGGAAAAAAAAAAAGGGGGCCTCATTTATTCTGGGAGTATCTATTTATTTATAGGGTAGAAAAGAAGTGTCAAGAAAGAAATGGACGTAACTTCTTTCTTCTTTCTTTAGTAGTGGTCGGTCAATAAAGGTTTGACCATGAGAGGGACCAAGTGAACGAGCGAGCCATCCAAGCCAAGAGGCGCACAGAGAACAACAGCCTGGAGAATCCGCCGCTCAGTGAAGGAACGATGAAGCTTTTCGGACGTCCGAAGTGGCTGTGAACACGTTTTTTTTTGCACAGTAAATTTACATCTAAATTGGGTTGTTTACTTGTTTATTTGTAAATACTTTGGATTTGGGCTTACATCTAATTGTAGAAAATACTTAAGCGCATGAACGATTGTAACTGTGATTCTTGATTATAATGTATTATTTGCTGTTGGCATTCTCTGTGTAGATGTAGTACCGATATTCGGACCAAAAAAAATCTCCAGTGTCTTTATTTTTTTTATTTTTTGGTGACCCCGGGAACCCCGCCACCCGCAGCCAAGTTTCGAACTCCTTCCCCTTTGGTGGTGGTAAACCCCGCTAATGGGAGCCCTATGTGGATGTAGTACCAATATTCAAACAGAAATAAATCTCTATTGTACTTTATTATTTCTCATTTATTTCTCTGGTGATTTCACATTTACTTAATTTGCAACATCCTATCATTTCCGCATTAATATATAACAACAGACGAAATGGTCTCCACTTGATCATGCCGCTTTGATGATGCTAGAGAGTTTACCTTTTCTTAACAAGAAAAGTGAAGAAGAAACGGTACAAGGATGTAAAATTTCTCGAAGACCACTTCCCCATCAGATGTCGTGCCTTCTTCAAGTTGGAGTAGAGGAATTCAAACAAATCACCAAGTCCATGTAGTTGTTATGGAGCTGTTCATCCTTGGAATTGAGAAGGGGAAGATAGATTCAACTCCTGAAGACTAGGTAATCTGCAGGATGACTTCCTTAATAAACTACATCTTAAAATAATTGCACCCGTAGTCATTAAGTAATTCATGTCTTATAAAGAAAGTGGGACTAAAACCTTCTTTTCATTAGGCTGCTGAGAAGTGGCGGCTTGGGAGAAGAACAGGATCTTATTTCCTGCCTCCCACCAACCATGCCCCAGAAAAAGAAAAAAAACCTACTAAAAGTATTATATGACAAATAAGAAAAATTGTATTAAACTATCGAAACATTAGCGATGAATTTATCATATGAACTACTAAGCTAGTCAACTTTGGTGCTAGAAATGGGTGCATTTCTAGCAATGTTAAAAATTTGGCACTGAGTACCAAACGCGTTTGACTTCTATCACTATTTCTGGAGGAAGACATCAGCAAAATGGATATTCTCAAGATGAAGATGCAAATGGAAACTTGGACTGTTCTTTGGCAATCTAGATAAAGCAAACGCGACCGACTTTCAACATGGATATTTTCATGAATTTTGGTACTCAGTACCTAATGCGATTGACTTTTATTACCTTGCATATGATATGTTCTTTACTTGGTAGTCTTAATTGAGGGGTAAATGAGTTGTAAAAGAAAGGAAGAAGAAATGGTACGAGGATTCATATTCATCAAAGCGCATTCTTTAAGCTGGAGGAGAGGAAATAAAACAAATTGCCAAGTCGTCGTAGTTGTTATAGGGTGATTCATCCCTGGACTTGAGAAAGGGAATATAGATAAAACCTCGGAAGACTTGGTAATCTGCATGAAAACCTGCGAAACAAACTAAATACTGGGTCGAACATTTTCATCTATAAAGAGAGACCATGTTGCCATGCAAGTCCTCACTCCTCCCTCAAGCTATACTAGTCTCTGCAAGGATTAGAACTTGAGATTAAGGTTCTAACTCTTGTCCACAACCACGATGAAGTTTCTTCCGATTAGCTTTCTCATCTTGGCATTAGCAGCTGCCACTACTCTAGCTTACGACCCGGATCCTCTTCAGGACATATGCGTGGCCACCAATGACCTGGAGTCTGGAGGTTGGTCCTCAATTCTTGCATTATTCATATCTTTCATATCTAGCTTATGATGCGAAACTACAACATGGATTTTTCTTCTTATGCAGTATTTGTGAATGGGAAGTTCTGCAAGGACCCAAAACAAACCACAGCTGATGATTTCCTCTTCATGGGGCTTAGGAAACCTGGAAACACATCGAATCCGCTCGGATCACAAGTCACACAGGCTTTTGTCGACCAATTTCCGGGACTCAACACTCTTGGAATATCCATGGCTCGCATTGACTTTGCCCCCGGCGGCCTAAATCCTCCCCACACTCACCCTCGTGGCACCGAGCTTTTAGTTGTGGTGGAGGGTACGCTACTTGTTGGCTTTGTCACGTCCAACCAATTAAACAACACTCTCTTCACCAAAGTGCTATATAAGGGGGACGTGTTTGTGTTCCCTATTGGTCTCATTCACTTCCAATTGAATATCGGAAACACATACGCGCTAGCCTTTTCCGGTCTTAGCAGCCAGAACCCAGGGGTCATTACCATTGCTAAAGCCGTCTTCGGAGCGACGCCACCCATTTCAGCTGAAGTTCTCACCAAGGCCTTCCAAGTGGATAAGAAGGTTGTTGACTACCTGGAAGCACAGTTTTGGTATGACAACAACTAAATGAATCTACCATATGTGACGCAAAATAATTGAATTATGATACTTACAATATTAATCTTATTTCCATAAGTGGTTGCTCTAGACACATAACTAGACTATGTACCACATGTATGATTGATTTTGAATAAAAGATTGTTACTTCTCTCTTGATTGATTTCAAATAAAAGATTATTACCTCCCTCCCTCTCATGAGATGATCAGGAAAACCGGGTTCGTGCCTCAACTAAGTGTCTATAATGGGAATCATCGTGCAATAACAGCAATAATAGCTAGGCGACCCTAGCTGGGCGAGGGCCGACGACCCTCGCTAGATTTGGGGGAGGGTCTAGGGGGGCGAGGTCACAAGCCCCGTCATAGGTCGGCCGGGGTCTAGCGACCCTAGCAACCCTCGCCCCACCGTTGCTACCCCTTCCCGGCGATGGTGGGGTGACGATGGCAACGGCGGCGAGGGCTACCAAACCCTCCCCTCCCCTTCCCTTTTTTTTTTTTTTTAAATAAAATCGATTTTTTAATTTTTTTTTTCTAGTCTAACTTGGATAATTTTTTTTTCTTAAAATTGCCATGTGGAATTTTATTTTGAAAAAAATGCTCCGTCAGCAAATAAAATCGTCGAAAAATGGACACATGGCAATTTGGTCGGATTTTTTCGCCGTTGGCACTTAGTTGATCATTTTTTCTCCAATTTTGGCACTTAAGTGTATCTTTCCAAACTTTTGGCACTTAAGTATCCTCCTATATCTAGTTTTGGCACTGTAGGGGTCCGTATGTCCAATATCATTTATAAATGTGGGTGCCTAGATAAAGTCAAATCCTAAAATAAGATATGGATGGCATGGACCTCTTTCTTTAAGCAATCAACATTACAATTTCAAATATACCAATGATGGACATAATGGGGAAATGCGGAGACACGAATGCATTACTTTCTGTGCACTTATTTTGACAATTTCCAAAAGAACTAGAAAGCTAAGTTGCTTCTCAACCTTAGCTTGGAATGATCTAAGATTCCAATGGCCAATTGTACCAAAATAAACTTAAAGACATATCATGGAGATGGACATGAATTTGATCGAAATCGTCAAGTAATTTCTGCTAATTATGCCACAGAAATTGTCTAGATCACATACCAACAAGAGCTAGCATATAAAACAGAATATAGGCTATCAATCGACATATAGGATTTCAAGAGAAAAAAATCTCAACAAGCCAGAGACCCCAAGGAGTGCTCAAGAACTATCACAGTGAAGATGAATGTCTGCTTATAGTGAAATGATCATCTGAGTTTTGGTGCATGGCATTGGGTTCGGTTCTCATGATAACTCAGATGCTATAAGTATCAACTATTCCCTCCTCCATTGGTGTTTTTCCTTCTTGCTCCGGTTGCGTGGAAGCTTAGAGAAGGGCAACTGGCAGGTCAACGCGGTGGTTATGGTTGGTTGGACTTTTTTGAAAAATGCGAACAAATGAATTTTTCGAAATGCAAATTATATTTGTTAAATTGTAATTTAAAAATCCACCGTAAAGCAAGTTTTGGTAAAATAATATTTGGAAAAATTTTGCAAATGACTTTTCTTATATTTAGAAAAAAAATAAACTCAAACCTTTTGTCGGAGCCTACAACCAAGATGTGGTGCCGGCGCTTGTCGTTTGAGGTCACATGACCCTAGGTGGCTGCTAACGACCCTCAATTAGGGCCACCTGGGGTCGTGTGACCTCAAGTGGCTGAGAAGTACCGATGTTCCCAATGAGTCACAAGGGTTGTGCAACCTCAATGAGGGCCACTTGAGGCGGCACAACCTAGGACCGTCTAGGTCACATGACCTCAAGCAGCCCTCACTTGGGTCACACAATCCCTTGCGAAGGTCGCGCAACCTGATTAGCCCATCATAGACCACCCTTGGGGAGAGGAAAATGGACAATTATAATGAGGGTAAAATTGGAAAATCAAAAAATTGATTAGGGTAGTTTTGGAAGGAAAAAGGTTTAATAACCCTAGGAACAAGCATGCCAAGAAACCGAAGACTCATTTTTCCTCGCGGCCATTTCAAAAAAATTTCCGAGACACCCTTGGCCCAAGGGGTTTTGGGAAAAGCCTTTCCCAATCGGAGCCAGAGTTTAGCTTTACATACTAATACGAGCTCACTTCATAGATACAATTTTCCTTAGCTTTCCTGGATTCCAGATCAACGCCTTTGATTTAACATTGCCCGTGACTGCGAAAGCAGTAATAAACATTTCTGTCGGATTGCTGGGATTTCTTGGATGATTACTTGCAAAGGGTAGAATCAATACATTGGCGACGAACGAAAACTTACTTGGCAGAGGTATAAAATTCTGCAGCTAAATCTCCAGTTTGTGTTTGCGTATGTGAAAGATAACAGTTAAGCACTTATGGGGAGTGACGCGTGGGAGTCGGTAGGATTGAACAAATGGTTCCAATGATGGTTTTGCCGATACTAATCTAGGGAAAGAGGCTAGGAAAAGAGGTTTTTGGTTCCCATAGCTTTTGGATGCCGAACATACTTGATTAGCAAGTCACTACAATTCAGTCGTACTGCTTCGATAGGGAGTACGAAAGAGACAATAGACAACGGTCGAGGGAGTCCTACCAGAAGAAACCAGGTAATTAAAGACAAGGTGCGTATCATCTCAAAGCCGGAGTTATCCTAAGAAAGATAAAAGAGAGGAACGGACGGACCAAATGAATTTTACATTTATTATTGATGATTGGTTAATACCACTTCGTGTCTTAACACCAATTTAAGGCCTTTCCCAATGGTTACTACCAAGTTAAGATATCCGATCTACTACGCCACAAATTACTTTGTTTAGGCCTTCCAACCAATGGTTACTGCTCGAGTAAGAAGAAACGGTCTTCAAGTTGGAACCTTATAGAACAGGTACCACGCGTGATGTCCTAATCTTATCTCGAGTACTAGACTAACACCCAAGGGCTGAACAAGCAAAAAGTATTGGCTACTCACGCCGAAACTCACTAAACGGGAATAAAATAGATTACCAAAAAATCGAAACAAGTTAGGAGGAGGAGGAGGAGAGGAACAAATACAATGCAAGATCAGATGGACTCGCTTTGGACTAAACTGAAAAGCCTCAGACGTGGAAACACACTGCAGAAGGTAATTCTGAAAAGACACTCTATTAAACATGTCTTACATTGCCAAATGTTCACAGCGATCCAACATTCTAACCAAAGAGGACAAAATTCATCGAAATTTGGGGATTCAAACAAAATTCTCATGCTATTTAGGATATGGTCGACATGGGGTTTTGCAGCAAGACATGGAAAAGATGCATTCACTAATGTAAAGATGGAAGCACAAATCAACTGCCCTAATCAAATAGAGAGAATCCCATGTCATCGTCACTCTCTTCCTTCTCTTCCTTCTTCTCCTCTGCTGGAGGTGCTTCAGCAGCCGGTGCTGCACCACCTGCGGGGGCCGCAGCAGCTGCACCTCCTCCGATGAAGCCACCACCGCCACCACCGCCAATGATCACCTGAGGCAAAGACAAGTTCGAATCAGTACAGAAAACGATGCATTCAGCACAAGATGAGCTACCGCAAGTCTGTATGAATGTTGTGGTCTTCTAACCAACATATACTTAAAAATAAGAAGTCCCCAGCAAAGGAAAGAGAGAAACACAAAGGCATCACCCATGATGACAAAGCATCTCCGATTTACATCGTTCAATTCCATTCATGAACCAATTATTGCATATACGTTTCGCAGAGACATCTCATCGCCCCAATAAACATGTAAAACGCAATAAAATTCAATAACCCGTGTTCCTCAAAGAAAACTTCCATGTTGCATCTAATATCTCAAATGCATTTCACGTTCTTTCAAAATCAAGAAAGGAAGAGTAAGATACCCAACTCGACACTACAATGAACCGTCTTCCCATCAACGAACTGTATCATGAAACATCCGGGTACATTAACATTCTGTCCAAGACCATTCCCTCTTCCCACCAATTTCGACCGAACAAATCCTTGCAATCTCCTTATTTCAAACCACACTGCCAACAACCATCTACTGGCCCAACCGTAACATAAGCTCAAGAAGTTCCTTAACAACAGTTCAGCATGCATATACACACAAGTAATCACTTTGATCATTTGCAGCATAGTATCTACCCGTTATCTAACAACAGGCAACTAGAAAAAGGAAAGATTTGCAATACCTTCAAGAACAATCGAGAAACAACAACAAGCAAAACAATCCGAGACCTTACTAGCGAAAAGGGCATCAAAACATAAATTCCGCCCAATTGAGAATCACGAAATCTCTACTCGATACCATCTCAACACTCGCACCATCACCTGAAATACAGATCGACTATAACGCACGCGTGTATATCTCGACGGATACCTGGAAAACGGCGGAGGAAGGGGTGACGAGCGAGAAGGAGGACTGGACGCCGCCGGAGGAGTCGGCGGCGAAGGCGGTCTGGACGAGCTTCCTCTGGAGCTCGAAGGTGGAGGCGGCGGAGGCCTCGAGGTCGCCGGAGACCTGCTTTGCCGACCACTCGCCGCCGGAGCTCCTGCAGACGAAGGTGAAGACTCCCATTGTGGTCTCTTCTTCAGGAAGCAAGAGCGGAGGGCGGAGGAGGAGTCGAGAGCAGCGATCGGCCGATGGCTTTTGCGGTTTTGCGTAGGGAAAGGGAGGAGAGGGACGATGGGAGCAGTTATATGTGGAGAGTGCGGGGAAACCCTAGTTGTAGGTGGATTTACGGTTTTGTCCTCCACTGTTTAGGGTATTTCCTAGCTTGGACATTGCTAATCTTTTTTCTTTTCTAATCTAAAACTTTTCATGGGGTGCATTTGTTGGAAGAAAATGTTCGTGGAAAGTTAAAAGAGCTGGTTTTCTGAACTTTCCCTCGAAAAATAATTAATTAACTGAAAACACTTTTTGATTAATGAAAATATTCATATATAAAGTCATCTCAAATATTTTTATTTTTATTTTTTTTTTTTTTCTACTTCGTCCGGTCATTGGCCAAGGCAAAGGCTACTAACTAGCCATAAGCAAGACTCAACATCGCCAACCTTAGATGAGCTCGAGCCTCACCATTTCTAATGAGCTTCAGCCTCGCTTGCTTGCCCGAGGCCAACAAGGCTTCGAACCTTACTGATCTAGTGAGACTCAAGCTTACTAACCTTGGGCGAGCTCGAGCCTCACCATTTCTAGAGACTTCAAGTTAAGTTGGTCCATGCTTGTGGATCGACGAAGGGAAAAAAATAAAATTAAAAAAAAAAAAATTAAAAAAAAAAAAGAATAATTAAAAATCGAATTTTTTAAAAAATATAAAAATTAAAAAAATCGAATTTTTTTGCATGAAATAAAATTATTGAATTCATTTTTCAATGAGATCCAAATAATAAAAGACATTTCCGATCATATATTATCAAACAAAGGAAATTTTACTATATCCCTAAAAATATTTTCTCGAAAAGCATTTTTCTTTATAATTAAGTTTTCTTTGAAACAAAGACATCCTTAGCTGGCAATTGGATTTACTCTTTTTCCTGTAATTTTCAGTGGAATTTGATTGTTGTTACAAACGAAATTGAGTTAAAGAAAAACCAGCCTCTTAGGTTTTACACTTCCATTTTGGTGGTTTGATTTGAGAGAGAAATTTTCATTTTCCACGTGATTTTCATACACGACTTTCGGGGCTGAATTTTTGGGCCAATTCTTCCACGTGTGATCAAATTTAATTCTCAAGTCACTTTTCAAACTATTTTTTATGTCTATCAAATTATATTGAAATTCAAGGGTCAAGTGTTTCCTCCCATGAATCTTGATTGGCGGGTTTTCAATAATAATAATAATCTATCTAGATAACCAAGCTTTCAAGGAAAAATGATAAAAAAGAGGCATTCTTTTAAGTGAGTCATCGTTAAACATTCATGATGCAAAATCCAGAAATCAATGAAAGATTACGAGCCAAATCATGCAAATTTGTGTAGCCTATATAGAATAATAGTCTTAAGGAGGCCTTACAGGTAAATGGCCTTGTCAATCGAACCATGGAATCAATTAGAAAATCGTAGGGACATTAACATTTCCTTGTGCATAACCAAACCCTCAAACCAACAGATCTCATACATAACCAAACCCTCTTGTGCATAACCAAACCCTCGAACCAACAAGTCTCATATGACGCTACAACTAGGGGTGATCGGATCCAAAATCGATCTAGTTCCCACTCTAGAACCGGAATAATCGGTTCCTCGTTTCTAGAACCAAGGATCAAACCAATGGAGGCTAGAACCGGAGAGAATCGGACTGGTCGGTTAGGACCGACCGGTCTCTCACCTTTGCAATATTCAAACAAGGCAAAGGCGAGCATCAATCCCACCTTCATTTCACTTTTCACTTAATTTTCCTCCCAGAAGCCAAAGGCAAAACATTTTTCTTATGTAGTAGAGTCCGAAGAAAACTATGTTTGGAAAAGGAAAGAAATCAAAAAGCACATCAAATGAAACATGGGAAGAATTAGATGAAAAAGCCCTATGTGCTATTCAGTTGGCCTCATGAATGAAGTTTTGCATGAGCTACTAAATTAGAAAACAATTGCAGGTTTATGGAATAAATCGAAGAGTATTTTTTGATTAAATCTCTCACCAATCGATTGAGGCTCAAGTAACGACTCTTCACTCTTCATTAGGGGTGTCAAATGGGTGGGTCGGGTCGAAAATGGTTCGACCCACATTAACCCATTTAACCCGTTTTAACCAATTTTCATGCAATATAAATTTGACGACCCATACCCAACTCGACCCATACCCGATCCATATTACCAACACATATTAATATTTAACTTAATTTAAGAAAATCTACTCCCACTTATTTAGTCCACTTTAAACTTTTCACATATAAATTATTTGAATAAAAAATTCACATCAAATTTATAAAGTAAATAAAATAATAAAAAATTAGTAAATAAAAAAAAAATGTGGATACCTCTAAATTGAAATATTTTTTGGAAAATAATTTTTTTAAATCAAAATTTCAATTATTTTTAAAAATTGAATTTTTATTATTTTTTATTTTATTTTATTCTTTCTTTCTTTCTTTTTATTTTCCCTTTCTTTTCTCTTTTCTTTCTTCTTCCTTCTTCTTCCCCTCTTCCTCTACTGGTGCTGCCCAACGACGACTGGCCAAGACGCAAGCCAACGAGCCTAAACTCAACCAATGCCGATGAACTCGAGGCTCGGTCGATCTAGGCTCCGCCGAAGTCGCTGGCAGTGGTCAAGCTCGGGCTCGCCCGGATCTAGCGAGCCGCGAGCTCTGTTGCGGCCAGCAAGTTTAGGGCTCGCCTACCCAGATCCAGGCGAGCCGCAGCTCGACCAAGGCTGGCGACCTCACAACTCGCTTGTCCATATCTAGGCCGAGCTTCGGCCAGTGAGCTTAGGGCTCATCAGCCCAAGCTCTGTCGCGACTCGCCTGCCTAGATCCAAGCTAAGCTCCAGCCGGCGACGACAAGCTCAGGATCGGCAATGGTAATGGCGGCGTGATGGCGAGATCGGCAATGGAGATCGAGAACGCATAGAGAAAGGGGATGGAAGGAGAGAGATAATGGGTCTACCTAATAACTCACTCAACCCATATTTGACCCATATTTAACTTTCACTTGACCCATATTTTACCCATTTAATTAAAAGTGAGTCATAATATGGGTTTATGACCCATTTTGACACATCTACTCTTCGTATAGCTAAATGTGTTTCTCTTAAATCTCGTATTTCTAAGTTCAATGTTATTATCTCTGAATTAAGAAGTATTGATGTTAAGATTGAAAATGCAAATCAAGCTTTCTTATTAGTACCTTCCTCTTATAAGAATTTTAGAGAGACCATGATTATTAGTAGAGAAACTATTGATGTTGAAAATGTCAAGACTAGTCTTTTAAATAAGCGAAACTAGATATAGAATCGACTCTTGAAGGCAATAATGATCATGGGGCTAGTTTGGTTGCCAGGGGAAGATATGTTAAGAGAAGCAATAGTGGCAAGATTAGATCAAAATCAAAGCATAGAGATCTAATTTGCAACTATTGTAAGTCTAAGGGGCATATCAAGATAAATTGTCTAAAACTGAAGGCAAAGTAGTAAAGAGAAAATCACACTAATTAGCAAAACCAAGGGAATGCAAATCGGCACAACAATTGGACTACCAGAATAGACAGAATCAGGAAAATGAAAATCCCGCTCAAGCTGGTGTTGCTAAAGAAGAAAACAAAGATTGGTTATTGATTGCATATCATAAAGACAAATTCGATGATAGCTAGATTCTTAATTTAGGTTGTTCATACCACATGTGCCCTAACCTAACTAGTTCTCCACATTCCATATTCAAGCTGGAGTTGAAGACATTAGGTTCAAAGCTCGTCTAGTTGCTAAAGGCTATTGTCAGATTGAGAGAGTTGATTTTAATGATGCGTTTTCACATGTTGTTAAACACAACTCCATTCATGTTTTTCTTTGCGTTAGTTGCTATACATGATTTAAAGTTGGAACATCTTGATGTAAAAACAGCTTTCTTGTATGGTGAACTAGAGAAAATCTAATCGGTCAACCAAAAGGTTTTCAATTTGAAGGTAAGGAAGATCATGTTTATCTATTGAAAAAGTCTATATATGGCTTGAAGCAATTACTTATACAGTGATATAAAAGGTTTAATTCATTTATGGTGTAACTTGGCTATTGTAAGAACAAATATGATAGTTGCATATATCAGCACAAACTTCCTAATGGTTATTTCATTTATCTATTATTATAAATTGATGATATTTTGATTTTAGCAAAAGATAAATATGATATGCATGATTTGAAAGCACAATTAACTGCTAAATTTGGAATGAAAGATTTAGATGCAGCGAAGAAAATCCTAGGCATAAAAATTCAACAAGATCGAAAAAGGGGAAAATTATATCTCTCATAAAAAAGGTACATTAAGAAGGTGTTAGATTGTTTGGCATGAAAGATACCAATTGAGTAAGTACTCATTTTGCTGCTCATTTTAGATTATCCTCTAATTTATGTCCACAAATAGTTGAGGACATAAAATATTTGTCACATGTTCCATATTCTAGTGCAGTCGGTAGCATTATGTATGCCATGTTCTATACTTGACCCGACAATTCACATGCTATTAGCATGATAAGTAGATATTTATCATGAGGTCATTGGCAAGTTGTGAAGTTGATTTTGAATATTTGAAGGTACTTCTAATTTTGGTTTAGAGTTTGGGTAAACTAGTGATAGTCCGGCTGGATATGTTGATTTGTTTATTCTAGTGACCTTAATAAGAGGAGGTCTTTGACTAGGTACATCTTTATTATTGGAGGTTGTGCAATTAGTTGAAAAGCTACTTTACAACATAAAGAAGCTTCGTCTAATATAGAAGTAGAGTATATGGCTACTATAGAAGCAGTTAAATAGGCTATATGCTTAAGAGGCTTATTTAGAGAGCTCGGTGTGGATCATAGTGTGAATGTTGTCCATTGCAATAGCCAGAGTGCTATAGATGTTACTAAAGATTAAATATATCATGATAGGACAAAGCACATTAATATGTTGTATCATTTTATTCAAGACATTCTTGCTTATGGTTATATTAAGGTATTGAAGATTGATATAGAAAACAATCCAATTGATATGTTAATGAAACCTTTGCCTATTGTCAAATCCAAGCATTGGTTAATGTTTACTGCAACTGAGTTTTACCTAATGGGAGGATAATATTATTTACTGCTTGTGTAGAATTCAAGCTAAGATGAAAATTTGTTGAGTATGCCTTGAATTTCTTTTTATGGGCTTGGGCCAACATTAGGGCCTAGAGGCAATATAAATATTTTTTTTTTATCTCAAGTTATTAAATTAAGAAGTTGAGGCAGAAAGAGTTAATTTACTAGTGCCACCTTTTGTAATACTTGAATTTCTATAATAATTTTTGCTTCTCCTCTCCCCAAGGTTTTTCCCGCAAGGGTTTTCACATAAATTTCGGTGTTCTTTTGTTCTTCTCACTTTTATTTTGTTATTGTTTTTGCTTCTATCATAACATGACTCATTTTTTTATTTAAAAGTCTAGTATTCTCATTTAGGTTATGACCAGTAGAAATGTGGTTGAACTTTGTCGACAAAGAACTTTATAATTGTTTCAAGAGATAGTAGTGAATGTGGAAGCAAACAAAGCGGGCCCTAAAAGTAGGATGCTTTAGCATTTGCAAAACTTTTTAGGGGCCCAAAGCCCCTTTCGACAAATGCAAAGGCCATTTAACAAAATTTTTGGGTTGCCTTGGGATATCTTCAAAACTCTCTAAAGGCATTTAACTTAAGACAGTTCATAAATATTTTAGAATCTTGCATTTCCCAAATGCAAATAGACTTTTTTCTTTCCAACTTTGCCCTCGCTCAACTTTGTAATTTTGAAAATGTCTTTGAAATCCCTAACTTTACCTTAGCCATCAACAAGCAATTGGCAAGTAGTCAACGTGGAATTGATGAGCCATTGCCGCCACCCTCATGTGAGATCAAGTGACCTCAGGCAATGTTGGCCAGTGGCTGATTTGGCTCGCCGATGGTGGTTGAGTTCTACTGACAAATTTTTTGAGATTTTTTATTGAAAATATTAGCAAAAATCATTTTCACAGTGTAGTTTTTACCAAATGATATTTATATTGAAGTTACTTTCCAATATGTTTCTAAAATACATTTTACCAAATACTACTTACATTTAAAAAGCCTTTTCACATTTTCCTGAAAATATTCCTCAAAAATTGAACCAAACACACCTAATGAATGAAAAGCTTCCCCAACTAGTTGACCAAATAGACACCTTCGAAGGCGACAGCAGCGTCGGTTACATCATCAAGCTCACTTTCCTGGATACGAAATGGAATGATAGAAGTATCCTGAAATTGGTTTCTAAAATCGATCGATCGAATGCATTGGACAGTGGTCACAATTTTTCTACATAAGCTATTTGACAGGCTCTTTTTTTGGAGCGTGGAACATGACATTACACTTCCTTATATGCCCGTTTGCTTTGTCAAATTTGATTTGCACAAGCATTGCTCACTTCTGTAGGATTGAAAATGGCAGTTAAGACAGTGTACCTTCTTGCAATACGAAAGTGTTAAAAATCTCCTTTCAGGATTTTATTTGGCGGACTTGATAGGGGTAAATCCTCTTTGCTAATGTTTCATATTTCCGAGTTTGAGATAACTGAATATTATTTTAAGACAAAGTTACCAAAACCTCTACAGTAATGTAAGCTTTTACAGTGCCAAGTCATTGAGGCGTAGTAACCAGCCGACGCCTGTAAAAGGATCAAGGTCAAATACTGGAGCTTCTTGGCACAGTATTGCAGAAGCTCAATCGAAAACAGAACATGGAATTAAAAGAACAGTCGATAGAAAAAAATTCCAGCAGATCTTGACTTCAAAAATAGGAAAATAGAAGTTACATTTTTCCAAAATTCAAGAGGTCAAAACTGCCAATATGCACAATATGCTTCGTTTGCTATATAAGTTAGGGCTCCTCCGAAGTGGCTCCGTATAAGAAAGTAATGGAAATTCCTACGCAAAACTGCTGATCCGTCTCAGGATCTTTCATTTCATTCTCTTCCATCTGTTTCATGAAATTGGCTCTACATGCCTCTGTGAACCCTAGAATCAAATGGCATCCTACACTCGCTTACTTCTACTATCGACCATAATAAATCAGCAGAAAGCAAATACACTCTTCTCTGACGTTATCATCCTCTTCGCAGCAGTGGAACCGACAGTTCTCTCCAGCTGAATACAATCACCACAAAGAATAAGAACAAGGCAGCAAATCGCTAATGCACAGTGCACATATGCAATATCCTTGCACTAAATATGACAAAAGAATCATCTCGAGGACATACTGTCGTTCCAGTTCACCAAATATACTGATATTTGAACAGTTTGATATTAAGCACTGATAGAGAATAGTAAAAACGTCACTGATCTCAAATAACTAGTGTTGACTTGGACCTTGACTCAACTGCAACAAGTGAAACCTTTTTATTCGGCCATCAGAAGTGAAATCTTTGAGGGTATGAAACTTTAGCCATGATATGAACCTCTTAAGCCACCACTAAGCTCAAATAGTTTCCTGCTACTCACCAATGTGAAAAATGTCCGCAAGTGAAATAAGTGAAACACACCACCCCCCCTTTTTTTCTGGAAAATAAAAATTGACCTACTTGAGGTTGAAAATTTGGCCATGGCATGAACCTTAAGCTAAATAGTTTTCTGCTACACACCAATGGAACAACTAATTAGATGTCACCAAAATCCTCAGATATCCACGCTAAGGGGAAAAAAAGGTCATTGCAAATTGATTTCAGCCATGTAGCTCCAACTGCATAGGTTCTTAAAACATTCAAATCAAAAGGAGGAACAAACCCTTAAAGTGCTGATTTTTTCTCGAAAGGAAGTAGTTGAACAAGGTATGGGAACAAGTTATTGGGAAGCACACACCATTGGGGATATAAGGGTAGCTGTCTTCAAGGAATGGCTAGTAGGATATTGGAGAACCAAAATTTGTCTCAAGCATCTGTTAAATGGCTTAAGCGGAATCTAAACATGACACCTTAAGCTAATGAATTTATAGATGGGTTACGCAAAACCAATTTGATTAATGTCCACTTAAACACTAACTACATGTCTTTTGAACAAATTGTACCATCAAAGCCAGCGCTACCGATCTGTGCACAAAATAAGCATGGATAGTCACATAATTATCATCGGATCAGATAGGAGTATATTCGAGGGGAAGCACGTGTATGGCTAGATCAACCATAAGATGAGAATAGGCTGCCTTGAACAAATGAAATGACGACCATCACATGCTCCAATGAAAAAGATTTACAATTGGTTGCTTATCAAAAGAGAAGAGACATGAAAATCCATATAATAATATCTCAAGTAACAGGATCAAGACAAATGTCTCATGCTAAACAGCAATGTCGTCAAAAGATAAATGCAGCTCATATATAAGCTGATACACAATCAAGCTAGCATCCTAACGCTATGTTTTGATGACATAGCATTAGTATGCATTAATCTTCCTTTACTCACTGAGTAGGGTAAAGCTATATGGGCTGCATTAATCTTCTGACAACATTGCATAACAACACATGAATGTCATGCAGAGACACTCCTATTCACTCAACATATGAAATCACTACCCTTAACCACCCAACACTATCACATGATAAAACAAGCAAGACCAGAAAAAGTTATAATCCATTCCTCAATGAATTATCTCGCAAAAAAGTAAAATGAAGAACAGAATAGGAACAGCACATTACCCGGAGCTGATCAAAACGAGAAAAAAGCACTGTGCATGTCATGCCATGAGAGCCCTCAAGCATATTTACAACCTGTCATCAGAAAATAAAATATCACAGGAGAAAAAACTAGTGCGAATCATTAAAGAAAACAAATATTGGGCTTGAATCCATAGTATGAATGCTGCCCAATACCATACAATGATCAAATGCCGGGGGGGAGGGAAGAAGCAGAATGGAAAACAAATGTGTACCTCAGGATAGAACTCTTTCCTCTCAGGCAAAGAATAGATTATTAAATTTTGCATGCCTCGGATCTGTGGGCAAAAAGATAGACGAATTATTCAACAATATGCATCAACAAAATGAAAGTATCAAAAGAGAGACCATGAACGACGACTCAGAATGTAATCATAGAAGTTTTACAAACCAGTAAGCAGAAAATGTCAGCGTGTAATTGTCACTTTAAAGATTATTTTATGTCCTGCAGACATTAGTTATCTAGATTAAATATAGAAGAAAATTCTTCAATCTACTTGCAATTCCTTTGGTTCTCTTGAGGAAGTTTTCGGGAAAAAGGGCATTAAATGGGCCTGCCCAATGTATTATATCAGTAATTGCAGCTCTTAGCAAAAAACAGTGAATTTATCAGTAATTGCAGCTACTGCATTCCTTTTAAGCAAAAACTTGCCTTGCTTATTTTAAATGTTTTCTAGCACATTGAGTTATTATGAGCAGCAATGCAGTAACTGCACCTCCAGAGTCTATCTGTAGTATCCTCTTCTTACGACCAGATGCATCTTCACTCACAATATGAAGAATCATTTGAAATGAAGGCAATCTACCCTAATACGACCTAGATTATTTATCAAGCCAAATGGCAATGATCCTTATGGACTAAAAAAGTCATAATTGAGACATGGCAGCCACAATCTTTTAATAGATAAACACAAAATCCAAGTAAAAGAAGACAAGTATCATAGCTATGGCCTGTACCAAAATCTGTTGGAATATATCCCAACAGTCAAAAAGTACTTTCAGATTTTGACACACTTCTCTTGTTAGGTTATTCAGATGGGTTTGTCGTTGACTGCTATCACCTTGACACGGTATGGTACATCCATTTGCAACTGTCTGTCTCTGTATGTATATAGGCACGAAGAACAGCATGCACATGCTCAAGGACAGTCGTGTATAGGCAACTATGTACAATTTTATGTATACCTGTAGGTATATATAAACTGTAGACAGATGAGGAAAGATGTCTACACATTGACTTCATGAACCAAGTTTTGCAAAGCTAACCAAGCCTGCCAGTCCAACAGTCAGTCCAGGAACTAGGGTTAAATCTGGTTCAACTTGATTATTTGATGGGGTTTATATGGGCCCATGTCTCCCTCCACCCAATATCTTAAGCTTTTGGGTTAAATATTCTCACAAAGTATGAGAGCCAGGTTCACCCTAGATTTATCTCACATGAGGCTCCTCATTTGTTGATTCCACATGCTGTTCTTGATCCGTCTCAACATGTGAGAAAGGGTGTTAAAGTATATCCCATAATGCTTATTTACGGGGTCAACATAGGCCTTATATACATGTGTTATCCCTCCACCTAAAAGCTTAAACCTTAAGATTAGACATTCTAACAGGGTCATTCGAGGTCAAGAAGTAGGATTGGACCAATGATGATATTTAACTAGTCAAATGATAATCAATCAAAAAATCAAATGGCATGAAATATTGTGATTGATAAAATAGATTTTTGCAAGCTCAAGAGCATTGTGCACACATGTGGGCAGAGAACTCCATTCACCACATATATCATTTGCTTTATAACTTAAAGGATTTATCATTTCCACATACAGAATACCAAGCTAAGTTTTAAGCCATAAAGTGGGTTGGGGTCAGCTATATGAATCCATGTACACTGTTGCATTTAATTTTGTACTTAAGTCTTTTGCAAGCTCAATCCTCTATCAATTCCACGTGCTTTGATCAAATGAAAAGAAAAGTACTGGTAGGGTGGAGACCCTAGTCCTCGAGGATGGAAGAGAGCAAGCTCTTATGACGTTTCTTGATGCCATGGTTGCTAGATTACATATTTTCCAATATTTACTAAGATGAATTTATTATGACACCAGCAATTGCAAAGCAGCATAAAAAAGGATAACTCATAACATAATCAGTTAAAGTTAATGCATTCGTTGGGTTCTAAAAACATGAAACCAAATTAAACCTCGTGAGACATTTTAAGGCAAATGTAGTCATCATTGATATAAAATATAAGTCAACTCAAGACTAAATCAAATGCCTTACAAACCAAGAACTTGACTGGCGCATCAATCTATCAAGTCCAACAAGAACCCCCAACAAAAGCTCTCTCTCCAAACCAATCAAATGAACTAATCTATTATTTAAGTTGAACTAAATGACACTTTGAGGTTCATATGACCAAGTTCCAAAAGGTGAGAGAGGGGTGTTTTTTTTTTTCTTTTGAGAAGGGGGGGTTGTTTGGGGATGTGGAGGAGGTAATCACAGAATCAAAAAAATGAGCGTCTGATCATGTCATCAAGTTCAAAGAAATAAGAACAATTGGTCAACAAAAGCTGGTTATGAAATTGCATGTATCCTTTCAATGAAGTTGAAATATTGGGCTAGATTTACATACATAGTCAAGTACCAATTCTTTCTTTGATTATAATGCTGACTTTAGATTCATATTGGATCCAACTACATTGCCTATTGCTTAACCAGTGCGTTTTATTGACTCGTGAAAAGTCCCTCATGGATTTCTATAGACACGTCATTTTTAAATATACAACACAAATGAAAACGCATGTGTCACATAACCTTATATCTGTGGTAAAAGTGAGCTCTTTCAGTGTACAGCATAATCTTCCTCTGACCTTCAAAGAACCAAACTCGTGAACGAGAAATATCACTCTGCTTTGTGTACCTAAAGTAAGAAATAATTCAAGCACATATTTCAAATGAATGCACAAAACTCATTTTCAAATTTAATGCCTACTAACTTAGAAGAGGCAAGATGGTAGGACATAGATGATCATTAAGACATAGTAGAAAGGTCCTTACTCCCCCAGTAGGCAGAAAGAAGCATTTTGTGACTTCAAAAAGTTCCGAATTCGAACAAACTCAAAGTAGGAACTGATAAAAAGCATGATCCCACCCTGCATAAAAACAGTCATCGGGTTAAAAAAAGAGGGCATCAATTTTTCCTTATATAGGTTAAGTACCCCTACAAAAATTACAGTTAAGAACACGCTATCTTAAAAGATCATGAAAGTCCTTTTCCTTTTTCACCACAAAAGGTCATCTGAGATGAAGAGCAAAACGAATGTGATGAAAAAGAATATACTCTAAAAGTGGTCCAGGTATAAGAAAAATGAAGTTTTCTTTTTCCTAAAGAAGGTTTCACTGTCACCCAATAAGATTACCCTCGAGAAAATCCTATCTTAAGAGGTCGTCTAAGCTGGAGAGGAAAAATGTGAGGATAAAGAACAAACTCTGATAAAAGAAAACTGTCATCAAGGTACAAGAAAAAGGAGATTGATTTTGGCATAAATAGGTTTAGCAGCCCCTACAAACAGTAAAATTGAAAACATGCTTTCTTAAAAGGTCATTAATGTCTTTTTCTGGCTTTGCGTTCTTGTCATGAAAGTAAAATGAGTTGGAGAGGAGACTGAATCTGAGGGAGAAAAAAAAAACCCTGATAATGGAAAAAGGTCATCAGAAACCTTATACTACATATAAGCTAATTGTATTGAACACACAAATATAGCAGCAGAGGTCTTGTGCCCAAAGAAAATACTAAATTGTATAGTCAAGATATCCAGTACACGGTGTCAAGAAATCTATTGCATATACCATATTAAAAATCTAGAAAACTTCACAGCAAACCCCACAAAATTATGTAACATGACACAATCTATGCGTGTGTTTAAGAGTTGGGGTGGATGATGGATGTCTGGATTCCTGTCACTTATCTATGCTAATTCCAGTCAACATACCTGTATTGAATCTTTAATTTTTGGGAATACCTGCACCAAGAAACTGAACTTAGAATATGAGAAAAACAAGCTTATAAGTGACTTGAAAAGGCATGCCAATAAAAACGAAAATTATTAGATTTGTGTATGGAAGCATCTCTACTGTACCCCAAAGGTAATAATCTGAAAACCAATCACAAATGAAGGTGGGAAGGAGTTAGTTAAGTGGACTCCTTAACTTCACAAGACATTTGTAAGGTAGACACGCATCCACTGATTTTCCTCGCATGAACCTATGGAGGCCAACTTTTTCAGTCATTATTTAGCTTTAGTTCTACTTGTTGATTGCTCAGACATAGGTCATTCAGTTCACTTATTTGCACTTATGCCTCATTCTTTTCAATGGTGAAATAAGTACTTGTATGATTCTTCAATATTCTTCATAATATATTCCCATTGGGCTTGGTTACATGCCTCTTTCAAATTTACATTTCCAACTATATATAAATTATGATCAACTATGTTCACACTTGGTGCTATCCTCTTCAATTGATTTGGTGAAAATTCATCATAAAGCACACATTCATACATGAAAGTTCATTATTTAGATTGTAGAGTGCAAGTCTTAAATTAAAGAGACATGATTTCACTCGTAACGTCGATCAATTTGCCATACAATTAAAGAGACCTAACAGTCCGAGTCGAAGGAAAATAGAAATAAATTGAACAACACAGTATCAAGAGACACAAATCGGCATGAAATGCAGTTCATCAAGGAAAAACAAAAGGAAACCCATAGATTGCTGTATAACAATCCCCAGAAATTAAACCCCCCCCCCCCAAAAAAAAAACCACTTGACGTATCACAACCATTTATGGATATGCAGCATTATTGAAATATCATATAATTTAAAGTTACTTTCAAAAGTGCACTAAAGTAATCTTCAAACATTTAGCTAGGTGGCTAGGCACTACAGAGTAACATTATGGGCCATTTTGGAAAAGAACAATCAGAAGATCATAGGATCAATGGTAAGATGATGCAATTTTAAAGCAGTGGAAGATGGAATGGGAGTTCAGATGCAACTTAAATACAGAGATGGACGTAAAACAAATTAAAAAACCAATGAGACCAAAATAAAATATTATGGATCGACATCAATTTTGCCCAAAAGACAGAATCAGAGCAGCAAGAGAAAGGCCAAAACAAACTTCAGCCAGCATAACACAAGGACAAACAACCACTCAGCAAATGGCATTGCTTAACAAAGAACTCAATGATGCAAAATGCACATATAACTGATGCATACACCGACAGGCTGACCTGGCCTAAGTTACACGGCTTACTATTTGTCATGAATGAAATGAACATAATAGCACACAAAATAGCAAAATAACCACACCCATACTTTCTTAGTAAAATATTCAAGCCGTGCATCATCAGCTTCTGCAATTGAGTCAGCATCAAATCGTTCATAGATCTGCAGGGAATGAAGAAACTTTAATATAAGAGGAAGAAGCCCACCTAAACCAATGATAGAAAAGAAGATGAAACATTGTTAATCGATGAATATGAAACAAGCGCAAGTCAAAAACTAGAAGTTAAAAAGAAAGGCTACCACAAAGTTTGGACAGAGCCAATTTGTATGGAAAATTGCGTCTCATGAAGACTATTTAGGTTGGGCAATTACCATTATCCAAAACTTTGTCCAAAAACAAAAACTTTTAACTCTGACAAGCAGATAACTGCAAGAGTAAACTAATAACAACAAATGCCATAGCACTAGTCAATCAAATTTGCAATTAACATGGTAAAAGTCAAAACAACTATTCTCATGACCCCATCGATTGTGTTGGCTATCAAGAACAATTTGGTTAGGATTTTCACAATCACAAGAGAGAGCAGAGAGAAAAAGGGAACATCTTTTCTCACTTCTTTTGTCCAAATATATCTTTACTCGACTAAATTAATATCACATAGAAACTCTCTTTGTAGCGCATATATATACAAAATTCATTTAATACCCAAATCCCTAATTAGCTTATTTGATATCTAACATTAGAAATAAAAAAAATTTCAACAAAATATGATAGTATTTCACAGTAATCAGAACTTGTGACATTTCATACCTATTGCATAAAGTTACTCTTTTTTTTCCCTTTTTGGTCAGAAAATCAGGTCACTCTATTAACTGTATGTATTTGGAATTCATGGGAAAGAGACATTTAATTTTGTCCAATAACAGTAGCTACAAAACTTAATCAGTTATCAGAAGGCTCCTGTATTATCTTGACTAGTATGGGTCACTTCCTCGACAGTATATGGAGGGACTACAAAAAAGAATTTTTAGATTGAAGGACAAAGTGTATTGAAATACTATAAAAGGAATTTCTCAGATTAAACAATTAAGTCTACCCTGCAACAGAAATGCCATACAAAGTACAAACACAATCATATTAATGTAAGAGAGGTGAATCTGATTGCACACTACAAACAATAATGAGTTTAGCAAAGCCATTTACTTGACGCGCTTGGATTAACACTTTAGGGAGAATTCCTTTGTACTCACAGACCAACTTCACCTGCACAAGTTAATACGTATTGGAAGATTAATTAATCATTGAGAGCCAGAGCAGACTCTTTAATTAAGATTGACCAAAACATCTGAGAGCATTGGAAAGTGCAATTTCTCTCCATCCGCATTAAGCTTGCTAAAAGATCCAAAAACAAATGAAAGGCTCTCACACATTATCATCATAAGAAAACTAGAAATAGATTGGCCTTCTTCTCTCTAATAGAAACCTGCATATGATATCTTTAAAAGAAAAACTCCAATCCGGCCCTATGTCACCTCCTTTGCTACTCTTGATGGCCCATCAAAAGATCTGGCCCCAACTCACCCCCATATATTACTTTTAACATTCAAAGTTTTTTTATTTTATTTTAATCTCTGAATCACAACATTGAACGTTGCAACACTAAGTAAAACCAACAGACTACCTGTTCTCAATTTTTATTCAGGTAACATACCATAATATTTTTAGTCACTCATTAAAAATGAGATTTGCTCAAGTATAAAAATTTAAACTTGCATATAAAATGAGTGTGAGAGACATAATGTTGTATTGTTCGATGAACGGGCAGTGGAGAAAGGACAAGACTAGAAATAAACCCCCCAGGAAAAAGTAAGTGTTTCCCCAATCGAAGATATAGAAGCTCCTTTGAGATGGTGTGGTCATGTTAAAACAGAGACATACGAATGCTCCAGTGACAAGAGGTGAGCAAGAGATGAAAACACTGTTAAAAAGGGCAAGGGCAAGGGCAAGGGAAGGCCTGGAAGGATGTGGAACCAGAAGATGAGCAAATACACAGAGCATTTAAAGCTTACATAGGATCTAATACAGGATCGAACATTGATATGATAGTATTCATATTGCCAACTTCGCTTAGATGGATAAGACTTGGTTTATTGTCATTGTTGCTCTGTATAGCTGATTATGTATTAACACTCCCATGTCTGAAGTTAGAAGTGTCATATTTCTTGACACTGAATCTTGCACAATAAGAAACATGGCTGTGACACACACAACCCATTACATATGTCTGTGTCATCCCACTTCTCGCCATCCGTTATGTTACCATCTGTGAATATTTGACAAAATTTAATTCCTTGGAGCACAATTATGCATTCAATATTTGCATAGTGTTTAAAAGGGTAGATGTTAAAAAAACATTTAAGAAAACAGAAAAAAAGTTAAGTGGAGGAAAAAGTATAAGCATGTCATTGATAGAGATAGAGAGATGAAAACAAGGAAAATTCAAGCTTCTTAACAATATGCTATGAGTAAAGCTATTGAAACTTTGCACTTCCACTTAAATCCCCAGAGCAAAAGGACATCAGCCATTCACAGAAATTTGCATCTCAAAAGATTTCAGTCCATTTGCTCCAAGAATAAGTAGAATGAAAGAGACAGGGCACCTTAAAAACTGCATTCATCTCAAATCCCTTCTAGCACCAGAATATACGTGCTCCACATACATGGCATCAAATTAAATGGTCTAAACATAGCAAATGCCATGAATGCTCTGATAAGCATCTCAAAGGTTTACTAAGAAAGAAAACCTACGCACCTTTCCCTCATAATTAAGGCAGTGATGATTGAAAAGAGCATTCATATCTGCAAAAGTAGTATTGTCAGGTTAGATCACCTGATATAATTTATCCAAGAGTTAGCTACTCCTCACCCTGTGCATCTGAAACCCAAGATGAGTGACTGCAATTTGATAGCCCCCAAAACCTCACCACCCAAAAAAAAAACAGAACAGAAAAGAGAAAGCGAAATTTAACCACAGTGCAATGAGCATACAAGAACATATTCACACAAGAACTCAACATCTGTGTGCTGCTTTGTGCATGAGCACAATGAATGCAGAAGGCCATGTCACTCAAGCAAGTCCAGGAAAATGTGATGAAGAAAACTAACAGTGATGATGGTATGGCTACAGCTACATAATACACATTCTTCATTGTTTCATAGTTGTTCTTTTACTGAAATTAAACCAATATAAAACTTACTCCAATGGAAAAAAATTTGTATATATTTTCTGCCTGTTATTTTTCAAAAGGCTTGCCTACAGTGATGTTTGTGGAAGAAGACATCTGACAGGGCAAAAATAAGTAATTTGGCTCTGACATACCTGGATTCAAATAATAACCAAGTACTATTGACTGACGGTAGAACCTTGCATATCCATCCAAGTACCTAGAAAAGAGAATATAAGAATATCTCATTTAGGCTGATTAAACAAAAGAAAGAAGAAACCATAAGACTGCACAATAAGTACTCTGCATAGCTCACCACTGCCTCATGCGCATAACATCCATTCCATGCTGCTTTGAGGGTAAGCAATTCAACTGCTCAATCACAGTATTTACATGCGACCAATTCTGGAAATTTAAAACCATTATGGGCCAAGAAGAAATATATTCGCTGAAATCCAAAGATTTTTCTGGAATGCAAGATATATCATAAGCAAGAAAGCAGATGCCTGCTGTACCTGCATGGCTATGACATCCGCATGATCTATGATCAGGATCTGCAGAGTTAAACATCCTCACTCATTTAAAAGGCAAAAACTGCACTAGCCTCCAAAACAAGAATTAAGTTAACAACAAATATGCAATATAGAATGTGGAAAATGAATAACCTCTATAGAGGATAGGTAGTCAACATCTTTCTCCTTCTCTCTCTCAGCCTCCCCAATTTTCTGTCATTCACAGTTCCAATGTCAATTGCATGGTTTATTAAAAGCAAGAAACTCTGTTATTAGCTCAATCATTGACGTTAAAAATTCCATAAAAAATAAACTTTCAATCTAATGCACAAATGATATTTAAAAAAAAAAAAAAAATACTTTCTCTACAGCTGCCAACCTTGCCTGGCCAATCAGCTGTTCCCCTCAATGCTTTGCACTTTATCAAGTGAAATTCTCACCAACAGTAATAAAAAAAGGTCTCATGTAAGCACAGGCTCTTAGATGTGCATCTTTGTAGACAAAACATATCCTAATTGAACAATCGTCTTCCAATCTGATGAAAGGAGCTGTTCTAAAGTTGCAATGACTTTTTTTTCTAGCGATAATAAGAATTAGCCAAAAGAAACTGTTCATGTAGATTCTGAATATATACAAACAGATAAAAAAGAAAGAACAAATAGTACCCATAAACTAAGAAAGATCAGAGCAATTTCATAAATGTTCTAAAGCTACAAAAACAACAATCTAATGATCCTTCAAATGATCTTTTGTTGCCATCACTCCAGAAACACCACGGATGACAAAAAGGAGCAGCCTTCCAGATTTTCTTGAATAAGGGGAACAAGAAGGAAATTTCCAGCACTATTATTATTGCAAGGAGTATCTCCACATGACCCTACCCTGTTAAGAGTGGTGCTTCCACAAACCCCACCGCATGCACTTCCATAAGTCATTCATCTTTGCCTTATGTGCTTCGATAATTCTAACCCACGCACTTCCCCAATTAACATATATATACACCCTTCATCATGGATCCCAAATGGCAATCATCCCCCTCCTCAAAATCTCTCTCCATATCCAAACTCCACCACCATTTTTCAAGCAGAGCATTATTGAAGAATACCAATGATTTAACGCCCATTACTAACGAACTAATCTACAACTTTCCAATTGATCAAATAATATCTCAGGTTATCATCCCCAAGAAACTTGTTTTAAGTGGAAAAAAGGAGTCAAAAATTGCAGGGGTAAGAGTAGATGCCGGATAAATTGAATAAAAGAAACTTACATAAATTGGAAAGCAAAATAAATGCATTTTATTTTATTTTTTTGCCAATGAAAAGCAAGATATGTTTCGAGTGACTTATTGTGGCACAAATGGTCCTCACACTAACCCTCTAAAAGCTCAATTTCAGAGCTTCTTCAGAATTCCATGCAACGAGGAACCAAGTATCCAGTCTTGTTTGACTCTTGTGGAAGGGAAGATACTTTAGGGTGTTGAGTTCATCAAACACTTTAATGATAAGAATTGTTGTTAGTAGCAGAATTCTTCCAAGTGATAGAGAAAGCAAAGGTGAATCTTGACTGCATTGATTCTCTAATGATCACCAATGAAAAATACGTAGTTCAGAAAATCATTGTAAAGGTCCTACCAGCAATTATGTCCTCTGATGGAGGATGAAGAGCAGATATTTTCGTTGGAGACTAAAATCACAACAAAAGCTTCAGCTCATAGCCAGCTCCATCACTTTAAGATCATAAAGTAAAATCTGCCTTCTAATTTAATATGCTTGCTGATATGTCACTTCATTGTTGATCAAAAGGAGTGTGGAGTGATGAAAAAGGAAAATGTAATTCTTCCCAACAACTTAATAATCCTTAAGCATGAGCAACATTTACTTACTGTAATCAAACCGAGAGGAGAAGCTACAATCATGTCAGACGTGTAGAAGTCGCTGTACAGCTTTACGCTTTTCCTGTAGTAAGTACAAAACAGGAAGATTAGCGCCGAAAGAAGGGATAGATTTATCAGAAAAGAAGACAAGATGTTTCATCTTTAAAGGTCAAGAGAATTTCACTGTGGCACCAAGGGCATGCCAACCCATTTACATAAAGAGCCCAAAGCCAAAAAAGAGCTAAAAGCCATAAAAAAACCAATTTGCAAGACCAGGAATCTACAATGTTAATCAAAGCATTTACATCCAAGAGTAAACCCCATTATACGAAAAGTTAATCAATAGACAATAGGTTCCTTAACAAAAGTTTCTTCCCCCACAAAGGCCTTAATATTTTGCTCTTTCCAAATCAACCCATAACCAGAAAGAGGTACAGAGGATCTTCAACCTATGCTGTGGGATTTGTAAAGGAGAAAGAAAATCATTAATGGTCATGTTCTCGTTTGCTTAAACATAAGGCATTTTAAATAGACACAGTTTAGTTAGCAGTTGAGCATGCTTTAGGGGCATCTGCTTACTGGAATCTAATGTGAAGTTCTTTATTAATATACTGTTGAATTAACTGCAAAATACACAACCCTGCCAAGTCTACAAAATGAAAGATGGCCTATACAATCACCCTGCTTAAGAGGGATCCTATTGTCTGTCATAGGTTGGAACGCGAAGATAATCTTAGGAGGCTGAATTATCCTAGCTCTCAATGTTTCAATGACAATAGATAGTGTTCAAGAATAGTCTTACATAGGATCACATTTTAATTTATTTAATATTAGCAAAAGTGTCACTCTTTATGTCTGGAAAAGATCATTAAGTTTTTTCTGGCCAATAGGCTTTCCTCATCTGAAACAAAAGGTACATAATTAATAACATCAGCACTGTAAGGTTGCCCTGGTTGCAACGGCGTTCCCCCAAGAGCTGGATGTTAGGTATTTCATTCCTGCCCAAGGGATTTACACCAGCAAAGTTTGCCCAGTCCAAGGTAAGGGTACCACCTAAAGCCCTGAGTTAACCGACCAGTATGTGTTGCAGAGTGGCTCTTCCTTCAGAAGGTTCTCAGTTGAAAAAAAGAAATAAATAGACGACATCAAAACAGCAATTGCTGTAATTGTTACATTCCAGGATACTTCTTTTGCTCTCTTGGCTTGGATACATTCTGATATTCTTGCTTTCATGATTTGGTGGAAAATCTCGCAAATCCTCCTTATAGTCATCACATCATAATCTTTCATTGGAAAACTCGTTCATATAATTTTCCTACTTTATGTTAAAAAATAAACAACAGAGAGGTACACTTTATAAAATCAACAATGATCACAGTAAATAGTAAAAGCATGGAACTTAAAAGGAAATGGCACTAAAGGAAAAACATATACCGAGTAAATTTAACTCCGATCATAAAGTGATCATCAGGATTTCCATCGAATAGTGCACGAAAGTCAGCAGGTTTTGAAGACTTCTGACCAGAGCCATGGACATCCTGAAACACTTCATTGTCCTCATTGTCATGAGCCTCTCCAGCACCAAAATCATCAGAGAACCGTCCCAAGTACTCTACATTAACCTGTGGACAATCCATACTTCAATTATTCAAACAGAAGGTGACACAGGTTCTCATTTAAATGGGAAAAAGCCTTAAATTTACTCTTCCATTTTGAAAAACTTTAACAACACCGTGGCGCCAAGGGTACACCAACCCCAAGTTATGTAAAGCATGACACACTTAGGCACATGGAAGAAGTATGAGAATAAGGAGCCCTCCTTGTCTAGCACATGGTATGATAGGCGTCTGCTTCTGTAAATCATTTGGTTGAGGCAAGAAAATGACTCATATGCTAGACGCCAAGGTAAAAAGGTCATATTTTATGGAAATACACAAAACTTTCAAATATTATTGAATTTTTAAATATGATGGGGTCATGACCCCTCACCGTGGCTGAGTAAAGGTCCTGCAGAAGGCTGGGCAAGGGCTGCACAATCCTTGCCTTAGCTCACGTGGGTCACGTCAGGCCTTGACCAGCCCAGGTGAGGGTGGCGTGACCCTGGTCATGGACTGACATGTATCGACAAGGCAGCAATGTTCGCTGAATGGACCACCTACCCTCTCTATGCATTTTTCTCTTTAGTTTCTTTAATTTTCAAAATTCTACCAGTTGATTTTTCAAAGATGTGGCTCCACATCAGCCTTTGATGGTCCCAGGTTAGCCCTGATTCACCACATCAGCAATTTAACAGCACTGTTAATCGTTGAAGCAATGGAAACTATATTTGATACAACTTTTGAAGTTTGGGATATTTGTTACTAAAACTACTAACAGAGAGATTTTCTGGACATTTGCTCTCATTCTTTATACCCGTTTCCCCTCTCAAGAGACCTTAACCTTATCTTTTTTCTCATTGCTCTGCCATACTTCACGTGCATTTCCTTTTATTTCTTTCTATCTACTGACAGCATTGTGTAATTTTTGCCCTTTCTTTTTTGGTATAAATTTTTGCCCATTTTAAATATTCACTGGACTAATTATCTTTCTGTTTGATTGCTTTCCTTGTTGTCCCAACAACTTTTGTTTGGGTAGCCATTAAACATTTGGACTAGCAATACCCATGAGCAAGACATTAATAATAAAAGTATTATTGTTATTATTATTATTATTATTATTATCATCATCATTATCAAGAAAAAGTGAAAGTGCTAGAATAATTGATATTAAGGAAGGAATATATATATATGTAAAGTAATTATAATGTTAACTTTTATTATTTAAATTTAAGCGATAGCACAACCACCATTAAAAGATCTGTTGACTCCATTACCGGGTGTTACTCAGAGCAAAATTCCAACTCCACTCTTTTAAATAAAATACATAAAACATGCAAACACAACTCATAGTTCCCCTTCTTTCAAATTTTAAGAAAAAAGAGATGGGAGGGGAGCCAAATGGTTCTTGTACAATGATACATCAGACTCAATCTCTTCGAATCTGTTTATGATGAGTTATCCAAAGACACTAAAATCAAAATGACAACTGCAGTGGACTACAGGAGACAGTAATAGGACATTCTGAACTTGAATGAAGAGTAAAACAGTTTACATTTTCATAAATGTGTATTGTCATTGTTAGAACTTGACTGATTCTCTTCTTACCTTTAACTTGGTATATTACTACGGAAAAACTTATAAACTATCAAAATGCCAAATTATGATGGACATGTTATAGTCATGTCTAGTATGATACGGTGAACTCATAAGAGGGTAATGATCTTTAGGTTATTTTTTGGCCAAATGGTTTGAATTTTTGTCCCTTATAAGATACAACGCAATCAGCTCTAGAATTTTTCAATTCTAGGTCAACAACTTTAACTAACAAACTTAAATTGTACCTTGTGATTTGAAGGGGTCAGCTGTATTAGCCTCTTTACAACTCGAAATGCAATGTTACGAAGTGGCAAAAGGATCAAAACCTGAAAAGCATCATGAAAAGCAAATCAACCAAGTTAAAAACCTAACATAAGGACAAAGGATATGTGAGAGTGGACGACAAAGTTTTGTTTTCTTAAAGGCAAAGAAAACAAAGTTGTATCCATTAGCTCACCAAAACCAACACAGACAGGAAAAGAACAAACTAATCACTTATAAAGGGCAAAGAAACACACATAATGAGCTCTGCACAATGCAAAATGTTTGATTTCTCTCACATGAGCCTCCAAGATTTAGGACAGAATTTTCAGCAACAAACTCAAGATTCATGTAGGAAATAGTAGTTTGGTGGATCTGGAAAAGCATATCAAAGATATTTGAATAGATTGGGAGAATATTCTTATTTAATGAAAGAGTTAATTTGCTCAAGCCATTGTAAGCAGCAAGGACAGTCATAAAATATAGAAAGTATCTATAGACTGTCCTATCTGAAATGAAAAAGAATATTTCATTACTACCAACTCATTTTAAGCATCACCATGAAAAATGATAAAAGATAGAGGGTAAATTTTGACAATAATTCCACAAATCATCATAATTATAAAAACTTGCATTGCATTAGCTACACGCTGCACACAGAGAAAGAGAACTGGAGAGACAGACAGCGAGACCCAGAAATCCAAACACAAGTAGCGTAGTATAATTAAGGGGTTACAGGCAAGTCATAGCAAGACGTGCAGGAACACCCAATAGTTGATTCCCTGACAGCACTTGTGTCCAACTCATTGGCTTATGCCAAGATGATTAAAAAATTATCCTAAATTGCCTCCCTAGTACAATAAACCTTCAAAACTAGCCTCAAGATCCAAACCCACAATAAAACATCAGTTTTGAAGTGCTCTCGTGCATAAAGCCTAAGTAGAAGTCCTTAGGAGTAAACTCAAAATACATAGCATTACACTTAGGAGCTATGACTAAAGACAGTCAAAGTAAAGAAAGGTCATATCACAAAAAACCATGCCCAACTAAAATGAAATAGATACGCCTTTGGTATGGATTACCAACTTTTTGATTTATAAATTACTCAACTAGATCTGGAACATGCAAGGCAGAAGTGACATTTGTCAATATACCTTTGGACGAGTGAAGCCATGATCAAGGAATTCACCACCAGAAAGTATTTCACCCTTTGCCGTTTCTTGGTGTTTGGCCATTTTTGTGTCATTTCGAGTCACCAGATCTCTTGTTCTGAATATGTGATTCAACTGTCATCCATTTCCACAAACTGAAAAGGTTAAAATACTACAAGAGACTTAAAAGGGAAAAGAGATCAATTTCTCAACAAAAGAAAACCAAGAAATCCAGTATGGGGAAGGTAGGCACGCACAGAATGCATGATGTATGCGTCCATGGTACTTGAGTCTTCTCCATGGCCCTTGTGATAAAAAGGCCTCTTGCTGCAGTTCAGTATATCTCGATAGCTGTTGCCTAAAATATAAAAGTAGTTTGAGTATTTCAAAGTAGCATAGTTATTGTCCACTGTTGATGAAAATTCATTGAAGACAAAAGCCTGGTATATTCAAGTACACATGGAGGTAAACAAAGTAATATTATGTTATAACTGAAAAACAAAGCATAAGAGATGACAAAGGAGAAGGAGAAAAAGAACTAAGGAGACAGTGGGACTGCTGATCATTTCGCCTCACATAACCAAACCCAAGAAAGGGTTTTTCTGGGTTATTAAATGGACCAGCAACTGAAACATGCTGGGGCATCAAGACTGAGAATTTTAGGTCGCCAACCATCCTTAACTTTCCTACAAATAGATTGGTGGGGACTTTTGAATGAAAAAATCACAAAGCAAAAAATTTAATTCCAAAGAGATTTTTAGGATTTTGAGAAATTTTAGGAAAATGAGATTGTGGTTAGCTAATCATCTTCATCTTAAACCAATTAGTACTACCCACATAAACTCAGAATAAAGAATGTACAAACAAAAGAATAAACAATGTACAGTTTTTAAACAAGAAATGCAAATTTGTGCACACAAAATTGCATGACAAAATCCAAAGCAAAATTGGCATTAAACACCGGATTATAATGCAGCCCCCACCAAGCATGTTTCCCCCCCCCCCCTTGCGGGTGCCTTCTCTTCTTCCACTGGTGTGGAATGCTATATAGTATATCAGGTTTGGGTTACCAAAAATGTTGCTGCAAACAGCCATGATTATAAAGGCATTGCAGGAACCGACCAAAGAAAAACAAAGCATTGAAGGAAATAGAGACAGGCAAATATGAAGGAATTATAAAAAAATTCAATGATTATAATAAATCCAGAAAAACAGTGAAAAAGAACTTCAGGATCCCAACTTACAGAGGGAAAAGAACGATCTTTCTTTTGACGTACGAAAATCACTGCCGCCAGACGTCTCATAGATGTTTAACCAGTGTTTATACAAGCTTGGCTTCAGACCATACCCAGGTTTTAAGTTGTCATCCTACAGAGCAAAATTTATATTAGATTGTCTATTAATTTGCAAAAGAGTGCATACAAGCAATGTCCAAATGGCTTAAAAATATATTAATGTTCAGAAAACCCAGAAAATGTATGTATATAAATGATACCATACATTAGAAGAAGCAAGTAGAATTCAAAATGGACTAGTAACCACACCAACAAAACTCATGCACCTAGATGTCATTTGAGATGTGATCCTCAAATGACTTCTCGAATGTGCCTTTTCGGTACAATTCTCTGTTTGGGAAATCTGAAGTAAATTCTGATATTGTCTTGACAGAGCAGGCCCATAGCTACTAGGCAAAGCTGTCTCTCATCAAAAAGCAAGAAATGATGAAAGAAATAAATAAGGTTTGGAATCAACTCCTTTTTATCCCCTTCATTTCTTTGCTACTAATGTCACTTACCTCCATGCAGAATATTAACAAAGAAGGTCTAAAATAATAGGCATGTCAACAAGAAGTTTAAAAAATAAATCGGTGGTTATAACTCTCAGAAATAAGAAAAAATTGTGCAGGTCATACAAAAGACAAACCTTCATAAAGCACTCTCCAGTTCCTACCCACTTGCAGTTTTCAGCAGCAGACACCTCCCATTTATATTTCCATCTTTTTTTTGACAATTCATCAATCTCTCCTTTTGATATCTGATGACCCAAGTGCATAGCGTATGAACTGCACCCAAAAAGAAATTCAAGGTCAAAGAACAAACTAGGTCAGGAATAACAACAAAAAGGGGGCAAAACACATGAGCATATATAATTCCAGTATAAATTACAATAAGCCAACATCTACAGCATCATCTTTTAGATAACATTCACATTTGAAACATGCAAAATGAACTCTCCTTCCAACAGCTGCTGATAAGTCAGGTTCAGATAGTTAAGCCAGTTGGGGATGGATTTTGTTCTCTTGGTTGCAGCTTTTTTGGTTTAGCTGTGGCTTTCAGCACTTGGCTGTAGTCTTGACTTCTGCTCAAGTAAGTGGTTTTTCTTTCATGAGCAACTAAGGCTTATTTTGAAGACGCTTTTAATTTGAAAAACTCAAACTCTAAAGACAGAGAGATATTTGAGCTTTTGTGAACCATCTTAAAACTTCAAGTATATCACAAGTTTTTATAGGACCCACAATTATAAGTAGAAAGGAAATTGGTAGGGACTCTATAGCTTCTTAACTACTGGCTTTAAGCAAATGTTGACGATCTAACACCACCAAAGAGCCTGTTCTCCCCCCCCCAAAAAAAAAAAACAAAAATTTATTTTGTAAGCCAGCGAAACTTTTATATGTTGAATCATAAATAAGTTTCCCTCGTATGATCATGTTAAATAAAACCATTGTGTTATAAATGTTGAGCGATTTAAATAACTTTCACCTTCAAAAAAAGCCTGTTCACTCTTGTCCCCAAACAAATTATTTTGTATGCCAGCAAAACTTTTATAGGTTGAATCAGAAATAAAGAAATAAATTCCCTTACATGATCTTGTTAAATAAAACCATTGTCTTATAAATGCTGAGTGATTCAAATAACTTTCACTAATCTTTTCCTCTCCTTCTCAATAAAAATCTGGGAAAGTCTGTGCCTCAGCTGGTTACACAAAAAGTACAGGAAAGTCCACACCAGGCCATGGGACATTGCAGCATATGAAACACCAAAATTACACCCAAAAATCCTAACTATCAAGCCATCAAATATAGAAAATTCTTCGAAAAGCTAAATCAGTAGGTGCTAAAGAAAAACAATTTGCAGGAGATCCATCAAATTTGGTACCTCAAGGTCAAATATGCAATGGTACTGTGGTAGCTGAAATAATTTATGGAGGCTCATAGAAATAGTTTAGTAAGAAACATGGCCATGTTCATGTGGAGGCACTTATATATGCAAATAATACAAATTAGATATCCTTGCTGCTGAGGGAGAAGAATTATAGACATATTCAAGAGAGCTATATACAATCACAGGCCAGCAGGTCAATGCCAAAATATCACTTTAGAACTCGATTGACAACCCTCTTTAGAAAGCTTGCCCCACATATCTGTTATGTTGTTCATACAAGGCAAAAACTCCAGATAAATGCCATGTAATCTACACAAAACCATTAATCTACCAAGAAAACTAATCTGGTATCTTGCCTTACCTTTGGCAAATTCAAGAATTCATTTTTATAGCAAGCAGATCAAGTATGAATTCTACATAGATACTTGCAAGCGCATGTCTGAGCATATGCATATATAAGATGCATTTACTTGAAGAAAAACATACCGACAGATACTAGATTTTATTATTGCAGTTACTTGAATGCAGACTGATGCTATATTATTTGATAAAAAAAAAAAACAATAGCTAGCATAAGTTAGATCATATAAAGCATATAGGTACTTGGAAGAGGAAACGCATTAAGATGGGTATATATACATAACCGAGCCTGCTTTGCAAGCCCCTGTACAAGATAAAATGTCAACCAGGAATAACCCAATTACAACAAAGTGAATTATTAGAAGTAACAGAAAGTCTAGTCTTCTTATCCCTACATAGTCTGGATCTCACATCACTTTTAATTGCATGAACAACCTGAATTGGAGAAATGTTCTGCAAACTATGAATTGTCTGATTCCTGGCCGGATGACAGAGTTCCAAGATTCTCCTTTATATTGGTATCCTGTTCTTTCTATGAGTGGTGACAGCTATTATATGTTAGAATATCCTGTATTTGAATGCAGACTGATATGCATAACTAAAGGAACAGGTAGGACAAACTGTGACCACCACTTTTCAAAGAATCTTCTTCTCCCCCATTTCCCACTAAACCACAACTTCAATCAATTATGTGCATGAAGGAGCCCGCAGCATAGCAGAAGCTTAAAATTCAAATTAAAATTTTTCATAAAACAGCTAGCTCAAATTCATTACTTGATGTTGGACCAGGGCATCAAGTATAAAGCTGAAATAGATGGTCTTCATGCAGATAAGTGAACAAACATAAATCCACAGTTTTGAGGAAATGAGAAGTCAATGTGACAAGCCTCAATCATATTTGGAAAGCCAAAAGCTCCTGTAACATATGACTTATATAAAGTAATGCTCACTAATAAGACTCTGCAATGTACATGCATGTCACCACCATTTTTACAGAAAAGAATCAATATATGGGGCCAAGGGGTGCTTTCCCCGTACAAGTACATCAAAATTCATGTGAGTACTTATAAGTCCCAATAAATAAAATACAACCAAATGAAGATAATCAGATATTGAATGGAAATTTTTTTGTCAACAAACCTCACGCAGCCTGATGCCTCAACAGCAGCATTAGAATGGACATCTAATTCATGCTCTTGCTCAGACTCAGATTTATCTTGATCATTCTCCATTTCAGCATCTTCAGCCTCCTCTCCAGCACCAACTACACCAAACTTTTCTAAAATACTTTCCCTAGTGTTAATCTTAGGGGACTCAGCATCAGATCCTACAAGCCAAGCATGAAATACAAATTAAAAGAGAGAAGGTTTCACAAGTCATGCTGGTAAATAACAACTCTAGCAGACATTACATCCACGATCCATTCTTTGACAGCTCCATAGCCACAGAAAATGTGATTTCACTTATGATTGCTACAAGTGAGAACTTATGCAAGGACACTAGGGCCATTACGTGATGCTATTTCTCCTTTTCAAATTTGAACAAACTCTGGTTTAGGGGCTTTCAAATACGATGCTCCTAAAGCATAAAAAAATTGTAATGATATCAAAGCCATAAAGAATGGAGCTCCCAATTCCTCAAGAGTCAAGTGCTATTCTACAGGGTAGCACAATCTTAAAGTCCATGCTCTAAAAATGGTTAAGTAAAATATCTGTATACAAGAAAAATCAAAACCAGGAACTTATATAAAGCTTCAAAATCTTTAAGTAAGTTTAAGATAAGGAAATTAAATACATGGAACTCTCATAATTATATGCAATGCTTAAAGTTTAAGCTTTCACCTCCTTCGGAATCATCCTGGCCAGATCCACTAAGAGAAGCAGAATCATCATACTCACTATCTTCACTGTCACTTTTACCTTCTTCTTCTCTCTGTCTGATCACAGTAAAAATTTCCAGCACCAAAATCTCTATTAGTATCCAAGAATGACAATTAGACTGGGAACATAAATGAAATGCTATAAATCAACCAAAAGTACACTTGTATGAAAGATTGTGAACTTTTAGGTCGTAGGAAAGCATGACATACATTTTTCTTTACACATATTGTGTTACCATGGGTTAAAAACTCCAAAAAAAAAAAGTTGCCACCATATTTTACTTTCTTTTTTTTCTTTTTTCTGAGACCTGTTTAATAAACACTCTTTCTTTGAAGTCATTTCCAAAGTGACCTATACTCTTTTCGGCTATTCCTATACTTTCACCTGAAACACATGCTGTGGTGCAGTACATCATTAATGGAACTTATTTCACATTGCATGAGTGGAAACAACATTTATCCACAAAAAGCCACAGATAAGGATATTTCACCCAGATATGATCACCCATGTACACTACAATATGATAGTACGACTAGCAATATTGTCTGATGCCCTCAGCAAAAATGTACTTAGAAAATCTATCTTGCAATGGACTTCCACCGAGGGAAAGAAGGGAGGAAGGGAGAATAGTACCATTACCTTCTTCTATAAGCATCAGAGAAATATTTGCCGCTAGACCCCAGAGTTACTAACAAATTGTCGTAGGCAGAAGGCTCTTTGTAAACTGCTTCATCATCGTTATCCACATTACCGAGTTCTGCGACAAATGATAGCAGTATAATTATACTAAATTTAAGGTAGAATATTCAATTCATTTACAACCATTTAACTTAAACTTGATTGCAGGTCAACTAGCTGATCCTCAAGGATGCTGGTCCCAAATCTCATGTCAAGCATTATGATTTCAGAAAGAATCATCAAGTAAGAGATATCCTAATAAAGGTAATTTCTTCAACTAAAATCTCATGTGAAGCGTGATAATTTCTACTAAAGCTTCATGAGATGACATAGTGGAGAGCCATATACATCTAAAAAAGTCATTGAAATTACTTAATAAAGAATGTTAGAGAAGAAAAGATCAGTAGTTGATTGAAAATTAAGCACGTTATAGAATGAATATTTTGATATGAACACTTTCCAAGGTGTTTATTTATACATATTATAGTAATAAAGCTGCATTGACATGCCTGCAGGATCAGGAGATATCCTTTGTGAAATGTGTTCTTCAACCTTATGCTTCTTTCTCACAATGCCCCCATCTTCAGATATCTCAGGGGTCTTGGGTTTCTTAAATCCTGCTTTACAGTACAAAGTAAAAAACAATTCACTTCAGCTTCGCTGCAAAGAACTTGACAACCCAAACATAAAAGGAAAACTAAGAAACATAAATAACGCAAAAGGGACAGTGATTAAAAATGTGAGGCCAAATTTAGACATAAGGGACAGCCAAAAAGAGAATAATGTAATGCCAACAGACTAATTACAATGTATACCTAATCAAAAACCTTCACTTGTATAAGCTGTTGTAGGCGATCAACTTATCATAAATACCAATTTTAACCAACAATAAAGCAAAGCATGTTAAGCATAAAACAAGAAATAACCAGAGAAACGTACCATGCTTCTGCCTATTTCTCTTGGCCATAGGGATCAAAAAGATGCCTCCAATTACTGACAGATGCATAAAGAGTTTCAGTTGAATTTTACCAACAGTGAACTACTTTTCAAGAAAACAACACATTGGTAATGAATTAAAATTCCTCATAACAACAACAGCATGAAAGACAGAAAATATAGTTGCAGCAACAAATATGTGGGTAGACAATTGTCGAATCTCAACCCTTTAGGGTAGACGGGTTAGCATCAACTTATGCCAAAAGAAATATCATAGACTTGGCATAGTATGAAGTGAATTAAAAATTATAGCATCCTCACTAAAATGGGCTTGGTTTTCAGAAGGGTGGTTTCTTTTCCTTGTTTAAAGAAAAGAGATCCTTTCATCCATTTGGCAACCATTAAAAATCAGACAGATGGGGCAGAATATGCTGTTAGTGTCTTAGGTCATTTTACATCCTTGGTGCTCCAGATTATTCATCCATCATGATTAGCATTGCTGTAAATTCCGTCATTAGGATCCAATAGTTCCTAGGAAACGCTTTGTGAAAACAGTGGTCTTCTCAATAGTTGCCACTATCAGTTATTCAGTCATTGCAATCTGTTAATGTGAGTTATATAATGTTAGGAGTTCCTCGGTACATTTTTTTAGTACTACAGCCATGATACTATACAAGCATTGAACTTGTCCTTTTCAGTTAGCGTAATATCCTAAGCACCACCTTCACTTAGCTAGAACCACAAACTAAATGTCTGCCAGCAATGCACAAATGCTGGAAAAACCATCATAGATTCCAAGCAAAAAGTCGACCTCCTTCACAAAATTTATGCACTCGCCCACTGAATCAACAAAATGCAGAGTCAGCTTGGCAGTGAAACCACTAAATACCTCAGTAATGCTAAGTAACAACCAAGCCACACTCTTCCACAAAAAATTTATAACCAAGAATATTCTGGTTGCCAACAACAACCACCACAAATGAGAGAAAAAGTAACCACAGCTTGGCTACGGCGGAAAGCAATGAAGAATATTCAGTGTCAATCCTTGTTGTGTCAAATCAACCACCACATGGAGAAAGAAGACAGACCAAACGTGAGTAATCCACTCTAAAAATAGTCTACCAGCTTGCCTCATGTTGAGTAATAGGTCATATTGCCTTAACACTATTAAAAAAGAAAAAACAAAGATTAGTAACTAAAAACTAAACTAGCCAAGGCCACACTGCTTGGGACTCCTAGAGCTACAGGGGCAGGTAAGAGCAGGGCCAGTAACACTCAAGTGCCACATCGGCGGCAGATGAGAGATGGAAGAAGGTGAGAGGGCTATAACGCGGGCAACAATGAAATAAACAGCCACGGTGTACACAATAAGTAGAAGCTGTTCGAACAAAGGACAGAGAATCAATTCGGGATTGCCACAGGGCGGCCCAAGCAGGGTCCATGAGCAAATTCGCTGCCGCCACCTAATGTGCAAATAACCACTCCGTCCCCACTCAGCACACTGTTCAGAGCAAGCATTACATGCTCATCCCTTTTCCCTGGGGGGCATACAGGCCGACCTGCATTGCCCCATTGATGCCCCAGACACCAAAATTTCAAAATTTCCCGCCTTATAAAAGAAGAATCAAAATCAGACCTAAAACGGTAAAAGCAACAGCCTGGGCAATCGAGCAGGCATCTAGTCCTTCGCACAGCCAAAAGAAACCATCGCCCTGATTATCGAGCACGACGCTCCTCTCTATCCAAGGATCGACGGTCGCGCACAATCTGGCCGACGCAAGACAGAGTCGCAACCTGGCCGGGAAGTGGAGACTCGGCGTGCAGAGAGAGAGAACGAGAGGCGAACCTTAATCTAATGGCGGCGAGCGGCTGGGACACGGGCGGCGGGCGGGCAGTGGTGACGCAGCGGCGGCAAGAGTCTCAGAGGGGGAACACGAGCAGTGAGACGATAGTAGAGAAGAACGCTACTCGTTTTCGCTTTTGTTAAGTAAACAACTTTCCTAGCTAAAAAAGTAAATTTTCGAAAAAAAAAACAAAAAAAAACGTAAAATTATTGTTAAATGGAAAAGTACCAATAAAAATTTTAAATTATGCTACTTGAGATAATTTTACCCTGAATTTTTTTGTGGCATAAAAAATCTCATCCTATACCACTTAAGAGTAATTTTATCCTAAATTTTTGTGTCACAAAAAATCACAAACTATGCTACTTTTGACAATTTTACTATATTTTTTTTCTTATGTTACAAAAAACTTCAAATTATGTCACTTGGAATTAGGGGTGTTAGTAACAAACCGAAAATCGAACCCAATCGAAATTTCGTGCGTTTTCAGTTAGATTCAGTTTCGATTCGGTTAATCGAAAAAATCATATTATTTCTCCTAGTTCGGAATCTATCTAATTCGATTAATCGAACCAAATTGGTTAATTGAATTGAACCGACCTTCCAAGGTACAAAACAAAAATCACTCAAAAATTTAAAATACTAAATCGATCTCTCTCGCCATTGGATCAATGACTAAACCAAACGGCATACTCAAGACTGGGCCTCACTTTTACGCAACCAAAGGATCCAGGGGTCGGAATTTGATTATATTAGTTACGCGACTAACACATTTTGGTACCTAACTTGATCGTGCATTAGCGTCCAAAAATCATGACAAAACAAGGCGAATGTAACATAAAATAAAAAAATAAAAACCTTATTCAATTTTAGATTTTTTTTTTTTTTCTTTTTAAGGGTTTTCTGAATTTTTGCAAAAATTTTTCTGATTTTCTGAATTTTTCTGAAATTTTTATGATTTTTAATATTTTTTAATATTTTTTGAATTTTCCAAAATTAAACAAAACAGGCTTTCAAGATTTTTTTTAAAATTTTTTTGGCTTTTCTGAATTTAAAAAAAAACATTTATTAATGTTTTTGGAATTTTTAAATATTCGGATTTCTTTATTTTCGAAAAAATTCTTTGAAAAAAAAAATTTTCTGAATTAAAAAAATTTTTTTTTTTTTTTTTGGATTTTGGAATTTTTTAATATTTTAAAGATTTTTAATATTTTTATGAATTTCTGAATTTTTAGATTTTTTAAATTTTTAATTAATTAAAAAAAATGGTTCGGACAGGGTCGCGAGACCTGGCCCTGTTGACCCGGTTCACACCCCGTCGGCCCCGGTCTGATTAAAAAAGCAATTTTATCTTTTATCTTTTTTTTTTTACTTTTCTTATTTTTTAATTCTCCTTTTTTCATTTTTTTCTCCCATGCACCATCGTCAGCTTCCCGAACGTCCCTCAAATTTCTGGGTTTTTCCTGCGGTTTCTTCTTTTTCAATCCAAGCTAAAAAACAAAAACAAAAAATTCATTGTTGCCACCCCTCTAGCCATCGTCCGCCATTCATCGATCACTTACCCCTGGTCGGCCTCGGCCGCCGGCCATAACTTCGATGATCATGAATTCCTTTACCCGAACAAAGAAAAGACCTCCTCCCATGATAACTTCATGAAAATCACGCTAAAACAAAATGAATACACGCAGAAAACAAACATATAAATCAGAAGGATATAAGCTCAAACACGAACGGATCCTAAGTTAGGAAAAGGGACTTTTGTCAAACACGTAATATGCATGAGGGGAGTAAATATTAGCCCGTTCGAGACTTGGATTCGAACCGAATCTAGCATTCGTTAATCAACACGCACAATTACATAAAATCAACACGTAAATTGGACGGCCTTAAACTCCGGTCCGATGCACCCAACACAAAAAACATTCAGAAGCAGAGGAGACTTGCCTGGTCCGGACAGAGTGTTGTGCGTACGTCGACTATCGGGCTGGCCTCCTGCGACGGTGAGTCCCCTTTTCCTTCCTCGTATGCGCGAGCCAGCTCACTCGCTCTCTCCTCCCGCTCACTCTCTCGGTTTCCTTGCTCTCCGTTTTTTTTTTCTGCCTTCCCCTTCAAACCAGCAAAACCAGCCTTTGTTCTCAAGCCGAAACCCAGATCTCTTCCTTTTTTTTCTGCGTTTCTCTCCCGCTGCCTCTGTGTTTTTATCGTTGCCTTCAATTCTTCCGCTCGACCTTACCCAAAACCAGAAACAGCCTCCCCCTTCTGCCTTTCCTTTTCTTTTTTCGCTGGTTTTTCTTCTCGCTCGAGCTGCTCCCCCCAAAAACCAGAGAATCGCCTGTGTCCCCCTCCGTTCACCAATTCTCTCCTCACCTTCTGACCAGTTTCCGGTGACCCGGAAGTAGACGTCGACGACCTGGGTGGGATCGAACTTCGGCGACGAGGGCTCGGATTCGGTTTCCTGCAGAGAGAGGTTAGTAGGGCTTTTTTGAGGAGGCGGCGCTCCGTTGCTGGATGTGCGTGCGTGTGGCCGTTCACGTGTGTGGGGAAGAAGGAAAATAAGAGGGGCATGGGCTGGGCCGAAGATAAGAGAAAAATAGAGGAGAGATGGGCTGGAATGAAGAAGTTAAAAGAGTGGGCTGAGAAATTAAAAAGTTGGGCTAGGCTGACCGAAATTTTTTTTTTTCTAAATTTTCTTTTCTTTTCTATAAATTAATATGTATTTATAAGTGCAAAATAAATTGGCATTTAAAACAAAATAAACAAAAAATTCGGGTGTCAACACTGGTCAATCAACAATTCCATCACAGATAACATTCTGTGATTTAGTAACCGCTTGTCATGTTTTTGCAGTGAAAGTTGGTGTTGGAGGCTTCAGTATGGGTGCTACCACAACTTTTACTCAGCAACCTGTTTTGCTTTGGGTAAATACGCCAATGGAAGTCCATAGCCAATCAACTTAAGGGCAATTATCGATTTGAGCGATTGGCTTCTAGGCTCAAGGTAATCATTCACAGCTTTTAATATTTTCCACGTAAATGGTCAGTCCATAATCTTTTTCTCCATAAGTTTTGCTTAGACAAAAAAAAATGGTTTTCTCCACAGGAAAGGGTAGCTGATCCCTCATCAAAGTCTTGTTGACTGCTAATTTTGCTAAATGAATAGGCAATGGAGCTGAGTGTATTGAGATTGAAGAGGAAAAGCAGAGCAAAAAGGTATTCTTGTTCCCTCATTTCTAGTTTCTGCTATTTAATGCGATCATGGGTTTTCTTATTTTTTTATTCTCTTTTCTGATTAGCATAGTTAACTCTCTCAAGTAGTACTAATAGATCATGAGTTGTAATTAGGACCATGTAGTTCCGGATTATTAGTGTTCAGATAAATTGCTTTGTTTCCCGCTGATTTCATTCATTATTTGCACTTTCCATTTATGTATGAAAGCTAAAGTGTTTTCCATGATTTAGGCGAATCTTCCATATAGAAGGGAGTTGACAAATGTCTTCAATGAGTGAATTTAGTAGTACAAATAGAAGAAGGTTGGGATCTACTGCATGGGAACACTTTAAAAGGATAGAAAGCAGCCAAGATAAAGCTGAATGTATATACTGTGGTGCTATTATTGGTTGTTCTAGTGGTCAAGGAATGAGTGGAATGCATAATCATTTAGGTAGGTGTAAGAAGTATCCATATGCGAACATGGAGAAAAGGCAAAAAAGTGCCTCAAATGAACTTGTAGGGGTCGGAGTTCTATTTCAGCTAGTTTATGGAAATTTGATCAAGAGACTAGTCAAAAAGACCTGGCAGTGATGTTCATTATTCGTGAACTACCCTTTAAGTTTGTGGAACTTGAGGCATTTCGAAAATTTGTGTGTAGAATCCAGCCAAAGTTTTTAATCCCCTCAAGAAACACGGTAAGGGAGGGTTGTTATAAGTTATACTTGGAGGAAAGAAGCAAATTGAAAAAATAATTTTCTAATATTTCTCCAATGACACATGGCTTTCTTGTCAAAATTTAAATTACATGTGTTTCACTACTCACTTTGTAAATGCTGATTGGAAGTTGTAAAAGAAATTTTTGAATTTTTGTCAAATCCTAGGACATTCTGCTGAGATTTTAGGGAAATGGGTTGAGAAATGCTTAATTAGTTGGGGGGATTAAAAGCATTTTTTCTATCACTATTGACAATGCTAGCTCCAATGACTTGGGAGTTCAATATTTAAAGAAAAGACTTACTCTTGGAATGCTTTGTTATTATCAGGTGAGTTATTATATGTGAGATGTTGTGCTCATATTTTCAATTTGATTGTGAGAGAGGGTTTGAAAGATTTAGATGATTCCATCGTTGGAATATGCTCAACTGTGTGTTTTGTAATGTCTTCTCTCTCGAGGTTGCAAAGGTTTAAGGAGTCCATTAAGCTAGAAAATATTGAATCCAATAGTCTTGTATGTTTGGATGTGGAGACTTGTTGGAACTCAACATACCAGATGTTGGAAGCGGTCTTGAAGTTTCGAGAGGCTTTTAACTCAATTGATATTTAGGATAGAGATTTGCTGAAGAGCTTTCCAAGGTGAGAGGGTTGCCTACTAGTGATGATTGGGATTATACCTGCCGATTTCTTCCTTTCTTGAAGTTGTTCTATGTTACGACTTTAAAAGTATCGGGCTCTTCTTACGTCACTTGTAATGATATAGCAAAAGAAGTCCACGGGATTTATATAATAATTGATAAATATAGTAGAGATGAGGACAAGAGTTTGCAAGAAATAGCCAAGAGAATGAAGGTCAAGTTCAATAAATATTTTGGCAATGTAAACAACATAAATCTAACATGATTCATTGTATGTATACTTGACCTTCAACATAAGATGGAGTATGTGAAATGCATGATCAATCAAGTGTATGAAAGCAACCAAGCAAAAATTTTACAAGATAGAGTGACAAAATCTCTAACATTATTGTTCGAGCAATATCGCACCAGTACATGTCCCCATAGCAACTTGAGATTAAAGGGGACAAGGACAGCGAACATGTCAATCAATGTCTCCTGTGGTTGGTACAAACTATATGACTGCAATGTATCTTAGCCAAACAGGATAAGAATATGTGGAAGAAAAATCTGAATTAAATAAGTTTTTGGAAGAAAGATGTGAACAATATAGCTGCAACTTTGATATATTAAATTGGTGAAAAGTCAATTTTTCTAAATATCCTATCTTATCTTCCATTGCTCGAGCTTGTTTGAACTATAGCATCAGAGTTTGCATTCAGCACAGGAGGTCACGTATTTGATGTATTTTGTAGTTCCTTGACCCTAATTATGGTGAAGGCTCTTAACTCAAGATTGGCTATGATCCGCACCATTTTCACAGTCGATCAAGGAGAACTTAGAAGAACTTGAAAATTCCAAGTTAGGTGAGAAAAAAAAAATCATGGAATATCTATGTCTTTCAATATTACAATTGATACTTCAATTTTCATTTTAATTGTGAATTTAATGCAAAGTTGTCAACTACAACCACGGAGCTGAGCTCAATAGCGATTTCTCTTGATGATTGACAAAAAAAGAACGAAACTGGTCGTAATTTTATTTTCCTTCCTCTTTGTGGCCAGTGATTGATTAGTGAAGTGGTGTGTCTCAAAACTCGCTCTGTTTTGTGTCTTTTTCTATGCGTTCTTCTAATCTCCTTTTTAATGTTGTGCTTAGGATTTCCAAGGCACTTTGATCAATTGGCAATCCTGGACTCATTTGCTGAGAGCAAAACCATTTTCTGAACAACTTTGTGCTTGTACTTGGCATTTACGTTGGACTTGGATTTATATGGATGTGAATGTTTAGTTATTCAATTGAAAATTTCTGGACAAGTTCATTTAGGTGGAGTCAATCTTGATTAATTCCTTTGTTCTCCCAATAAAATTTGCTTGTGAGAATTGTGAAACGATTTCAATTTTCCTCTCCTTTTGCTAGTAACTCTTCAGTTTATACTGTTGATGTAGCTCTGTGATTCTTGACAAAGAAGATCGGGAAAAGGGAAGTAGAAATTTTTGAACTTGTTAGGCTCAATTTTGTTTGTACTAATCATTTTGTTGGAATTTTGAGGTTAATGAGAATTTGTGTGTCTAAGTTTATGCTCGCGACATGGCTGAATGTCCATCTAAAAGATTTGTTGCAAATGGAACCAAATTGAGTTCCATGTCTTCTACACTTGCCATACAGACAAAGGCATAATTGTATTTTCTTTGAGCTTAATATTGGCTAGAATATGTGTAGGCCTGTCTCATGATTCCATGGTGTTGAAAATTTACTTTTTCCTGCTTTAGTTTCTTAGGAAGTGTCTTGAAAATAAGCTGGACATAAGTTGTGTAAGCCATTCAGCCAAGTGAATTGTTAGAATGATAATTGCTTACCTTGCCTGGCATCTTCTTTGGAGAACTTGATGTCTAAAATCATGATTAATGACTAGTCCTACGGTTAGGCTTCTATTTACTAGTCTGGCCATCAATGAGACACGCCCATTATAAATGGAAACAATTGTCTGCTTTTGGGAAATATCATGTTCTAAAGAATGTGGAGTTGCAAGGCTGCCATTTTTTTCCATGTTGGGATTCTGAGAGTAGTGGAAGTTGGATAAGTATGATAATCAAGAAGAACTCAGAGGAGCTTTGTCTATTTTCTTTCTGTGATTGTTGTATCCTCATTCCTTTCTCGAGAATTTAAAGCTAGTTTGATGAAAGTTGGAGGAGATAAGAGGGCTCTCAAGACTCTAAAACCTTTTTGTTGATAGTTGGAGTAGTCAAGACTAGGGAGAGTTCTCCAACTTTTAATATTCTTATTGTCATGTCCTCTCTAAAGTGTTTGTACCTTGTTAGATGACCTTTGCAAACTCTGTAGGTAGGTAATATATAGTGGATATGAAAAATCTTTTTAAAGACGCCACATCAAAGTCATTATATAGAAAGTTTGGCACGATAACAACTCGTATTGTCACGCCCCAACTCTTGACCACATGACAACCCTTATTTTTTTTGCAGTCATTTAGATGCAACGTCCTAGGACGCATCACCGACTATCATTTTTATTTTTTAATTAAATGCATACGGAAATAAATCACAACCACCCAATCAATTACAAAAGTAGGGATAGCAGGAAAACACAACCAGAAACACATTCAAAAGTGTCGTTTTATTTACTAACTGATTAACCCTAAGAAGTTCACAAGTACAAACTCTCATAACGGTATTTTCTTATCGAGTCAACGAAACCAATAGAGCCAATGTTAATCTATTCCTTTCCAATACAGTCACGAGCCGTAATACGTGTCGGTTCTCCATCCTACGGACTTGAAAATTATTATGCAATAACTAGTGAGATAAAATCCCAATAAGTTATAATCCTAAACTTCAGTTAGGAAACTCGCTCACTTCAGGTGTAGCCTAACCATGCAACCTATTATCGATGGCAGATCAATTGCAAAGTGACTATCACTTTGCCCTATCTATAACATGTAAAGAAACCTCAATCACAACATGAATCATTAGCCATCATATGCAATTATAGGCAATCTCACATTGCCTTGGCACATGAACCCTACAAAAACAATACAATTCAAGCCATAGCAATTTCAATAAGCATTTACATAATCAAAACACTCATAGAACTTTTTCATGCCTTGGTACCAACACGTGTTCCGATTATTACGATCCCCTAGGCCATGACACAATCTTATGGTTGGTAGTCTACTGTTCTAAAACCAGGCATCGTCCCCTCTGTGGGCATGGCTACGTCATGGGCCTTCCCCCAAACGGCATTCCCGAAAGAGCATAGGTTTGGCCTCTATCACAACTCCGCAACTGACCACTATTAGGTAACCAAACAGCCACAGCACAACCTTAGGGGATTGGTGGTCTTCCAATAGTGCTGGGCTGTCCTCTACTAGTTAAACTCAAGAGCCACTAGAAGGCAACATGGAGGGCCAACTAAAGAGTCACTATAATAACTAGCTAAATGTATCGTTGAACCTAAAGGATCCACTAGAAGAATGCCTATTACAAGAAGGCCAGCCCAAGCCTTTACTGTAATTGAAGTTGAATGACCAACTAAAAGAAAGCAATCTAGAAGAAGGCCAGCTGAAGGATTAACTAAAACTCCTGTTGGAGTTGGGGCTCAAGGGCTAGGTAGAAGAAGCCAACTGAAGAATTGGCCGAAGAGCCTACTGGCGAGCAAAATGTAGTCAAAGCTAAACGGCCAATAGAATTGTAACATTAAGGGTCAATTGAAGAGCCTAGGAAATCACAGGCAATCAGAAGGCCGAGAAATGATATGTTACTCAAATAAAAACAACAGGAGCTATTGGGAAGAGACTAAGGCAATATGGTTATGGCTAGATGAACGAACAGGAACAATAATTTTGAATGTAAGTTTTATTGGCTGCATTTAATTGATAGTACAAAGTTTTGCTTAGAATTTCACAATATATTTGTTTTTGCAGCTTGGAAGAAGTTTCGAAGTTCTTATTTCTTAAGGCCCAACTCAAGATTCAACGGTTGTGTCAAAAAAGAAAAACACAATGGGTGCAGATCCAAAGTTATAGCCAGCAAAAAGAACTCAACACCAACACCTTATAGATTAGTGCGTTAGAATTCAGTTGAAGAAGAAATTATACGTCTAGTTAGGAAGAGTGCACGGATTATGAATTAAGTAAAACCATCACAATGAGCACTGGTCAAGAAGTTGTGCATATTGATTGATGGGATGAGATGTGATGAGGGTTTGTGTTGCTATTTTTGTTAGTTTAATGATTTTATACTGACAAGAAGACTAGCAGGAAGAACATAACTTCCTATGGATGATATTTTTATTTTAGCTTATTATTTAGTTTGTGAGACTTAATTTCAATGTTAATGGAACGATATTTGTTTAGTTAATATTTTTTGTTATGTTTGTACTTGATGCTTATGTTGGCAACTGTTGGTGTCTAATGATTGTTGGTAGTTGGTGGTCGTAGTGGCTAATGCAGGTTTTGGTGGTAGACGCTGGTGTATGTTTGAGTTTTAGTGGTGGTGCTAGTGTGTATGTAGGTTATGATAATGGTTGGTGCAAGTTATGGGGTGTTGACTAATGTGTGTGCAGGTTCCACGGGTGGTGGCTAGTTGTCGTAATCGTTAGTGTAGGTTTTGGTGATAGCGACTAGTGTATGTGCAGGTTCTAGTGATAGTGATGACGGTTGGTATGCATGTAAGTTTTAGTAGCAACTGTTGCAGGTTTTAATGGTGGTGGCTAGTACGTGGCTAATGTAGATTTTGGTGTTAGAGGCTGGTGTATGTCTAAGTTTTAGTGGTGGTGGCTAGTGTGTATGCAAGTTATGATGGTGGCTGGTACAAGTTATGAGGTGTTGGCTAATGTGTGTGCAGGTTCCACGGGTGGTGGCTAGTTGTCGTAATCGTTGGTGTAGGTTTTAGTGGTAGCGACTGGTGTATGTGCAGGTTCTGGTAATAGTGATGGCGATTGGTATGCATGTAAATTCTGGTAGTGATTGGTATAGGTTTTAGTGGTGGTGGCTAGTACGTGTGCAAATTTTGGTTGTGGTGATGGCTGGTGATCGTGGTGGCTAATATAGATTCTGGTGGTGGCAACTGATATATGTGCAAGTTCTGGTGATGATGGTTGGTGTGTGTGCAAGTTCTGGTGGTGGTGGTTGGTGGTCATGGTGGTTGGTATGGGTTTTGATGATGGCGACTTGTGATCATGGTGTCTTACTAGTTGTCATGGTAGTGGCTTCTAGTGCCTAGTGGTAGTAGTGGTAATTGGTGGTAATGCAGGTTTTGGTATACAAGTATGCATCACCAGCATTTTACAGCAGCACACCACCACCACAGCCATGGTTGATTGTTGGTGCAGGTTCTAGTAAATGTGTGCATTGTACACATCTTACACCAAGTATTGCTGGTGCAAGCACTAATACCTTGCATTGGCACACTACAACCATAGTCATGGCTAGTAACTGATGATTGGTGGTGACTAGTAGTGGTGTCTGGTGGTAGTTAATACTCGTTTTGGCTAGTGGTTTGATGGCTAGTGATGATTGGTGGTCGTAGTGGTTAGTGCAATTTAGGTGATCATTTTCTAGAAAACTTGATACTTAAGTGCTCATATTTTAGAAAATCACGGACGACACTTAAGTGATCACTTTTAATAATAACTTAACACTCAAGTAATCATTTTTTCATCACGACTAGCACTTAAGTGATAATTAAGTATAACTTATAACACTCAAATAATCATTTGTGTTTGTCCTATGTAAATGCTGGTCTACAGCAAATTAGAGAAGTAACTCATTTAATTCAATGTTTGCTAGTTTACATTCAGTATAAACAAATAAGACATCATAACACATTGACCAAATACACATCCTTACTAGTTTATATTTAACAACATAAAAAACATAGGACAAGTATCATCTTTTTCACTTATTCCATTTCTTGACCTCTCTAAAAGTATAAGAAGTAAGCCACAATACATATAACAGTACAAACAAGAATAAAACTACAACTATCTTCTAGACAACACAGACACAAATAAAGTTGCCTACATTTGACCCAAAAATATTACGTTTGTTCACTCATTTTTAATGGCAGCCGAAGAAAATTCTTATCATCTTTAAGTACTTTACATTTCATTATGTAATAGACTAGACAACAAAACAACACTATAATAAACGCTTGATAACACTTTCATTCAATTTTCATCATTGAAACTTCATTCCTCAAGTGGTTGGCCAAAGATGCTTGTATTGAGTCAACATTGTCCAAGTCGTCCATGAACGTAGATGGAGGTTGATGTTATCTATTAAGTAGGTCCAATATCACATTTGTAGCTTGATAAGAGAACTTTGCATCGACCCATTTAAAGTATTTGCACTTTGACCCTTCTCTATATATGTTACATCCATAAAATCTTCTTCCAGAATTCATTTGAGTTTATGATGTTCTTCTTGGACTCGATAACCCACAATAACAAAAACGCTTGCCATCTCTTTCACTTTGATGAGAGGAATTTGAGCCATTGATGAAAGTCCTATTCTCCATTTTCAATATTCAGTGATGTTATTAGGGGCAAATCAAAATCAGGGTTCGCCCTTAGGGTTTGGGCGCTTCAATGGGGATTTTCGCTTGTTTAGGATTTTAGGTTTGGGGCAATTGAGAAGATGATGGCATTTTTGGCCAATTTAGGACTTTTAGTTTAGGTAACAATAGAAACAACGTCATTTTGGGGAGGTTGAGCTGACTTAGCTCTCCGGCGAGCAACGTAGGCATTTTTTATTATTAAAAAATTGATACATGGGATTTCCAGGACTGGTTGCCGTAGTTGGTATTGAAATGTCTCACTTTTCTAAAAAAGTGGTACTTAATTATATCATTTGAAAGTTTTGGCACCAAAGTGTCTGCTTGTGCCAAACTTTGACACTTTAACCGTACTTTAGCTTATCAAAAAGCAAGAAACGATGAAGGAAATAAATAAGTTTTGCAGTCAACTCTTTTTTAACCCCTTCACTTCTTTGATACTAATGTTATTTACCTCCATGCAGAATATTAACGAAGGAGGTCTAAAATAGTAGGCATGTCAACAAGAAGTTTAAAATGATAAATTGGTGCTCTCAGGAAATAAGAAAAAATGTGCAGGCCTTCATAAAGCACTCCTCATTTCTACCCTCTTGCAATTTTCAGCAATAGACACCTCCCATTTGTATGTCCATTTTTTTTCCTTTTGACAATTCATCAATCTCTTCTTTTGATTCGATGACCCAAGTGCATAGTGTATGAACTGTACTCAAATAGAAAAATCAAGTTCAACAAGGAAACTAGGTCATAATTAACAACAAAAAATAGGAAAAACAAATGAGCATATATAAGTCTAGAATAGCTAACATTAGGCCAACATCTACAGCATCATCCAATAGAGAACATTTAGTCACATTTGACACATCCACAAGTAGTATTTCATAATCCCTTGTCCAAAAGTCACTTACACTAACATATCCGACAAGATGAACTCTCCTTCTTCCAACAGCTGCTGATAAGTCGGATTCAGATACCTGACCTAGCTGGGAATGGATTTTGATCTTTTGGTTGCAGCTTTTTTTGGTTTGATTGTGGCTTTCAGCACTTGGCTGTGGCCTTGACTTTTGCTCAAGCAAGTGTTTTCTTTCATGAACAACTAAGGCTTATCCTAAAGATGCTTTAATTTGAAAAAACTCAAACTCTAAAGACAAGGATATTTGACTTTTTGTGAACCATCTTAAACCTTTTAGTATATCAAAAATTTTTATAGGACCCATAATTATAAGTAGAAAAGAAGATGGTAGAGACTCTAGAGCTTCTGGGCTTCTGGCTTTAAGCAAAGATTGACAACCTAACTAACACCACCTTCAAAAAGATCCTATTCTCTCTCCCCGAAGCAAATTATTTTGTGAACCAGCGGAACTTCTATAAGCTAATCATATATAAATTCCCTTATATGATATTGTAAAATAAAACCGTTATACTATAAATGCTGAATGGTTCAAATTATTTTCACTAATCTTTTCCTCTCCTTCTCAAGAAACATTTGGGAAAGTTTGCCCAAGCTGGTTACATAAGAAGTACAAGAAAGTCCACACCAGGCCATGGGTTCCTCGAGTCTAATCATTAAAATTCTTTGAAAAGCTAAATCAGTAGGCTCTAAAGAAAAACTATATGTGGGGGATCCATTAAAATTGGGTTCTCGAGTCTAATCATTTAATGGTGCTGTGGTAAGTGACATAATTTAAGGGGGCTCCCAGAAATAGTCTACTAAGAAACATAGCCATGTTCACGTGGAAGCAATTATTTATGAAAACAATGCAAACTAGATATCCTTGCTAGCAAGGGAGAAGAATTACAGAAAATTTCAAGAGAGTTAAAAGATCACTTTAGCAACTCAATTGACAATCCACTTTAAACAGCTTGCCCCACATATCTGTTCTGTTATGTTGTTCATACAAGGAAAAAACTCCAGGTTAATGCATTGTTGTCTTCACAAACCATTAATGTACTCATAAAATTAATCTGGCATCTTGTCTCTCCTTCAGGAAATCCAAGAATTCATTATTAAAGCAAGCAGATCACATATGAATTCTACAGAGATGCTTTTAAGCGTGTGTCTAAACATATGCGTATCTAAAACGCATTTACTTGAGGAAAACATACTGACAGGGGCTATAGTTTATTATTGCATTTATTTGAGTTTAGACTGATATAGACTAATGCTATATTTTTTGAAAGAAAAGAAAAAATTAGCTAGCATTAGTCAGACCATCTAAAGCATATAGGTACTTGGAAGAGGAAACACATTGAGAGGGGTATATATACATAACCAAGTTGGCTTTGCAAACCCTTGTACAAGATAAAATGTCAACCAGGAATACCCCAATTACAACAAATTGAATTATAAGAAGTAATAGCAAGTCTAGTCTTCTTATCCCTACATAGTCTGTATCTTACATCACTTTTAGTTGCATGCAAGACCTGAATTGGAGAAATGTTATGCAAACTATGAATTCTCTGATTCCTGGCCCAAAGACAGGGTTCCAAGATTGCTCTTTGATATTGGTATCCTGTTATTTATATGAGCGTTGACAGGTATTATATTTTAGAACATCCTCTATTTGAATATATATATATATATAACTAAAGGAACAGGTAGCCCAAACTGCAACCTCCACTTTTCAAAGACTCTTCTCTTCCCCCTCTTCCCACCAAACCACAACTTCAGTCAATTATGTGCGTGTAGCAGCCCACGACATAGTAGAAGCTTAAATTCAACAAATAGCTAGCTCAAATTCAATACATGAAATTACACCTGTGTTTCTAGAAAAAAGTTGAGAAAGATGATCTTCATGCAGATAAAGCAACAAGTATTGATCCCCAGTTTCGAGAAATTGAGAAGTCACTGTGACAAGTCTCAATCATATTTGGGGAGACAAAAGCTCCTATAACATGACTTATATAAAGTAATGCTCACTAATGAAACTGTACAATGTACATGCATGTTACCACCATTTTTGCAGAAAAGAATCAATATGGGGCCAAGGGGTGCCTTCCTCGTACAAGTACCTCGAAATTCATGTGACCACATAAGTTTCAATATAAGAAATAACCAAATAAAGATAATCTGATATTGAATGGAGATTTTTTTTTCAACAAACCTCACACAGCCGGATGCCTTAATAGCAGAATTAGAATGGACATCTAATTCATGCTCTTGCTCAGACTCAGATGTCCCTCGATCATTCTCCATTTCAGCATCTTCACCCTCCTCTCCAACACCAACTACACCAACCTTTTCTATTGTACTTTCCTTGGCATCACTCTTAGGGGACTCGTCATCTTATCTTGCAAGCCAAGCATGAGATACAAGTTAAAAGAGAAGACATTTCACAAGTCATGTTGGTAAATAAAAACTCCAGCAGACATTACATCTACGATACCATTATGCGACAGCTCAATATCCACAAAAATGTGATTTCTTTTATGGTTGCTGCAAGTGCGAACTTATGTGAGGACACTAGGGCCAATTACGTGCTGCTATTTCTACCTTTCAAATTTGAATATTTCAACTGTTTTTGGGGCTTTCAAATACTATGCTGCTAAAGCATAAAAAATATTGTGCTGATATCAAAGCCATAAGATCTCTAAATTCCTGGTCAAGAGTCAAGAACTGTTGACAGGGTTTAGCACTCTTAAAGAGTCCACACTTTAAATTTTAAAATGGCCAAGTAAAATATCTATATGCAAGAAAAATCAAAACCAGGAACTTAGATACAAGTTCCATTTCTTTATGTTATTTTAAGATATGGAATTTAAACTTATGAAACTCTCAGAAATAAGCGCAATATCAAATTTTAAGCTTTCCCTTCTTTCAGAATCAGCCTGGCCAGATCCACAGAATCAGAATTATCATACTCAATTTTTTCAGTGTCACTTTTGCCTTCTTTCTCTCAGATCACAGGAAAAGATTCCAGCACCAAAAACTCTATTAGTATCCAAGAATGACAACTAGAATAGGAACATAAATAAAATGCTATAAATCAACCAAAAGTACACTTTTATGAAAGATTGTGAACTTTTAGGTTGTAGAAAAGTGTGAAATACATTCTGCTTTGAGAGTAATGTGTTACCTAGGGTCAAAACTCAAAAAAGAAAAGAAAAGCAAACAACATTTCCCACCATATTTTCTTGTTTGGAGACCTATTTAATAAACACTCTTTCTTTGAAGTCATTTCAAAAGTGACCTTCTATACACTTTGGGTGCGAATGATAACATTTCTGTTCCAGAAATAATTTCTTGAACAGAAATAAATTTTTCTATTTCCATTTATGGATGAGTTTCTAAGCCAAAAAACACGTTTGATAACGACAAAAAATTTCTACTCTTGAAATAGAAATTCGTTTGATAATCAAAAAAATGTTACTTTTCTAAGTGGCGGCGATAATGGGAGGAGCGGCGACCGGCGGCCGGCGGCGGAGGGCGGTGGATGGCGGACAGCGACCGGCGATTGGCGGCTACTCGCCGGTCGCCGGCCGCCGATTGCCGCCGCCTCTGGTCGCCGCCGGCCGCCGTCCTTATCGCCGTTTTCCACCGCCGGTTGCAGGTTGCCGGCGACCGGCTACAGCGCGGCCGGCGGTGGGTGGAGGGTGGTGGTTGTGGTGGCGAGCGGCGGACGAAAAAAAATATCTTCGAGTGAGAAATAAAAAAGAGAGAAACAATTTCTGATTTCTGTTCTAGAAATAGAAAAGTAAAAAAATTTTGTTTCTGATTTCTGTTTCAAACCTATTTCTGGAATAGAAATTTGTTCCAGAAATATAAATGAAATTTTTTTTACCAAACGGATTTCTATTCCAGAAACAGAAACAAAATAGTTACCATGCGCAGCCTTTTTGGCTATTCTATACTTTTCACCTGAAAGACAAGCTGAAGTGCAATAAATCTCTAATGGAACTTATTTCACATTGCACGAGTGGCGGCAACATTAATCCACTAAAAGCCACAGATAAGGATATAATCACCCATGTGCAACATGAAACTATGACTAGCAACTTCGCCTGATTCCCTCAGCAAAAATGTAGTTAGGACATCTATCTTGCAATTGACTTCCACCTGGGGTAAGAAGGAGGAAGGGAGAATAGTACCATTACCTTCTTCTAAAGCATCAGAGAAATATTTGTTGCTAGGCCCCAGAGTCACTAACAAATTGTTGTAGGCTGAAGGCTCTTTATAAAATGCTTTGTCATGATGATCCATGTTACTGAGTTCTGCAACAAGTGATAGCGGTATAAAATTCTATTAAGGTACATTAATCAAATCACTTACAACCATTTAACTTGAACTTGAATGCAGGTCAACTTAATGATCCTCAAGGATGCTGTTCCTCAATCTCAAGTCAATCAGATAGAATCATCAAGTAAGAGATATCATAATAAATGTAATTTCTACAACTAAAATCTCATGTGAAGCGGGATAATATCTACTAAGACTTTGAGATGACAAAGAGTAGTGCCAAATCCAAACAAGTCCTTGAAATTACTTGATAAAGAATGTTAGAGAAGAAAAGAACAGTAGTCAGCTGAAAAAATTATAGCACGTTATAGGATTAATAGTTTGATAATTAACACTTCCAAAGATGTTTATCCATCCATATTTAAAGCCACAATGACATGCCTGCAGGATCGGGAGCTATCCTTTGTGAAATGTGTTCTTCAACTTCATGCTTCTTTCTCACAATCCCACCATCTTCAGATATCTCAGGGGGTCTTGGGTTTCTTAAATCCAGATTTACAGTACAGAGTAAACAACAATTCGCTTCAGCTTCACTGCAAAGAACTTGACAATCAAAATATAAAAGGAAAACTAAGACATGTGAATAAAGCAAAAGAGAGAGTGATTAAAGTTGTGAGGCCAAATTTAGACATAAGGGAGAGCCGAAGGAAGAATAATGTCATGCAAACAGACTAATTGCAATCTATAACTTATCAAGAATACTCTCTTGGATAATCTGTTGTAGGCAATCAACTTTTCTTGAATATCAATTCTAACCAACTATAGGGCAAAGCATGTTAAGCATAAAAACAAGAAATATCCAGAGAAATGTACCATGCTTCTGACGATTTTCCTCGCCCATATGGATAAGAAAGATGCCTCCAATCACTGACAGATGCATAAAGAGTTTCTGTTGAATTTTACCAACAGTGAACTACTTTTCAAGAAAACAACACATTGGTAATAAATTAAAATTCCCCATACCAACGACAGCATGAAAGACGGAAAATTTGAAGTAACAAATATGTGGGAAACTATTGTTGAATCCCAACCCTTTAGGGTGGACAGGCTAGCATCAACTTACGCCAAAAAAAATATCATGAACTTCCCATAGTATGAAGTGAATTAAAAATCATAACACCCTCGTCCGAAATGGGCTTGGTTTTCAGTAGGGTGGTTTCATTCCTTGTTTAAAGAAAACAAATCTTTTCATCCATTTGGCAACCATTAAAATTAGGCAGATGGAGCAGAATTTGCTGTTAAAGTCTTAAGTCATTTTACATCCTTGTGCTCTACCTTATTCATCCATCGTGATTAGCGTTGCCATAAATCCCGTCATTAGGTTCCAGTTGTTCCTAGGAAAAGCTTTGTGAAAACAATGTCTTCTTAATAGTCGCAACTACTAGTTTTTTCTTTTTTCTTTATGGTTGAACCACTACTAGTTATTTAGTCATTGCAATCTATTAACATGAATTATATAATCTTAGGAGTTCCTCGGTACATTTTTTAGTGCTGTAGCCAAGACACTATACAAGCATTGAACTTGTCCTTTCCGGTAAGAGTAGTATCCTAAGCAGCACCTTCACTTTCTAAGCTAGAAGCACATAATAAATGTCTAACAGCAATGCACAAATGCTGGAAAAACCATGATAGAATTTTTCCAAGCACAAAGTCCACCTCTTTCACAAACCTATGCACTCGCCCACTAAATCAACAAAATGCAGAGGCAGCTTGGGAGTGAGACCACTATATACCTCAGTAATGCTAAGTAACAACCATGCAACAGTCTCCTAAAAAAAATGGGCATAAGTATCCTAGGAGTGCCAAAACTTGGCACCGAGGGACACTTACATACCAAAAGTTACAAATGGATACACTTAAGTGGCATTTTTCAAAATAAATGGATCACTTTAGTGTCAAGTCGTCGGAACTCTACCGGAAATTCTACGTGGCAATTTTTTATTAATTTTTTTGCATACGTGGCTCGCTAGAAACTGAATCGACGAGAAATTGGCGCAACGTTGATTTTAAAAATTATTAATTAAATAATATTAAATAATTAAAGAATATTATTATAAAATTGATTAATTTTTTTTTTTTTAAAAAGGGAAGGGAGAACCGGTGAGGGCTGTGTAGCCCTCGTCGTCGCCACCCCACCATCGCCGAGAAGGGTCAGCGACGGTGGGCTAGGGTCGGCGGGGTTGCGGGGCCCGGCTAGTGGCCGGCGACCCCGGTGGGCCCGGCTAGTGGCCGGGGCGAGGGTCGCGACCGGGGGCGAGGGTCGCGACCCTCCCCTAGATCCGGCGGGCCTCGGTGACCCCGGTCGACCCTCGCCCACCGTCGCCGACCCTTCCCGGCGATGGTGGGGCGGCAACAGCAGCGGCGGCGAAGGTTGCACAGCCCTCTCTCGGTTCCCCCTTCCCCTTTTTTTTTTTTTTTTTTTTAAATCGATTTTAAAATTTTTGTTAATCCGATGTGGCAATTTTTTTTATTAAAATTGCCACGTCTATTTTTTATTTTGAAAAATATGCTCCGTCAGCAAATAAACTCGTCGGAAAATGGACACGTGGCAGTTTGGCTCGAATTTTTCGCCGTTAGCACTTAATTGATCCTTTTTGGTCCGATTTTGGCACTTAAGTATACCCTTTGTAACTTTTGACACTTAAGTGTCCCTCGGTGCCAAGTTTTGGCATTCCCGGGGTACTTATGCCAAAAAAAAATGTATAGCCAAGAAAATTCAGATTCCCAACAAAAACCCTTGCACATTAGAGAAATAATAACCACAGCTTGACCAATTAATCTAATAAGCTTCGGCTTTTCTGCTAAATTACTTTATATTTGTAAGCCTTTTACTATTAAAGTTCATTAGTGAATCTATTTCATTACTGGTTAGATAATCCATCTATTCATTTTTAAAATTTGTAATTACGGCTAGAGATTAATTACCCTGATTGGATATGCACAATCTCTCTAGGGCGTGCTTGAATACATAGAATGATTTAATTATTAGCAATTATGTTTTTAATACATAATTCAAAGTCATTAAATGTTGATGCGAAATTTCATTGTAAATATTTTTAAAATCTCTTAATGAGAAAATCATTAATTACTTCAACTTCCAAATAAGCTTCTCATGGTTTTAATTGTTTTGGACAAGGTTTCCTAAAGTTCTCCAGAGTAGCTCCATCTTGTCTTCGTGGGAAAGAAATCATCGAAATCCGAATTCAATTTGACTAAAAGGTTACCAACATAAATGCACAAGGAATTCAATGATTTCATGCTTTTTGTGCAGGTTCCTCCGGTCTTCTCAAAATTAACTCTGATTGTGAATCTCTCTCGTAGAATTAGATATAATTCCATGTACATACGACACTAATTATACGGTTGGATATTGTTCTATATCTACATACATGGAAGGCACGTCAATACCTGGCGTACCCCCTCGTTGTCTTTTTGCCATATTAGGAGGGCAATCAATTTTGGGCTTATCGAAGGAGCCAATAATAATTGCCTTGCAACAATTATTTTTGAAAACAATCGGCCAATAATAGGAATTATATTGACAATTGCGAACCTATTCATTTGTGCTTCTCTGACCACTAGAATAGCCACATTAAGTCCATGGCACAAGTATAACGCACCAAGAAGTATGTTTGAAATCTATTGATGGATTGGCTATATATAGGAAGCAACTTGCTCATCCCATATATATCATGAGAAAATTATACATATAATAATTGCTTTGAAAGAAATTAATTACTGAAAAACGTTCTGGAAATTTCGATATTTAAAAGGAAAAAAATCAATAGAATATTGACTCCATTGGTCAATTATTCAAACCATAAAATATGTTTATCAATTTAACTAATCTTTAACAACTTCTATTTGAAAAAAAAAAATGCACAAGAAAAGAGAATAAAAAAACCATGTTGACCCGCCATATCATAGTGTCTGTTTTATAGGATGCTAAGTGTCATTGATCCAATTGTTCATCACCTGTGTTGTGAAAACTATATGTGAAATTCATAATGATAATTTATTTTTTAATTTACTCTACAAATAATTCGATAAAACCGTCTCAACATATTGCGATGCACACCTCACATAATGCACATTTGGTATGTAATATGGTTACCTGACTGGGGAGGGTGGGCTCCCATAATTAGCCGCGCATTACCAAGCTAAAAACGTCGTAAATGGAAATGGCATAAATGGTAAGGGAATAACTCTTAGACTCAGGCTACTATAAATTTAAGAGTCCCAAAAGCCAAATTTTTAACCTTTCTTTCACATACATTTTTCTCATCCAAGAGTAATACAATCATCCAAATCTCTCTGACAAGGAGCAAAAGTGCTGCCGGCGACAACTCTGGTCAATTTCCGACCAAGGTACTTGTTCTCACTTTAGACTATATCACTTTTCCTGCAGTTATCTTTCTTTTTTTTTTCCATTGTCTTTTGAACAAGTGTGGAATAGTTGAAGTATGGCTCAAATGTGCATGACCGGATCTCTAAAACCTTCGAAATTCATCACGATCGTCTTAAGGTTGGTCTTTTTATGTCACTATAATTTGTCTCTCTATAGATCACTCATTGCACGTTCATTTGATCGGAGGTTTTAACCTGTGTACATGGGTATGTGGTTTTTTGTGTGGTAGGCTAGCTGTTATACTTTTTCAAGTAGTAAACCTGTGAGTTCTGTTTGAAATTCCACATATAAGAATAAAATTTTGATCTTTTGGTGGTTGATGCAGTGTAATTCGAGCTCGAGGCGATAAAACGGTGTCGTCGCTTTTGCTTACAAATCTTCCGGGTAAGAAAAATGTTAGTGGTCTTTGAACTCCCAGTGAAGCTTTTCTCTTCAGAATTTACTGTCAAATTATGTTATTTTGCTCATGTGAATTTTTGGCGCTAATAATTTTCCTTGTGGATCAAGGTTTCATTCTTTTGATCTACTTTTTTGCTTTCAGGTCAACTATTTTATCGATAATGTTTACTTAATCAAGATTTTCAAGTACCTGAATGATATGTGATTAGTCAAATTATGTGATTTATATATACTGAGTTGAAACGTTTCAATTGTCTCATAACACTTAGGCAAACCATGACATCCTTTCTTTGCGTGATACATACACATTGTCTCTGAGTAATTCTATTCATAGATTGTAATTAATGCCGTAGATTTATTGCAAATTTACTAGAAGTTTAACTTGCTGGCATTATCTCATCAATTGACTAGAGGGGTGGAAATGACATTTTGTAACAACTTAAATGTGAAAAGAAGATCATCAACGATTCTGGACAATCACCTTTCTTGGATAGAAGAGATGCCTACAACGTTTTCCGTTACGAAACTGAATTTTAGATTCCTCTTGAAGACTTATGAGACTTTCTTCAACTTCTTTACCTTTAGTTATATGTCCAAGAAGATAAGATAATGGCTTGAACATATTAATAAACAAGCACATACATATCTCTCTGGCTTATTTTCATATTCTAAAGTACGAAAAATGCCAGTTTTCAAGGCAGCATGTCAAGGTGATGCCTCAGCAAATTCTCACAATCTTGGCGAAATCCTACGGATGAAAGTCAATCACGTTCTTGATTTAGAAAATGTTGTGTCTAGAGGAGACAAGGTCACTTCCAATGGTGGGGCAGAAATGGACGTTCAGAACACTGCTCAATCTTCCAAGGTCACCTCCAATGGTGAGCCTACCGCTAAAATATACCCCTTCTCCAACCAGATTCTATTATCGATTGTAGTCTTTGATGGGGCTCCTGTGAAGTACACTTTGAGAAGGCGTGATGTAAGTTCTTCCTTATATTTTCACTTGCCTGTTCTTTTTAATGCTTTGCTCTTCCTAATTTTTCTAATTTTTTATTCAACACTTGAAGTATGGAGTTCCACAGATAATTCTTCATCGCATTATAAAATGGTCAAAGATTCTTTACAGTTGCAACAAATGCAACAACTCTAAAGTAAGCAACCGATTGTTCTTCAATTTATTTCTCTTTTTGTTCACTCCTAGCATTCGAGAGGATGCTAAGAGTTGGGAACTTGTATGATAACTTGTCTTCCATGTTGAACTGTGTAGTCAATTAGTCCCTACAAATTTGAGCGCCATGCTGGTGGGAAGACCAAGAAGCCCTATTCTTTCATTTACTTCGAGAATGGAAATGCCATTGACCAAGTTTGTCAAGAGTTGAAGGCCATTCCTGGAGATATGCTTCTTGATCAACTTCCGAAAATTGTAGGTTTCGCTTTTGGTTGGCTAAGCTTTAACAATTGGAAATGCCATTCTAATGCGACTCTGCTCCGGCAGCACCTCCCCCAATTAAGATGTTGCACTTTTAAGTCTTTGTAGTAAGTTACATATCATTGCAAGATAGATCGCATTGCATGCATTTAGCAAGTCTTTTTTTTTTAACTATCCAAACTAGTGGTCAACTTTTTTTTTTAACTATCCAAACTAGTGGTCAACTTTACTTCACTTTGATGAAATAAAATTTGCTGGTCCAAACTTTACTCTCCTCCCCCTATTCAGTTTGCAGGTCAATCATGAGTGTAGAAAAGCAAAAGAATTTTTATTTTGATAAAATACCTCATCAATGTGAAAGTTTTGTTTCCTCATAATGTTATATTAATGTATGTAAATGTTTGTATTGAATGTGTTAGATTCAATTTGATGTCCAAAACAAAATAGAGATTTACATCGCTTAAGTGGCAGCAAAATTAATCCCCAACGGGCCGCAGATGAGGATATCTCACCTAGACATGCACACTGTGATATGAAAGTGCAACTGGTGACTTCATATGATGCCCTTAGCAAAAATGTAGCTAGTACATCTAGCTTGCATTAGGCTTCCATTGAGGGCAGGCTAGGAGGAAGGGAGAATAGTACCATTACCTTCTTCTATAAGCATAAGAGTCTCTCATGGATCGTCATAGGCAAAATGATCTTTGTGAATTGCTTCATCATCGCTATCCACATTGCTGAGTTCTATGGCAAGTGATAGCAGTAAATTATTTTAAGGTGGAATGTTCAATTCATTTACAATCATTTAACTAAATCTTTACTGCGGGATCAACTAACTAATCCTCAAGATTCTGGTCCCAATCTCATGTCAAGCATTACAATTTCATACAAAATCATCAAGTAAGAGATATCCTAAAAAACGTAATCTCTGTAACTAAAATCTCATTTGAAGCGCCTATATTTTCTACTGAGGCTTCATGAGAGGATCGTAGAGGAGTGTTGTAGACACAAGAAGTTCTTCAAATTACTTCACAAAGAATGTCAGAGAAGAAAGAACAGGAGTTGACTGAAAATTAAGAACAATTCGCTTCAGCTTCTCTACCAAGAACTTGACGACCCACATATAAAAGGAAAACTAAGAGATGTGAATAAAGCAAAAAGGAGACTGATCAAAGTTGTGAGGCCAAATCTGGACATGAGTGCAAGCTGAAAGGAAAATAATGTAATGCAAACAGACTAATCGCAATATATAACTTGTCCAAACCATCTCTTGGATAAGCTGCTCTAGGCAATCAACTCATCTTAAATGCCAATTCTAAACAACTATAAGGCAAAGCATGTTAAGCACAGAAACAAGAAATAGCCAGAGAAATGTACCATGCTAGTGATGATTTCTCTTGCCCATAGGGATCAGAAAGACGCCTCCAATCACTGGCAGATGCATAAAGAGTTTCAGTTGAATTTTAGCAACGGTGAACTACTTTTCAGAAAACAGCACATTGGTTATAGATTGAAATTCCCAATCTCAACCTTTAAGATTGACAGGCTAGCATCAACTTATGGCAAAAGAAACATCATGGACTTCCCATCGAATGGAGTGAAATAAAAATCACAGCATCCTCAGCCAAAATGTGTCTTTCCAGTAGGGTGATTTCTTTTCCATGGGTAAAGAAAAGAAATCCTTTCATCCATTTGGCAACCATTGAAATCAGATAAATGATGTATAATATGCTATTAATGTCTTACATTAATTTTACGTTTTTGGTGCTCTAGATTATTCACTTGTCTTGTTTAGCATTGCCATAAATTCTGTCATTAGGCCCCAATTGTTCCTACAAAATGCTTTACGAAAACAAGGGTCTTCTTAATAGTTGCCTCTAATACTTAATTAGTCATTGCAATCTGTTAACATGAATTATATAATCTTAGGAGTTCCTCAGTAAATTTTTTAGTACTATAGCCATGATATTATACAAGCATTGAACTTGTCCTTTTCAGTTAAGCACCGCCTTCACTTTCTAAGTTATTACCGCATGATAATTGTCTACCAACAACGCACAAATGCTGGCGAAACCATGACGGAAATTTTTCCAGGCACAAAGCCCACTGCGCACTCGCCCACTAAATCGACAAAATGTAGACTCAGTTTGTCGGTGAGACCACTATAAACCTCAGTAATGCTAAGTAATAACCAAGCAACAGTCTTCCTTAAAAAATGTATGACTCAAGAAAATTCTGATCGCCATCAAAGAAATTTGCAGAGAGAAGAACCTTAATCTGATGGTCGCGGCGGGCAGCAAGAGGCACAAGAGTTGTTGAGTGGATAGACTTATGAGAAGTGAGGATAGAAAAAGAAAGCATGATTTGTGCCTTTTCGAAGTAAACAACTTTCCAAAAAAAATGTTAAATTTTAATAAAGAATCATGTATTAACCTAGGTACCGATTGCGAAAGATTCGCGTGTTTCGCGTGAAAAAAAAGATCAAATTGGTCCGCCTATTGCAAGATTGATTGAACAAAAGATTTTAAAAAGTGGCGAAGCAAACGGGCCAGGCTTTCCTTTAGAAATTGGACCGGCCAGTACACTTGGACCTGGAATTTCAGGCCCAAAAGATAGGCTGAAACCGAATCAAACATTTTTGGCCCGACATGAATTGGGTTGATGTGATAGGCCCAAATTAGGATGCTAGCAATGAAAATCAAACTCCGGAGATGGACCAGCCTGGCTCCGAATTCTTTATTTTTCATATATATATATATACACACATCATATTTCTAGTAATACATTATTAATCTTTTCAATCCAAGATGAAAAAAATTTTAATTCCATAAACGAGTTCACTGGTATTAGTACTTTTGAAATAAATAAAAAACCTTCATTGAACTAAATTCTTTACTTAATCGAACTAATGGATTGAACAAACTGTACAAGGAAAAATTCATTGTCATAAAAATATCCAAATAGAATTTGATTTGAAATTACACATTGCATTGATGATTGGACATGGAACATAAATAGACATAATTTACTTAATCAAGAACTTGCATATCGAAATCTTCAATTGAACTTAACAGATTAAAAATTAAGATAAGAAGAAAATTACTCATCATGAAAGTGAATAATCCAGATTGAAAGCAATTTGAAATCACAAATTAACATTAAACATTGGCACTCAAATAAATATAATTTTCTCAATCAAAGAAAATGTAAATTGAATTCTTTCCCCTAGGCTTATTATTAATTGAATTAATGAGATGAAAAAACATATGATCAAGAAAATCATCGAGAATTCAATGTTTATGTCAACTAGTGAAATAAAATACCATACTATATGGTGGGAAAACATGAGGTTTTTCAAACTTTGAAAAACAAAGACGAAGTACAAGTGATGGTGAACAATAATAGGATGTAGAGTTGACGAGCATAATATTATTAGAGACAGCTAGTAAGATGCTCTCTTGTGCTCGTATGTCTAGGAAGTTCCTAGTAGATGCACTTCGTACAAAGAGCCACCTAGTGGATAGATCTTCATCAACTGCAATTGGGTGTTGGACTCCCAAGGAAGCATGGTCAAGTATCTTTGTTCATTATTCTATGTTTAGAATATTTGGTTGCTCATATTATATTCGAGTGTGTGTGGTAATAAGCTCAATGGGAAGGCAAAAAAATGCATATTCCTAGGCTTTGCATGAGGTGAGCAGGGCCTACAAGCTAACGTACCTAGAATTAAACTCACCCGTTGCCAATAGGGAAGTTGTATATGACAATTCTCCAATACTTTTTGGTAGGAGTGTTAAAGCACTATTTACACAGATTTGAACTGTGTTGCGCTCAAAAGTTGATGAAGGTATATTTTTGACTTATGAAATAGTAGTTGCATCGCTAAAAGCTCCAAAGGGCAGCATGTCGACCTTCACATAAGAGGCGGGCATTCAAATCTGCATATTATTGTCCTGTGATCTCCCTATTCTCCTTTTCACTCCATAACATATTATTGAATCTACGTACCTATCTATTTGCACATCGAGTTTTCCCCTTTAAGTCTAGCGAAAACGCGCCTCACCCATGAAGTGGATTTTTCTTATGGATAATGTTTGGAGGACTTGTGTTCTCATACATTGAAGAGAACCTAAAGGTGAGCACACATCTAAGACTTTCGTTTCTCTTTTACTCTTATGGGGAAGGCTACATGCATATGCTTGCAAGAATACTCTTAACAAAAATCAAGCGCAAGTAGGGTTTGTCGTTTTCTATGGTCATTTCTTTATTGGATAGAGCATTCGTTACTTTGTCATCATAATCTCTTGTACAAGGTTATATTTGAGTATTACACTTAAATATGTTAGCCATATATATGTGTATCTGAAACCTACATTATAACCTACCAAAAAAAAAAAGAAAAAAAGAAACCTACATTATCGCTTGTGCTATGCATATATATTTATCTTTTCTATATATCTAGTCATACATCATTTATTTTTTCAATCCTAGATGAAAAAAATGAAATTATATTAGAAAACTTACTATTCTATTATACTATCGAGATAGAAAAAATAATTTTTTTGTGGAACTAAATTCATTACTTAATTGACCTAATCGATTAAAAAAATTATAGGGCTAAAAAAGTTATCATCATAAGAGAATCCAAATCAAAGTCAATTTGAAATCACAAATTGCATTCAACATTGGAATTGGAACCCAAAGAGACATAATTTACTTAATCAAGAACTGGGCATTGAAATCTTCTATTGAAAACTAATATCACGGAAAAAATAGTTAGCATGAAAGTGAATAATCCAGATGAAATCAATTCAAAATCACAAATTGCATCACACGTTGACATTCGAATAGGCATAATTTTCTCACTCAAAGAAAATGCACATTGAATTCTTCCGTTGAACTTATTGTCAATTGAATCAACAAAATAAAAATAAACCGTTGGAGATATGGTTTGTTTCCCTTTCTTAGATTGATTGAGTAAACTTTGGATTGACTAAATTTGCAAAATAGGAAAATACCATTTCGTATATTATTTCCTATAGTGTGATTCCTTGTCTTATATATATGACTTTGTATACATGTAAAGCTTCAGAACAAAAAGGAATACAATTTTCAATTGCCCAAATTTCTCCATTCCTTGTCATGGTATTAGAGCTTTCACATCTTCTTGATTGCCTCTTGTTAGTCTTCAAACCAAGTGGTAGCAAAAACACGATAACCTACAAAACAAGGTTAGCACTTTGGGTAGGAATCAATAAATCAAACCAACCTTCTTTCTTTTCAATGCCATGTTGAAAAATCAAAATCAACCTCTAGAGAGAGCCATGATCTAGAAACGACCTTCTTGGAAGAAGTTTCAGACTCACCTCGTATTCAAGTTTCAGATCAAATTGATCCAACTCAAGAGCAGCAGGCTTCGGCTCGACAATTCACTCAAGGGCAATTTAGCTTGGCCTAATGGCCACCATTCCATTAGTTTCCTGTATAGGGCCAAACTAATCTAATGCATAGCTAACCTGACCCAACTTTCAGCCCAAGAATTGACTCAACAGGGCACATCGGGAGGAGATGTGATTGCTGCCCTTGGAACTCAGCCCAATGGAGGCAGGGCCTTTGTTGAGATTAATACTGAAGTGATTACTTTTTTATTGAGATAGGTACTGAAGTAATCACTTTTTAACAATGACTAACATTAAAGTGATAATTTTTTATGAATGATTGGCATTATGGTTATCACTTTTTAACTTGTTACATAACGTCGTTAAAGGGTTATATGTTGATTGAGCCTTGTAGGATTGAGAAATTAATAAAATATGGCCACTTTGGATTTTCCAATGATTTAGATTAGAGTTGGCACTTAAGTCAATTTTTTTTTTTTTAAATGTCACTCAAGTGATCTGAAAAAAAATTTTGGTATTAAAATGAGTATTGTACACAACTTTTGGGATTCTAATATCCTTCTTCCCAATTAAGACATTCGAAAAACCTTTCCATGAATTTTATGCTAGTCAAAGTTGCTCTAATTTCAAAAGGATTAGATCAACTATGGATTTCTAAAATCACATTTTATAGTCAATTATTAATTCTATATTTTTTGTTCATTACAAAAATAAAATTTTCTTTAGATTTGCTTATGTAAAATTGGTTATATCGGTTGCTCTAGTAGTTAAGAAATGTATCTGTGTGTAGATTATGCACATGACACATATTGACTCTATATTAAAAAAAAAAATCACATTTAAAGCACCCCCGATATTGGACTTGTGTTTATTTGGTCACTGTGTCCAACGTGGTATCCCACGTGTTCAAAATTTATCTATTCACAATGCATTTCCTCCTCAGAAAAAACATTATTATATTTTCAGTTTTCGTTTCTATACTTTTAGATAAGCACACTTGTTTAATTTGTGGTTCTTCATACATGCTGAACGGATTATGAATACTTGACAATCTTTATAAACTTGAATGCTGAACTGCTTTATGTTAAAAATGTTTCTCTATGCGCCTTTATATTGAATTAATAAACATCCGACTTTTCTACTAAATATATAAGGTTTTTACTATTAAAGTGTGATAGTCAATCTATCTGATTAGTAGTTGGATAATCCATCTGTTCATTTTTATAACTCGTAATTATGGCAAGAGAGTAATATCCATCCATGGATATGCACAATCTTCTGTAGGGTGAACATGAAAATATAGAATGATTTAATTATTATCAATATGTTTTTAATACATAATTCAAAGTCATTCAAAATTAATGTGAAATTTCATCCATAAATCTTTTTAAAATCTCTTAATAAGAAAATCATTAAGTTCTTCAACTTCCAATATAAGCTTCTGATGGTATTAACTGTTTTGGACAAGCTTTCCTAAAGTTCACCAGAGAAGCTCCATCTTGTCTTCGAGGGAAAGAAATCTTAGAACTCCAAACTCAATATGGCTAAAAAGCTACTCACATAAATGCATGAGGAATTCAATGATTTCATGCTTTTTGTGCAGGCTCCCCCGGTCTTCTCAAAATTAAGTGCGATTGTAAATATCTCTGGTGGAAATTAGATATACTTCCATGTACATATGACATTAATTATACGGTTGGATGTTGTTCTATATCTACATACATGAAAGGCACGTAAATACCCGGCATACTCCCTCATTGTCTTTTTGCCATATTAGGAGGGCAATCAATCTTGAGCTCATCGAAGGAGCCAATAATTGCCTTGCAATAATTATTTTGAAATGATACGCCAATAATAGGAATTATATTAACAATTATGAACCTGTTCATTTGTGCTTCTCCGACCACTAGAATAGCCATATTAAGTCCTTGGCACAAGAATATCGCACCAAGAAATATGTTTGAAATCTATTGATAAATTGACTATATAGGAAGCAACTTGCTGATCCCATATATAGCCCGAGAAAATTGTACATATAATAATTGATTTGAAAAAATAATTACTGAAACTCATTCTAGAGATTTCGGATATTTAAAAGGAAAAAAAATCCATAGAATATTGACTTGACTGGTCAATTATTCAAACCATAAAATATGTTATTAATTTGACTAATCTTTAACAATTTCTATATGAAAAAAAAGAAGAAATGCACAAGAAAAAAAAAAAAAAAAAAAAAATCCTGACCCATTATATCATGGGCTCTATTTTATATGACGCTAAGTGTCATTGATCCAATTATTCTTCACTTGTTCTGTGAAAATGCTATATGTGTAATTCATAATGATCATTTGTTCTGAATACTCTACCAATAATTCAATAAAACCATCTCAACAAATCGCGAGGCACACCTCACATAATGCACATTTGGTATGAAATTTGGTTCCCTAACTAGGGTTTTTCCTCACATAATTAGCCAGGCATTGCCCAGCTAAGAATGTTGCAAATGGAAATGGCATAGATGGTAAGGTAATAACTCTTTTGATTCTGGCCACTGGTAATTTAAGAGTCCCAAAGGTCAAATCTTTAACCTTTCTTTCACATACATTTTTCTCATCCGAGGGAAACACAATCATCCAAATCTCTCTGACAAGGAACGAAAGTGCCGCCGGCGACAACTCTGGTAATTTCTGACCAAGTACTTGTTCGCTCTTTGGACTGTATCACTTTTCCTGCAGGTTCTTTTTTTTTCCATTCTCCTTTGAACAAGTGTGAAATAGTTGAAGTATGGCTCAAATGTGCATGACAGGACCTCTAAAAGCTTCGAAATTCATCAAGATCGTCTTGAGCTTGGTCTTTTTCTGTCACTACAATTTGTCTCTCTGTAGATTACTCATTGCACGTTCGTTTGATCGGAGGTTTTAACCTTTGTACAGGGCATGCGGTTTTTTGTTTGTAGGCTAGCTGTTGTACTTTTTCATGCAATAAAGCTGCGAGTTTTGCTTGAAATTCCATAGATAAGAATAAAAATTTGATCTTTTGGTGGTGGATGGAGCGTACTTCGAGCTCGAGGCGATAAAACGGTTGACGTTGCTTTTGCTCACAAGTCTTCCGGGTAAACTGTTGATATACGTTTTTTGCTTTCAAGTCAACTATGTTATCATGACAATGTTTACTTAATCAAGATTTTGAAGTATCGAGCTAATGATATGCGATTAATCTAGTTATGTGATATATATCTGCTGAATTGGAACATTTTAGTTGTGTCATGACACTTAAACAAACCATGACGTCACTTAAACAAACCATGACGTCCTTGGTGTTTCGTGACACATACACATTGTCTCTAAGTAATTCTATTCGCAGATTGTAATTATTGCTGTCGATTTATTGTGAACTTACTTGAAGTTTATCTTGCTAGCATTATCACATCACTTGAATAGTGGTTTGGAAATGGCAATTTGTAATGAGTCAAATGTGAAAAGAAGATCATCTACGGTCCCGGACAATCATCTTTCCATATTTTAGGAAGGAAGAGATGCCAACAACTTTTTCCATTAAGAAACTAAATTTTAGATTCCTCTTGAAGGCCTTTCTTCAACTTCTTTATCTTCAGTCATATGTCTAGGAAAATAAGATAATGGCTTGAACAGATTAATAAACAAGCACATACATATATCTCTGGCTTATTTTTTTATCTTAAAGTACGAAAAATGCCAATTTTCTGCCTGGCTTTTAGTAGTTCAAGTATCTTGCTGACTTGAATAAACACTGTATGGAAGTGCGATGATGAGAGCCAGGCCTGCTAGAAACCTAACTTCTGAAAACTTCCCCTATTTCTATTCCTCTCCCAATGAGAATTGGTCAAATGGTCCTATCAGATATTTCTAATCCTTCATCTACACTTGACATGAAAAGGATGCTGTCAAACACTTGATCCTGGTGGGAAGACTGATTTTGACGGGGAAATTTCTAAACTTCGAAATATGATATTTTGATGACTTTGTGTTGTTGTGGTCTATATGAATAAAAACTATCATAAACTATACGTATCTTAATTTACGTAGGCAGTCCGCTTTGATTATACTACCATAAGCGTAATTTTGTTTCGTCATTTTGCTATAGTTGCCCTTACCCTATGGGAAGGGCTTCATATTTATGCGACAATTTGCTTAGTATGCATGACTTAATGTTTTCCATTCTGGTTGGATAAGTATGCTTTTTTCCCAAGCAATACTTACTTCTTTAACTTTTGAGATACTTAGATTCTATTTGTGTCAATTAGTGTTCTATCTCCACTAAATAAAATTAATTTATTTTCTAGACCTTGGGGTGTGAACTCTTTCCAATGACGAAGGACAACGGATGCAGTAAATATGCTGGACTGAGCTATTATGCTCCTAGAAAATATGATCCGAAACGTGCCTATGTGACTCATCTGGGAATATCAAGCAATAAGAAACAAGCAATTGAAGCAACCATCAACAGGCCAGACATTTTGCTAAGGAGTGTTTATCCATATTACAGAGCCTCCACTTGTTCATCAATTCCAGGTCAATTTCGGGGTGGACATATATCGAAGCCCTCGCCACCTGTGTACATGGCTAATGTGTCACTTAATACCAATGGTATGAGCGCTAGAAGGAAGGATTTCAAGGACGCATGTCAAGGTGATGCCTCAACAAATTCTCATGATCTTGGCGAAATCCTACAGACGAAAGTCAATCAGGTTCTTGATTCAGAAAATGTTGTGTCTAGAGTAGACAAGGTCACTTTCAATGGTGGGGCAGTGATGGACGTTCACAACACTGCTCAATCTTCCAAGGTCACTTCCAATGGTGAGCCTACCCCTAAAATACACCCCTTCTCCAACCAGATTCTATTATCAACTGGAGTATTTGAGGGGGCTCCCGTGAAGTACACTTTGAAGAGGCGTGATGTAAGTTCTTTCTTGTATTGTCACTTGCCAATCTTTTTAATGCTTTATTCTTCTTAATTTTTCTAATTATTTATTCAGCACTTGACGCTTGGAATTCCACAGATAATTCTCCTTGGCGTTATAAAAGGGTCAAAGATTCTTTGTAGTTGCAATGAATGCAAAAACTCTAGAGTAAGCAACTGATTGTGCTTCAATATTTTTCTCTTTTTGTTCAGTCCTAGTTTTCAAGAGGATGGTAAGAGTTGGGAACTTGTATGATAACTTGTCTTCTATGTTGAATCGTGTAGTGCATTAGTCCCTACAAGTTTGAGCGCCATGCTGGTGGGAAGACCAAGAAGCCGCATTCTTTTATTTACTTCGAGAATGGCAAGACCATCAACCAAGTTTGTCAGGAGTTGAGGGCCGTTCCTGAATATATGCTACTTGATCAACTTCCGAAAATCGCTGGTTCCGCTTTTGGTTGGCTAAGCTTTAACAATTGGAAAGGTCATTCTAATCTCGACTCCTCTCCGGCAGCACCTTCCCCAATTAAGATGTCGCACTTTTAAGCCTTTGTAGTAAGTTGCATATCATTGAAGACAGATCGGTTGGATGCATTTAGCTAGTCAATTATTTTTTTGACTGTTGAAAATACTGTTCAACTCTGCTTCACTTTGATGAAATAAAATTTGCTGGTGCAAACTTTGTTCTCCTACCCCGATTCAGTTTGCATATCAATCATGTGTGCAGAAAAGCAAAAGAATTTTTATTTTGATAAAGTACCGCATCAATGTGAAAGCGATGTGGAAGCTTTGTTTCTGCTGGTGGGAGTGTGGTGGCTAGCTCCCATTGGCCCCAAGGTTTACCACCCGGCTTGTCACCAAAAAAAAAAAAAAAAAAAAAAAAATTAGCTTTGTTAATGTTATATTAATATACATGAATGTTTTTATTGAATGTGTTAGATTCAATTCAATGTCCAAAGCAAAAGAAAGTTTTACGCTGCATGAGCGGTAGCAAAATTAATCCCCAACTGGCTGTAGATGAGGATATGTCGCCTAGATATAATCACCCATGCACTCTGATATGAAAGTACGACTGGTAACTTTGTTGATGCCCTTAGCAACAATGTAGTTAGTACATTTAGTTTGCATTTGGCTTCTATTGAGGACAAGCAGGGAGGAAGAATAGTACCATTACCTTCTTCTACAAGCATCAGAGTCTTTGACAGATTGTTGTCCACATTGTTGAGTTCTGCTGCAAGTGATAGCAGTGCAATTATTTTAAGGTAGAATATTCAAGTCATTTACAACCATTTAACTAAAGCTTTACTGCGGGATCAACTAACTGATCCTCAGGAATTCTGGTCCCAATCTCATGTCAAGCATTACAATTTCAAGACAAAATCAAGAAGTAAGAGATATCATGACAAATGTAATCTCTACAACTAAAATCTCATCGTGCTATATTTTCTACCAAGGCTTCATCAGAGGACCATAGAGGAGTGTCGTAGACACAACAAGTTCTTGAAATTACTTGACAAAGAATGTCAGAGAAGAAAGAACAGTAGTTGACTGAAAATTAAGAGCAATTCGCTTCAGTTTCTCTACAAAGAACCTGACGACCCACATATAGAAGGAAAATTAAGAGATGTGAATAAAGCCAAAAGGAGACTGATTAAAGTTGAGAGGCCAAATCTAGACATGAGTGAAATCTGAAACGAAAATAATGTAATGCAAACACACTAATCACAATGTATAACTTGTTCAAACCATCTCTTGGATAAGCTGCTCTAGGTAATCAACTTATCTTAAATGCCAATTCTAAACAACTATAAGGCAAAGCATGTTAAGCATAAAAACAAGAAATAGCCAAAGAAATGTACCATGTTGATTAGGGGTGTCAAAAAAACCCATCCAACCCAACCCGAACATGACCCGAACACGAAATAAGTACGATACATGTTTCAGGTCTTAATACTGTTCAAGTAATAATTATAAACACAAACGGATTACATGTTTTGGGTCGAGTTAGGGTCGGAACATTGTTCCACCCAAGCACATTGAAGGCTTCAACCCAAACACACCCATCCAAGCACATTAAAGGCTATCTCCTCTACAACTCCTTCTACTCGCAACTCATCTAGCACGTCTCGTCTCACGGGTTTGTCGTCGTCGCCCCTCAAGTCAGCCCATCTCTCTCTCTCCATCTTCCATATGATTTGCTTCTTTTTCGCGGCCGATGCAGAACTTTAGAGGAGGGAGTATTATCTATCTGCGGATATGTTCACGGACGAGTTGGATGAGGCATCGCGGCGTCACGTAAGAACATTTCAAATTCCCTTTGTCATATTTTTTATTAAAATATTGTAATATTTTTTAATAAAAAACCAAAACCCGACCCGACTCGAACCGACCCAACCCATTTTTTTGCTTCATGTTTTATGCATTTCGAGTCGGGTCGGGTCAGATGACATGACCCTTATTGTTCGGGTCGGGTCGGGTAACATCAAGACCCGATCCGACCCGACCCATTGACACCCCTAATGCTGGTGACGATTTCTCTTGCCCATAGGGATCAGAAAGACGCCTCCAATCCCTGGCAGATGCATAAAGAGTTTCAGTTGAATTTTACCAACGGTGAACTACTTGTCAGAAAACAGCACATTGGCTATAGATTGACAGGCTAGCATCAACTTATGGCAAAAGAAACATCATGGACTTCCCATAGCATGGAGTGAATTGAAAATCACAGCATCCTCAGCAAGGTAAAGAAAAGAAATCCTTTCATCCATTTGGCAACCATTGAAATCAGATAGATGATGCAGAATATGCTGTTAATGTCTTACATTGATTTTACTTTTTTGGTGCTCTAGATTATTCACTCGTCTTGTTTAGCATTGCTGTAAATGATGGGAGAACGGTAACAATTCGAACAATATCGAATTAACGCAGCGGAATAAAATAATCTCCCCTCTTATGTAAACCTAATAGGAATCGATATAGTAAAGCAAAATAAATACCAAGCATGCAAACACAAGACGATTTTTACGTGGAAAACCCCCTCGATGTGAGGAGATTAAAAACCACGGGACCAGAGTCCACCCGAAAATCTTCACTATCAACAAAATTGGGTGAACAATGTTATTCTCTAGCAAATACTAGAGGTACATAGCAGCAAAGACCTCAAGAACATAATTCTTGGCAACACACATAAACTTCACAAGAGATCAAAGATAAATTTGATAAAAAACGCAGGTTTTGATCAATCCACGAAAAACCTTATGTAGGGAGCTTCAAACGAAAATCAAACTGTTCAAATTCGAGGAGATTGCGCCACGAACACGCTGACAAAATTTCAGCTCAATCGGACCTTGAATCGACCTCCAATGCCAGCTTGATGTAAATTAGACTTTGTCCCAACCCCTAGATTTTCTGCTTTCTCTTTTTCTCTTGTTACTATGTCTTTTGCGGCTACCACTTCTACGATAGTGAGAAACCCTATTTCTCCATATAACTTATTATATGGGCTCAAGTCTTTTTGGGCTTACAACTCATTGGGCTTCCTCCACATAGGAGTGAACCTAGCTAACAGTAAATTCTATCATTAGGCTCCAATTGTTCCTTGGAAATGCTTTGTGAAAACAAAGGTCTTCGTCTTCTTAATAGTTGCTCTAATACATAATTAGTCATTACAATCTGTTAACATGTATCATATAATCTTAGGAGTTCCTTAGTAAATTTTTTAGTACTATAGCCATGATACTATACAAGCATTGAACTTGTCCTTTTCAGTTAGAGCCTTCACTTTCTAAGCTATTACCACATGCTAATTGTCTACCAATGATGCACAAATGCTGGAGAAACCATGATAGAAATGTTTCCAGGCACAAAGCCCACTTCCTTCACAAAACCTATGCACTCGCCCACTAAATCAACAAAATGCAGAGTCGGCAGTGAAATCACTATAAATTTCAGTAATGCTAAGTTATAGCCAACCAACAGTCTTCCTTAAAAAATTGTATGGCTTTAGAAATTTCTGATCGCCAACAATATAAATTTGCAGAGAGATGAACCTTAATCTGATGGTGGCGGCGAGTAGCGAGGAGGCGTGAGAGTTGCAAGGAACAAGCAGAACGTGAGGTTGTGGTGAAATGTTGTGATATTTCTTTATTTTTTTCTTTCAAATCCGATCGATGTGATTCTTGGGGAGTTGAAAAACTCGCATTATGATATGTATTGTTTGAACGCATAAAACCACAAATTTTCAGACGCCCTCAAGATTGGACGACCCTTGACGGTATGATATTTTGAGATCTAGTTGACCGGTTGGAGTAAATTGGGAATTCATCCGAACTCTTGTTGAAAGCTCCCCAGTTAAGCCCTTCGATTGAGCTTTCTATAAATTTTAGGCTAGGTCAAAGTTACTTTAATTATAAAAGGATTAGGTCAACTATGGGTTTCTAAAATCACATTTTATAGTCAATTATTAGTTCTACATATTATATATTTTGTACAGTTGCAAAAATAAATTTTTCTTTAGATTTGCTTATGCAGAATTGGTTATATGGGTTTCTTTAGTAGTTAAGGAATGCATCTATGTGTGTAAATTATGCACATGACACATATTTGACTCTTTAGTACTAAAAAATTCACATTTAAACTACGCCCGAAATTGGACTTGGGTTTTATTTGGTCATCGTGTACAATGTGGTAACTTGTGCTCAGAATATATCTACTCACAATGGATTTCCTCCTCAGAAAAAAACATTATTGTATGTTCAATTTTCGTATCTATACTTTGAGGTGAGGAGACGTGTTTAGTTTGTGGTTCTTCATACATGCTAAACGGATTACGAATACTCGACAATCTTTATAAACTTTAATGGTGAACTGCTTTATGTTGAAAATGTTTCTTTATGCATCTTTACATTGAATCTAATTAACATCTGGCTTTTCTGCTAAATTACCTTATATTTATTAGGTTTTTACTATTAAAGTAAATTAGTCAATCTATTTGATTAGTAGTTGGATAATTCATCTGTTCATTTTTATAACTTGTAATTACGGCAAGAGAGTAATATCCCTCCATGGATTCGAACAATCCTCTCTAGGGTGTGCATGACCACATAGAATGATTTAATTATTAGCAATTATGTTTTTAATATGTGATTCAAAGTCATTCAAAATTAACGTGAAATATTATCTGTAAATCTTTTAAAATCTCTTAATAAAAAATCATTAAGTACTTCAACTTCCATATAAGCTTCACGTGGTATTAATTGTTTTGGACAAACTTTCCTTAAAGTTCTCCAGAGAATCTCCGTCTTGTCTTCGAGGGAAAGAAATCATAGAACTCCAAATTGAATTTGACTAAAAAACTACTCACATAAATGCACGAGGAATTCAATGTTTCCCGCCTTTTGTGCATGTTCCTCCGATCTTCTTAAAATTAAGTCTGATTATGAATCTGTCTGGTAGAAATTAGATATAATCCCATGTATGTATGACATTAATTATTCGGGTGGATAATGTTCTATATCTACATACTGCACGTAAATACCCGGTATACCCCCTCATTTTGTCTTTTTGCCATATTAGGAAGGCAAACAATTTTGGGCTTACCGAGGGAGCCAATAATTGCGTTGCAGTAATTATTTTTGATAACAATCGGCCAATAATAGGAATTATATTAACAATTATGAACCTGTTCATTTGTGCTTCTCTGACCGCTAGAATAGCCATATTATGGCCAGGGCACAAGTATACCGCAGCTTGAAATCTATTGATGGATTGGCTATATAGGATGCAGCTTGCTAATCCCATATATAGCCCGAGAAAATTATATATATAATGATAGCTTTGAAAGAAGTTATCACTGAAACACCTTCTAGAGATTTCGAATATTTAAAAGGAAAAAAATCCATAGACTATTGACTCCATTGCTCAATTATTCAAACCATAAAATATGTTTATCAATTAAACTAATCTTTAACAACTTCTATTTGAAAAAGAAAATTGAAGAAATGGACAAGAAAAGACAGTAAAAAAAAACATGTTGACCGGTCATATCATAGGCTCTGTTTTATACAACGCTAAGTGTCATTGATCCAATTGTTCTTCACCTATGCTTTGAAAATGCTATATGTGCAATTCATAATGATAATTTGTTTTGAAATTTACTCTACGAATAATTTGATAAAGCCATCTCAACATATTGCGAGGCACACCTCCCATCGTGCACATTTGGTATGTAATTTGGTTACCTGACTGGGGAGGGTGGGCTCCCATAATTAGCCACGCATTACCAAGCTAAGAACGTCGCAAATGGAAGTGGCATAGATGGTAAGGGAAATAACTCTTAAGACTCTAGCGACTAGTAATTTAAGAGTCCCAAAGGTCAAATTTTTAATCGTTCTTTCACATACATTTTCCTCGTCCAAGAGAAATACAATCATCCAAATCTCTCCGACAAGGAACAAAAGTGCTGCTGGCAACAACTCCGGTCAATTTCCGACCAAGGTACTTATTCTCTCTTTAGACTGTATCACTTTTCCGGCAGTTGTCTTTTTTTTTTTTCAAACTTTTATCCCATTCTCCTTTGAACAAGTGGGAAATAGTTGAAGTATGACTCAAATGTGCATGATCGAACCTCTAAAAGCTTCGAAATTCATCACGATGGTCTTGTGCTTGGTCTTTTTATGTCGCTATAATTGATCTCTCTATAGATCACTCGTTGCACTTTCGTTTGATTGGAGATTTTAGCCTTTGTAGATGGGCGGGCGGTTTTTTGTGCGGTAGGCTAGCCATTGTACTTTTTCATGGAGTAAATCTGCGAGTTCTGTTTGAAATTCCATAAATGAGAATAGAATTTTGATCTTTTGGTGGTTGATACAGTGTACTTCGAGCTGAGGTGATAAAACGGTGACGTCGCTTTTGCTCACAAGTCTTCCGGGTAAGAAAAATGTTAAGAGGTCTTTGAACTCCTAGTGAAGCCTTTGTCTTTAGAATTTACTGTTGAATTCTGTTATTCTGTCTCTGTGAATTTTTAGCGCTAATAGTTTTCCTTGTGGATCAAGGTTTCATGCTATTGATCTACAGTTTTTGCTTTCGGGTCAACTATGTTATCGTGATTATGTTTACTTAATCAAGATTTTCAAGTACTGGATTAATGATATGCAGTTAGTCTAGTTATGTGATATATGTCTCCTGAATTGGAACATTTTAATTGTCTCGTGACATTTAAGCACACCATGACGTCCTTGTGTTGCGTGACGCGCGCATTGTCTCTACGTAGTTCTATTCATAGATTGTAATTAATGCTATCGATTTGTTGCGAACTTACTAGAAGTCTAACTTGCTGGCATTATATCATCACTTGACTAGAGGGGTGGAAACAGCAATTTGTAACAAGTCAAATGCGAAAAGAAGATCATCTACGATCCCGAACAATCACCTTTCCATAATTTTGGTTAGGAAGAGATGACTACAACTTTTTTTATTACGAAACTAAATTTCAAATTCCTCTTGAAGGCCTATGAGACTTTCTTCAACTTCTTTATCTTCAGTTATATCTCCAGGAAGATAAGACTGACTTTGATGGGGAAATTTCTAAACTTCCAAAATTTTGATGACTTTGTGCTGTTGTGGTTTATATGAATTTAAACTATCATTAACTGTGCGTATCTTTGTTTACGTAGGCAGTCCGCTTTGATCCCTATTGGGAGGGCTTTGTATTTATGCGACAATTTACGTAGTATACATGACTTAAAATTTTTCATTCTGCTAGGGAAAGTATGTTTTTTCCCATACAATACTCACTTCTTTTATTTTTGAGATACTTAGATTCTATTGGTGTCAAAAGTCTTCTATTTCCACTAAATAAAATTAATTTATTTTCTAGACCTTGAGGCGTGAACTCTTTCCAATGACAAAGGACAATGGATGCAGCAAATATGCTGGATTGAGCTCTTATACTCCCAGAAATAATGATCCAAAGCGTGCCTATCCGTGGTTAACGAATGTAACTCGTCTAGGAATATCGAGCAACAAGAAACAAGCAATTGAAGGACATATATCGAAGCCCTCGCCATCTCTGTACATGGCTAACGTCTCACTTAATACCAGTGGTATGAGTGCTAGAAGGAAGGATTTCAAGGATGCATGTCAATGTGATGCGTCAGCAAATTCTCACAATCTTGGTGAAATCCTACAAACGAAAGTCAATCGCGTTCTTGATTCAGAAAATGTTGTGTCTAGAGGAGACAAGGTCACTTCCAATGGTGGGACAGTAATGGACGTTCAAAACACTGCTCAATCTTCCAAGGCCACTTTCGAGCCTCCTGCTAAAACATACCCCTCCTCCAACCAAATTCTATTATCGACTGGAGTATTTGATGGGGCTCCTGTGAAGTACTCTTTGAGGAGGCGTAAGGTAGGTTCTTTCTTGTATTGTCACTTGCCCAATCTCTTTACTGCTTTATTCATCTTAATTTTTCTAATTATTTATTCAACACTTGACATACGGAGTTCCACAGATAATTCTTCATGGCACTATAAAAGGGTCCAAGATTCTTTGCAATTGCAACAAATGCAATAACTCTAAAGTAAGCAACTGATTGTACTTCAATTTATTTCTCTTCTTGTTCAGTCCTAGTGTTCAAGAGGATGGTAAGAGTTGGGAACTTGTACGATAACTTGTCTTCTGTGTTGAACCGTGTAGTACATTAGTCCCTACATGTTTGAGCGCCATGCTGGTGGGAAGACCAAGAAGCCGTATTCTTTCATTTACTTTGAGAATGGCAAGACCATAAACCATGTTTGTCAAGAGTTGAAGGCCGTTCCTGGAGATATGCTTCTCGATCAACTTCCGAAAATCGCAGGTTCCGCTTTTGGCTGGCTAAGCTTTAACAATTGGAAAGGTCATTCCAATCTCAACTCCTATCCAACGGCACCTCCCCCAATTAAGATGTCGCATTTTAAATCTTTGTAGTAAGTTGCATATTATTGCAAGATAGATCGCTTTAGATGCATTTAGCAAGTCATTTCATTTTATGCCTATCCAGAATTCTGTAAACTTTGCTTCACTTTGATGAAATAAAAATTTGCTGGTGCAAACTTGGTTCTCCTCCCCCGATTCAGTTTGCACGTCAATCTATCTATAGTGCAGAAAAGCACAATAATTTTTATTTTTTGATGAAGTATCTCATCGATGTGATAGCTTTGTTTCCTCGTAATGTTATATTAGTATAAGTGAATATTTGTATTGAATGTGTTAGATTCAATTCGATGTCCAAAACAAACTAGAGTAGTGCACATCGCATGAGTGGCAGCAAAATTAATCCACAACAGGCCATAGATGAGGATATCTCACCTAGATATAATCACCCATGATAGTGTGACTAGCAACTTTGTTTGATGCCCTCAGCAAATTAGTACATCTAGCTTGCAATTGAATTCCATGAGGGCAAGAAAGGAGGCAGGGAGGATAGTACCATTACCTTCTTCTATAACCACCAGAGTCTCCGATATATTGTCATAGGTAGAAGGCTCTTTGTGATTTGCTTCATCATTGTTATGGTAGTACAAAATTATTTTTAGTTAGAATATTCAATTCATTTACAACCATTTAACTTAAACTTTACCGCAAGATCAACTAACTGATCCTCAAGAATGCTGGTCCCAAATCTCATGTCAAGATGTACAATTTCAGACAGAATCATTAAGAGATATCATAATAAACGTAATTTTTACGTAGAAATCTCATCTGAAGCACAATATGCTCTACTAAGGCTTCATGAGATGATCATAGAGGTGTGCCGTAGACACAACAAGTCCTTGAAATTACTTGACAAAGAATGTCAGAGAAGAAAAGAATAGTAGTTGACTGAAAATTAAGAAGCACGTTATATGATAAATGGTTTGATAATGAACACTTCCAAAGATGTTTCTCCATATATATTATATTGATAAAGCTCCATTGACATGCCTACATGATCAGGAGATATCCTTTGTAAAGTATGTTCATCAACCTCGTGCTTCTTTCTCACAATCCCACCCTCTTCACTCTTCAGATATCTCAGGGGTCTTGGGTTTCATAAATCCTATTTTATTGAACAAAAAAAACAGCAATTCCCTTCAGCTTCACTGCAAAGGTCCTGACAATCGACATATAAAACCAAGAAATGTGAATAAAAAGAAGAAGTATACTATCAATGCCTTAACTTGTGTACGACATTCACAATAGTACCACAATTTTTCGTCGGCTTATTTAAGTACCAAAATCGGAAAAAAAGAATTACTTAAGTGCCTCCAGCGAGAAATTTTGGCCAAAATTAACACGTGGCTTTTCTAATTAAATTTTTTAGTTGACATGGCACTCAACGTCATTTTACCAACTTTTCGTGAATCACTTAAGTGCCAAATTTTTTTAAAAACGATTTTTTCAATGCCAAATTCTTGACAAAATAATTTTTTAGTGCCAAATTTTGCTGACACTGAAAAATTTGTTTTTTTGAAAAATTTGGCACTCAAAAAAATCATTTTTCAAAAAAATTGACTAAAAAAATCATTTTTCAAAAAATTTGGCGCTTAAGTGATCTATAAAAAGTTGGTTAAACAATATCGTTTAGCATCTATGTGTTCCGGCAAGCCATATTGGCTAAAAATATTAATAAAAAAATCCACATAGGATTTCTGGTGAAGCAGATTGGCAATGGCATTGAAAAAGTTGTTTTAAAAAAAATTTGGTACTTAAGTGAACTGCTGAAAAATTATGGCACTAAAGTGAGTGTTGTACATAAGTTAAAGCATTAATAGTGTACTTCTCCTGTGAATAAAGTAAAAAGGAGAGTAATTAAAGTTGTGAGGCCAAATCTAGACATGAGTGAAACCGAAAGGAAAATAATGTATTGCGAATAGACCAATTGCAATTCATAACTTATCGAAACCTTCTCTTGGATAAGCTGCTCTAGGCAATGAACTTCTCTTAAATACCAATTCTAACCAATTATAAGGCAAATCATGTTAAGCATAAAAGCAAGAAATAACCAGAGAAATGTACCATGCTTATGACGATTTCTCTTGCCCACGGGGATCAGAGAGACGTCTCCAATCCTTGACAGATGCATGCATAAAGTGTCACGTCCCCGACCCTCGAGAACGCGACGATCCCCTTTTTCACTTGTGGTAAAAAAAGAAAGAAAGTATGACGTCCTAGGACGTGTCGCCGACCATTCTTTTTATCAGATAAATATACGTATGCAGAAGTAATTAATAAACCCCAGTCAAACATTATCAATATGGATAGTCAAAAAATATAGACAACTCATTTAATTCTTAAGAAAGGGGTATTTGTACAACCCTATGCTTGGGCACTATTCCCACAATCATCAAAATAGATAAGGCAAAAATAGTCGATCTACTTCCTTCCCTATCCTTAGGGTTCGAGGTCTATTTAGTCCAAAAATCCACGGCTAGACACATCCCTCAAGGACTTGAAAATGATTAAATAATAACTAGTGAGATAAAATCTCAGTAAGTTTGGGTGTTAAGCCTCGACTAGGGCACCAATCCACCTTAGGGGTATCTAACAAGCATGGCTCTCATAATAACATTCAATAATTAAACCATCCAATCACAAATAAGTTTTACCTTGCGATCGCACATACCCTGCATGATATTAGTTACACAGCCACACAAGGGCAAACGGATAATCACATAATTAGAACACCGCACATATAACGTTCTATGCACATAGCAATCAGGCGTATTCTAATTATGCATCTCCCCACGTCACACGCTTCAGGGCTCTCCCTTTTTCCCCGCGTCACACGCATTAGGGCACAATCGCCTCTACCTCCTAGCGTACCACGCATCAGGGTTCTATCATTTTCCCGCGTAAACACGCATTAGGGCCGCCCTCCACCCTACGTCCCACATGCCTCAAGGCACAAGTGGACTCATAAGTACAAATCATAATCCACACAGGACATGCATGAGGTCCACAGACGAAGCAGTAAATATTCCACATATTATCCATGAATTGCCACATTGCGATAATATGATAATTAACCAATTTCGTAAAGAAATACCACGTAATTCCCGGAATATACGTGCTTCAATCAATAGGGCATAAACAAGCAATCAGCAAATCAGTCAATTGTTGCCTCAGACAACATTCGTCTTGCAATAATGCGATGACCGATAATTCCTATAAATCACTATTTACCACAATTATTTATCGGACAATAATTAATCCAAACACGGGAAATTATCATAATTAATAATTATTAAACACAATAATTATCAACAAATAATTTATTATTATTAAAAAAATAATAAAACGATATCATATTATTTTCGAAATAAATAAATATAAATAATAAAATAAACACATAATTAACTAAAATTACCATTAATCTCTAATTAACCCCCACTAACCCCGATTAGCCAAAATAATCATGACTAACCACCTAATCTCGATTAACCTAACTAAACTCTAAACGTAATTAATAAGCTAAACAAGGGTTTAGAGTCGAAACTTACCGTTTAATGAAGGCGAAGGCGCGGCTACAACAATGATGGCAAGGTGGATGCACGAGCACCTCCGAGGTGTCGAGACGGGTGATGCGGCGACTGGATCTTTTGTCGGAGATCTGCTGCCGTTCGGCTAAAGGGGGAACTGAGGAGGAGATCCTTTCGTCCTCGGTTCCCCCTTTAGCCGAAAGGAGACGTCTAGCAACTCGGTTCGGCTAGGGATGGCTCTTCGATCGGATGGGGGATGGCGGATGGCGGTCAAGGTGGAGGCCAGTGGTAGCCGGTGGCTGGAGCAGCAACGCCGGTTGTGGTTCAACGGAACCAGAACTGGTAGGGAGAGAGACAAGCATGGCGGTTGGTCGGGTTGGGTTAGGACGACCGAGCGGTGACCAACGGATGGATGGATGGCGATGGCTGAATAGAGGATGGCCGGTTGGCAACCAACGAGGTGACCATAGTAGTTGCAGAATGCAAATGCAGCTGAGGTAGTCACGGCTGAGCAAGGCATTGGCCAACTGGTCAGGAGGCTCGTCTGGTTTCGTCGACGGGCCGATGAGCAATGGACGGTGGCCGGGACAGAGGTAGCCCAACTGTGGCAGTGGCAAACAAAGGAGGAGGATAGGAGGATAGGAGCTGGATGAGGCCGGTTTGTCTCAAGACCGGTGGATGGCGACTTGTCGGCGACTGGCGGCGAGCAGGGGTGGTGGCGGAGCTTAAGTTGTCTTCATCTTCCACTATTTTCAAACTCTCTCCCACTTCCTATCACTTAAGTTGTCCTTTAAAAAATGATAAACATAAGTGTTCACTTCTTAAAATTTATGACAGTGAAATGATCATTTTTGAAGTAATTGAACTTCTACTATCCTTCAATCAAACGCTCAAGTGATGTCTTTTGCCTTCTCAAGTGTTGACTTCACCTTTTCAACACGCCATGTCGTATGATGTACTATAAACATTGACACATCCGCTTTTCCTATGAGGCAAATTATGGATGTCATTCAAGTGAATGATTTTTCAAATTTGTAACATCAAATGAGTGGAAAAAGAGAATTATGAGTGAACACTATACAAAAATTATGATACTTCTAGTGTACTTATCTCAAGAATACCGGAAGTATATTTCTCACATGATAGTTGGAAAGCATAGTGTATCAGCTCATGCGCGTAAGACACATATTGTTTTATTATTAGTTTTTATTGTTATTCATTTCCACATCCTCTACTCTTGAAACACCATATGTTGATGCTACAAATCAAACAACAGTACATGTTGGCAGAGTAAAGAAGAAACCAATGCATTTATATTTCTTACATAATAGATATGATGTTACTAATTCAAAAGGTGAGGTGAGAGTAAACACAAAGTATGTGAAAACAATAATGCATTGAACCTTTTTCTTTCTGGAAAAAAATAGCCAATGTGACGATCTATTTATTATTAAGCCAAATGGGGAAAAAAAAAGTAGAGCTTCCAGTGGGATTGAATAATATTAGTGTAAAAGAAAGGATAAAAAATAGACCTTACGTTTATTAATTAATTGCAATATCGAAACCTAGTCACAAAGAGGACATTCAAATAACCTATTTATTAATAAACCTTACATTTAAATAGTAGAAAAGAGGGGGAAAGCGCGAGAACTCCCCCCGCCCCTTTCCATTAGTTCTGGTATAGATCATTGATTGTACCTCATTAATCGTCAACAACCCTCTTTCGAAATCTTTTCTGGCAGTCCATCATTAATTGTCACCAACCCCCTCATTTGACTTCTTATCTGGCACTACACACATGAAATGTCACTTGGAGGGACCGGATGTGGGTCACCAGTTCAAATGTTAACTTTAATGCCGTGCCATTTTAAGACGGAACAAAGAGTATGTCCCTTGGAACTTCCAAGTTTCCGACTTCCTTTCTTTGCCCTCCTTTTTCTTTAGGGATATATTAATTAGAGGATCCGGTGGTTAAGATGGGGCAAAACGAAAACACAAAATTCTTCCATGCCACCACAATCCAAAGACGTACGGGTCTCCCATCCAAACCAGATCAAGCACACCATCGAGGACTACTACCGACAGCTCTATCTAACGGAAGGAGTGCGAGAGTTTTCTCCGGTCATTGAACAATGTCCCAGAACAGTCACCGACCAGATGAACTCAACTCTATTGGCTGAGCCCTTTGAAGAGGAAATTAAATCAGCTACCTTCCAAATGGGCGCCGAAAAAGCCCCCGGGCCCGACGGCCTAAACGGCCTGTTCTACCAGAAAAATTGGAACGTCCTAAAGGAAGACATTGTCTCAGAAGTCAAAATTTTTTTTAAAACGGGCTACATGCTTCCAGAGCTCAACCAAACCAGCCTAGTACTCATCCCGAAAACTCAGAACCCTGAATCTTTAGACCAGTATCGCCTCATCAGTCTTTGCAACTACGGGTATAAAATTATCGCCAAAGTGATGGCTAATAGACTCAAACCCTTGCTACCCCAACTCATTGCAGAAGAACAAAGTGCCTTTGTAGGGGGACGGTGCATTCAAGACAATATTTATATGGTCCAAGAGGTCCTACATCAAATCCGAACTAGGAAGAGAAGACGCAAATTTCAAGCCGTTCTCAAGCTAGACATGAAAAAGGCCTATGACCGGGTGGAATGGGACTTTCTAGAAGCTTGCCTAATGAAGATGGGTTTTCATGCAAGGTGGGTGAAGTGGGTTATGCAATGTGTTACAACTGCCTCCCTCAGTGTCAAAGTAAATTACCTTCTTTTCGCCCTGGAATCGAATCGGAGGGGACCCTCACGCCCCCTTATCTGTTTATTCTAATGGCTAATGTGCTGTCAAACTTAATTGGGAAAGCGCTAGAGGATCAAAGTCTAAAGGGTATCAAGTTGAATAGATCGTGCCCCACTCTATCCCACCTCTTATTCGCTGATGACTCGATCTTCTTCCTAGATGGATCGATCATTGAGTGCCAAAATTTAGCCTTAGTGCTTACCCAGTACTGCACGACCTCTGGACAGCAGGTAAATTTGAACAAATCGGGAATCCATTTCAGCCGGGATTGCCCCCAACCCCTAATGAATAACATGGCACAAGCATTGAGGGTGCCTATCCTACCTCATACGGGCAAGTACCTAGGTATTCCCTCAGACTGGGGAGCCTCGAAGAAACACATGTTCGCATGGGTTATGGGAAGAGTCAACATGAAATTGGAAGGGTGGAAGAGAAGTCATGCTAATTTTTGAGCGGGGAGGATTAATGATCTCGGCATCATGCGGGAGATATGGAAAGTAAGAAATGCCGCCGTATTCAGTAGCTAGGAAGCCAAGTGCTGACGAAGCGGTGCGTCTTGACGTCGGCCACGATCCGCAGCTTCAACGCCTGGATGGACAGAATCAGAAAACCCAGTAACAGCTTTAGTAGATTGATCAGATGGAAACCCCCGCCGGCACATGGGCTCAAAATCAATACAGATGGATTTTACCTCCCGGGCGACGCAGTTGGCTCGGCGGCGTGGATCTGCCGTGATTCCACCTGCCGGCTATTGCACGGAGGCATGCGATCGGTCCCGGCTTCCTCCTCGTTGTTGATTGAAGCATGGGCTTTGTCTGATGCCCTAAGCTTCGTTTATGCCCGACAGAATTCCCCTTCAACTGTAAGTCACGCAGCCCCCTTTTGTCTAGGCGATGTCATTTTGCTTGAAACGGATAGCCAACAACTTGCTGAAGACCTCATCTAACAGAAGCAGTCCACGTGGGAGGCGCGGGTCCCAATCGTAACTGCAGGAAATACTCACAGGTTATTTTCTCCCCACGCGAAACTAATATCTGTGCCGATTGGGTTGCAAAAAACCATCGGAGAAACTACTTACCTGTAAACTGGGTACAATCCCCCCCCTCCCCCCCGCGCCTGTCTATGGCAATTGCTCTGTACAGACGCCCATATCTTGGGCCCCCGGATCCCGGTCAAGTTTAATGAAAGCGCTCTATTTCGACCAAAAAAAAAAAACCTATTTATTAATAAACCTTACATTTAAATAGTAGAAAAGAGGGGGAAAGAGCGAGAACTCCCCCCGCCCTTTTCCATTAGTTCATAAAACTTGTCGCGAAAGTACAATTGAATTCTAAAACTTACAAAAGTACAATTAAATCTTAAAACTTGTCAAATCGGTGCAATCAAGTCCTAAAATTAACACCATTAATTTGACTAGCAGATAATGCTGACGTGGCATTTTAATTTTTTTTATTTTCCATGTGGTATTTTTAAATTAGTTTTTATTTTCCACATGGCATTTTTAATTATTATTTATTCAATTCTTTTTGAATTAGATTAAGAAATAAAAAACTAAAATTTTATTAAAAAACAAAACTGGAAAAAAGAGAGAATGGTGGGGCAATTTTGGCTCTTCAGCCACCGCAACCCATGCCGAAATGGCTAGGGCCGGCCCTCATGGGGGTTGGTGACCATCGCTTGGCGAGGGCGCCTAGATCTGGGTATGCCGGCCCTCACGGGTGGCCGGCGACCATTCACCCCACCCCCAGCGAGGGCCAACAACCATCACTAGGACCTTGACGAGGCTCACTCGAGCTTGGTGACGATTATTGGCCCTCACCTGGGGCCTACGAGGCCTTGCTTGGGGCTTGCGAAGCCTCACCCAAGGCGGGTGATAGTAGCCGGCCACCCATGAGGGCCGACGTACCCAGATTTGGGTGCCCTCACGCTCACTGTGAGGGTCGTCGGTCCTCACATGGGGCCGGGTGAGGGCTGGCCACCCTCGCCCAGGGCCGTTAGCACCAGCCCTTCGGCGATGGGCGGCAGTAGTAGCTGAAGCCCTTGCCCTTCTCTCTCTATGTTTTTTTTTTTTTTTTTTTTTTAATGAAATTTTAGGTTTTCTTTTCCAATTTTTAAATCTAACTAAAATAAGATTGAATAAAATAAAAATTAAAAATGCTGACGTGTTATTAAAAAAATAATTTAAAATGCCACATCAGCTTTTCCGTTAGTGAATTTGACGGTGTTTATTTTAGGATTTGATTGTATCAATTTAACAAATTTTATGACTTAATTACACTTTTTACAAGTCTGAAGACTCAATTGCAGTTTTACGACAAGTTCTAGGACTTCTAGTGAATATATTCCTTTTCTTTATCAATCGTGATGCGTCTCCAAGATCACCTCTCTCTCAAATTGACCTCAATTTAGATGCAAAGTCAAGGGCTCACTTGTTTCGCCCACCAAAAGTTGTCCTTCTATTACAACACTTGCAAAATCAATTCTAGCACAATCGAGGAAATGTCCATGACCGTGAGTTACCGAGGTACTTACACCGTAAAGCCTAAGACGGGGACTTGGGGTGGCCACCTAACTCTCTCGGAGCTGGACAAAATCGGCACCATCGACCATGTGCCCAACATTTACTTCTATAAACCGCCCCCCGAATGGCACCACTCGGCCGATGCCATCTTCAGCACTCTCCAGGGCTCACCGAGCCGTGTGCTGGTCCGATATATATATATATCTCCAAAACATATAAAATCAAGTAGTGGAAAACAAAAGTAACCAGTTCCATTAGATCGGACCAGAATGATTGGGAATCAATCATTCTAAAAACAAATTATCCGAAATTCCAGCTTTCTTTCTTTCTTGTCCTTTCGTTTGTTCCTTTTTGGTGACATCCGACAAAGTATGTTACGAGCGAAACCGTGTCCAAAATTTCAGAGCTTTCCAAGCAACCGCCAACTTCATGCAAAATCTGTTCTCCCCACAATTTCGGAAACATCCACGGCAATCTTCGTGTTATCCCCAAAAGTCGATGCGTCTCCAAGATCACCTCTCTCTCAAATCGTCATCTCAATTTAAATGCAAAGTCAAGCGCTCCCTTGTCATCCTTCTATTACAACATTTGTAAATCGAAATCATCTCTAGCACAATCCGGCAAAATGTCCATAACCGTCAGGTACCGCGGCACCTACACTGTAAAGCCCGAGACGGCGACGTGGACCGGCCACTCGCCGCTCTCGGAACTGGACCAGATCGGCACCATCACTCACGTACCCACCATTTACTTCTACAAGCCACCCCCGGAATGGCTCCACCCCGTCGACGCCATCTTCGCCACTCTCCGGGGTTCACTGGGCCGCACGCTGGTCCCGTTCTATCCGCTTGCGGGCAGGCTCAGGTGGCTCGAAGGGGGACGGCTCCGGCTCGAGTGCAACGCTGCGGGCGTCCATCTCATCGAGGCCGAATCCGAAGGCGAGCTCGACGACTTGGGCGACTTCTCGCCCCGCCCGGAGTTTGAACAGCTCGTGCCGAGTGTGGACTACACGAGGCCGATCCATGAGCTGCCGCTGCTGCTGGTTCAAGTCACCAAGTTCAGGTGCGGCGGGCTCACCCTGAGCTTCTCCATATCTCATGCGGTTGCCGACGGGCCGAGCGCTCTTCATTTCATGACCGAATGGGCCCGGATCGCTCGCGGCGAGCGACTGAGCATCGAGCCGTATTATGATCGAAAGGTCGGTTCATGAATAGAAAGGATTTTCTTTAAAATTTTTGACGCGAACGATGTGAAATTTCTTTAAAAATTCATGAAATATAAGATTTTTCGGGTACTAAGAGGACACGATATTTTTCAATTAAATAAAACAACACTCTTTGAGATCATATAATTCATGGTCGTTGTGTGCCTGAAATGTACGGGGGATCGACAAAAATGATAGTGGGTAACGAGAACAAACAATATTTTACAATAATGGTTCAATAAGTGATCACCAAAGTACCAAATTCAATTGGCAACGTGTTACTAATAGTGCATTACAATTTCCATCGTGCCACATATCGTGATATTATATTATTTAACCGTTTATCTCTATATCAACAAGTGCATTATAAGTACAAGCTTCCCCACTTTCGATAACTTTAAAATTTTGACTTTTATTTTCAATTATTTTTGCCGATTCTAGATTACGTAGATCATGCAACATATTCAGTAATTCATTTGAAAAGTCGACGCAGACACTTTCTACATGACCACTTAGAACATCATTTCGTCCATGTCAATCGTCCATTTGTATTGTTGATGCTGAAAGTACTAATTTCTGGACTAAACTTTCGACAAGGTTTTATGGGTGGGCGGAGATCCATCTGGCGCAATGCGCCACCGCCGCCGCGGCACTTGGAGCACTCTGAGTTCAACCCCCCGCCGCTGCTGATCGGCCACGCTAACAACCTAGAAGAGCGTAAGAAGAAGACCACCGTGGCCATGCTAAGGTTGACGAAGACCCAAGTCGAAACCCTAAAGAACGCAGCGAACAAGGACCGAGCCGGCCATCATATGCGCCCGTACACCCGATACGAGACGATGGCGGCACATATATGGCGGTGTGCGTGCAAGGCGCGCAAACACCAGCCCGAGCAGCCGACTGCGGTGGGCATCTGCGTTGACTCCCGCCGCCGCCTGCATCCACCGCTGAAGCTCGGATACTTCGGCAACGCGACCTTGGACGTGGTCGCCACCGGCACGTCTGGCGAGCTGGTGTTGAGCCCGCTTGGGCACGCCTCGGGCAAGATTCGAGAGGCCATCGAGAGGGTGACCCACGACCACGTGAGGTCGGCCATCGAGCACATCCGGAGGCAACCGGACCTGACCTTGTTTCAGGATGTGCACGCCCTAGGAAGCACGCGAGGGCCTTTCTATGGAAACCCTAATCTTGGGGTGGTGAGCTGGTTGACGCTGCCGATATACGGCCTCGACTTTGGCTGGGGGAGAGAGGTTCACATGGGGCCGGGCAACCACGACTTCGACGGCGATTCTCTGGTTCTTCCGAGTCTCGACGAAGAAGGTGGCTTGGTGGTGGCTTTGTGCTTGCAAATCGTGCACATGGAAGATTTCAAGAAGTTCTTCTATGAGGATATTGTTGATTGATTTAAGAACTGGTGAACGTTTAATAATGCTTTAGTCGATACATTATTAAATCTGGGAATGAAAAAGGTTCCCGTTACAATTTATCTTATAATCCGTATTCATCTAGCAGAGGAAAGCTTTAGAATCCTAACTCACTATATGTAATTTGGTCATATTATGGCCCTGTTTGCTTCAACATTTGGAAGGGTTTTGGGATTCTAAAATCCCTTGGACAAATGCAAATAGCATTTGGTTTTTTTTTGCTTAATTTTGGAGAAAAATGCAATTGAATTTTCAAAGGAGTCTAAGAGTGTGTTTAGTTTAGTTTTCCCAAAGGGCTTTTGACTCAAAAGCCCATTGGGGAAATGTTGAGGTGTTTGGCAAGCCTTTCCAAGGGGCTTTTGGCCAATGCTAGACTTGGGAAGGCTGAAATGCTGGTATTGAGAAGGCTTTTATGCTGGACTTGGGAAGGCTAAAAGATCAATAATGGTAAGAATCAGCAATTTTACATAAATGGCATGCAAGTCATTCGTCAATGATACATCAGTTACACACTCATGGCATGCCGACAACACGCCTGTGGCATGCCAATGACTCGCCGGTTGCTCGTTAGTGGCCAAGGGGTTGCGCAACCCTAGCAACCATTGCCTTGGGTTTGCAACCACTCAACAATCACTACTTGGAAGATTTGGTTGGCAGCAGCTGAGCTCCTCAAAAAAAAAAAAATTTTTTTTTAAAATAGCAAAAGTCCTTTCAAAATATAGTTTTTATCAAATGGTATTTAAAAGAAAGTTATTTCCCAACGCACTTTAAAATTACAATTTACCAAACTCTATTTGTATTTTGGAAAACCCCTTTAGCCCAAAAATATTTACATTTTGCCAAGGACATTTTCCCAAAGCCAAACCAAATATGCCTTATGTCAATGTGAACTAAGTATATTATTTGTTAATATTAGCTTTGTAAATTTATTAACAAATGCGATTGTCGGCTTGCTTCATGGAGCATTACTATATGTAGAATAACTGAGTAAAAGTGGTAGAGTCCTAAGTTATCTTTATTAAATTGGGATATCTCATAGAGTTTTAATTTGGCAGGTTCGGAGTAAAGCTCATTAAAGACAATTAGTCTAGGCCCAACTCTTTCTAGTGGGCTTGGCATCGGCCCCATTGATGAAGAATTATTAAGAGGACTGAGGCTTATGCAACACACAATTGCGAAATTGCTTGGGGGATAAGTTCCAACTCTATTGGTAGAATTTTAAGAGCACTTTCTTCGGCATTTTGATGAGGATTTCATACTTCAATCTGGTCTCACAAATTGGGGCTGGAATGTGTTCTAGGTGTCTAATTTCTCATGGATCAAGTTCCATGATATTTGGAGTCTTCAAGATAAAGTTAAGCTCAATTTACTAAGTGTTGCTCGGTTTACAAAGCATCGAGTCTCCTAAGGTGGATTCCTAAGGAAGTGAGCATCTACCCCATTATATGTACTGTATCCTGAGCTGGATTACTAAGGTGTTGAACAGTTATTTGATCATATTTGTGTTTCCCTCAAAATCGACCAATCTAGTATCCAAGTCTAGCGGCAAATCGTCAACTAGGACTAAATGTTGTTGCACCCCGGACTGTGTGCAGCATTACTGTGATGTCCTATTGAAGATTCAAGAAGATAAGTGCAACAACTCCAACAACGATTGGAGTAATCTTAATTGTCGAGGCATGGTGATTCCTGTTACGATAGGAAGAAGATGAAGAGGAGATTTACTCCTTCCATGATGACCATTCTGATACATCTTGTGTGAACAGCTCCTTTGCATCCCATCAAATTGTGATCTGACGATTTCGATTTCAAATTCGACATTCCAGACTCTAGAAGGCACTATGCATCTGGAAGACTTCATCGACTAGCTCGACACAACCGACTGAGTTTTCAATTATAAGAATATTGCAATGAATCAAAAAGTGAAATTTGTGGCCATCAAACTTAAAAGCATTCCTTGATTTGGTGAGAAATCTAAAGCGTCAGAGAGCTCACGAAGGAAAAAGCAGCACGTGGGATAAGATGAAGAAGGAGCTCATAAAAAAGATTCTTCCCAAAAGTTATATGCAAGATACTTTCTCTAAATTTCACTACTTAGAACAAGAGCAGCTGTCTGTGGAAGAATACACCACCCAAATTTCAACATCTTATGGTTCAGTATTATCTGATGAGAAATACTTATGTGACTTTTCTTGATCTACTAGGAGAATAATAATATGTTTTGGGTCAAAAATAAATAATAAATAAATAAAAATAATTATGAAGCCTATTCTTTCAAGAATTTGTGGCTCATAAAGATTGTTACACTAGCATAACCTTTATATGGTTGAGGTCAAGAAGTAAATTATCGCAGTTATCTTGGCAGTCTTCGATCTGAAATCACAATATTCTCCAATTGCTACCTTATTGAACTTTCAATGATATTTTCAAACTAGCCATGAAGGTGGAAAGCAACTCAAGGGAAAAAGCGAGAGAATTCGCAAGCTGTTGACCAAAGAGGGATCTTCTATCTAGGGAATTTTGATCTCGGGGTCTTTTCTCGACAGCGCAGGTGACCTCCTTGAAACCGTCGAATAAAGAAGCATCTCAAACGAACTATCTAATGCTTCTAACACTAGCTCAGGACAATGATTAAGGGTTTATAGTTGTGTCAAAAAAGCCCAGCCCAGCCTTCTCTAACCCTAGCCAGAAATTTGGGAAATTTTGGGGTTTGGCCTTAGTCTTCTTCAGGTAAGGGTTCAAGGTATGGTTATTGTGACAGTTAGATTAGGTTCTGATTATAACCCTATACAAAGCATAATACCCGAAAATTCTTGTCTCAACTCAATCGGCACCAACGATTCATCAGTTCGTCACTCATCTTTTACAAACCCTAGACGACCACCAACTCCATGGAAGCACCATCTCCGAGTTCACTCATTGACTCGGTGTAAGTGTTGTTACTCTTAAAACATTGATTTCCCAATTCAGACGCTTCGAAGGATGAACATCAAGACGAGCCACAATATGACTCTTTGCTCGAAGAAGACTCAAGGAGTGAAGAAGAAGTCTCTTTTGGAGATCAAGGAGAATTTATTGTCGCTGAAAAGAAATTAAATGCTATTCACTTAAGAGGATGATAATTGGCTTCATAACAACATACTTCGCACTCGGAGCACTTTCTCATGGCAAGGTATGCGACTCCGTCATCGACGGCTTAAGCTGTGAGAATGTTGCGGTGCAACCATGGTGGACAAAGTGTATCTCAAGTTGGAGAAGCATCCACATCTTTACAAGCCTTTTTTGACTTAGGAAAGAGAATGAGGTTAAAGTATAAAAGTCATGATTTGTTTAGTTCTCTATTAGCGAAAGTTATAAAAATGAGGTTATTTGAGGTGTTTGTTTCTATGAATGTATGCTATCTACTTCTTCGACGACCGTAATTGCATGACAGGAGGGTGATCGATGAATGTATTCATTTGTCAAATGTGGTGTCACGTTGGGCCCTCATGAGGTGGTGTCTAAGCTTATTCATCCCGTATTATTCCTGTGAAGGAGATTCAACGTTGCATAAATTTTGTGTTCCGTGATTCAATTTCAAACTTCATGTGTAGAACAAAGAGGTTAGTGATGGTGGGGGTGGTCGACAACTATATATATATATAGAGAGAGAACCATATGTAGTTGTCTCTACTAATTAGGGGTGAGCACATTGGGCCACCCAAACCGAGAACCGCCCGGACCGGACCGGACCGGACTGGCCGGTTTGGTCCAGTTCCCAAGAGCATCGGTCCGGTTCCCGGTTCCATAAGATTTTCAGTCCGGTTAGAACCGGGAACCAGACCGGACCGACAATTTTCTATTTAAAATATATTTTTTAAAATTCTTAAAAAATGCAATAAACCCTAAAATAATAATATTTATAGTATTTTTTTTTATTTTTTATTTGGCTAAGTGGTCGGTCCTATTGGACCAGTCCCCGGTCCTAGGACCGTCCGGTTTGGTCCACGGTCCCAAAAAATGGGAACCGGTTCTCCCGGTCCGGTTCTTGGTTCCACCTTGGAACCGGACCGAACTGGGAACCGATCACCCCTACTACTAATCGGACCTGATCACTCGCCCTCGCCCTCGATGACTTCTTTGAATCGATTTGGATGAAGGAATCTAGTGAGAAGGCCCAGCCTAGCCTGACTGGGGCCAAGCCGAGCCCGTTCCGCTCGCACATTTGTCCATAATAAGTTTATGATGGGTGGACTTAGGCAAAACTTCAGGTCTGATTTTGAGGCTCGGTCCAACCCGGCCTACATAATGATCACCTCTCTGCTAATATGATAGCTTACTATCGATCTACCCAGCAATCGACACCTGTCTCAGGCCACACGATTGAAAGCCGAGGGTATGAATAGTTTGGCCTTGAGTGAAGATGACTAGATCTAGCCATTGCCAAACAGCAAAGACCCCCATCATCTTGAGCGGCAACACTTGATCCTTGTCATGCGACGACGGACGTCTCTTCCCTCAGCAGTGGATGGAAAGAGTGCTGAAGAGCATGGAGAGAAGGGAGAGATTTTCACTTTCGGAGCTCGCTAAACAGAGGTGAATAACCGGTCTTTGGCTCGTTTTTAACTCAAAATTTAATGGATCGGGTGAAATATATATTACTTGAAATTCTAAATGCTAGTTGACTTGCGTTTTGCACAAACAAAGCCCGCCATCATCCGTGGATCGATGCTGCCATCTGCATTGGACATAGCAGCGGATCTCACTATATTGTTCAATCAGTCAAAGCACCGCCCTATCAAGGCGGAAGCTGAGTAAACGGCGGAGGAGCTAGCCCAGTCTTCCTGATCGTTCTTCTCGGATAGCTCCAGTACGATGGTTGAGGGGGTAAGCAAGACCCTCATGGGGAGAAGTAAGAATGATACCACATAGTTCGTATAGGTTTAAAACCAAACGAGATTGTACATTCCCATATGTTCTACTTTCTCCATGCTAATAGTGCGGACGGGCTTTCCAATGATAGTTATAGGGGTGAGCATGATCTGGGTGGGCGGTTCTCATCTTGGAACCGAGAAGAGCCCACTAAGAACCGGTTCTAAAAAGTTCGAATCGTGAACCAGCCATTGGTTCCATGGATCCTCCATCAATTAATATCTTCTTGATGTCTGGGATGTTTATGAGAAGAAGACAAGAAAGAGGAGGTCCCCCTATTCCTTGCCTCTAAAACTTTGATTTGAGTCTCCTCGGTCTCCGTATGAACACTCTGTAATCATGTATAAGGACGAGCCCGAGCAAGCCCAAAATCAATGTCGAACCCATCTTCACCATCGCCATGGAAGCAGGCATTGTTGTTTCATCAATTGCCATCGTTCCTTTTCTTTTCTTGCTTTAGTTTGGCGATTCTTCTTCCTATTGTCGCTTCACATAGGAAAATGGAAGAAAAAAATTGCTCTCACTGCACCTTCTCCATTATGTTCTATTACTTAAAATATTTATTCACCAATGCAATTATATATAACCAATGTGATTTGGGTGGGTAAGTGGGCGGTTCTACACCTAAAATTGGGAACTGCCAATTTTGGGCTGGTCTGGTCCGATCCGATCCGCTTTATGACGGTTCCCTATAACTTTGCACACCCTTAAGTAGTCCCACTACGAGCTTTGACGATTTGCCCCATCTTACCAGAAAGGGATGACTAATTGACCGTCCATAACCTGCACTGAGAGTGACGGTCCTCTCACTGCCACAAATTTCTTCAAGAAAACTTGTTTTAAGTTTCAATAGAGAAAATTGTTGGAAGGAAATATGTGATGTCAACGGCACTGTTAGAGAATACTATCTAATGATGCCGTTCACCACCCGTCCCAATGATGAGGGAGAAGAATTCTTTTAATTGAGATTTTTATGTATAAGATTGATAATGACCTATATTTAAAACTTACTTGTGGAATTATTCATATTTCATTGTATATAAGCCACCGTCACCTACACAAGCACGACCACGGAAGGAAAATATGGCCAATTTCCAAAGGAAAATTTTCATACTTTGTCCTTGTATTTCATATTATCAAGTCCTTGCACTTCTATCTTTTTACCGGTCAAGTCCTTCCACTTATACAAGTGTCTAATCATGTCTCTTTGACACACAAAATTTAGTAAATCTCATGGACATAGTTATTAGATGGGAAAAGTATCAGAAAAGTCTTAAACCTATTACATTTATGTTAAATTAATCCTAAACCTTTTAATTGTATCAATTTAATCATAAATCTGTTGATTTTGTGCCAATTGAGTCACAAACCTTTTGATGGTGCCAATGTAGTTATAACAATTTAGTTATAAACCTTTTGACTTGGTGCCAATTCAATACTTAGCTAAAATTAGCTGAAAGGACTGAATTGGTACAAAGTCAAAAGTTTTAGGATTAATTTGTCACTAATTCAAAAGGTTTAGAACTGAATTAATACCATTAAAATGTTTATGACTAAATTCATATCAAGTCAAAAGGTTTAGGACTCAATTGATACCATTGAAAGGTTTAGGATTAAATTGGTACAAATGCAATAAGTTTAGGACTTTTATAATACTTTTCCTATTATCAGACCATATCAGAGCATGAGATGGACAAATTTTGCCAACCTAAATGCCATAGTGGAAAATAAGAAAAAAGTTGTTTTGTTCTTTTTCCTTTTTTATTTTCCATGATAGAGTCCATGTGGGGGTCGACATGTCAAAAATGTTGCCCACTTTACGCTTCAATGTTGTCCAACAACCACATTAGTTAGATTTGGCTGGATTTAACATTGGAAGGACTCGATCAAACAATTTGTGCAAGTAGAATGACTCGATTAGAAAGAGCATAAGTAAAGACTCGATTAGAAAAGCCATGAAAGTTCGTGGACCAAGAATCGAAATCTTCCGTTCCAAAAACTATCCAAATTTGAAGCCTTCTTCTCTGGCTGTCGTGTCTCTGAAGTTGCAGAAGATATTGGCCAATCAGGCTAAAACAATGTATTAATCAGACATTGAACGGCTAAAACAGCCAAATTAAACAAAATCCACCAAAGTCGGCCAGATTTTTTCTTGTTCATCCCTTTGCTCATTCAATCGTTCTTTCTTTCTTCATATTTCGTGTTTTGTTTTTTCAACTTATTGGCATCCCCGTTCGCTATGGATGCGGCATGTGATCTGCGAGTATGGATATAATCTTCAAAAGAGTCCAATGCCGTGGTGATATTCCTCTGGCAACGAAGTCTATGTTCGATGGACGCACCAATTTAAGTTTTTTTTAAATTGACTAGTCAACCAACATACAATCATTTGCACATTACAGCCAATGAAGCAAGGGTAGACCATCTTTCGCGGATTTATCTTTGACAGCGGATGTGATAAGGACTCTCATGTGATCACATTCGCAGTTGGCAAAACCTGATTGAGTTGACTCCCCTATCGGAGTCAATGCTAACGGTCATCGTAACTCTTGTTACTTAATCAATTATAAGTGTACATCGTTACATTGTCAGCACTGTCCTCGGATCGAGTTCCATCCGTACAGCAATGGGTCGATGTTGTTTTGTTGCTCAGTTGATTGGTTGATTTGGCAACAAGTTGCCAAAGCATTATTCTCTTCGATGCATCAATCATTATGCAACAATTGGCAATTTATACTACATTGACCAAAAGAATTGCATTGGAATTTCGCACAAAAGTTTTAGGAATCAATTGAAAAGGTCGAAAATTTTAGAACTAAATTGTTATTCGTATAATAAATTTAAGATCGATTGGATGATTTTCCCAACATCTAGGTAAATTGTAATATCTTGACCCTTCAATTTTCTAGAGGCTATTGGGGACCTTTTCGAGGTCTCTTAACGTTATATCTGTTTCGTTTCCTTGTCGTCCTTTCCTCTGTCTGGATTTTCATTGTAATGACTGAGGAGATGTCCTAGATATCGGTCTCGACATAAACATCCTTTTGTTAAGGGTTGTTTTATTGAGTTGATGATATCGGGGAAACAGTCAACTCAACAATTCATCGGAGATAAAATGAAAATGAGGTACAACTATCAAGCGAGGTTTATGTATTAACATGTACAAAGAGTTGGAATCGTTCACATTGCTTGACAAATAAGATCTATATACTATTTATATATGGAGTGGGTTTAAACTTTTGAATGAAAGTGCAATTTAATAGTTAGATATTTTAGCACACTCTTTTATTAGCTGCGTGAATTTTTGGCCTAAACCAAAGGTATGGAAATATGTAATAGATGAGGCAAATAGGGATATAGAAGATTTAAATTCAACACTCCTGCTTTGATATCATATTGAAATATATATGTTATCTATATACCTGTGATCTTCATTCACCTATCAATTTCAGCTTTTGGGTTTGCCTTAGTTTATTTTCTGCGTGAATCCATTCATTTGTCAAATTCAACGCGTCAATGGGGTTTATATACTCTTTATACAGGTACAATCTCCTTCTATCTTTTAGCTTAAGTTTTAGCATCGAACTTTTTAACACAAATTACTTGCCAAAATGATTTCTTAATGGGAAATTATTAAATTAGTCATAAACCTATTCTGTTGATGTTAATTCAGTTCTTAAACTTTTTAATTTTGTCAATTTAGTAATTTACATTTATATGAAACTCCAATGTAGTCCTTCTGATTAATTCTTGTCGAAAAATCACTAACGTGGCAATATATGACATAATTTGACTGGTTATGACTGGTCATTACGTCAGTGATTTTGGGGAAAATTAATCAAAATAATTATATTGAAATTTTGTATAAAAATTTATGACTAAATTGATAAAAGTGAAAATTTTAAAATTGAATTGATATTATACAATAGCTGTTTTCCCATTTCTTATTTCCATCGTAGATCAAACCTGGGCAAAGCGAGGGTTATTCAACTAGTAATACAACATTTGGGATTTGCTCCAGTGGCCATTCTTTTCATATGAGAAGGAGAAGGTAGGGATGGGAACAATTTAGTTTCAGGTGAGGGTTTTGATTTCCACATTATGTAAGGAGGCAAAACAAAAGTTCGAGAATAAAAATTAGACTAGAAGTAAAGTAAGATTGACAAAAAAAAAACTAGTAATCCATGTATTTATTGAAGTTACATCATTTATCACAAGGAGTGGCTCATTAATTGCAAGTAGTTTTCCTAGCAAAACTAAATTAAATTCATTGACATAATAGATAAAGGCATACACAAAATTCTATATTTAAAGGAGAACTATATATTTCTTGTTTTACTTGGCAATGCAGTTTTTCGTTCATGTTGTTTTTGTTCAATAAAATATAGATCATCCGATATGGAATACTCATTATAGATAAAGGCATACAAAAAATTCTATATTTAAAGGAGAGCCATATATTTCTTGTTTTACTTGGCAATGCAGTTTTTCGTTCATGTTATTTTTGTTCAATAAAATATAGATCAACCAATATGGAATACTCATAATAGGAAAAGTATATACTTTTTTTTTTTTTTTGTCAATTTTACTTTACTTCTACCTTAACTTTCACTATTAGACTTTTATCATGTCTCCTTGTAGGGCACGAAAGTCGAAACTCACACCTAAAACTAAATCATCATCACTCTAACCCCCTATAAGAAGGTAAAAATTCGAATTTCCCACCCCCCTTCCTATATGGGAATAATGGCTACTAGGGCAAATTTTAGTAGTTAAAAGTACATACTTGATCTCTAAACTTATTCCGCTCTTTTTACGCCTTGATCCTTGAACTTGTAAGTTTTTTAAGCAAGTCTTTGAATGTATAGAATTTTTTCAATCAAGTCCCTGGATCTCTCATTCGGGCAAATTGAAGTTGATGGCCTTTCAACAATGACAAGAAGAATGATGTAGGAAAGTTGTACCATCATGAACAATTAAATGGCGCCAACTGAATTGTGGGAACAACAATTAAAGGTATAATTGCAAATTCCAATAGCTTTTCATTCAACAACGGCCCTGATACTTCGTATCAGACTTCCAAAGTGCTGAAATTGATTAAGGACGGATTTGATTGGAAAAATTCTATAAATTCAAGGACTATTTATTGCATAAATTATATGTATGGGGATGACATTTGAAAAACAGTACAAGCTGAGGAATCTAGCATTAATTTTGTTATTTCAATATCACAAAGCGATGAGTTAGATGGTTTCAAAGAGCAAGTACTGGGTGTGTCTAAATAAATTTTTACCTTTTGCATTTTGCTAAATATGAATCTTGTTATTGACGTATTTTTACTCTCTTTCTAACTCTAATGTATGAAATTTTGATTATATACAAATATTGACACGTACATATACATATAACTTTTTGAACTTTGAAGAATATTTTAAATTATGATGGAAAACAAAAGGTACTTTTTATTTAAAATTTAATTTTACACAAACAAGCCATACAAGTACTATTTGGCCTCTTGAGGGGAAGAGAAATAGATATGACAAACTACATTATGGACTACAAACCAAGCAGATCCGTTTTAATTGATTATGGACTAAGATTCGCTTATGCTTTGCCTCTAGTTTGGGTGGTTTAAGAAATAAAATACACCTTCATTTTATATAATTATTTACTCTTATTTCTAAAAAAAGATTAATGTGATAGTGGTCCCAATGCTTTTGTCTAAAAATTAGAACTGTCTCACTACTTTTTAATAGCATCCTTCCAATTTTTAAATTGTTCCACCTTAGTCCACTTTTTTCTATTGCTGGTCAATTTTTTCCCATGTGAGCAACCAGATTGATTTGAGCCACACAAAAAAAAACACAACTAGATTGCCAAATTGGACATCGTAATGCACGTGTCCTATTATGGTTGGTGAAATGCTTTTGTACGGTTCTCAGCGCCACAACAACCAACATAAAAATGGAGAGAGGGATTGTCCATGTTGAAACAAGGGAAAATAAAAGACCTACGTTTGAAATTTTTTACTGGGATCAATACCACGTTAGTAAATTCTGTCGCCAAACCGATTCAGGGACAATCGGTGATTTTTTTCAAAAAGAAGATGGACGGTTTTTAACCATAAAATAGTATAGAGAGTGCAGCGCCTTGCCCCCGCCTAAAACGAATATTTCAAACTACCCAAAACAAAATGACATCAAAAGTACCCCAATTTTTGTATGGATACTCACTTCAATGCAAAATAGGTTTGGAGTGATTCCTTAGGTGCCCCTTTAGTAAAATAGATTGATCACTTTGGTACCTCTTTGGTAAAAAAAAGACTGGTCATTTTAGTGTTGGTGGCAATTTGTGCAATTAGAAACCCAATGCGGCAATAGTTTCAAATAAACCATCTGCTGTGCCTCGCTAGTAAAGTGAAGTCAGCATGATTAGAGCTAAATGACGCTGTCCAACAAAATTTATATCCCAAATTAACGAATTGGGAACAAATTCATACTCTTCTCCAAACCCTATGTTAGAACCGACAATTCGTGAGGCAGAATTAGGTACTGATATTTGTAATGGAGAGCAGGTTTCCCTCTACCAGCAAATATCTTGGATAGCAAAGTCAAGAAGCGCGAGCAAGAGTGGAGAGAACACACACCTGCAAGAATGCGAGCATTCGAGGAGAGAGAAATTTGAAGTTTATCTATAAGTAAATCTTACCTTAAAATGGGAATGATACATAGCATTAGGGAAATGGTGTGAAATTGACATAAATGACTAGAAAGTGTTTAAAGTGATGCCATCAAGATGCTCCTAATAATCAACGAATGGCACAGGGCAAGGGAACACAAGGGAACACAGATCTAGGCTTATAAAACCAATTTCGTGCTATGACAGCCATTAGGCAAAGTCATCGTAGACCTAGCATAGCGCCTAGGCCTTCATTGGGCTCGCGTAGAGCCGTCTATTGCTTCCATTTAATAACATGACTCAAAAGTTCTTCCGTAACCAGCATTTAGAAAGCGTTTGATAACATTTCTATTCAAAAATAATTTTTACATTTATATTCCTTAGATGAGATTCTAAACAGAAGAACACGTTTAATACGACCTAAAAATTTCTATTCTTGAAATAGAAAAAGCACAAAAAAGCGTTGGTGTGCCCCTCGAATTGTGACATGAATTTTTTTTTTTAATTTTTTAAATAATTTTATGAGATTTTACTCTCTTTTTTCCCCCTCACTTCTTCTTCTTCCTCTAGTTGGTCATCAAGCCTAGGCAATAAATGATGACCGACCAAAGATGAGGGCCGGCGAGGTTGACATTGCCATGGCTGGGCAAAGCCGACCTCACAGTAGTTGGGTGAGGTTGAGCCTCACTGGTGGCTAGGTGATGCTTGCCTGAGGCTGGTGAGGTTGTCATCATTGATGCATGACAGCTAGCTAGAGGAAGAAGAAGAAAGAAGGGGAAAAAAGAAAAAAGAAACAAAATGGTCCAGTAATATGTTGTCCCATTGAGTGTGTATTGGTGTCGAGCCTCACCCCTCTTGTATAGTTGTTTGGTTGAAAATCTTATAATACTTAACTTTACCAAAAAAACAAAATGACCTTGTTTTAGAAATTATTCCCAAGAACAACAAAATAAGTTTTTTTGTTTTTACTTTTTGTTTCCAGTCCAAATCTGTTCGCCAGTCCTTGGTCTATTCCAAGAAATGAAAAAAAATTAAATGAGTTACCAATCATATTTTTGTTCTTTTTCTATTTCGAGGAACAAAAGAACAGAAAAATGGAAAGCAGGATGATTACCAAATTAGCTCATATAGGTTGGTCCGTATGTTAGAACTAACATGTCAACCAGTGGTGACAACAAGCTTAACCTTTGACAGAAAAATCACACAATTAGTGCAATTAAGTTCTCTCTGCCAAATCTCGCATAACTAAACGATTCAGTCATTGCCGGCCGTGTTACAACTTGAGGTCTAGTACTTGAATAAGGATTCATTTCCTATTCTATGTAGTTGCCTCCTATATATATAAAATGTAAATAGGAGGTTTTTGTATCAAAACACCTTCTATGTTTTATTTCCTTGGAAAACATAACATTTTTGGAAATTATTTTCTAGGAAAATGATGGTTTTTTCAGTGTTTGTCTAAAACATGAACATAAGTAAAAAATACTTTGTTTTTGTTTCCTATGAAATTTAATTTGATTTTCCCAGGAAAATCTACCAAAATATTCAATTTTTTAACTATTTGGTCTTTTTTTTAGGGAAATGACATTTTTTTTTTTTTATGTTTTGTTGAAACATGAAAAAGAACTTATGTATTTTCCATCGTTTCATATAAAAATTATGATTTGATTTTCTTGGGAAAAATTACCAAAACATTCAATTTTTTAACTATCTTTTTCTTTTGCCTTTTATTTTTCCTTCTTTCTCTGCAGGTTGCTATTGGCAATTGACCATAGGTGAGTGACAAGCTCACCCGATGCTAGCGAGATTCAAGCTCACAAAATTCTAGCAAGCCTAGCCTTGCTAGTCTCAAGCGAGGTCGAGCTTGCCAACCTTAGGTAAGGCTTCACCATGCTAGATTCCAAAAACCCTAAGCCTCGCTAGCCTTGGGCGAGCTCTTTGGGCGAGCTCATCCCTCACCTACAACTAGTCATTAGCCATCGTCGTGGTGGGTGATCGGCCGAAGAAGGAAAAGGAAAATAAACAAAAGAAAATTTAAAAATTTGATTTGAAAATAATATTTTTAGAAGAACAAACATTTCATTAATTAATAACTTGAGCCCGAAAGCAAAGGACTTGTGTATGGCCCTTGTGGACCCAAACTTGAGTGTCCAAGACTAAAGCTCAAGTGTGGGGGACCCAACCACTACCTTTGTGGACTTGGGCTTGGGGGCATTAGGCATGGGCACTAGGGCTTTGGGCTCAAGTGTGGGTGTTAGGGGCCTAGGCTTAGGTACTAGAGATTTGGTTTTGAATGCTAGGGACCCATAATCCAACGTTGAGTGTCCGCCCCAAACCGCGAGTACGTAATAACCCCTTCCCTTGGCCAATAGAATACAACGTCCAAGGATGTGTCGCTGACCATTCATTTTATTCTTTCATTATACGCAAGCGGAAGACTAACTATCCCCGAGTCAAATAAACAATCAAACAATCAAACATGGATAGAGGGATGAACAACATAACAACAACAACTACTCATTTATATATATTCATTAGATTAACCAACAAAGGATCGTTTCCGATATATAAGTCCATTAGAGGGTCAGGTTCATCCTCTAAGCCAAATCAAAAAGAGACTAAGGTTAGACTAATCCATCTATACAAAAAGAATCCTTGGGTTCGGCACCATCTTCATAGAGAAACATCAGACTTAGGCTCCTTCGGGTCGTAGTCGGAGGCGTTCGGGTCGATCACCAGTGGAGCGGGGGCATGATTCTCCACTACGCCATTAGGAGGGTCTAGCTCCATGGGGTCCCAATCGGTGTCTTTGGGGCCCCTATCGAGCGGCTCGTTAAAACCACGTAGAGGACCAATCAGGAGATCATCCTCCCGGATGTACCACATTAGGAATCGATGGAGAATCCATTGCCCCGATCCCTCATCCACCCAGATGGTGGAGACATACTTCTCATAAAGATGCACTTGACCCGAGAAGTGGTGGTGCATCACGACTGTCTCTCTTAGTCCTTTGGGATCTCGAATCGCACCGGCGAGTACGCCATTCTAAAAGCCTAAAAATGATTATACAATAACCAGTGAGATAAAATCTCAGCGATTTCTTGCCCTAAACCCCAATTAGTGCCCCAACTCAACTCGGGATATCACTCCAAGATCACCTCTCAAACAAACCAACAACAACCACACATACTACAGCCAGGGTCAACCAACAATCAAATAAGTGGTTTGCATGCAATCTTACCGGTAAGTTATATCTTGTACGTTAAACTTCACACAATACACGCAATGCATATGGCCATCAGGTAATGCAATTTAGCAATCACATATGAGTTGCGTTACAGGCGATCTCACTTGGCTATTGCCATACCCTGCACGTTATCAATTCATGCGTGCCATAAACAATGTGATTAGCTCATGCATAATCAAAACTAATGATGCCATGTTTCTTATGCGTTTTTTGTATCCACATATGTTTCAATTATTACTGCTCTTCAGGGTCACAATTGAACCCCCATTGGTGTCTATTGGCATAACCAGGCATTGCCCTCCCCGTGAGGCGCGGCGACATCGAGGGTTCTCTCCCAAGACGGTATTCCCGAAGGAGCATGGGCTCGGCCTCTACCGCGACTTAGTATCTAGACCCTCTCGGGTTTCCGATGAATTGGACTATTATCTCCCGAACTTCGGTCAAGGTAATGGGTTCAACTTAGTGATCACACAAACATACCACCACAATGCACTTTTATCTCGAATATTAGCCAATGAACACATGCTTACACATACGGTCTCAAATCCCTTTTCATAAAAACGGTCCATTTCCGTGTCTCTCGAACAAAGTATTTTTCCCTTTTTGTGAAAACCAGGCGATTCATGCAAATGTCCATGCCTTTACATATCCAATTCACACCATAGGATCAAAGCACATGAAATAAGGCAAATTTTCACTTTCGGATGAACAATGCACATGAACAGTAAATTATGAACAATGCCACATGAACAGTAAAATCCAGAATTTAGTAATTAATAAATTAAATTCAGAAATCAATCAAAACATTAATTAAAGCAAACAATCAATTAATTAAAGCTAAACAAGCTTGATTACTCATAAACCACAATTAACAACCACTAAGAAAGATTAATCTAATCATCTAACTAACAACTTAATTAAACCCCTAAACTAGGATTAACCCTAACTAAACCAACCCTAAGCAATTTTAGGCATTAAAAGAAGGATTAAGGCTAAACTCACTCATTAAGTGGGCTGGAAACATAAGCACGGCGACAACGACGCAGGCTACGCTCGAGAACTTCGACCACGGTGATCCAAGACCATCCCGAGGCTGAAACAACAACAACTAATTCTAGTTCCCACTACATCTCTAGAAACCGAACTGCACAGGCGGAGCAAGAGGCTGATCGGGCTAATCGGCATTACGGCGACTGGCTGGTTGGTGACCGACGGTTCCAGGGGTTCAAGGAGGATTGGCTGGTGGCTAGTCTGGGCAGCGGTTGGGGTGAAATAGAGGGGAAACAACTTTTCTGGGTGGTATAGGGCTGAGATAGGCGGACCGACTTGTGGCGGCTTCTGGCTGGCCGGCGGCTTAGTCCGGCAAGCGGCAACCATAGGGACATGGATAGGGTCTCTCGATCACAGTGGCAGGTAGTGCGGGTAATGAACTAATCAACACAGCAATGAACAACTCAAGTTTTCGAGGAAGGGTGGAAGGAGAGAAAGAAGAGAAGGAGATGAATAAGGGAGAGAGAGGGGGTGGTTGAATGGGGGAGAGAGAGAGAGATGTGAGGGCTGGTTGTCAATGCCTCATTAAGGCTCATCAATGCAAGCTCCCAACCCCATGCAATGACATCATCTTCTCTCTCTTCTTTTTGTTTTTTGCCCATAATATCTAGAGGGGCAAAATGGTCATTTCCACCTTTACAAAATTCCCAAACTACCCCTGGGCTGAGATGATGAGCAGGCCAAAGAAACGTGCTAGGAAATGAATAGGAACGGGCTTGGGAATTGATTGGGCTCGAAATGGTTCAAAGTTAAACAATGGACTTGGAAGGGTTAAATGGTTGGTTGGATCCAATGGGCTCATTTGCTTGCCTTGGGTCCACCATGGTGGTCGCCCCACCTTGGGCATGAGGTCCACGTTGGCCTTGCCCGGTCCACATCCTCGTAGGCTCGTTTCCTCGGTCTGTAAATCCCTTTTTCCAACTATTTGGCTTTACTAGCAATTTCGAAGGTCGAAGAAGCATTGTCCAAAAGTTTTTCTCGAACGTTCCCAAAAATTCATTGTCCAATATTGGATTCTCATGTCTTATCAATTTCGCCCAAATGTCATTTTAGTACGTCTCGGACTAACATGCGGCTTCGAGGATTCACGCGTGACCGACTCGTGCTTGACTCAATATCAAACTACATTCAAGACTTCTCGATACATGGATGTCCTTAACTACATGAAATTGCAGAGGATAGATTCTTATTTCAAAGTACACGATTACCGAGAATCAACATAGGGTCGTTCGATGGTTCAATAATAGTAAACGGAATCACTTGTCGTCCCATTATTCCTCTCAGATTAGTATTTCGAGAGAGTGATCAATTCCGAGTGAGATTAACCAACAATGCATTGATGAATTGACTTCTAGTCATCCCTAAAATAGGTCACATTAAGGTTCTTGTGTACAAACATATCCACGGAGGAAAATGGATTGTACCTCTCAAAAGCAAGTCTCATGGCCGGAGGAAAATACTTACTTTAAGAGAAGTCTTCCGGCCCGTTTTCCCTAGAGTCTTTATAGCTATTTTCGGATAATTATATCTTCGACCTTTAGTCGCACGAGACATTACGTCGGATGGACTACAACTTATTCAAGACTGTCACTTTGGCAAAGCCGATTCCCCCTCTCAAGGTTAGTATCACCAGAGTGATCGGTCTTCTTTTGTTTGGGATAAGGTGAGATTAACCAACAATACATTGATTAAATTCACGTCAATCATTTATTTTTTGAACATCCCTTAAAGGACTCAAAGGGAGCTATCTCGGTTTTCTTTTGGAGCTCTTTGCTACACCACGTCACATTGAGGTTCTTGTGTACACCTTACCAAAAAAAAAAAAAAAAACATAGAGTTTCGGGAAGTACGGATATCTAGTCATATTTTAAAAAATGTTTTTTTTCTATTTCAGAAAAGAAATCATTTTTTTGAATTTAAGTTTTTCATTAACTTATTTTCTCAAGCAAATCAAATGCGGGTAAATGAAGAAAATGTTTTCCGTGGAACCAACATACCTTTACTTCCTTTTGGCATTCCCACACTCGTACTATAGATTGCAGATGTTTTTAATGAGAAAAGTAGGCGATGACATGAGTTACAACTGTACAAGTCACATGATCAATAGCCATACAACTTTGGAGGGACCTGGTTTAGGTCTTGCCCCTTTCGTGATTCAGGGTGCTGATGAAAGACTTGACTTTATTTTAAAAAGGCCATGCATGAGAATCTTCTGCATGTTTGTCAGTGTGCATATAATTGGGACCAAACTAATTTTCTGTCTCTTACTTTGAATTGTATGTATGTAGGCTTACATGCTTCACGATAGGGGTGAGTATAGTTCAAACAGACAATTGGAGTCAAGATTTGATGATTTCATGGATCCATTCGGGGACTGGACTGACCGTCCGATCTAGTTCTCGAGTGTGTCTATGGAACTGGTCCATATGATATTAATTGATAAATGCAATTTCTACAAAATTGCATTTATCAATTAATATCATAGTGAACCTAGTTTCTATTTTGAGCACCCAAGCTTGTTTGGTTTTAAATTTAGGTTGAATTGTGAGCCATTGATTTTGATTAAAAATTGAAAATTATAGGGTGGAACAGATAGACAATATTCCTTAGTCAGGAACTTAATTTCTTCAAAAGTCATGAACTGGTCTTCTTGAGGTTTCCTGACACCGGAAATATGTGGAGAATCAGACTATACATTAGAAATCCTAACTTTCACAGAAGTTAAAACATTAATTGTTTGATCGATCTTTTTCAACGTCAACCTAATTTAGTCATGGGGATGGCTAGGGAGAGACTTAATTATACTCTTTAAATGAGCCATTGACTCTTAATTTCCTATCACGATGACAAAGCACTGCAACATTTATAGATATCTCCAATCGTTCCTCTCCTTCCTTTTGTTTTTTTTATTTTATTTTGGCTTAGAAAACAAGTAAATGGAAAAAAAAAATAAGGGAGTTAATCCTATGATGCACCCTAGAGACAAAATTAGTCAATAATGTCCAATAATTATATATGTACATATATGTTGGTCAAAAAGTTATAAATAATTAAGTAATTGAGATGGAATTCCTTATATTATATATATATATATGTTGATTCGGTCCGAATAGGTGGTTCCATGCCTAGAATCGGGAATTGGACCAGTATTCACCGACTCCACTAAATTAAAACCGGGATTGGTCCCCACGTAAACTGTTGGTCCATAATCCTGTTCTGGATGGTTCAGATGATTTCCGGTTCCTTTGCATGCCCCTACTTCGCCATCCTACCAAGCCCCCCAAGATGAGAAAGAAAAGGAATCAAATGAGTTCGTTCCGAAGGCCCACTCCCGAACATGTGCAGGCCCTCGTTATTTTTAACGTTGTTTATTTTCATGTAACACGACATGCCCATAACCATATATTCAAATGCTTTCTCTCCTCGCCACATTCCCACCTCACTCCAACGAGGACCGGCATGTTCATCTACTGTCCAGAATGTGACCTGCCAAGAAAATCATTCTCTAATCCCCCGCCACGTTCCACCGAATCATTCCCAATTCTTTAAAGCCTCCAGTGTTTCCCTCTAGATTTTGCGTATAAATAGGTGGCTTAGGGTAATGGCATCTTCATCATCATCATCTTCTTCTCCAGAAGACAATGGAGGCCCGTAGGTTTCTCGTGTCGTGCCTGAGCTTTGCCCTTCTGTTGAGCGCTGTCTCGGCTCAGCTCAGCACAGATTTCTACAAGAACACCTGCCCGAACGTCGAGTCCCTGGTCCGGTCGGCCGTGACCCAGAAGTTCCAGCAGACCTTCGTCACTGCCCCTGCAACTCTCCGCCTCCACTTCCACGATTGCTTCGTCAGGGTAAGTTTTCAAACAAAGTATTCTATGCATAACAATGTCGGCTTGATTGTTGATCTGTTGCTTTTTTGGGTTTTGGTCTTTGATTAGGGATGCGATGGTTCGGTGCTCATATCATCTCCCACCAACAATGCCGAGAAAGACCATCCCGATGACCTGTCACTTGCCGGCGACGGTTTCGACACGGTGATCAAAGCTAAGGCAGCAGTGGATAGCGTTCCCCAGTGCAGGAACAAAGTCTCTTGTGCCGATATCCTGGCTCTTGCCACTAGAGATGTGGTTTCGTTGGTACGATAAGGGCCCTCGACTAAAGTCTTTTCCAAGTTTTTTCATTTCAAGAAATCAATTATCCATCTAACTTTTTCGGTCCGGTGAAAAAGCGGATCATTCATATGGACTACTTACTTGGAATATGCCAATATGCTACTCTATTCCACAACATGACTAAATTATAATCTGCTTTTGTTTGGTACAAAAGAAAAATAATAGTCTAATAATTTAAATTTTTTAGTACAAATTTCTTTTCTTTTCACACTAAAAACCCGTTGGGTCCCTTTCTTTTCCTTTTCAAACCACTAAAAATTGCAACTGATTTTCTTCCTTCTTTGTTGTTTTTTGTTATTGCAATTTGATAATGTCGCACGATCGTGTCATAATCACTTGCTATTCTTAGGAAAAAATTCTGAAATTTTGTGTAGGCAGGGGGGCCGTTCTACAGCGTTGAATTGGGGAGACGTGATGGAAGGATATCAACTAAACTAGGTGTCCAACACAATCTTCCTCAGCCTGGTTTCAATTTGGACCAGCTCAATTCCATGTTCTCTTCTCATAGTCTCTCCCAAACCGACATGATCGCCTTATCAGGTAATTAATTTCAACTTGTTAATATATTTGGTGGATTACTAAGGAAAGAGACAATAGACCACATAATTACATGCTAATCTCGTTTTTTTTTACTTAAGCATTTTGAACCCTCAAAGCCATTCTTTCCGAAGAATTGTTTCTAAGAGTGACACAGAATTCTAAGTAACAGAATTAATACAGCATAAGCTCTAATTTTTTTTAGTGTAATTTGCAAAAAATCTACATGAAAGAGTAATTGGGTAAGCCATCAAGTAAAGGTGCATGACAATTTCCACTTTAAGCAACACATCCTTGTCTATCGTCTTCTTATAATCATAGGAAGTGGAAGAAAATTGTTCATAGATACCCCAATGGCTTCTTATTGAAGCAATGTGCTAGACAACTAGGCAAGCATTTTGGTCCACTTGATTAGAACCATGTATCTCAGACGGCTGTAATGTAATGTTTATCATGGTCCTAAAATAATCGCACTCTCCTCCATGATGTTAGAATATCTTATGTGACTATTAAACCGGTAGTCATTGACAAGTGAACAAAATTATTCAATTTCAAATGTTAAATTGCGTGATTTTTCCCGGGTGACATCACATCAGCAGTGTAACCGTTGCAATATGTAGGTGCGCATACAATTGGATTCTCTCACTGTGGCAAATTCTCCAAGCGGATCTACAACTTCAGCCCAAGAAACCCGATCGACCCGACCCTGAACTTTGGCTACGCGCTGCAGTTGAGGCAGATGTGCCCGATCAATGTGGACCCCCGGATCGCCATCAACATGGACCCCGCGACACCTCAGACGTTCGACAACGCCTACTACAAGAACCTCCAACAAGGAAAGGACCTCTTCGTCTCCGACCAGACATTGTTCTCCGATCTGAGATCGAGGGCCACGGTCAACCTGTTTGCGTCAAACAACGCGGCATTCCAACAGGCCTTCGTCACCGCGATCATAAAGATGGGTCGGATCGGGGTCAAGACCGGGAACCAGGGCGAGATTAGGATTGATTGCACTCGCCCCAACTAGGACTATTTTCTTTGGTCTATGATGTATTTGTTGTTCCATTTTATGAGTTGAGTTCTATGTTAGTGGTAAGGATTTCGTGAGAGAGCAGAATAACAGGTTGATTGGCGAAAATAGTGAGATTTGAATAATGACGACGACTTTGTATGGTTAATCAATCCCTGACGAATAAGGAATTCCAGGAAATTCATAGTTACGTATGCATTGTTTGTTGGTAGCATGTGCCGACGGGGCTGAATTGATTATAATAGAACAATATCAACAGCAAAAGTCAAACTTGAGCATCGGCACATGCAAACTTGAAATCGGTGGAGAAAGACTCCTCTAATTTGAATCGCTCATTCATCCTAGCCAATTGAATTTGGGATGCCTTGGATAAGTTGAATTCTCCTTTCCAAAGAAAGAAGCATTCTCTCGATAGCGGCACGTCCCTGTCTCAAGTTTTGACTTTCAAATTGGTGAGAAGGGCATTTTGAACTATCCACATTTGTTTTAGGACTTTTTTGAGGGGACAATAAAAAGGATGGGTTGCACATCACATCTTAAGAAGAAACCATAGCCTACACACTCTCCCTTTTTGTTCTTCTTATCTTCTTGTTACATTTTTAGATAGTGGTTGAGTGCTCAATGTTGAAGATAATAAAACCCTTTTTGTCCTTGTGATTTTTCCATTTTGGGTTTTCACATATATCTCATGTCTCATATGATCTTGATTTTGCTTTCATCTTTCGCTATGTATGCTTCAATTTTGGTGTTGTTCTACAACACCATAAAGTGAGAAATTCTTTTATATATCAATTGCAACGTTGATATGGAAAAGCAAACAGGTGACTATGAAAGATAACTATCTTCGTATCGTTGATTTGCAACAACACATGTTGATGACACATTGGGTGATGGATGAATGAAGTGAGCAACTTCTATTTTGTAGCAAAAATTTTCCACTAGTAATATAACCATGGATAGGGTATGCATCATGGAGTTTATCACTAGTAAAATGCGCAATAGAATCGTCGATGTATCATTCTTTATGTTTAATTCATGGAATAGATGATGTTGTTCCTTTTGCCTCCTAGTCAAGAGACTATTTTGATTGCGTCCGATTATCTTATTTTGTGGGGCAAAAATGTTCGTTTGTGTACGAAGGTTGAGAAGATAAATTTTATTATTATTCCGGATAGCGAGTTCACGGTCTTGTTACTACGTCAAGTTGCCAAGCTTCTCCTAGCGTATAATATAAGTAGCCGGCCAAAGTAATCATTTTCGCCAATTAGAAAAATAGAACCGTGAGCTGTTTGAAAGTTTATGAAAAAGACAAAGGAGAGACGTCTCGAATCGATGAAGTATCCCATTGAAAGGACTTTAATGGATAGGGTTACGGGGTGGGGCATGTACGAAGGGAGCGTTTGTTTGCTAATGTTCAAATTATTTTTCTTTTGTTATTTTATTTTTTTAAATAAAAAAAATAAAAGTCCATTTGATAACGACAATTACTGTTTCTACTCCTCGGAATAGAAAATTATTCTAAGAAATAAATTTAAAATAGAAACAATTAAAAAAAAAATTCCTTCTTATTCTCGAAATCAATTTTTATAATAAGTCATTTTGTTTCTTTGATTTTTTTTTAATTCCTTCTTCTTCCTCTTCTAATCGGACCCCACTATCAATCGCAGTCGCCGATTGCTAGTAGCTAGCTGGCAGTCACGGTTGCCGATCGTTGTCGCTAATTGCCGCCGTCACCGAAAGAATAAAAAAGAATAAAAAAGAATAAAAGAAAAATCTCAAAAAATTATTAAAAAATTTAAAAGAAATTTACATCACAAAAAAATTTGTGAGTCGAGCCAAATGTATTCATATTCTTTTTTTTTTCCAGGATTAAGAAATTTTGTGCAGTTATCAAACGCATTCTTTTACTAAAGAAATTGTTCCAAAGAATAGATATAGAAAAAAACTACTTCCGAAAAGAAATTGTTCCCGCCCCTCCCTATTTTCATTTTACAATCATTATATTCGTGTCACATGACTATCCATACTAATTGAAAAAGAAGAAGGATAAATGCGCTAAAAGTCGTAAAACTTATCATGAAGTACAATTAAGTCCTAGACTTGTAAAAAGTGTGATTAAGTCCTAAAACTTATCAAATTGGTACAATCGAATTCATCAATTAACTCCGTCCAACTTGACTAATAAAAAATGCTGACATGTTTTTTTTTAAAATATTTTCTCTCCTATGTGACGATGATGTAGCTAAAACATAGAACACACAAATAAAGCAACGCGGTGTTGGTCTAAATATGATTTTAATATAAAATTTATTTAAATTAAATTTTAAAAAAAGGTAAATTAAAAAAAAAAAAAGCCCTCACCTAGATTGAGTAGCTACAGTTGACCCTTGCCAGTGGGGTCAACCTTTTTTTATATAAATTTTAGTTTATTTATTAATTTAATTCAAATAAAAATTGTATTAAAAATCAGATTTTGCCAAAATGACATCGTTTAAGCCTCATCATTGACACATATGATAGAGAAAATTAAAAAAAAATAAAATAATGCAAGTATGCATTTTCTATCAGTCGAGTTAGATGGAACTAATAGGAGGATTGGATTGCATCAAATTAACAAGTTTTAAAATTTGATTGCAGTTTTTGAAAGTTTATGACATAATTGTACCTTTGTGACAAGTTTTAAGGAATTTAATGAACATACAAAAAACTTAGGCATAAGAACACTAGGAGTGTTACAACTTTCGTACGTCGCTCACTTTAGTGCCAAAACTTTTTTTACGCTCACTTGAATGCCATAAGTTTAAAAAAACGTTCACTTAGTGTGTCACGCCAAAACTTTTTTTACGGCATTTGATTTGCGACACTTGAATGCCATAAGTTACAAAAAAATGAAAACCCAACAAGAACACATCAAAAGTGCTTTATTAACTTTTGATTTTAGGAAGTTTGGAAAAGCCGACGCCAATGGCCAAGGTTAATCTTCCCTTCCGTTGGAATATATTTTAATATATTTATAAATATTTTCGAATATTTTCGAATTTTTCAAATTCTTTTTTGCTTTTCTTTTTTTCCCTCTAGGGCCGGTGAGGTTCATCGACGACCCTCGACCCCTCGGCAAGAGACTCGACAATTTCCAAAATCCAATTTCCAATCGTGGCCCTACCAAGGCCTTGGTGGCTAGATCTAGTGAGGGCCAACGAGACCCTCACTAGTCACGGGCGAGGCCATGACGGCCTTCGCTAGCGGTCGGCAAAGCTTTGATGGCTTCACCTTCCTGGCGCGCAAGCAGTAGCTGCGGCGCGGGAAACCGAAGACCGGAGGGAGGCGGAGGGCTTTGGTGGGATGGATGTGGGCTTTCACGGCCAAGGGCAAGGATTCTGAGGCTAGCAAGGGTTGCTGGCTCTGAAGAAATTTTTTTTTTTTCAGAAAATTCTTATCGAAATTCGGGATGTTACAAAGGCTACTTCCGATTTAGGGGCCACTAGAAAAGCCGCGGACTTAGCACTTTCCGTTGGAATATATTTTAATATATTTAAAAAATTAATAAATATATTAAAATATTGTTCATCGACGGTCGGCAAAGCTTCGATGGCTTCACCTTGGGCTTTCGCGGCCAAGGGCGAGGATTCTGCGGCTAGCAAGGGTTGCCGACTCGAAGAAAATTTTTTTTTCAAAAAATTCGAAAAATTAATAAATATATTAAAATATTGTCTATCGACGGCCATGTCAGCTTTCCGGCAGCCACGTCAACTTTTTTTGAGGTCAAATCAAAAATAACACTCAAGTGAACGATTTTTCAAACTTATAGCATTCAAGTGAACGAAAAAAAAATTTGACACTAAAGTGAGCGTCATACAAAAGTTATTCTTCTACCAAAGTTCTTCTCCCTATCTCCTTCCTATCTGCCTCTACCTTAGACCGCATCACCACCGTGGCTCCACGTCTCCACCCTTGCCTCTGCTCTACCATGTCATCTCTAGTGAGCTGATCACCGAACGTCATGCACAATCGCCGACAAGCCGACAAATCTACCTCTGTTCCTCCCCCCCCCCCCTCCAAATTATCGCTTGAGATCAGCGGCCTCGGCCTTGGATCTCAGATCGAGAGCGATCGAAGGTCCTCGACCTCGAATTAAGCTTAATCCGGCATCGAGCGAGCCCCATATTTGAGGCTTAGACTCTTTGTCGCCACCATCTTGTCTTGATTGATAGTGGTGGCGATGTGAAGCAGAGACTGAGGGCTAAAGGGGATGAAGAATGGAGGGCAGGGAGAAGCTTGTGCGTCTATCAATTCGAGCGAAACCAAATCCAAGGCAGATGAAGGGTGTCAAGGTAGAGACAGGTGGCGGTGGGTGTCAAAACCAAACCTAATCGAATTTTCATGCATTTTTTATTCGCTTTCAATTCGAATAATGATAAAATAACTATTTTTTTATTCTGATTCAGTTAACTAAACCGAATTGAAAATCACCTCTTTCGTTAATATTACAATTTATTTTCGCTCCTTTTTTTATACTGAAACCTCCTCTTAATATTAAAAAGAAACCAAACTTGTTTCACCAATTTAGATTCCCGCTACAAAAAATCTTTCACCAAACGATGTGTTTTGATTTTTATTAGAAAAGACACAGGTTTTGTGCTAAATCCGGACAAATGATATCAAATGCAAATATTATTCCTAATCTGTATATTACAACCCTAACGATCACTACCATGAGCAACTCGATAATTAACACCTTCTGGGTTCAATTCTAGAATCTAATTGATGACACAACTTACTATGACTCACACTTTTGGGTTCAAACTATGTCGGAATCTAATCAACGACATTGCTCACTATGACACGATTTTGGATCCAAACTATGTTGAAATTTAATTAAATGACACAGTTGGTTGAGGTGTAGAGTTGGAATTTAATCAACAACAAACACTCTCTCAACTCAACACAAAGGTCCCACCAAGCATGCCAAAAAGATGTTTAGCTGGTTTAGATTCTCACAACGAAAAATCTTTCACCAAAAGGTACGTTTTGGTTTTTATTAGAAGAGACACAGATTTTGTGCTAAATCCGGATAGAAGATGTCAAATACAAATGTTATTCCCAATCTGTATATTACAACCCTGACAATCGATACAATGAGCAACTTGATAACCAATACCTTCTAGGTTCAAACTGTGCTGGAATCTAATCGATAACACAGTTTATTATGACTTACACCTTTGAGTTCAAATTATGCCAAAATATAATCAATGACACAGCTCACTACGACTCATGATTCTAGATCCAAATTATATCGGAATTTAATCAATGAGACAGTCAATTTAGGTGTAGAGCTGGAATTTAATTAACAGCAATACCCTTGGATAGGAAACACGATACCAGAATTTAATCAATGACGCGGAGCTTCTAGCACAACACTAAAATCTAATTGACAATATTGCACTGAGGATAGATACTCATCGGAATCTAATCAACGACCGGAATTTGGAGACTACAGCTATGTGAACTAAGACATGATAAAATAAAAATAAAGTAAAGGCATTTGATGTGTTGTTCAGGGGAGCTCTTCTTTGGATAATTTGCGGTATTTATAGAGCAACCTGATAAATATTGAGCAGTTAGTTCCTCCTTGATAGTTGCTCCTAGCTTTTCCTAAGGCAAAAGTACAGCCCAAGTGCCAAAACTTGGCACAAGAGAACACTTAAGTGTCAAAAATTACAAAAGGTACACTTAAGTGTCACTTTTTTTGAAAAATTGGATCATTTAAGTAACAACTTCGGCGAAGGCTGTCAGAAATTTGACGTAACTTATTTTAATAATATAAATCGCTTATGTGGCTCGCCGGAAGCTGAGTCAGTAAAAACTCAGCCAAAACGATGTTGCTTTTGTGCTGACGTGGCATTTAAAAATGTATTAATTAAATAATACTAAATAACTTTAAAATTATATTATTATAAAATTGATTAATCTTTTTTAAAAAAAAAAAAAAAAAAAAAAAAATGAGGAAGGGGAGGATCGAGCAAGGACTGTGCAGCCCTCCTCGCCGTTGTTGTCGCTGCCCCACCATCGCCGGAAAGGGCCGACGACGGTGGGTGAGGGTCGGCTGAGGTTGTCGGCCTCACCTAGTCGGGCCAAGGGCCACCAGCCGCCCAGCTAGGCAACCTTGGTGGGGCAGCGATGGCGACGGTGGCGAGGGCTGCACAACCCTCCCCTTCCCCCTTTTTTTTAAAATTGCTACGTGGATATTTTATTTTGAAAAAAAATGCTCCGCCAGCAAATAAAATTGCCGGAAAATGACACGTGGCAGTTTAGCCGGATTTGTTCGCTGTTAACACTTAACTGATCCATTTTGCTTCAATTTTAGCACTTAAGTGTACATTTCCGAACTTTTGGCATTTAGGTATCCCCCGTGTCAAGTTTTAGCACTTCAGGGGTTTGCACGTCCTTTTTCTAGGTTCCTCATTCTCTCCTTAATTGCCTCAACCATGCTCTGTTGTGTCCTAGCTTATCAATAACAGTTGCACGACTCGATCAATGGGTGATAACCACTTCTTTTCAATTGTTGCACGGCCTTTTTTACACCAGACTATTCCCGCTTGATTCTAATGTCAATTTCACTTGAATTTCATGTTTTTAGTACTATCCTAGTATTTGGACACAGGGCTATTCATTACATTGCCGTCGAACCATGTGTCTCTGCCCAGAAGTCCATCAACATTCAGCCAAATATTCTTGTATGCCCTAACCATTCTTTGTGTTTGTGACCAGTATGTGATGGACCGATACTACTCCCACTCCCATGATTGGCATGTGATGGTACTGGTAACTTTGAGTGTCAACAAAACCAAATTGAATCTTTGGTTTGGGTTATATTTGATTTAGGTTGTGGTTCAGTTCAAAGATAATGCACATCCAAAATGGTTTTGTTTAGTTCAAATTTCATGAAAATTGGAATGGAATCAAACCGTTAATATCTCTAAGCAGCAGGGTGACGAGACAGGCGACAACGATATCGTGTGATGGGTGATGATGGTGGTGGTGCTCGTTGGGGGCTTTTGCGGTTACTGCTAGATGGACACATGACAATATTTCATTGGATAATTGAGTGAAAACAGTACATTGAGATAGTATAGTGCCCCCTCACACTAATCGATGACGATGCGCTTCCAAGTAGATGAAGCGACGATTGGTGAAAATCTTTATTTTATCATGGAAACACGTTCTTTCAATTATACAGGTTCTTTTTTCTTAGGCACATGTAAAAGTGGACCAAACCCTGGTAGCTCATGTAGGTTGATGCTGAACCAAGCGGGCATTGATGGTCCCTAATGATGTGACCAAAATGGATCGACGTTGGTTGTGTTGCATGGTTGGAATAAAACACGAACAAGGATCCTCTTAAACTGAGGGAAAAAAATCTCATGAAAAGTTACTTCAGAATGATTCAATTACCCAAATTATCCCAATTATTTTCATGAGATTCACTAAAAAAATCCAGACCTAAGCCTGTGTATATGTTGCCGCATCAGCCACTACCCACTGCACCCTCGTTGTCATAGGTCTTGTACCGACTCTGTCACCCGTTGTTGGCTGTCGCAACCGAGTCGTCAACTTTCGAAGCTGCAACCAAGTCCTCTGCCGTCGTGCCCTGTACCGACGAAGATGGAGGCTCACCGTGGTCACGACCTCACAGCCACCATGTGCGACGACACAACCTCGGAAAACCATAGACCTAAGGGGTGCGACCACCACGTGTGCCGTTCTTCCATTATTGTTTGTGGCTCTACACTTAAGTGCGTGAGAATAAGGTTGGCAATTCGTTTTGCTCTTTCATAGCCATGTTTACTGTTTGCGTGAGTATAGAGCTTCGTAACTTTGATTTTAAATGCCAAATTTTCATTTATGATAAAAGCATAGTAATTCCTATCAATATATACGTTACTTGTATCATATCATGTTATGTATAATTTGAATTTTCTTTCTACAGTTTGTGTTTTGACACTTGTGGGCATGTTGTGCAAATGGCTCACGTCCAATACTGCTATTACAAGCCCCATGCTTGTACTAAAGAAATATAATAGTAAAAACGAAAGCACCCGTGTGTATAACTATGGCTTGTTGCTGCGGAGAAGTTATACCAAATGGACCATTTTTCGAAGTCCTGGAGAGGAAGATGCCTCTTGGGTTGACTGCTAGTTTGTATATGCAATAGGTCTGAAAAGTATTTAAAAATATCGAGGTGCGAACCCTTGAAATGCTAAAACTTGGCATGGAGCGATATTTAAGTGCCAAAAGTTTGAAAAAAGTATACTTAAATGCCAAAATTAGAGCAAAATAGATTAGCTAAGTATCAACAGCAAGAAAATCCGAACAAAATGCTGATATAACATTTTTCCGACGACGTGAGATCAAAAAGACATCATTTTGGGCATTGACATTTTTCAATCCGAAACAACGCCGTTTTGGCCAAAGTTGAATTTTAATATAAATATTAATTGAATAATATTAAAAATGAAATTAAAAAAAAAAAAAGCACAAGCGAGAGGAGGCTCCCCCTCCTCTAGCCATCACCCCATCGCTAGTAAAGTAGCGGTGATGGATGGTGAGGGTCACCAATGCCTGGGTGAGGATCGTTAGCCTTCGCCCTGGCCTAGGCAAGAATCACTGGCCAAGTGCCGATGACCCTCGTCATCCATTGTCACTGCCCCATCGACAATGGGGCAGCGACCACAAGCGAGGGAGACCCCTCCTACCCGTGTTGCTTTTTTTTTTTAAATTTTTTCTTTCTTTCTTAAATTATTTAATTAATATTTATATTAAAAATTCAACTTAGGGCTAAAACGGTGTCATTTTGGGTGAGGGTAAGTTAAGGTGGATCTTTGACGAGTCACGTAACTTATAGAAATTATTAAAAAATTGCCACATAAGATTTCCGAGAGGAGTTTCTAGAGTTTTTTTTTTTTTTTTTTTTTTTTGGTGATCCAGGGAACCCCGCACCCCGCCGACAGTCGGGGGAGTAAACCTGGGGGCCACACGTGCTAGCCACCACACATGTGCAACCAGGTAAGTCATCCTATGACGAAATTGGGATTCGAACTCTCGACCTTTTGCGAGAGGAAGAGAGCGCGAACCAGCAACGCCACCCAGGTGGATGGTAGGAGTTGCTAGAGTTAGTACTAAGGTAAACCAATTTTAAAAAAAAATGATACTTAAGTGTATCTTGCATAACCTTTGGTACTTAAATATCTCTCCATGCTAAACTTTAGTACTTGTGCTGTTTTTTGCCAAAATTATCCATTTTCGAGGAAATGAAATGATGGTCTCACTTCAAGAATGGATAAGTAGTCGATTTAGAGAAAATTGAAAAAACCAGACGTAAATGCATTTGAACGGCCCATTAGTTTCCGAGTCAATCACCTCCAGGGCTTATAATCGAGTTAAGTATTTGAGAATTAAACCTAATTCATGAAATAGATGTTCTTTCTTTTGCCTCCTTAGTTTAGAGAACATTGAGATTTCATCTGATTATCTTGTTTTGTTGGAGAAAAATGTTCGGGTATGTACAAAGGTTGATAAGATAAATTTTGTTTCTATTCCGGATGATGAGTGGAAGACAAAATCGTGGAAGAAACGTGAGTTCACGGGCTTACTTCCGCAAGTTGCCACGTTATCCTGGTGCAATGTTAAATACAGGACGCGGCCAAAGTAGTCGTCTTCGCCCTTAGAAAATAAGAATCACGAGCTGTTTGGAAGTTCATTGAAAAGACAAAGGAGAGACGTCTCGAATCTTGATAGGGGCAACGGGGTAGTGTCTAATCATTAGATTGGGGTACTGATTCCCTCCTTTTCTTCATTATATATTCATTAAATTCAGATTACATGGTGATTCACGCTAACTTAAAAAAAATTAAAAACTCTAATACCACTCACTCACTCCTCTCTCCCTCTCATTAGCTACGGTCGTCACTAACCCGATCAAACCTCGGATTGAGGCTTATCGACGGTCCTGGACATCGAGTCAAGCTCAATCCGGGGTGAAGCGAGCCTTTAATTTACGGCATTAGGGGAAACAATGTTACGAGTATCAAAATTAATTTACGGTATTTATTTTGATGTCAAATTTTTTTTTTCTCATTTAAGTGCCACATCAGATAAAATTATTCACTCGAGTATTAGTTCCGACCAAATATCTTACATGGCATTTTTTTCTGAATTTTTTTGAATTTTTTTTATTTGTACTTTGCTTCTTTTTTTTTTCTTTTTCTTTTTACTCTTTTTTTCTTTAGGCTGGCGAGGGTCACTGATGACCCTCGCCAGCCATGAAACCATCCCCTCAACTGTGAAGGCCTTTGGCCAGGCCGTTGAGGCCTCACTAAGTCTGGATGGCTGTGGGTGCCCAACCATAGTCGGCAAGGGCGCGAGGGCCCTTATTGATTGCCACGTAGGGCTAGTGAGGTTGCGGCTGCCTTGCCAGTGGTTGGTAAGGCCCCAAAGACCTCACTTAGGGTGCTTGCAACAAGGGCAAGGTTGCAAGGTCGCCCAAAATTTGTGAGGGCCCTCAAGGCCTCTTCATCGACAAGCAAAGTTGCGAGGGCCCTTGAGGCTCACCATCCAGCAAGCAAGGTTGCGAGGGCCCTTGCCGGCAGCCACTTAGAGTTGGCTAGTGCCGTCACAGTCTCAGCCGAGGCGCCTACGGTGAAGGCGAGGAGGCCCTCGTTCAAATTTGGCCTTGAAGGCCCCGGCCAAGGTTGTCGTGACCTCACTAGTTGCAGGCGAGGCTGTAACAACCCTCGCTAGCAATTGACGAGGCTTAACAGCCTCATCCATGGCCATCGCCATTGAGAGCACAGCAACCCTTTCCCAATCTAGGCGAGGGTTCCGTGACTAGTGAGGTTTGCCGATGACCCTCACCAACCCTAATGATAAAAAGGGAAACAATAATTCAAATAATAATTCAAAAATATTAAAATTGGAAGTAGTACTCAAGTAATCGATTTTTCAAATTTATGGTATTCAAATAAGTAAAAAAAAAATTTGGCACTACGTCAAGCGTTGTACGAAAGTTTTGACACTTTTAATATTGTTCCCCAAAGCTTAAACTTGTCATTGCACTATCTCATCTTGATCGCCAATGGTGGCAATGCAAAAGGTGAGAGACTCAGGGCTGAAGGGGATGAAGATAATGGAGGGTGACGTATAGAGAAGAGGGAACTTGTGCATATGTCAAGTCGAACCGAACCAAATTTGAGGTAAACGAAGGGTGTCAAGGTAGAGGCAAGCGGCGGCATGACAACACAGGCGACATCAATGTTGTGCGACAGCCTGTGATGGTGGTGCGCATCGAAGGAGTAAGGCATGGCCTCCACAGTGCTAAAGAGAGGAGGGAGGAGAGAAAGAGAAGGTGAGGGGAGAGTTCGGGATTTTCTGTGATTAGTGTTAGAACGTAACAACATTTCATTAGATGATTGAGTGGATACCATACCTTTAACATATGGGCCCAAATAATGAAAACTACGGAAAAAAGTGTTTCGGCCAGTAACTAGAGGCCCAACTCAACGCCCTCTCAGCCCAAATAAGCTGCAAGAAGACTTCTTCTTCCTCATTCGTGAAATTAAATAAGAGAGGAAGAAACAGAGTAAAGAGAAATCAAGAGAAAGAAGAGAGGGAAATCGCAGTGATTGACCGGGAAACATCGATTGATACCGGAATTCACCTTTTGCATGTGATTGGTGAGGGTTTCTTTTTTTTCCCCCTCTTGCAAGTTAATTACACTCTGGCCTAGAATGAAATGTTCGATGATGATAATTAAATTCGTCACATCCCATGGAATTTGTAGGATTTTTATGGATTGCAATTTGGACTGAAAACCAATTTTTCGAATTCTTAGAACATGTCCGATAATTCGATCTATGATAGAGTCGATCTTAGAAGATGTGACAAGGTAAGTTCTAGGTTTCTTGGTACGCATGGTAAGTTTCAAAATTCAAAAATTAGATTCTATTTTAACGGATAGGTTTTAAGTTTCTGAAACCTGCTCAACTTAGTTTTTGGGAATCTCTAGCATTGATCACCACTCTCACCCGTTTCACTGATAAAAAAAAAGAAAAGAAAAACAAGTTGGGTAGTTGAAATGGGCTTTAAAGCCCAAGAGGATTCACTTTGGAAATGCTCAGACGTGGCTCCATTCCTCTCCTCTCTCGTTTGTGGGTGTTGTTGGCATATTCTATTTCTATCCACAAGATCAATGGCGCAAAAATTAGGTTGGCAGTTCCAATTTTCTGCTTCATCCTCACCCACTCCATAAAAAAGAAAAACAAGAAAATATGTTTCTTTTATCATCATTTCAGCCAGAAAAGTGACTGAGCAAACACCAGAAACTGAGAAAAGAAATTGACGTATTGAATTGAGTCGGCCATTGCCGGTGCTTCTCTTCGCCTGTTTCGATCAGTTTCAGCTTCTTAGCCTTGATGGGCATCGTGTTCGAGTAATAAACCATCCGAGGAAGAAGGAGAAATCAAGAAAATGCGTGTCCTTGAAGCGCCTCTTTCATGTTCTAAGATGGCCTCACCCTGCAATTACTCTCCATCCATCTGCAAGGTACTCTTTTCTTCTTCTTCTTCTTCTTCTTTTCATTTTCTAGTATTTTAATTTGGTCCCATGTTGGTCTTTTCATGCTGTCTTTTTTATGATAATGCACTTGATGAATATTGGTTCTCTTCTTTAATTTTTTTTTTTTTTTTGTCTTTCTGCTTCCAGAATTTAAGTGCAGATTGTGGAGGTTTCTCTTCAAGAAAATGCTCCTTTCTTAGAGGTCATTTTGACACTACAAGGTGGTTGCAATGCAAGTTGAGGCATTTCGGGGAAAAGCAGGAGGTAAGGAAACAAAAGGAAGAAATTCGATTTGTGCATAGTATTGTTCTGTTCGAATTGATCAGAAGTTAAATAGATTCTGCGCATGTTAAATGAGTTTTCCCAGATATTGCTCATCTACATCAACATCATAGCATATCCTGTTAGGTTGCTTAGAGTGTAAGGCAGGGACAGGTTTTAGTACATGGATGAACTGGGTTCAAAGTGCAAGCTTTTCGGTCTGCTTGATTTCAATTTTGTAGAAAGAAAGGTTGGTGGATGCTAATGCACTAGAGCAGTAGCAAGTACCTTTGTTATTTGGTAACTGAGGCGACTCCAGATGATTGAGAACATCCGGTTCAATCTAATCGGATGTGTCATTTGCATTGGGGCAATCACGTGTCAGTACAACGATATTTGCTTTCTAGTTTTGGTTGGAACACTGATCTCCTGATTCTGGTCGAAAATTCTAATGTTGTAGGACATGTCGTTTTGCCTAGGTGCGTTCTCCCGCTGACCGAGGAAAATGTGGAGAAGGTTTTGGATGAGGTGAGGCCTGGTCTGATGGCCGATGGAGGCAATGTAGCCTTACACGAGATAGATGGCCTTCTCGTGGTGCTGAAACTCCAAGGAGCATGTGGGTCATGCCCAAGCTCGACGATGACTCTGAAGATGGGTATTGAAACTCGCTTGCGGGATAAGATACCGGAAATTATCGCCGTCGAGCAGATCATGGACACTGAGACCGGTCTTGAGTTGAATGAAGAAAATATCGAACAGGTAAAATGAAGAAACACACCCTGCATTCTTTTTCTTCTGTATGTTCTTTAAGTCGTTCTTGCAACATCACGTCCAAGTAAAAGGTTAATCATGATTGAAGTTCATTATCAACAGTACAATTGCCAGGTCCTTCTTTACACTTTCAGGCCTTGTGCCAATTTTAAGATCTGTCTCATGCTTGAGCTAACATACAGAACAAATTATTTGGCTTTTGCAATCTTGCGTATTAGTTTTTTTATTCCTTTTTTCCCAAAATATATTGTAGCATAGGTTCTTTTTTATCTTGAGAATCGGTTAGTAAGAGTTCGAGTGACCTATGTTCAGTTGCTGGCGGAGATAAGACCATACCTCGCGGGAACTGGTGGTGGTGTACTTGAGCTTGTTCAGATCAATGGATACGTTGTCAAAGTTCGGCTGAGTGGACCTGCAGCAGGGGTTATGACTGTCCGTGTCGCTTTAACGCAAAAGTTGAGGGAAAAGATTCCGGCTATTGCAGCTGTCCAGCTCTTAGAATGATAAACTGCAACTGGAATATGTTTGTTCTATTGGGCAGAAGTTGGAGAGCAATTTGTTCTATTGAGCAGAAGTTGAAGAGCCGATAAAGTATATGCAAAGTGCTTTTATAGGATTTTATTTTTTTCCGTGCTCTCGTATATTGGGGAAGCATTAAGAAATAGACAGGGAAACGCGAGGGAATAGTCTTTTTAGTGTTACTGCTGATACCAGTGGTAGGGTTGTTCTATGGTTACAAAGTGAACTCTGCGGATATTCTGTTGAAATCTGTAGTAATCGTGACATCGAGCTCGTGTTCGAGCAAGAATGCCATGATCATTGCATGAGAGTTCAATTGAAAGGGCATAGATGTTCCTTCCTACTTAAGACTGTAAGCAGCAGGTGAAAAGCGAGGCTATGAAAGTACTGGCCAGATCGCAATCTTGATCGTGCAAGCAGAGTGCTCCTTCTCCTTCTTTAATTTTCTTATGTTATGGATTGCTGGTGTGTAAAGCCTAGAAAGATTGGAAACAAGAAACTGACAAATAAACCCGGAACCGAAGGAGGTTTATGTGAGCCACCGAACCTCTTCGCTTAGCACAGAAAGTTTTTCGGTGTCGCATACTAGGGAGAGTATCCATATTATGCAGCTTCTACTTGCTCAGCCAAGAGGAGTGTGTCCTCATCCGTTTTAAAAGATGTAGAGACATTTCTCGGCATACGATTTTCTTAGCATGCAGGCGTATTCATGTGAAACCTGTGGAAACTCCTGCCAAGCACTCTTCAACTACAGGACGGTTTCAATAAGTTTTTTAACTGCTTCTTCAATGGCTGTTTGTCCTGTTGATGCCCAACAGAGTCACTATTTGAAAATGAGAGCAAAAGGCGTCAATCTGAGAAGATCCTGCTCGCCAGATTCAATTGATCTAGGGAAACTTAGAGGACTAATTCTAAAGCGGAACAATATTTATCCTCACTTCAAATCACGTATGGATCAGATGGCAAAAGTTGCTTTTCTATAATAAGCTCAAATTGTAAGAGTAACTTCCTCAATATAACGATTTATATCACAAGATCTTTTCGCACCAAATGATTGTCAGAACCATTGTCTGGGTTGCTTCTTGTGGTTGTTTTAGAAAACACAATCAGGCCAACAATACAGATCCTGCAGTTTCTCTGTGAAGAAAATTTTCAGAGCTAGTAATCATCTTCTTCGTCCCGAGGTCCCCTGAATCTCCTCACAACAGCAGCAACAGCACCGAGAATCAGAAAGAAAGCAAGGAGGTCAAACCCGCCTCCAACACCGACTGCAACACTAGGACCTGGAGCAAAGAATGAAAACGGCGACCAACCCCAGCCTCCATAGAATGGCAAGCCATAACCGTACCCGTATCCACCAACTAAAGGTGGAGCAACAGGTGGATTAACGTAAATATTTGTCCTGCAAAAGGAACAGAGAACATCACTTCTATGTAAAGTAATACTATGCTTTGTATCAATCTCTTGAGAACACAGATAGAGAGGGAGGAAGGCAGAGAGCAAGCCCTCAGATTTGTGGTTATGGCCTTGGTGAATGGAGTTCCAAAGGCCAGTTTGGGGTTCATATACCATGCTAGGCAAAGCCTCAAGACCCCTTCTGTGCCAGAAAACACAACTTTACTTGAAGTGTGGATACATTCTGATTCCAGGTTTCCCGTGTAGGACTTAGGATGAAAATTTTGAGCAGCCCTCTAGGGCAGACAATTCTGCATAATTAAGTCTATGATGGTGTGCTAACAGCTTTCGAGCTCACTTGGATTACCCTCTCTTATTGGTTCATCTACGGGTAATATTTCATATGATTCAAGGGGGCGATACCTCTCCTCACAGCCTCAGGGATGAACTTTTCCAGTTTCCAGCAACCAGGCATGCTACTTTAGGTGGCACTCTTCTCCATAACTTTGTCATTTCCCTAGTTCCTTTTGTATGTGTTCGAGCCTGTTTGCTCATCTGTTGAAACACTAAACCACTCCGCGGCACATAAGAATAAATATGAACTATAGAAGGGATATGATTCAGCTACGGGTAAGAAACTGTAACCCGAATTTTCATTAGCACGATTCAAATGATGTGCCTTTCACAGAGTTCTTATGCTGTGCCTGTACTCTACTAACTCGACATCGTCATCCCATTTTGCACCAATGGAACTCGAATCCTCACTCACAAAACTAAGCTAAGAACGAAAACCCACAACAGGTCGGCTCAGGATTCCTCAGGTTGGGAAAAACACACATGGACTGACCGGAACCGAACACTTGAAATTCAGGTCGACTCCACCAAATTCATCATTTCATCCGTTAAAGAGAAAAGGTAAGTTAATCGACAGGACCTGAACCAGGGGAAGGAGGAACCAGACACGAAGTTCATTTTCAAAAGGTGATTGCCATCATTTCATCAGGTGCAGATTCAAACGAACCATAATAGCTGCGCACAACGATAAGAAAGATTAGCGTATGGTTGATTACTACCTTGAACTATTGCCTCTCGGAGCAGATGGCCTCGGCGCCGACGACCGGAACGCCTGACCACCGATTCTACCGCCGGTCTTGGCGGCCAAAGCATCTTGCACCGACCCAAGCGTCAAAACTCCAGCCGCGAGCGTCACCACAGCCAATTTCGCAAGCTGATTTTCGTTCCTCCTTCCAAAAAACAGGGGGCCAAAAAGAAAGAAAACACAAGAACGCCCATCAATTCAGTACACATCCGTTTCAAGAATTCAGCCGAAGAAGAAACAGGAATTCGCCAAAGACAGTGGGAATTCACCTCGAAGAATCATTGGGGTCATCACGGTCGGATGACGACGAAGAAGGGCGTGCGCGTCTGCAAGAGATCGTGCTGACGGAGCCGAGGAGGTTGTTCTTGGGCTTGAGGTTCGACCGAGGGAGGAGGCCGTTGATGAGGAAGGCTTGGTGAGACCAGGCTACCGACATGTTTCTTCTCTCTCCTTTTGCTAGATTGCTGCGAGTTCGAACTGAAACGAGCCTTCGATTTTCTCTTTTTCTTTTATTTCTCCAATTTCTCCAATTTCTCGTGCCTTCGCATGATCCTGAGACGACCACGTGGCGTCGTCTTAGTTGTGTGATAGTTTTTCATGATATTTTCCCGGCTAGATCCTTCTCCTCCCCTTCCCTTTTCCCTGTCCAGAAATTGGAGGACATAAAATTCAATCGCATAGATTTTCAGATGGTAAGCAGAACTCCTCCAGGACTGGCCGACATGGCCGCACCAGCCGAACACGGAACAACCCGCCGTGCCGTGCTCCGGCGAGCACCTAACATGGGCTGCTCGGGTCTCGAGCTCGTGCCTAGGCCATTGCCCGGCCCAAGCCTTTTGGCCCTAATGAATCGGCCCAGGCCAAAATTTACAATGCATGCTGAATGCACCGTTGGATTAAGTGGAATCCAGCATAAAACTTATCTAATTTGACGATGCACATAAATTGGCATATCATATGAATCGGATGGCAACAGCTCAGGACCACCCTTATTTCTATTTATAAATGTGAATGCAAAGTATGCCATGTAAAGCCTGAGCAATATTTAGATCTAAGCGGTCCACAGTGCTTATGGTTTTATTTACATACACCGTTGGATTAGGTTGAGTCCAATGGGAAACTTATCCGATTTAATGGTGCATATGAATTTGGCTTGCATATATCAGATGGAGACAGCTCAGGAGCACCCTTGTTTCCATTTGAAAATGCGTATGCAAAACATGCCATGTAAAGTTCGAGTGATATCTAGATGCAGACACTTGTCAAGTATAGCTTATAGTTTTGTCACATACACCGTCAAATTAGGTGAATCCGATATAGGACTTATCTAATTCGACAGTGCATATGAATTAGCCTCGCATGCATTAGATGGAGACAGTGCAGGAGCATCAGTATTTCCATTTGGAAATGTGCAAGCAAAACATGCCCTGTAAAGCCTGAATGATATCTAGATTTGAACAGTTTATGGTGTAGGCATGTACACCTACCAAGTATAAATTTTAATTTTAATTACCTACACCTTGGATTAGGTAAAGTCTGACGTGGGACTTATCCGATTTAATCGTCCATATGAATTTGCCTTGCATGTATCAAAAGGAGACAACTTAGGAGTGCCCTTGTTTCCATTTAGAATTGTGCATGCAAAACATGCCATATAAAGTCCAAGCGATATCTCGATACAAGCACTTTCCAAGTATAGCTTATAGTTTTGTCATATATGCCGTTGGATTAGGTGAATTTGAAGTGGAATTTATTTGATTCGACGGTGCATATGAATTGGCATCGCATATATTATATGGATACAGATCAAGAGCACCCTTGTTTCCTTTTGGAAATGTGCACACAAAACATGCCATGTATAACTTATGGTTTTATTTACATATACCGTTGGATCAGGTTGAGTTTGATGTGAGACTTATTCGATTTAAGGATGCATATGAATTTGCTTTGCATGTATCTGATGGAGACAACTCAAGAGCGCCCTTATTTCCATTTGAAAATGTGCATGCAAAACATGTGATGTCTAGATGCAAGAACTTTCCATATATAGCTTATAGTTTTGTCACATACATCGTTGGATTATGTGAATATGAAGTGGGACTTATCTAATTTGACGGTACATATGAATCGGCCTTGCATGCATTAGATGGAAACAGCTTAAGAGCACTCTTGTTTCCATTTGGAAATGTGCACCCAAAACATGCCATGTAAAGTTCAGACGATATCGAGATCCAAGTGATCTACAATGTAGGCACATGCACCTGCCAAGTATAACTTATACTTTTGTCACTTATGCCATTGGATTAGGTGAATCCAAAGTGGCATTTATCCAATTTGATGGTGCATATGAATTGGCCTCACATGCATTAGATGGATATAGCTCAAGAGCACCCTTGTTTCCTTTTGGAAATGTGCACACAAAACATGCCATATATAACTTGTGGTTTTATTTACATACACCGTTGGATTAGGTTGAGTCTGACGTGGAACTTATCCGATTTAAGGGTGCATATGAATTTACATCGCATGTATCTAATGGAGACAACTTAGTGGCACCCATATTTCCATTTGAAAATGTGCATGCAAAACATGCCATGTAAAGTTCAAGCGATATCTAGATGCAAGAACTTTCCATATATAGCTTAAAGTTTTGTCACATATGCCGTTGGATTAGGTGAATCTAAAGTGGGACCTATCCAATTTGACAATATATATGAATCGGCCTCACATGCATCAGATGGAAACAGCTTAGGAGCACTCTTGTTTCCATTTGGAGACGTGCACACAAAACATGCCATGGCGGGCATATGCACTGATCAAGTATAGCTTATAATTTTGTCACATATGCCATTGAATGAGAACTCGGCTTACGAGTTCGACAAGTGGGACTAAAGTTGGGTTCATAACATGTAGCCTCCAAGCAGCAAAGTTTAAGATGTTGGGAAACAACAGATAAATTGCCGGAAACGTAAACAAAGTGCATATAAAAACAGTATATCTTTTATTTTGATGTTCCTGGGCGTCCTCTCCTAAGACATTCTGTTATGTTAATCAGCTTTTAGGATTTCACTTTCCATGTTGTAGCAGTTGTTCCTTGCGTTCGGGACGTGCCCCCCGGCGCTTTGTATGCGGCCCTCTGCATTCTGCTTTGTATTCGGCATGTTTTGGTAACTGGTTTGGGGTTGCCTGCTTTTGCTACGTTTCTGACTGTGGTCCCCAGTACTCCGATACTACAGGGTTGGTGTTTGGCTCCTGAGAAGTGGCACCTCCAGCATTTTTCTCTAAGGTTTCATTGGTTTTATGTAAAATGTGGCACTTTTAAAAAATGTTTTTCAAAAGGCCATTTTCCAGAATTTTTTTCCATGCACTACTTTCAATACCTTTTTTATTATTTCACTTTTTTAAATCGATTTTTGATTTTTGATTTTTGATTTTCTTTTCTTTTCTTTCTTTTCTTCTTCTTGTTCTTCTTTCTCGGCCAGTGGATGGTCACAAAGATTGGCCATAGGCAAGTTCAAGTGTCACCATAGATCGGTTAAGCTCTAGCTCACTAGATATTGGCCTCGCTTGATGCTATGAGGCCAAGCTCACCTGAGGCCAATGAGCTAGGTGGGGCTTGAGCCTCGTTTGAGGTTGCAAAGCCTTGTCAACCTCTAGCGAGGATCAAACCTGCCTATTGCCGATCAACAGTCGTTGATGTGGCCGGCGACTAATCAAGGAAGAGGAAAAGAAAAGAAAGAAAAGAAAAAGAAAAAATTAAAAACTCGACTTAAAAAATAATAAAAATAAGAGGAAAATGTGTTTGGTGAAAGAAGATATGAAAAATGTTTTCCCCTACTTGAAAAGCGAAAAAAAATTTTCTTTATTTAGAAGTCCATTGATGGAAAATGTTTTCCTTCAGCAATTCATTTTTTGAGAAATGAATGCTTGAAAATTTGGAAAATGTTTTCTTGGAAATTGTCCTCGAAACGAATGGAGCTAAGTTTAGTCAATTTGATATTCATGCCAATCTCTACATATGTCAATCCACTTTCCCCTAGTGTCTGGCCTAGACTACTACAATACGACATTCCAATGACATCACCTAATGACCGGTTAATTAAAAAAAAGGCACCAACTTTAAGTCGAGTAACAAATTTGGCCCAAACTTTTTTTGTCTTGTAGAAAAGTACCAACTTTAGGTTGAGTGATAATTTTGGCCTCAAACTTTTTTTTATATAGTAAAAATTCATAAACTTTCACCTTATCCCAAATCTAGCCCTACCGTTAACTCTCAGAAGTCAACCTTGTTCTAGGAAAAAATATTCTAGTTGTGAGCTTGGCAAATCTTGTCCATGGTGCCTCTCAATAGGTGATAGTCTACAACTTCATATTATGACAAAATGGTGAAGTTTTGCTAGAAAATTCAATTTGGAGATTTTTTGGACTCAATAGTGAAGTGTAGAAGATGATGAATAACTTCACCGTTATTCTTCAATTTGTGGTGCAAACAAGAAGACAATAAATAATGCTTTAAATCCAACCAATAAGTGCATATGGATTTATTGTCCCGGACAATCAATAGATCTAAGTTAAAGGGGGCTAGATTTGGAATTTAAGTTAAAGTTGATGATTTTTTCCGAGACAAAAAAAAAAAATGGAGCCGGAATTGTCATTCAACCTGAAGTTGGTGCTTTTTGACGAGATAAAAAAAGTTTGAGCTAAATTTGTTACTCGATCTAAAATTGGTGTTCATTTTTTAAAAAAAAATTAGGCTGCCTAATGACCTCTAGTTTCTCTCTTATGTTTGCTGCTCACACATGCCAAGCCTCCCGTTGGTCAAACCCATATTCTATTATGGAGCATATGTAGCAACACGCTTCCTACAAAGGAAAATCTTTACAAGAAAAGAATGTTACCAGATCCAAGATGCATGATATGTGGAAAAGCCCTAGAAACAACGAAGCATCTATTCATCCTCTACAACTGGACGAAGGACATTTGGTTAGATCCTAATTTACAATTAGACACTTCTCCATCAAATACTACATGCATCGGCAAGTTGGTTAATGAAAACCTTACCTCCAAATCCACGCTATACTCGAAAGCCCTGTTTGCTCGAATTCTATGGCAGACCTAGAAAGCTAGAAATTCCATGGTCTTCCAATCATAGAAACCTAACCCGAGGGCTACTATTGATGATGCCACCACCACAACTCTGCTATATGAGAAATGGAACCTAAAAAAGGAAAACAGAGAGCGTGGATCAACATCTAACAAGAAGCATTGGAGTCCCCCACCATAAAACAAAATGAAAACCAATGAAGACAGTTCATGGTGCAACTCAACAATGGCCAGATCGGTAGCTGGGATATGTAGGAACAACAATGGGTGTCTCGTTGACGGCTTCACAAAGTAGATTCTCTCCTCTTCTGCTTTGGTTGCAAAAACCCAGGCAGTAAGAGAAGTGCTACTGTGGTTGAAGAAGAGGAGAGAATCACCAATTGATTTGGAGTTGAAGTGTGGAACTGATCTGCAAGTGCACCTATCTTCATACAATCTATCTGTGGTTGAGTGCTTATCGGGCCAAGTGGACCCTCCATGGTCGGCCCAGTCCATAATGAATGATTGCAAGGAACTCTTGGCCCAACTGAGAGGAGTTTTATTGAGCTATGAATCGAGAGAAGCAGATCAAGTCGCAGACTGGATTGCTAAGGTCCACCGAGCCAATTCCCTTCCACCAAATTGGGTTTCTAATCCCCCTCATTCTCTATGTTTAATCTTATGTCTCACTTTGAAATGAATGGCACCCCTTTTGTGGGCTAGCAATGAAAGTCACTTTCTTGCGACTGAAAAAAAAAAACAATGCCAATCACAACCCGGTCGGCATTGCCTCCAAGACATCTATCCTATAATTATAGAGCTGATATCTTACTTGATGTAATCTAAATTCCTCACGAAACCAGCGCCTCTCTTGAAATGATCCGTTTCTGTCTTGGCAAGAAATGCAATTGACTCATGCCATTCGATGTTTCTTGCCCTCTCCGAACATTTACTCCTAGAGGGTATAATGGCGGGTTGACACAATTCGTATCACATTTTGCATTTGATTTAATTTAACTAGGACTGGTATTGGCTTTTTCGTATTGCTTTAAGGTTGGTATTTGTCTGGCCATTGCCTGTCCTTAGGCCGCAAGTCTTTTTTGGTGACGAGTCTCGAGGGTCGTGCCAGGAAGAAATCACCCCAGAAAAGGACCAAGATTAAAGCATAAGCAGGCAAGACTTGAGGATGGAAAATGGAAGGTAGGATTATAGATAAACCGAGTTACATTGCTTCTAGGAGATCAGAGACCCCGAAAGGAAGAAAAAGAACAAGAACAGATCAAACATCAGCTCTTCTTATGCTGCTTGAGAATACATGAGCTAGTAAAACTCTAGTAATTATAGATACCCTCTCCCTATGATGCACCGAGGTTGAACTAGTTAGGCTTTCTTCTTAGGATCATCTTGGCTTGGACTCTGCCTCTCAGGCAGTGAGTGCACTGCACTGTCTTGCGAAATTCACACTGTATAATGCTGCTGAATCGTGTCGATGTCCAAGCCCTTAAGCTTCACCACCGACTCCACATGACCCTTGAGCGTTTGGAGCTCCCGCAGCCTAAAATCAGACAAAGAAGAAAGCAAGACGGACGGTTTTTAGCACCTTTTGTTTTTCTGTCGATTCATCGTGGAAAATGTGTAACCTCTGTCTATGGATCATGGGGTTGGTTTAACTCATAGTGCTAACAGGCCTGTGGAAAGTGTGTGCATTACATCATATTGCACGGCGCATTGCTTACCTTGCAACCTCGGCTCGCCTCTTGGCCTGCTCTGCGATCTCGGACAGCTCTCTGTAGCTGCTCTTGTCCGAGAAAATGGTGGAAGTCTCCGGTGGCTGGAGGCCGTGGAGAGTCCTCTGAGCGAGCGCCCACTGAGCCTCTCTCTCCTCCTTACCGTAATCCTTCTTGGTGGTGAAGGCCGTCTGTTTTTGCAAAGAGAAAAGGGAAATGCCGGTGTAATCAATGAATTGACTCGAAGTGAGCAAATGAGAATATGTATCCCCTCCTATTCCTGAGAAATAAAAAAGATTGTACCTTGTTCTCCAGCAGGTTAAGCCATGCCTTTCCACTCAAGATGTAGCGAATCGCAAACTTGATGAAGTCCAGTGGCACGTAAAAGACAACGCTGTAGATCCATATAACCCCGGCCCATCCCCAACCGCATCCTTTGATATCGGCAAAGCCCCAGTTGGCATATACAGCTATCAAAGTAGCCACCTGAAAAATATGTAAATGAGTTAGAATTATGTATATGAACTGAACTATTTGCAATGCTCTGATTCAGAAGCATGAGTATCCCGTATTTCTCACAAAAGAACATGAGAAGAAGCGCTCGAAGTATCCATACCAGTTGTGCAATTATGAATGCGCTCATCAGCAGTGCTCCGGGGCGTTCAACATATGACCAGCTTCGAGACCGAGTAACAAAAATCAAAGCCTGGCTCACAATGCTCACTTGTAGATACAAAGCGGCCATCATTTCGTCGGGACTGTCCTTAATTGGTCTCACACCGAATTTATTCTGCATCAGGCAAAATAGAATGAGCATTTGGTAAGTTACTCGAGAATAGTAGGAGTTTGAGTTGGGATATTCTTAGTAACAAGGAATCGAGCTCTTACAGGGAAAAAGTCGGTTTCCTTCATTGTCCAGAAGAATATGACAGTCATGAGTCCCAAGTAACCCCCAAGAACAACGCCAGTTGCGAATATCTCTCTCAGCTTCCAACTATCAGGCACAGGAGACGGCTTCACGCGGTCCTTTGAGATTGTCATGATTGTTCCTTAAGAAATTTGAAATTAAAGCACAAAATTAGAACCGGTGTTTATCATTCTATGAAGATAAGAGATCAGCGCTGAAAGAAAGTTAAAAAATGTTTATTAGTCGCTTCCAAATTTTTGCAAGAGGAACCACGTAGGAACTCACCATCGTTTAGGATTGCAATGATCAAAACCATAAACGGTGAGAAGTCAAACTTCCATATCAAAGCAATGAGCATGAAACCGAACTGCAATAGTTAGAACGTTCCGGTAAGTCACAATCATCTATCGATACATAGAACTAAATTCATGAAAGCCTCAAAAGTGACATTTCTACTAACCACAATACGAATGGTAATTGACACTGCATATATCTGCAAGACAGAAAAAAAAATTTGCAATAAACAAATCTCCTCTCAAAGATAAAACTTCACATTATGATGGATATGCTAGAGTAGAGGAAGGGACTAACTGTGTAGTTCTTCATCCTCTGGAATATAGCTCTGCTGGTGAGCACAGCGCTGATGATAACACTCAGACCCGGTTCGGTGAGGACAATATCAGAAGCTCCTCGTGCAGCATCTGTGGCATCAGCAACTGCGATTCCTATATCTGCCTTCTTCAAAGCAGGGGCATCGTTCACACCATCACCGGTCATTCCACAAATGTGCTTCCTCTCTTGCAGCTTCTTCACAATTTCATATTTGTGCTCTGTCAAGAGAAGATTAAGGAAAGGCAATGGTGAGAAGCAAGTTTTACTGAAGGGAGAACCGATATGAGGCAGAGAGGATGAATAATTTTCAAGTGACCAAAAGGCGAAAAGGGCACGAACCAGGAAAGACGCCAGCAAATCCATCAGCCTTCTCAATCAATTCGTCCACTGGAAGAGCTGCTATGCTCGCATCCTTGTCTTGGCCAAGTAAAGAAGCAGACGGGTACATATTTGTTCCCATTCCAAGTCTCCGTCCAGTCTCCTTGGCAATGGCAAGTTGATCACCTAGTCGATGAGATAGGTAAACAGCCATTAGAGCCATTAGCAAGACAAATTGTACCGACTGAACTCATCACACCAGAGCATGAGCAGGTTAAGTACCTGTAATCATCTTGACATTAACACCAAGGTTAAGAGCTCTGCGAATGGTTTCGGCACTGTCATGCCTTGGAGGGTCAAAAAGAGGCAGTAAGCCAACAAATTGCCAAGGGCCACCAGGACTTTCTTTCTTTTTCTCAGGCACTTCCTGTATGATGTTACAGTGAGATATTTGCCTTTTGATGACAAAAACTATTCAAGGAGATAAAAGTATTGTATTAAAATACCTGTCTGGCAACAGCCAGTGACCGAAGCCCACGTTCGGCAAATTTATCAATGATAGCGTGAACTTTCTTCCTAAGATCATCCCTTGCATTGCAAAGATTCAAAATCTACACCAGAAGTCAAACAGGGAATACAGATTACATCGGACAATTGAAGCTTGAAACAATTTTAACTTACTGAAAATATAGGACTAACAATATTACCTGCTCGGGAGCTCCTTTACTTGCCCGGTGCCAATTTCCAGCAGAATCAGCATAAGTCAAAGCAGTTCTCTTATCCACCGGATTGAAAGGGAAGAAGTGAACCTCTCTAATGTCAGCTCTTGCCTGCGAGAACAGATATAGCAAACAAACTGTCAGTTTTCCGCTCTTGCATACATAAAACAGTACCTTCAACAGGCAAACATAATCGGAGGATTCGCCATCTTATCTTACCTCCTTTGGATCACCAAGCATGCCAACGATGGCTGCATCTATCGCATCTTGATTTTCTGTCCTGGAAGCCCTGGCGGCCAGCAAGAGCACGTGTTCCTTCTCTACACCTTTTGCGAAAACCTCGATCAAATTCTTATCTACGCTCAGCTTGTTGAGAGTCAGTGTCCCGGTTTTATCACTGCAGAGTACGTCCATTCCTGCCATTTCTTCAATGGCAGTCATCCTCTTCGTGATTGCACCCTGCTGAGACAGACGGTGGGACCCAATGGCCATTGTGACAGAGAGAACAGTCGGCATGGCAATGGGGATTCCACCGATCAAAAGGACCAAGAGGTTGTTGATCCCATCCCTGTACTTGCGGTGCTGAATCGGGTACATCACTATAACCTCGATCAACATGCCGACCGCGATAGAACAGATGCAGAAGTTCCCGATCGCTGTCAGCACTTTCTGGAAGTGCCCGACATTGTTTGTGCTGTCGACGAGATGTGCTGCTTTGCCGAAGAACGTGTGGACCCCAGTGGCAATAACAACAGCCTCAATCTCTCCTTGCTTGCAGGTTGAGCCGGAGAAAACTTCATCCGAGGGATTTTTGGTCACCGGAAGAGATTCTCCGGTGAGGGCAGATTGGTCAATCTTCAACGGGTCGCCCTCAAGAAGACGGGCATCTGCGGGGATAATGTCTCCCAGTTTAATGCTGATGATGTCTCCCGGAACCAAAATAGCAGCCTCTTGCTCAGACCATTTGCCGTCCCGGAGTACCTAAAACCAATCACCACAGTACATCATAATTAGTCAAATAACTCCAATGGTATGGTATGGTATGGTATGATACGCCATGCACTGCTCCTGTTTCAGATTTTATTCTGACCAGCACCACAAAGGACCAGACCCCCTCGAACCATTTATCAAGCCGAGTGCGACTTGGCGCTTATCTATTACCTTAGTTTTCGGGGCGAGACCAGCCATGAGAGCAGCTGCAGCATTACCAGCATTGTTCTCTTCAATGAAACTGATGGTGGAGTTGATCACCAACAAGCAAATAATGCCCACAAAGTCCTGCCAATCCGGAGGCTTCCCTTCACCGTTAGCGAGCACGATGGCCATCAGAGCGGCAGCTTCCATGACCCATGACAGCGGGTTCCACATGAACCCCAGAAACTTGAGTAGCTTGTTTTCCTGATCGTTTCACATCGCCAAGACAACATAGTCATACTTCCTGATGCCGAAGCACCTAGCAAATCAAGTAAGCGAAGAGAGGAACGGAAAGATCGAATACCTTCTTCTCCTCCAACTTGTTGGGCCCGAAGATCTGAAGCCGGGTCTCCCCTTCCTGAGCGGTCAGACCATTCGTCGTGCATTTCAGCTGCTCGAACACTTCTTCGATGGGAATCTTTTCCTGTAACCATCATCATTTACACAGTCAAACGCTCTGAGGCGCCACCCGAATGTCAGCCAGAGATACTACATTTTCCTAAACGGAATTGCATGCTTTCAAACACAATTCGTTTTCGCATCATCACTCGACCCTCTCTAATCAATTACAGAGTATGCTATACGGTGGAAATACGTATACAAGGTTGTCCGGAGAATTCTCCAAATAATAAAATCAGAGAAAGTTGGAGCTCTTGTTGTGCGGAAATATTTTTTGAAAGTCAATCTTTTGTATATCTGTTCTTTTGACCTTTTAACAAGAGCCCTTCCCCGAACACCGGCCAGTGGTCAGGACCAATCTTTCTGCGGTCGGACAAAGACGGGTCTAGGCTAGGCTAGGGTAGGCCAGTCGTGCGAGCCACGTCAGCACAAAAGCGTTGACCGGCCGAGCCGTGCGTGGCTGAAAGTGCTCCCGTCGGATGGGGCCCACCCCCAGAGCGCGGCTGCCATGCTCGTGATTGGTCCGTGCCGCCCACGCGCGCCACGGGTGACGCGAAGTTTTCACGAAAGTCACGAAAGCCCGAACGGTCCGAAGCAAAACGGCAACTTTTTTTTTTTTATCGAAGGAATTAATAAAAGAAGAAGAAGAAGAAGAAGAGGACGATGGACGATGGACGTTTATCTTTACACGTGAAACTATTTAGTATATACACGCCCGTGAAATCTAGGTGATGCACAGGTTCGTGATAATGATTAGCTCCTTTTTCGTCGAACCAGTTGTTGCACAATCTCTCTCTCTCTCTCTCCTCACTCTTCCATACTATGGGGACTGCTTCTATCAGCCAGGTGAAGGCGGCCTAGGCTTTGTGCGCAGAAGAGGCCAACTGGGTTTTTCTCATGTCTGATCACCTATTCTGTGTAACTATTCCATTCGGTCGAGCATGCTAAAAGAGCCGATAAAGAGATGAAGTAATTGGAGAAAAAGAAAAGAAATAGAAAGATACACCTCGTACAGATTCACTGGTGGTTCGTTTCTACATGTTAAAGAATTTTTCTATGATGTATATCGTCAGCGGAGTGATGGAGATTCATAGTAGGAAGGAAAGGAAAGAAGGAAGGAAAGAGAGCAAGCAGGAGGAGGAGATGATGATGTACCAGATCAACAGTCTCGTTCTTGATTTGCTCCAAGCTTAAGCCTTTGTCGCTGGCCATCTTGGATCGACCCAGAAAGCCAGAAGGTCACGAAACGGAGAGCGAACTACAGCTGCAAGTCCAGTTCCCCGTGTGTATGCGAAACTTTTTCAATGTTCTCGCGTGAATCTTAAGTCGAGAGGATAGCCCTGGAGAGATTTAGTTGAGATGAGATTGAGATCATCCAATCCCAACGATTCTCTCTCTCTCTCTCTTTCTCTCCCCCAACAGTCGAGAACCAAAGAGAGACACGAGAAGCGATGAGGTTATTCGTGTATCTGGCTCCTCCAAATGGCCCTCCAAAACTCTCCTTTTATACTGTCCCGGAAGCCCCCTCCCCAAGCTGGCCCCACCCCTTCTCTCTCTCTCTCTCTACCAGTGACGTGTGGTGTCATTATTGAAGATGATGGGGACGATGATGACACGGTTGAATGACTTTCGGGATTGGGTTTTTCAAGCTTGTAGCCTCCCCCTCACGGACCTCCCCAACAGTTATCAGAACTTGGGTGAGTTCGCGCGACACGGCCTTGAAACGTGGCACGAATTGGACAGACCCTGGGTCTGACTTTGGGTTTCCGCATACGCCCTCCCTTTGAACTTTACTGTACGTTCGAGTCATTGACCGTTCGAGTAGGTATCGCTTTTGGCAAGTTTTAGAGTTGTCCTCAATTGACTTACTTGTTGTGTTTGGTGATGATATCTTCTTCCCTTGGCAAAATTGAGAGACTCTCCTAGAATGCCATACCGAAGACCTCGCGATTCCAATTTATCAAGTTTATAATTGCCGGTTCATGATGTCGCCCTATTGAGGCAATCTGTTGAGAGTTTTCTATCCAGTAATAGCAAAGTCTAAATTGAAGGATTAATCAAGGGATCATCTCGGGAGGGCAAGTCGAAAGTCATCATCTATCCTTCCATTGAGAAATTATTTCAAATGGGTTACTTCATATGCTCAAGTCATCTTTATAGATTGACAGGATCCTTGAATTTAGATAAGATAAGCATCATGAAGTGGAACAAAATTTTAGTTTCTCTATTTTAAACTGAAAAATCTATATACCCTAAGATGCTAAAAACTTTTGCTAGTAAAACCACATGCCATAGGTCCTTTCTATTCAACTACAATCAATCCATTTAAGGCGAATTCAAAGCTTTCTACCCAAATTTTAGATCCATCTAATTTTTCTTCGGAACACTCATTCTTTTTAAATCTCTTTGGAAAAATTTGGGGGAGAACTTTCTAAGGCTGAACAAGACTTGCTAATGAAATGGAAAGAAACTAACGACTTGGACGGGATCAGACCACTCATTGACATCTGGGGATGCGGTCGGGATTCCAAACAACAAGGCCAGAGAAGAAAGGGCAGTAGTCAATAATGGATTGCATACTAAATTGCAAACTGTCGGAATTAATAATATGAATTATTGGGCGACGGTCCATAATTGGATAACTCGTCAAGACGCACATGCTTGGAATTATTTTTTCAAAGAAGTAAATAAAGATACGTAAAGAAGAAGAATAGAATACTAATCGATATTTTTAACGGGAGAGATCGGATTTGATTTGGTGGCCCCCGGCGGCCGGAAACCTAGTCGATGTTTCTTGAGCTGTTGTTTAATAAAAAATAAAGAGGAGTCTATCCTGAAAACTTATAGCATTTGAAGCCATACTTGCACGCGCCGGGTTTATGCTATGAGATACATGTATGGAAAAGAATGTTAGCTGCGGCCCGACCATGCAAGCCCAACTCATATGCATTGGGCATGAATGCTTGCTCCAGTGCATCAAGCCATCCACAATACGTGAGTATCATGTGTAGGGATGATCGGTTCCAAAGTAAATATACCATGTTAGAACCGGTTCTTAGTTTTTGAAAACTGGAACCTACTATGGTTGCTTTGAAACTAGTTTCAGAACCTATCCTATTTTTCCAATTCCGTGTTCTGGGGTCTACCTAAGACCGTGTTTTTCTTTGTTCCTTTTCCAGATTTTATAATATGAGTAATAAAACTATTTAAAGTAAAAGATGAACAACAGAAATCCATATCCACCAAAAGCAATAATCCATGAGATGAACATGTAGTCACCTACAATTTTAAACAAAAAAAGTCCAAACACGTTACCTAGAACATAAATTATAAAACCACATCCCTCATTCATCCATAAAAATATTGCTCCAAATTCTAACCACCTATAAACAAAACAAACAACATAATTAAATTTGCAATAAATTTATATAAAACCTCAACCTAAAGGTTAGAAAACAGAGAAATTAGGATTTTTACTTTTTTTAGCTTTATGAAACCAGTTCTAAAACCGGCCCAGTTCCGAAGCGGGTCTTCACTCAGAACGGAACTTGCTTTCAGGGCAATTCGTTTCCAAGAAAGACCAATCCAATTGCACACCCCTAACTACGTGGGACCCACGAACTGTGATGACTTGGAGAAGCCGTGCGTACCCACTGGTTGGTGGTCCTTTACTAATTTACGGATGTCGACACGACATCATCGTCTAAGATTGATATCATAGATGTTGATCTTCTTGTCTTATGTCCTCCAGTCGGTGTTCTAAATACACGGCAAACCGATAAGACGTCGCTCATCCATCGAGTGTTTCCCAATTCGAGTTACGTGCTTCGAAGATTGTATATGAGCCGTCGTATCAACGTGTCTCATGTGGCGTGACAAAATTTACTCGATTTCCCCACTCGGGATCATACAAACGAACAGCCACGCATGATGATCTTAAACAAAGTGAATTAAGCTTTACTTAATTGAGAGAATTCTAAGTCCGTTGTCTCACGCGATCCTATATATAAAAAAACGTCAGATGCGTAGGTTTGTGAAATAGAATATCCAACTTATTGAATAGTACGCTGTGGAAGAGTCAACATCTATAATTAATTCATTAATTAATAACTTATCTTTGAAGCGTCCGACCCCCCGTCCCCCCCGAAAAAAAACTTGAAGTGAAGTTGTATATGACTAACCATATTAATAAATTTGGACTTTAAAAAAAGAAAGCACACGTCATTAATATTTGGAGCGATATGCGTATTGTTCACCATTTAAAAGGTTCCTTTTATTTTATGAGAAATAAACAATTTGAAAATATTTTTGCAAAACTGATTAGTCATATTGTTTGAAAAAGTTAACTAAAAAATATTTCCATCATCGATGGCAGTTTATGTTTAAAAATTTTCATGGACAATAAAAAAAATTTCATTCATTTAATCGTTTTTCGTGAATTAATGGGAGCTTTTGAATGCTATAATGTGGGGAGAGATTTTGCTTGGAAACTGCGTCAAACAAGTTGGGTCTGGCCTTGACCGTTAGTTGCCCCGCCAGGGTTGAATCAGCAGTTGAAACAGTGAGTTCACGTTCAGCAGCCAAATAATTCGACGTTGTCAGGCTTAGTGTTTTTCTCTTCTTTCTTTTTTATGTCGTTGACTGCGCCGCCTTTGGCATTATGTGAACGCATTCGAATTTTGCAAGTTTTTAAAACTATCGAGGTTGCAATTGAATAATGCGACCGATCGAAGAAGCAAAATTTTCAAAATGTCTTCAAAAGTAGGGTCTGTTTTCTTAAAATAGTTCTCAGAGTGGAGCTTGCTTCAAATGTACCCTAAAACCCCTTGCTATGTTTGACAGTCAGTATAAAATTCAAAATAAGATAAATTTTGTTTTATCTTACGTTTTGTGCTTATTCAAAACAAAATAAAGTTGAATATAAGAGAAATATAAGCTGGATAAAATTATCTCGTGGGGGTGGAATAAAGATGAATAAGATTGCTAATATGTATAATAGAAAAATTATTTTTCTCAAATAACAAACTTCTTAAATTAACAAAATTAATATTATATTTCATTATAAATAATATTTCAATTCTAATATAAGAAATTCAAAATAACAAAAAATAAAATTTTATTTTTTAATTTAATTATATCTTATAATATAGATTCAATATATATATTTATTACATATTTTAGGTATATTAGTATAGTTTACTATTTAATATAATTTTATTAGAGAATGATGGAAAGGGAAGAAAGAAATAAAAAAAGAGGGGAAAATTAAATAAAAAAGCAAATAAAAAGTAAGTAGATAAGAATGTCACGAGAGATTTTTACTACCTCGATTTGTAAAAATTTTTGTTCATTTATACTAATATGCCATTAATACAAGCAATGTTCACGATATAATATGAATATATCTTATTTTATTACTGCAATCACCAAATAATGAGTAGAATATAGCAAAATTCATGGATTTCATATCATATCCTATCTAGTCCAATCATAATTCAAAATTTGGATGACCAAACTTGGCTTTGAGCTAATTATATCTTCGGCGGCCAATGAGCACGTGTGTTTCACATCCCACTTTCCAAGTCAATGCCGGAGCATTTTCGTCCCTAATGTTCTGAACTTAATTTTTATTTTTCCAAATTTCCCGAATTCAACCAAAATACCTTGAAACTATAAATAGAGATATTAGACTTTTGATCAAATGAATTAATTCTCACTATTGAATCCTTTCATTTTTATTTTTTTGCAAGATTGATCATTTTAAACAAATAAGCAAGTCAATTAAGGTGCAGTTTAATGTTTAAATAAATTAATGCTCACTCTCACGAATAGTTCACATACAGTTGAGATTGGTAGTAATAAACTAAATTATGATAATAAATAATGGGAGGCAGAATCAATAATCTAAAAAATTTGGCACATATGATCGATTCTAATACCATGTTGAATTTTTGTGTTGCACGGTCAATAACCTAATATCTAAATGAACAAAAACTATTCCACCAGCTTGTCAAAATATGTGCACATTGACAAATTTTGTGAGATCAATTATTTTAAAAACATAAACTATTAGATAAAACCATAATTTAATATATATTAGCGCACATGTTGATGTATTTAATATATATTAGCGCACATGAGATGTAGCGCATTTTGTCAGCTTAAGTATAGTAAATTCATAAGTAAAACATTTCAACTTTTCAAGTATGTGTATATCTATCTCCAGGTCAAGGGGGAAGTTTATCCGATTACTTACAAATTCTATGTATAAGCTATAATTTCTTCTTTGAAAACAATTTACTATATTTTATCATGTATGTATGGATCTAAGCGTGAGAGCTCAAGATACTTCACGCCATACGTAATTTCCAAGTTTCGAATGTACAACAAAGCAGCCGTCCTTTTCTTTCACGGGTCACGAGAGTCTATGCGGCCACATCGGTTGACGTTATTGAACACAAATAATTGCAAATATAGCAGTCGTAGTCAACATACGTATGTATTGTGCAATTGTTCCATCACCCGCGAAACTGATGATTGAGAAAAAACAATCAAACTCTGTAAACATTAAAATTTATTTCCTTTTGCGAAATCTTGTGAGAATACTACCTACTGCTGTAAAAATTTAAACCTTTAATTGAAGGTACGATTAAACATTTAATTATTCTAAAAATTTAAAGTATGGTAATATGATGAGGTGTCGGGAAAATGCCACGAAATCACCATGAATTTTTTATCTTAAGATCATGGGTGAAGGCATAATATAATATTGTTTACTTGCGCTATTTTTTTTTTTTTTATTTTATGGAGGATGTAAATATTCTTTTTAAGAATGCGATGCAATTGTTCTGAAAGTCTTGACATAAAGTATATCTTCGTTGTTGCCAACTTGCCACAATGGGTTCAGTTTTTCAACGAGGGTAGCCCGATTTGGATTTTGAATTGGGTGACGATCAGACTGTCCAAATACGACCTTCTTGGGGCAGTGCACGTGCGTCCGAAAAGGAGGTCTTATGTTTGAAGTGTACAACTCAAACCAGACTTTGAATAATTTCTTCCAAGCATGGAAATTCATTAGCAAAAGGAGACACATCCTTTATTATAAACGGATAATTGGACTTTTGATGCCAGTGATGCTATAACCAGACTTTGATAATTTCTTCGAAACTTGTCATTATAAAAGGAGACACATCAATTCACTCTAAACAAATATTGGACTTTCGATCCTAGCGATACATGGGCCAGTAATTCCAAATAAACCAGCGATGTAAAAAAAATATTTTACACAAACGGATTTAACCATCCATTAACCAGTCAGTAGGATGCCTGAGACATGATTCTACAAGTTCTTCAAGATTCAACAGAAATTCTCCTCTCCCAAGCTAGATATAGATTTGGGAGTTCTTAAAAACATTTTATCTATGATGATGCTACATGTTGATGTTGTTTTGACCAAAAAAAACACATGTTGATGTTGTCGTGTTCATATGGCAATGGTGCTGCATATGTCAAACTTAGGCATGCACTGCAAGCTATAGTTTCTAGAGGGGAAGATCCCAGTGTATGCCCATAACTGATGGTTCAAGTGATCCATTTATTGTTTTTTTATGCTGGGATAGATCTGGTATTTTGGAATGAGTGCGTGCTTGTAACTGCAAGCTATACTCTATTTTTTTTAGTTTTGTTTTGTAACTTTGTGGGATTTGCTTTGTTTGAAAGCTTTTTTTGTTCCTCTTATATTTGATCTTGACAAATGAATGAAATTCTCTTTCGACAAAAAAAAAAAAAGGTTGTTTGTTTAAGTTTTCTTGAAAAATTTCAAATAAGGGATTGAAATGAGAACTTTTTAAAAAATGTTTTGGAATGAACATTGTTTCAAATAAGCCTTTAAAATGCCTAACTTAACTCAAATAGAGGCCTAATTTCACCAACCGACAAGCATGGATGACTTACCTAACATTTTTTAAGCCACAGCCAAGGAAATTTTCGTCCAAGGGCTTTTTTTTCCCTATTTTCTTTCTCTTTTCTTTCTCTCACTTTTTCCTTTTATTTTTTTTTTATTTTTTTCTTTATATTCCTCACAACAGATACAAGACAACATGGTCCTTTTTTTTTCGGGTCTAAACATGGATTGTGGTTGGAGTAGAGCATTTTGTACCTCTATCCCCAAAGGTGATATTAACACCTAAAATTGACCGACTTTTAGTTATCATTAACAAATAACAAACTAAGTCGAGGTAGTTTAGTCAAAATAATCAATAATATGAAGAGAATAGACAACTCTCTAATAAAGTCATTGATAGGAAACATCGCTTATCGACAAGAGCATTCAACAAGGATAATGTTATCGACACTAGCATGTAATAGCTAAGTAGCAAAATGTTTTCGGATAAGTAACTTCTTGTGAAACCCCTATTAGAATTATGCAGAAGTTTAAATCTTCTAGTCAAGGTAATAATCATGTGAATGTTGGTCACAATAACCAAATTGATCTCACTAATTTGGGAAATAAAACTCGTTGACAAGCTGGTCAACTTCCAAATGTTGAAAATGATCGGTACTATTGGGCTAGAATGATCAATTAAAGGGAGGTGAATAGGTAATTATGCACAATTAAAGCATAAATTAAAACAATCAAGTTCAATATTGTAAATGAACAATGTCTTATGAAAAGCAACGCACTGATCAAACTTTACCGTGTGCAATATACTATCAAACAAAATGAATGAGATTAAGGGATAAAGAAAATTACACGTGATAATTATAGTTGTTCGGCTTATAGTAAGTTTGCATCCACTCTCCTATGTTGATAGCCTATCGACTGGATTTCCCTAGAGAATCAATTAGATGTTACAAAGTATGAGCACTCCCTACTCAAATATGTGCGATTGTATCTTGATCTAACGCTCTTAATAACAACTTCTTAGAGATCACAATTTTCACTCACAAAGACAAGTAAATAATATCAAAGCTATCTTTGAACTTTGGAGTTGTAGACTTTAAATCTTGTTGTTCCTTCAGCTCTATGATCTCCTTTTATACTCTTCAATATCCAAGCCGATGGTTGGACAAAATTTCTAAGGATCATTTATCCAATCAACCCATTAGACTTGAATGATATTAGAAGATCTGGTTGCTTATGGGATTGCAACATTAGAGTCTTCCTTGATTCTGCTGCTCACACAATAGATGTTGGGTTTCCATAAGTAGAGTTTCTCGTTAAAAAAGAATGTTTTGTCTCTAGACAATTGTTACATGAATCACGAATCCTTATATTGAAGGATTACATTGATATTTATGCTACCTAGATAGATTGTGACATCCTGAAATTCGAACCCTTTGAGGGGGAATGAACGTTAATTTCGCCAATGCATTGTTGGTTGATCTCACTCGGAACTGATCACTCCTGAGATACTGACCTTGAGGGGAAAGGCTAATGAGGATAGAACTCGTGTGACTAAAGAACTTGACCTGGGAAAACAACTCGACCGTGAGACTTGCGTAAGGACGATCCTACAATCATGTAGGCCGATTTCAGAGACAACTAGAAGTTGATTCGCGGACAAAAATAATGGGACAACGGGTGATTTCGTCTACTATTATCGAACCCGTGAACGACCCTATGTCGATCTTTGATAATCGTGTACTTTGAAATAAGAATCGATCCTTCACAATTTCATGTAGTCAAGGACGTCCATGTGTCGAAAAGTTTTGAACGTGAATTGGCACGAGTCGGTTACGTGTGAGTCCTCAAAGCCGCCTGTCAGTCTAAATAGTACCAAAATGGCATTCGGGAGAAATTGACAAGGCATGAGAATCCAAGATTGGATTTTGAATTTTCGGGAACGTCCGGGATGAACTTTTGGACGATGCTTCTTAGACAGTTAACAATGCCGATTGAGCTGAGTATTTGGAAAATGGATTTTCGAACTAAGGAAACGAGACTATGAGAACGTGGGCCAGGCAAGAACAGTGTGGGCCTCATGCCCAAGGTGGGACAGCCACCGTGGTAGATCCGAGGCAAATAAGTGAGCCCATTGGGCCAAACCAACTATTTACCCTCCCGAGCATGTTATCTAAACTTGAGCCGATTCGAGCCCATTCCTATTCATTTTCTAGCCCGTTTCTTAGGCCCACCCTTCATTTTCAACCCAAGGGCAGATTGAGAAATGTGCAAGGTAGAAATGACCAAAATGCCCTTGGATATTTTGAAGAAAAGTCAAAATAAGAGAGAGAAGATGATGTCATGTTTCTTGGGGACTTGAACCAAGCCATTAATGGCCTTAAAGATGTCACGCCCCGAACCCCGAGCAGGCGACAACCCCTTCTCTTGGTCGATTGAAGGCGACGTCCCAGGACTCGTCGACGACCATTCATTTTAATCTTTCGTTATGCGCAAGCGGAAGACGAACCATCCCCAGTCCAACAATCAATCAATCAATCAATCAGGGATAGAGGGATGAACCATAAGAACAACCATCACTACTCATTTATACAATTTACTAGATTAACCAACGGAGGATCGTTTCTCAATACACGCCCGACAAAAAGGGCCGATCCATCCTCTAAACCAAACCAAAAAGGAACTAGGCTAGGCTAATCTAGCTGTACACAATGAACCCTCGGGTTTAGCACCACGGTCACTCGGACCCATCGAACTCGACTCCGTCAGGTCGATCACTGGAGAAGCGGGGGCAAGATTCTCCACTACGGGTGCGCCATTCTAGGGGCCTGAAAAATGTTAACCACGACGGGTTGAGATAAAATCTCGGCGAGTTCTTCCCCTAAGCCCGGTTAGTACACCAACTCAACCCGGGGTATCTCTCCAGAACCACCCCTCACTCAACCCAACAACAAACAACTAGCAACCCGCAAGCAAACAACAGACAGGGGCAACCAACAAACAATTAGTTGGTTTGCATGCAACCTTACCCGGTATGCCATGCCCTGCACAATAAACCTCACTCAATGCAAGCAATGCAACCAACAATCACATAGTCGGTTCGCATGCAACCTTACCCGATATGCCATACCCTGCACGTTATAAGTCAGCACAATACACGCAATGCACATGGCCGTTAGATAATGCAGTTCATCAATCACATGCGAGTCGCATCACAAGCGATCTCACCTGGCCATTGCCACACCCTGCACGTTGAGTCATGCGTGCATGCCATAAATCATGATGTAATCACCTCATGCATAATCGAAACTGATGATGCAATGTTTCTTGTACACTTTGGTATCCACACGTGTTCCATTGGGCCGAGGTGCAACGGCGCTATGGCGCCCTTCCTCCGCAGAGGCGCAATCGTGCCCTTCCGTGCTATTGCTACGGCGCTACGGCGCCCTTCCTCCGCAGAGGCGCAACCGTGCCCTTCCGTGCAGGCCGAGGCGTTACGGCGCTACGGCGCCCTTCCTCCGCAGAGGCGCAACCGTGCCCTTCCGTACCCTCCGAGGCGCTACGGCGCTACGGCGCCCTTCCTCCGCAGAGGCGCAACCGTGCCCTTCCGTGCCCTCTGAGGCGCAACGGCGCTACGGCGCCCTTCCTCCGCAGAGGCGCAACCGTGCCCTCCGAGGCGCAACGGCGCTACGACGCCCTTCCTCCGCAGAGGAGCAACCGTGCCCTCCCTTCGGTGATTCGGACTATTGTAGCCAATGCACACATACTTGCAATACACTTGCATTTAAAATCTCAAGTCCTTCCTCATAAAAGCGGTCCATTTCCAGTGTCCCTCGGACAAATCACTTTCTTTCTCATAAAGGCGGTCCATTTCCGTTGTCCTTCGGACAAATCATTTTCTTTCTTTTGTGAAAATCACACAATTCAAGCGGATGCTTATGCAATGCCACATCCAATTCACTTCATATGATCAAGGCACATGAAATTATGCACAATTTCAATTCCGGATGAACAGTGCCGTGAACAGTAATCGTGAACAGTGCACGTGAACAGTAAATTTCCGAATTTAAATAATTAAATCATTTAATTCATAAATCACATAATTTAATCAATAAATGCAGAAATTAAATAAATAAATCAATTAATACAATTAATCAATTTAATCAAGCAAAGCATGCTTAATTAGCACATAACACACAATTAAGCATAATTAAACAAGATTAAGATAATCTAATCTTAACCCTTAATCTAACCACCTATCTTAGGTCTAATGCACTTAATTAAACATCTTAATCAGCCCTTAGCACTAATTAACCCAACCCTAAGCAAGTTTAGGCACTAAATAGGGTTTAGGAGCTAAACTCACCCGTTAAGCGGGCCGGCGACACGTACGGATCGGCCGGAAACTCCTTTCGCGGATCGGCCGACATGAAAAGTACGAAATTTCTGTGCTGAACATTTTGATAGGTGGTACGGCCCGAGATTCCACCGAGAAGGCAGCGAACAACTCAAATTTCGGTGAGAGGTCGAACTTAAAAAGCTGCGGGAAGGCAAGGGAAGCAAGGGGAAGAAGGGCTGCGATTTTGTGGAGCTGAAGAGGGGAGAGAGAGAGTGAAGTGAGCTGATCAAAACCCTTCATTAATGACCTTAATGGCTGCTTCAACTCCCCATGCACATGACCTCATCTTCTCTCTCTTCCTTTTTGACTTTTCTTCAAAATATCCAAGGGTATTTTGGTCATTTCCACCTTGCACATTTCCCAATGTGCCCTTGGGCTGAAAGTGAAAGGCGGGCCTAGGAAACGGGCCGGAAAATGAATAGGAACGGGCTCGGGAATTTGTTGGGCTCGACTTGCTTGTCTCGGTCTTCCACGATGGCTGTCCCACCTTGGGCGTGAGGCCCACACTGATTTTTCCCGGCCCACGTCCTCGTAGGCTCGATTCCTCGGTCCGTAAACCCCTTTCCCAAAAACTCGGCTCAACCGACACCTGCCGACTATTGAGGAAGCATCATCCAAAAGTCCGTCCGGACGTTCCCGAAAATTCGAAGTCCAATCTTAGATTCTCATGCCATGTTAATTTCGCCCGAATGCCATTTTGGTACTACTCAAAGGCGATAGGCGGCTTCGAGGATTCACGCGTAACCGACTCGTGCCAATTCACGTTCAAGAGACGTCCTTGACTGCATGAAATTGCGAAGGATCGATTCTTATTTCAAAGTACACGATTATCAAGGATCGACATAGGGCCGTTCGCGGGTTCGATAATAGTAGACGGAATCACCCGTCGTCTCATTATTTCGTCCGCGAATCGACTTCTATTCGTCCCCGAAATCGGCTCGCATGACTACAGGATCGTCCTTACGCAAGTCTCACGGCCGAGTCATTTTCCCTGTGTCAAGTTTTTTAGTTGCACGAGTTCGTCCTCGCAGCCTTTCCCCTCAAGGTCAGTATCTCAAGAGTGATCAGTTCCGAGTGAGATCAATCAACAATGCATTGGCGAAATTAACGTTCATTTCTCCCTCAAAGGGCTCGAATTTCAGGATGTCACAAATGAGGCCTTGAAACCAGATTTCATCTCCCTCTCTCTCCTCCTCTTCAGCCCCTCCAAAACCACACACATTTCTCCCTTAGTTTCCCTTCCTTTCTGCAGTTTCAGCTTCTGACCTTCCTCCAAAAATCGAGTTATTCATGGCCTTCTCGTGTGAATTTCGGCCCGTGCCACCCACTAATGTGTTCAGGAGAGAGAATCCGTACGGATGGCGTCGGCCGTTCGTCGATCGAAGCCTCCTGCCGATTCATACGGCGGCCAGAAGCTGGCTAGTCGCTGACCACCTATTGTAGTGGCAAACTCTACACAATTTCGTCTTTTCCTCGATTTCTCTCCCATTTTGACCAAACCACCGCCCATATCAACCACCAGCAGCTCCCCCTCGACCCCCAGGTGCCGCTAGTCGCCAGCCCACTGCTCGTTGGAGCTCCGGCCAAGCCGTTTTACTCCGACCAGCCCATTTCCTCCTACAGTGCAGTTTTTCAGAAGTTCAGTGGGAGTCCGAGTTTGTTGCTACTGTTCTCAGCCCCGGGACCGCCTTGGATCGTTGTGAGTGAGGTACCCAGGTGTCGGGTTCATCGCTGCCGCTGCGTTCGTGTCGCCGGCCCGCTTAATGGGTGAGTTTAGCCCATAATCCCTTAGTTAGTGCCTAAACTTGCTTAGGGTTGAGTTAATTAGTGTTAAGGGCTATTTAGGATGTTTAATTAAGTGTATTAGCCCTAAGATAGGTGGTTAGATAAATGATTAAGATTAACTTAGCTTAATCTTGCTTATTTATGCTTAATTGTGCTTAATTAGGCTTAATTGAGTGTTATGTGTTAATTAAATATGTTTTGCCTTAATTGCTTGATTAATGTGATTAATTGTTTTAATTATTTATTTCTTTAATTTCTGTAGTTAATTATTTAATTATTTAATTTTGGAATTTAATTTTTTATTTTTTTAATTATTAAATTGTGAAATTTTACTATTCATGCACTGTTCATCCGAAAATTAAAAATGTGCATAATTTCATGTGTGTTGATTTTATGAATTGAATTGAATGTGTAATTGTATGAGCATTCGCATGAATCGTGTGATTTTCATAAAAATGGGAAAAAGAAGAATTGTCTGAGGGACACCGGAAATGGACCGCTTTTATGAGGAAAGAATTGAGATTTTAAATGCAAGTGCATGTGCAAGTACGTGATAGTCCGAATCATCGAAGGGGAGGGCACGGTTGCGCCTCTACGGGGGGAGGGCACCGTAGCGCCATGACGCCTCGAAGGGCACGGTTGGGCGGTTGCAAAGGAAGGGCAAGGGCACCGTGACGCCTCGGAGGGCACGAAAGGGCACGATTATGCCTCTACGGAGGAGGACCGGGCGCCCGGAGGGCACGGAAGGGCACGGTTGCACCTCGCGGAGGAAGGGCGCATAGCGTTGCAGCGCCTCGGCTGCGGAGGGCACGGTTGCGCCTCTACGGAGGAAGAGCGCCATAACGCCTTAGCAATAGCACGGAAGGGCACGGTTGCGCCTCTACGGAGGAAGGGCGCCATAACACCTCGGCCCAAGTTGTAGCCCGAGGGGCAGTAATAATTGGAACATGTGTGGATGTCAGAGTATATGAGAAGCATTGCATCATTGGTTTCAATTATGCATAAGGTGATCACATCATTGTTTGTGGCACGCACGCATGAATTGATAATGTGCAGGGTGTGGAAATGGCCAGGTGAGATCGCTTGTAACGCGACTCGCATGTGATTGATGAACTACATCATCTAACGGCCATGTCATTGCGTGTATTGTGCTGATATATTTCGTGTAGGGTATGACATACCGGGTAAGGTTGCATGCAAATCGACTTTTGATTGTTGGTTGACCCTGTCTGTTGTGTAATTGCTGACTATCTGGTTGTTTGTGGTTGGGTTGTGTGAGGGGTAGCTCTGGAGAGATACCCCAGGTTGAGTTGGTGTATTAACTGGGGCTTAAAGGGAAGAACTCGTTGAGATTTATATCTCACTGGTTATTGTATAACCACTTTTAGGCCCTAGAATAGCGTAGTGGAGAATCCAACCCCAGCTCCTCTAGTGATCGACCCGACGGAGTCTTTGTCCGATGGGTCCCGGTGATGGTGATGCTGAACCCGAGGGTTCATATTGTATAGTTGGATTAACCTAGCCTAGTTTCTTTTTGGACTGGCTCAGAGGATGGATCGGCCCCTTTGTTGGGCTTGTATCGGGAAACGATCCTCCGTTGGTTAATCTAATAAATTGTATAAATGAGTAGTTGAGGTTTCTACTGTTCATCCATCTATCCCTATTTGATTGTTTAATTGTCTGTTTGGACTGGGGATGGTTCATCTTCCACTTGTGCATAACGAAAGATAAAATGAATGGTTATTGACGAGTCCTGAGATGTCACTTTCAATTGACCATGGTAAGGGGTTGTCGCAAGCTTGAAAGTCAGGGCGTGACATAGATGGACAATCAATAAATTTTTATAAAGAAATTTGAGTAAAAATTACTAGCTGTTGCGCTTTATATAATCCAAACTGATTGTGAAGATTTGAAAACTTCTCCTAACGTCTAACAATATGTATTGTCTTGAAAATCCTCAATAACAATATCTTTGATGCAAAGTATTAGAACTTCTTGAATAGACAAATAAGTCTATGAGTCTGATGAATAAATTCTAAACAAAGTTGCTCCAAAAAAATTACCTTGAAATCTTATCATCAGAATCATAAAAAACTTATAGAAGGTTTTGTCAATTTTTAAAATATAATGGGAAGTTTTCTCAACAGGTTCCACCCAATGTGAACTTCATTTTAGGCCTAACATGTCGATTAACATAAATAATCTGACAAAACCCAGTATCACCAACTGAGGGCACGATGGCTAACCAAATCCACACTAGAACCCGGCATGATTGTTGAAGAAGTTCAACAACAAAAGGGGTTTGGACATAGGTGTTATCATATTTGTTTAGAGGAAACTATGAAGATTGGATTTGATATGATACCAATTGAGATCCTAATTGATACATTATATCCATGATGGAATATTGTCGGAATATTCTAGGAGACAATATCGGTAGACAATATCGAATATATTTTCTGTATACCTTTTTTGATTCTTTTTTTTTTTGTACTATAAATACAATCCTATACTTGTACAACTTTATACGGAAATATAGAAAATAGTTCCTCCCAAAGTATTTTTCATTTTCTGTCATGGTATCAAAGCGTACCTTCCTGTTCTAACTTCCACACCATTGATTGAGATCGGTTCTCTCTTTGAAGGTTGTTGCAATCTGCAAAACGATTCAACAAGCCAAATAGGAATTCCGTTCTTTTTATCATATCATAAGCCGAAAATTCTTCAATGGAAGAAACCCCCGCATCACCTTTAGTACAAATTAATCCACAATAGGAGGAAGTCCCAATTCAATGTAAGGACTTGGGCTCCCACTGAACATAGATTGTTCGCTTTGAGCCGAGGCCCGCACGGTTTTGTTCTTCTGGGCTTCGCCCAAAAAACATATATATTCAGTTAAAAAACCCAAGTGCTTATAAATTAGCTCACCCTCCTAACGGTGCAGTGGAGAATCCTGCCCCCGCTCCTCCAGTGATCGACCCGAGCGCCTCTGACTACGACCCGACGGAGCTTGAGTCCGATGAGTCCGAGTGACCGTGGTGCTGAACCCGAGGATTCTTTTTGTATAGATGGATTAACCGAGCCTAGTTTCTTCTTGGTCTAGCTTAGAGGATGGATCGGCCCCTTTGTTAATCTTGTAAATCGAAAAATAATCCTCCGTTGGTTAATCCGGTAAAATGTATAAATGAGTAGTTTCTGTTGTTCTTGCTGTTCATCCATCTATTCTTATTTGATTGTTTGATTGTCTATTTGGTCTGGGGTTGGTTCGTCTTCCGTTTGTGCATAATGAAAAATTAAAATGAATGGTCATCAACGAGTCTTGGGACGTCACTTTCAATTGACCATGTAGTAAGGAGTTGTTGCGTGCTTGGGGCTCGGGATGTGACATTCAATGTCTTATTCATGTCCAAGACCCAGTTGCTTCTGCTATGACCTAGATCCAAGCTTCAGCCCAATTCAATGGTCTCAGGCTCCTTGGTACCCAGCTCATGGCCAATGGGCAACTGAGCTAGTGATGCGAGCTCAAAACCCCCATGGCCATCTAAAAGCAATGGCTTTGGGACCTTGTCAAGTAGAAATGGGCAAGGCCCATTTACACTTGAGACCAACCCGAATGAAAATTCGGGTTTGGCATATCTAGATTGCGAAACCAAATCCTTATCAAGTCAAAGGACAAATCCTTACCCGTTTTTTATGCACGAATTCTTATTGTATCCCGTCGGCATTGGAGGCCAACCCGAACTCAATGACTCCCTATACACATCACCAACCGACGATCCTGAGCTCCGGCTCATCCAAGTGCAACTCACCAAACCGGAGAATTTTAGCTTGTGGGCTTGGGATCTCAAGCGTGCCCTTGTCACAAAGGACAAAGACGGCTTCTTCAAAGGCACCGTACCATTCCCAACCAATGAGCATCTTCAGCGACATTGGCAAAGATGCAATTAGCTAGTCTGTACTTGGATTAGCAACTATCTTTCACCAGATGTGGCTGCTAGACTTACACCAACCAAGGATTTTGGGCAACTTTGGGAGAGCATCCGTGAAATATACAGGTAGTTGGATCGAGCAAAGTTCTTCACCATAATGCAAGTACTTTCCGATCTGAAGCAAGGAGCCATTAGCATCACTACCATCTTCAACCATCTCTCAGCTCTCTAGAATGAGCTTGAGGCAGCCGAGGAGAAGTTTGAGGGTCCAAATGAGACGTTACAACAATACAAATAGATCAAAGAAAGGAAAATGCGACAACATTCTAATTGACTTTGAATGTTCGTACTCGGTGTTCCATTTGTAGATTCTCATAATGGATCCATTGCCATCGCTTGGCCGGATCTACCAGTTCGCGATCCAAGAGGAGAACCAACGGCTTGCTATGGTTGAGCACGGGCAAGTGGTCGAAGGGATATTTCTTACAACATTTATGACCGACAAAGCTTTGGAGAAGCACAGCAATAGCAGGGCGAAGCCTTTGGATGAATAGCTACTAGTATGATTAAGGGGGTACTTGCGATAGCCAAAAGAGAAAGGAGAAACCCTATCTCAACTAGCTCTAACGACTAGGATGTGCGAGGAAAATCCGACAGCTAGGATCCGCGTGGCCCATTGAGCAGCTAGAATCAGCCGACAAGGATGAGTGGCTAGGATCCGTGCACTGGATCCAATAGCTAGGATCGATACATGGGATCCGACGGTCCACAATCCATTGCTTATCAGGTCTTTACACAAAAATTTGCATGGGAAACCCCATGACAAAAAGAAAAAGGAGAAGGATTCCATTGCTTATCAGGTCTATGCACAAAAATTTGATAGAGCACATCAAACGATCACTCTAGAGTAGTACTTAAATATCGTACAAGTTCCAAGTCAATCAAAGGCTAGTGATAAAAGTGCAGGCTTTTCAAGTACCTTTCTTTATAAGAGAACTCTTTTTCGGCTAATGCATGAATAATCGATTCAAGTGCTAGTGGCCACATAATTTGCAATAAGCGTTTTTTTCCCCATATTAAGGAACCACAATCCGATGCATCTTCCAAATGGAAATATTACCCATGTTACCAAAGTTGATACTATGTATCTCGGTCCAAAATTTATCCTAAGGAATGTATTGTATATTCCTGATTACAAATTCAACCCCCTCTCTGTATCAAGAGTGTGTGAGGATAATTCTTGCAGTGCCATATTCAGTTCTGAAAATTGTTTCTTTCAGAACCTTTCAATTAGGAATCTAATGGGCTTGGGTATAATTGCACAAGAGCTATATTTCTAGATTGACTCCTTGAGAGATTTGGAATCTGTAAATAAAAGCATTTCCTATAATGAAATCACTCGAAATAAAAATCTCCTTTTTCATCGGCAATTGGGTCATAGTGTGAGTTTCCCTCATCCAAATTGTCTAATATGTCCTTTAGCTAAACAATCCCATGTATCATTTCCAACAATACATCTCGACCGAGCATAATTTTTTCCTTACTTCATATGGACATATGGGGTTCTTACCATACTCCTCAATGTGACGGATCTCAATTCTTTCTTACTATCTTTGATGATTATTCACGTGCTACTTAGGTGTACCTCATGCAATCAAAAAGTCAAACATTTTCTTATATATCAAAATTTATCTTCATAATTAGGAATCAATTCAATAAATCTATGCAACGCATTTGTATATACAATGGACGTGAATTTTTCACCACTGATTACAAGGAATATCTATCTTTTCATGAAATACTAGATGAGAGTTCGTGTGATTACACTCCTCAATAAAATGGAATTATTGAGCACAAGCATAGACATATTTTGGAAGTAGCCCATGCATTGAAATATCAAGCCTCTATACCTGAAACTTTTTGGGGGATTGTGTAGTCGTAGCAACCTATTTGATTAATTGTATATGCTCTATAACAAAAAGCCATCAAATGATTATCTTTGAGCATTTGGTTACTTATGTTATGCAACGAATGTGGGCCCTTAAGATAAAATGGATCCCCACACCATTCAATGTGTTTTCATGGGTTACCCATCTCTTCAAAAAGGATACCGGGTTCTCAATATTTCCACAGGGAATTTTTTTATTAGTAGAGATGTTAATTTTCATGAAGATGTATTCCCATTTAAGCAGATGATGTCTTCTTCCAACCCAACTCCACCTATACAAGAGCAACCATTCTTATAGGATGAAGATTTATCCATGGTGTTGCCATAGATTTTTGTTACACTAGAGGCTTTTGTGCAAGTTACAGAGGAGTCCACTAATTCACAACCCCCTATTGAAGCATTGGAAGATGAAGTTTCTCCATCTCCATCAATGACTTCACTAGAAACTATTTTTGGCTCATCACAAGAATCCGAATCACCAACATCTTAACAAGTATTACTTGTTCAGCCTCGACGTTCGCGGTAGCATATTCGTCCACCTACATGGACCAAGGTCTACATCTGTTTAGTTACGAGTTCAATAGGCTTAGTATCCCGTCTCATCATATGTTTCCTTTAATCAACTATCACCAGAACATATGTATTACATTAGCTGTATATTAGAAGAATAGGAGTCATCTTCTTTCGCTGAGGCAACATGTGATCCTCGCTAGCAACATGCCATAGAATCCAAACTCACTACACTCATGAAAAATCACACTTGAAATGCTGTCCTGCTACCTCCACATCGAAAAGTGATTGGCTATAAATGGGGATACAAAATCAAGTTTACAGCTAATTGTTTTGTTAAACGCTACAAAACAAGTTTAGTTGCTAAAGGGTTCACTCAAAGAGAAGGTTTTAATTATCAGGAGACTTTCTCTTTTGTTGCCAAAGAAGTCATAGTACGTTCTTTCCTATTTGTTGCAGCTATTCGCAATTGGTCACTGCATCAAATGGATGTCCACAATGCTTTTTCTTCATGGTGATCTAGATGAATAAATTTATATGGAACTTTCTCCGAGATTATGCAGACAGGGGAAGTCATGCGTATGTCATTTGCATAAGTCTTTTTATGGACTAAAATAGGCATCTAAACAATTGTATGCAAAGTTCACTACCACATTAACTAGTGCGGGTTTTCAGCACTCTAAGCATGATTATGCCTTATTTTCATAGATTGTTGGAGATTTCTTAATTTTTTTATTGATATATGTTGATGATATACTTGTCATGGGAAATAATGACTATCATGTTACAAAGTCTAAAGAGTATTTACACTCCACTTTTCACATCAAGGATTTGGGATCGTCTAAATATTTCCTTGGCATTGACATTGCCTGATTTGATAAAGGAATTAGCCTTAGTTAAGGAAATTTTGCTTTGAAGATTGTTTCAAAAGCAGGATTATCTGGTTGCAAACCTTTTATCGTCCCGATTGAGCAGAATGTCAAACTGACAACTCATGACTATGATCAAGGTTCTTCTTCATCCATTGAGGATCCATTACTCAAGGATCCTTCAGGATATCAATGAATTGTTGGGAAATTAATTTACATGACCATGACATAACCCAACATAAGTTATGTAGTACAAATACTTAGCCAATTCATGCACCAGCCAAAATAGTCTCATATGAATACAGCTCCAAAAGTTGTGAAATACTTGAAGGGGTGCCTAGGACTTGGGATATTCTTATCTCGTGACTATAACATGAAGATGATGGCCTATTGCAATACAGACTATGCCACTTGCCCAATGACAAAAAAAGCTATCACTGGTCTCTGTATCAAATTGGAAAGCTCATTAATATCATGGAAAAGGAAAAAGCAATCCACTATATCATTGTCATTAGCCAAATCAGAATATCGAGCCATGGCAAAGACTACCGGCGAAATAGTCTAGATACAAGGACTACTATCAAATCTTGGAGTACGGGTTAGTGGGCCAAGTAAATTATTTTGTGACAATGATGCCATGCTAAAATTAGTAGTGAATCTAGTCTTTCATGAAATGACAAAGCACACAAAAGTAGACTATCATTTTACTCGAGACAAGATCAAAGAAGGAGTCCTCATAATAAAGGGAATTAGAACTGTGGAACAGCCAGCCGACATCTTCACCAAACCACTATATCAAAGGCAACATAAGTACTTAGTCCCATTTAATAGTTAATGGTTCCAATTTACTAAGCAAACTTAGTGTCCTCGACATATATAGGCCACCAGCTTGAGGGGAAGTGTTGGAGATTAGATTTGATATGATATCGATTATGATCCTAATTGATACATTATATCCGTGATGGAGTATTGTCCGAATATTCCAGGAGACAAAATCGATAGAAGATATCGAATATATTTTTTGTATGTCTTTTCTGATTCTTTTTTTGTACTATAAATACAATTCTGTACTTGTACAATTTTATATAGAAATACAGAAAATAGTTCTTCCCAAAGTATTTTTCATTTTCTATCACTACATCCCAAATGAGTCAATAATCAACCTCTTTCAAAAGGTTTAAAATTCATAACTATGTCTTTTTTTCTTGACAAAGATGAACAATTGACGTTTGAACACATTGTTCAATTTACACCCCATTGTGGGGAAGCAAGGACAAGTAAGTTTTTTTGACTTAGGTTATTTCCTTTGTCTTTATTAAAAACTAATTTACCTAGTACACTAGTTTATTGCTTAACTTAATGTATAATTGAGCAAAGATATAATTGAGCAAAGATGGAAACATAAAATCCATTTTCAATTTTTTAGAACGATATGCAAAGTACTGGTTGTTGGTTTGGCTAGATTTTAGTAATATAATAATGAGTCGATTGGTCAGTTTATTGCTCAATTTAATAAGGCTAGAAATAGATGCCTCACTTCACTCTCTGAAAAAGAATTCATGAATTTGTCTTTCTGTAGATTGAAATTCAATTTTAGAGAAAAATTCAAAGGCCAACACTTAACCGATTTATTCCAATTGGCGACAAAAGTATCTAAATATGGGCAAATGTGAAAAGACAAAGATAAAAGGCCACATGAATGCTATACACAAAACATGACTTTAATGGAAAATTATGAGTCATAGTATGAATCTGACTAGAATGAAAATATTGAAATAAATGCGGCAAAAATGATGCTCGACAAGCCTTATGTTTGTCAATCCTTAAAGCCTTCCAAAATAAAATAAACAAAAATAGCCATATCTGAAACCACTCAAGTTCAATTGTTTAACATTAATACATCGAACGAAATCTTCAATTTACTCTAAAAAATGGTCTGATAAATGGAAGGCCAATTTATCCCAAGTAAAAACATTTAGGAAACAAAAAAATATTGCAAGTAAGACCATTCATGGAGCCATAGTAAATTAATTGTATTGTTCTCAAGAAAAATATTTAGTAAGCAATTTAGTAGGGTAAAATCAAATTTGCAGATGACAAGAAGGCAAAAGCATATAATGACTCTTGATTATCTAGTTTATAAGAATTGAATGATCTTTTAAAAGTAAGCATATGTTGACATCAGAAAATGACCAACTTTTAGTTATTATTAACAAGAAAAAACTAGAGTTGATAAAAATAAAGTTTGGTTAAAATAGTCACCAACTCTCCATTAAAGTCATGAACAACAAACATCGGTTATTGATGACAATAAAGACCCTTCGCAACCTTGGCCCATTCATATTCAATATCCATATTCATGAAGGATATTTCCTCATTTTTGGTGAAATAGATGATGACAATGCCATTGTCAAAACATTCTCTACTAAGCTTTCATAATCAAGAATGGCAACATTACCAACAATAGCCCAAGAATCTTCTCCAAATTTGGGTTTGTTGGGAGTGCACAGCAGAAATCCGATACCTTCACATGGAGAGATCTCCAAAGGGGAAACTCAAATCCAAGCCCATCAATATATCTTAGTTGGACCATTCATTTGTGAGATTGAGAGATTATTTCTCGAGGAATTGTGAGGCTAAACATTGTGTGAGTTATTAGGTATAATTGGGGCTTGGGAAACACTGAGAGTGTTTGAGTGATTTGAGTGTGTAATTTTTGTTGTATCGTTTATTCTATAGTAGAATTCGTTACTACTCTTCCTATGGACGGAGATCTTTACGACCAAATCACATAAATATAATATTTGATTTATTTTCTTTATTCTATCTATTTTATTGTTCGATCGCTCGCCCTTTTCGCAACAATTGATATTAGAGCCAGGCTTGGCTGAGCTAAAGCGAATTGATGGCGACAGAAGAAGTAAAAGTGAGAATCGACAGATTTGATGGAAGGATTTCAATTTCTAGAAGATGCAGATTGAATATTATCTTTATCATATGAAATTGCACACGCCTCTATCGGGGAGAAGCTAGAGATGATGAAGAAAGCTGACTGGAATTTACTGGATAGACAAGCTATAGGTGTTATTCGGCTGATGTTGGCTTGTAATGTCGCGTTTAACATCGTGAAGGAGACTACCATTACGGGTCTGATGAAAGCCTTATCAGATATGTACGCGAAGCCATCTGCAATTAATAAGGTCTATTTGATGCGACGTCTATTTAACTTGAAGATGAGCAAAGGTGCGTCAATTGCAGATCATATCAATGAATTCAATGTGATTGTTAGTCAATTGAGTTAAGTTGATAGTGACTTTGAAGATGAGGTATGTGGTTTGATTATGTTATCCTCATTGCCTAATAGTTGGAATACTACTGTTACTACCGTTAGTAATTCCTCTAGGTCAATAAGCTTAATATTTGATGGAGTTCGAGATTTAATTCTAAGTGAGGAAATTCATAGAAGAGAATCTTGCAAGCCTATATCTACTGCTTTAGTAGGTGAAAACAAAGGAAGAACTAGTATATATGGTAGCAGGAACATGAACAGACACAACCAGTCTAGGACTAGTGGTACTATCTGTCGGAACTGTGGCAAGAGGGGGCATCTTCGAAGAAATTGCCTTAAACTAAAAAACGAGAAGGGTAAGGAAAATTTAGTAGATACTGTAGATGATGTTGTAGATGTAGCTGTTGGTAATTCAGATAGTGCTGATTATGTCTTGTCTGTCACTGATTATTCATTATTTGATGAATGGATTATGGATTTTGGTTGTTCTTTTCATGCTACACCAAATAAAAACATGTTTGCTACTTATTAGTGCATGGATGATAGTAAAATGCAGTTGGGGAACAACGCGTTGAATGTGATGTCGTAAGGTGTTGGAGATATTAAAATCAGAATGCATGATGGTATTGTAAGGACATTAACTAGAGTGAGGCACATTCCAGAATTAAAGAAGAACTAATTTTCTTGAGTATCCTAGATTCAGCTGGGTGTCGATATTTTTCAGAATGTGGAGTTCTGAAAGTTGTTCAAGATGCTTTAATGATAATGAAAGGAATCAAACACAATGATCTGTATGAGCTTCAAGATGAGACAGTGACAGATTTTGCTGTAGAGACATCAGATGCATCTGTTCGAGAGTTCGAATTGTGGCATATGCATTTGAGGCACATTGATGAGAGATGCCTAAAGGTTTTAAGTGAAAGAAATCTGCTATGTGGTTATATTGCTAATGAACTAAATGTATGCAGGTGCTGTGATTTAGATCAATGGCGGAAAATGTGGTTCAATACAATTGTCAAAGAAACCATGGAAATTACAAAGTTACTTCACTTGAATGTTCGTCGGTTGTCACGGCTTCCTTCTAGGAAGAGTGTCAGATATATGATAACAATTGTTGATAACTACTCGATGAAGACGTGGGTATTGGTGCTTAGGTACAAATTTGATGTTGTTGTCAGGATCATGCAATTGAGAGCTTTGATTGAAAAGGAGACTGGTAAGACGATCAAGCAAGTGTAGACTAATAGTAGTATGTAGTTTTGCTTGAAACTATTAAATGAATTCTGCCTGAAGGAAGGCATAATGAAACACCACACTACTGCCAATGAACCACATGTTGTGGAATTGTTGAGTAGAACATTACTAGAGATGGCCCATAAAGTTATCTCTAGTGCTAGTATGGCTAGGAGATTCCTGGCAAATATGCTTAGTATGGTGAGCTACTTGATGAATAGATCCCCATTGACTACAATTAGACATCAAACTCCTAACTAAGTGTGGTCAGGTAATGTTGCTGATTATTCTATTCTTATAATATTTGGTTGCCCGTGTTATGTTTAAGCGAGTGATGGTAAGTTCGATGGAAGGGCAATAAAGTGCATATTCCTAGGCTATGCACAAGGTGAGCAGGGTTATTGATTATGGTGCCCGGAGTTAAATTCATCTGTTATCAGTAGAGAAGTTACGTTTGACGAGTCTCTAGTACTTATGGTTAGGAGTGGTAATAGCAGTGCTTATACGGATCTAAACAGTGTTCAGCCTGAGGTAGAGTTGAAACCACAAACTCCTGAGGTAGCTGGTATTAATGTGGTAATCAACATAAATGGTGCTTGTAAACCCAATAGTTGATGTAACTGCTGATATTGACAAGGTACGTATTCAATTTCCTAACAAATATGGATGCGACAGTGGTTTTGCTTTATTTGTGGTTAAGGAGATTGTGTCGAGAAATCTTTGCATAGCAGTTAAAGGTGCATGTGAAGTTGGTGTTCTTATGAGGTCCTCAATTACGGCGAAGTTCAATCTAGGCTTGGACTTGAAAGATATATGTGGTAGTTGAGCCCATTGGGGGTTATGGGAGAGAAGCAGTAGAGTTAAAATTTTGAAGAGATTGTCACTTGGCTCAAGCGTCGAGCCAAGATGGAGATTATTATAATATGTCTCAAGTTTGATCCCATGAACAAAACAGGCCCATGATGAATTTGGATATATTTGCGGATGTCCAAAATTGAGCAAAGGTAATTTCCTTTGGCGAATTAGAGCTGGCGATGGAAGAAAAATGAAAGGGATTAAACGATAATGACGTTTCCTAATTGTTATCGCCAAGGAGAATTCGAAAGGGAGTTTTGGACTTTGCTGAGATTGACCGGATTTGTTTCGGCTCACGGAATATACATGTTTCCTTTTATTCCTTGTTTGAGTCGGCCAAGAAAGGATGAAACGGGAAATAAGTTCAAATTTTGGACTCGATTGACCAATCCTCCCTCGGATTGGATTTTTCTCCAATGCATGCGTGTGGCTTGTTTGTGTATATATGTCAAGAGCACGCGGGCAGTTGCTTTAGGTTGATCATGAAGGGGTCTTGAAGCGCCGATTCGTCGTTGAGTGCTTGAGATGAGTTTTCTCCATTGATTTTGTTCATGAATTACATCCAAGGAAGATTAGTGTTTGTAGCCGTGAAATCTGTTATTTCACGAGAATTATGGGCTAAACATTGCGTGAGTTATTTGATGTAATTGGGGCTTGGGAAATATTGAGTATTTGAGTAATTCAAGTGTGTAATTTTCGTTGTATCGCTTGTTTTATAGTAGAATTCATTGCTACTCTCCCTGTGAATGCAAGTCTCTATGACCAAATCACGTAAATCTAGTGTTTGATTTTTTTTTATTCTATTTATTTTATTGTTCGATTGTTCACCCTTTTCGCAACAGGATTATTCTCCAATCCCTCCACCCCTCACTCGCAGTCTCAATTGCAATCACAGCCGATTCCAAGCCCCAGCCTCCATTGCCGCATCACTGTCACCATGCCAACCTCGTTCTTGCCGAGCAGCCCGAGCCTCCGGTGTGCAGGACGATGAGACCACCACAGGAATAGCCTGATGCTGTGCAATCACTGGAATTGTTGGTCCCCGAGATCTTCTCCTTAAGGCAGGCCTCGTCTCTCCAGAATAAGCAACCCTCTCGTCGCTCACGTTTTTGCGAATCACTGTTTGATTTTTTTCTTTCCCTTTTCATTTCTTGCCTTTTTGTGACGCTTTATTGCTGTTGTTGCAAACGAGAAATGAAATCTGCTTGCATAGTGTGAATGCGATCAATAAAAAGAAGGGAAAATTTTCAAAAAGCAGCCCTCTAAGTTTGTTTAAAGTAATTCTCTGATGTGAACAACTTAGTCTTATTTGACCGTCAGCTCATAACTTTGTTGGCCAGAGAGCACGTATACCTCACATGACACTTTCAGCAGCAATGCCAGGGGTACTTTCCTCCCAACTTTTATGGACCTCCAAATTTCCCATATTTAACCAAAATCCGCTAAATCTATAAAGAGAGATATTGGAAGGCTGAATTGATAGTCTAAAAAATGTTATACATATGATCAATCCTAATACTATGTTGAATTTTGTGTTGGGACGACCAATAACCTAATACTATAATGAATGAAAACAAATCCATTAAGAAAGTTGTCCAAAAATTCCTAAACCTGTTGTATGATGGCCAATTAGGTTATACACTTTTCAATTTTGCCAATTTAATCCTATCCATTTTAACGATTTGCTAGGGTAATCCTTCTGCCAATTTTGATCGGGCATTACTAACGTAGACACCGGTCATCCTACGTAACACAACCATCGTATCAGCAATTTCCGACCAAAATTAGCTAAAATAATTACACTAGCAAATCATCAAAAAAGAGTTAAGACTGAACTAATAAAATTAAAAATTTATAAGTAAATTAGTCGCCGTACAATAGTTTTATGACTTTTTATACAATTATTCTCTAAGTCATCAACCTGTCACAATTGTGTGCATAATAAATTGATATATTTTCTGAGTTTCCATTACTAGAAAAGCCTTGAAACGTATCTTATTGTCAGCTTTAATATAGTAAATTCATAAGTAAAATATTTCAACTTGTCCAATATATGCATATGAATCTCAAGATCAAGGTTGGAAGTCCAGTCAAATACTTACCAATTCTATGCATGAGATTTTGTCTTCTACCATTTATGTTCACGTGTTTTGCCGAGGTCAAATTCGGACCGGATGATTGCGTTCATTGGTGGGCGACGTTTAGCATTTGATTGGTCCATTGTCACTTTTGTCGGGAGAGGCGAAGATACTTCGCACCATCCATAAGTTCCACATTTACAATGTGCAACAGTTATTCTTTTCTTACGCAACTCATGAGCGTCTTTGTGCATGTAATATTTTTTTTTGCAATTTCTACATCGCATGACATCGATAAATGAGGAAAAAAATCAAATTTGTAAGCGAAAAAATCTACTTCTTTCGGGAAATTTTATGGGATCGCTGGCAACTATTGTAAAGGTTTAAATCATGAGTTTAAGCTTGATTTTGGCAAACACCGAAGCATGGAGATACATGTTTAGAAAGGCAAATGAGGGGTTCGGAAACATTCATGTTGGAGACTTCTTGCTCTAATTCTGCATAAAATTTTGTGGAATCATTGTCAAATTTCTTAAAAATCATAAGCACATAGATGAAGGCGTAAGCTAAAGTACATAAGTTATATTTTCTTTGTTGACGCAATCGGTCCATTTTGTCAACAAGCGCACCCCAATCTGGCTTTTAAGTTGGATAACGATGCGGACTGTCCAAATGCGACCTTCTTCGGGTAGTGCGCGTGCGTCAGAAAAAGGTCTCAGGTTTGAAGCGTGCAACTAAAGCGGGACTTTTCAGCATAAATAAATAAATAAATAAAACCGAACTTTATTAATTTCTTCCAACCGTAGAACTCATTTAAAAAGGAGACAAACAAGTTCGCCATAAACAGGTATCGGATTTTGATGAAGGTGATATACATTTGGCAGTCGTGCCTATATCTGTAGGACCCTGATGCCGAACTTGGTCCCTGTGGCGACGCCCAGGCCCTAGTACCCAAGCTCAAGCCCAGGTTTCATAAGAGGAAAAAAAATCAAATGCGTAGATTCTATAATAGTATTTGTTATAAAAAATTTAATTCGATAATAACTTTGTTAAAATTTGATGATATAACATGTGTAGTCTTTATAAGACACAAATAGTCAATTTCTCTTTAGGAAAACAAAAGTGAGTTTTATTTTCAGATGCCGGAAAATAATTTCCATTTGATTTTTGGATTTTAGCCAAACAACAGTATATTTTGCTATATTCTTGGAAATTAACTTCTTAATAAAGTATTTTTCAGAAATGTCAAATTTTCAACGAAACAAATAGCGCATTATTTATCCTATCACTTCCTCAAAGGAATAAGTTAGATTATGGTCAAAGACTGAAACATCGACATACATAATTAGAAAGGCAATCGAGGGATTGAGAAAATTTTAAGTTTTGAACCTCTTACTCTTATGGCTAGTTAAATTTTCTAAAATCACTATCAACTTTTATAAAATCGTAAGGGTTAAGATAAATGTGTAATTTAATATCATTTTTTAAGACTTTTTTTAAATGGAGAATGTAAATATATTTTAAGAATGTGATAGACTTGTTCTATGAAAGTCTTAACATAAAGTAAATTCTCGATGGTGCCACAATCGGTCCGAATGGTTATCAACAAGAGTTTTCAATAGAAATAGAGTCATAGACACCAGCATGTAGCTGCTGAGTAATGATAATTTCATATATATAACTTCTTTTTATTAGTCTTGCTAGATAATAGGAGATTGTGGATAGTGTAACTTCTCATCATAATCACCAATAGGATGAGGTAGTTATTTGTTTATTTGAATACAAAAGTTCTAATCACTGATGGGGGGTTACAAATATCTAAAGAACTTAACATTCTTGTAAATTTGTCTTTAATCTTTACTTTTCTACAATTTACATAGCTGATCGTGATTGTCTCTACTCTCAGTATCTTTAAATTTCTTGTCTTTTTTTTTCCCTATCCAAAATGGATAAGGGACCATTCCTAACCTTTATCTATTTATATCCATGCATTCACATTCTGGTAGGATATTTCATCATTTTTTGTGAAATATGACAACACATATGCTACCAAGACATTCTCCGCCAAGCTTTCACGACTCTAACAATGGCGACACTGCCAACATTAGCCCTAGAATCTCCTCTAAATAAGGGTTCTTCTCCAGTCCCTCCACCCCTCACTCACAGTCTCAATTGCAGCCGCAGCCACTGCCGAGCAATGGCCCAATGCTGTCCAATCTCTCCCAATCCTTCATCCCCGAGACCGTCATCCGACTTCTCTCTCCTTAAGGCAAGCCTTCGTCTCCCCAGAAGAAGCAACCGTCTCATCATTGCTCTTATTAGTGCGAATCGCGATTTCATTTTTTCTTTCCCCTTTTCCTTTCGTTGCCTTTTTGTGACACTCATTGTTGTCATTAAAAACGAGATTGGAATCTGCTTGTAGAGTGTGAATGCGATCGATTAATAAAAGGGAAAATTTTCAAAAAGTCCTAGGAGACAAGGTAAATTTTTGCAAAAAAAAAAAAAATCCTAAAATGATGTTTCTTTTAAGTGGACTAGATAATTTATGGCGTGTTTGATAACCATAATGTTTTTTTTTTTTTCTGTATTTTTGTTCCCTGAAAAAGAAAAATAGTAGAAATCTATTTGGTAATGTTAAGCTAATTTTTCTGCTCTCTAAAATAGAAAAGTAGTTTGAAAATAAATTTGATGTAAAAATAAGAAGTAAAAAAAAATCTACTTTTTTGTTCTTAACGAACATAAAGAGAAATAAAGTCATTTCTTAAAAACAAGCTCAAAGTATCTTAGTACTTGCCTTACACAATTGGCCTAGGGTCTGGTCTCCTAACCCGATCCAAGTCCCTTTTTTGGGAATAAAAGAATAAAAAATATAAATATAAAAAATTCATAAATTTAGGAAAATATTTAGAAATTAGGGGTGCGTTTATTTCGTGAAAAACATTTTTAGAGAAAACATTTTCTTAATTGCCCAACATTTGGTTTGCTTAGAAAAATGAGTAAATGGAAAATGTTTTCCTAGTCATTGGAAAAAATTTTCCTACCAAGGCTTAAATTTAGGAAAGTGATTTCCCCTTCGAAAGAACCCAAAAATGTTTTCCGAATCTAAGCTTAGATTTGGGTGTTTGGTTAACAAAATAATTGTTTTTATAGAAATATATTTTAAAAAATTTAAATTTGAATTTTTTTTTTTTTTTTTTAAGTCAAATTTTTATATTTTAATTTCTTTTTTTCTTTTTTCTTTTCTTTTTATTTTTTTTTTTCTTCCTATTTCTTTTTGCTACTTCTCAGCCCATTGTCGGCCACAGTGATGGCCAATGAGCTCTTGCCTCACCCAAATCGAGCGAGCTCATGGCTTTCGCTAGTGAGGCTCAAGCTCGCCCAAGGCCGGTGAACTTGTGGCCTCCAACAGTGAGGCTCGAGCTCACAACCTCTAGTGGCAAACCTCACCAAATTGGGTGACCTCATGGCAAGTTAGCGAGGCTCAAGCCTCGCCGCCACCTCACTTGAGGTCGGCAAGCCTCGAGCCTCACCTGATCAAGCCAACTCGTGGCCTTGAACAGTGAGGCTTGAGCTTGCCTGAGGCCAACAAGCTAGCGGCTCCTAGCGGCGAGCCTCGAGCCTCGAGCCTCATTGGATCGAGCGAGCTTGCGGCCTCTAATGGCAAGGCTCAAGCTTGCCCCTCGTGAGTTGGCCAAGGAAGAACTACTAGAGGAAGTAGATAGGTATGGTGCGTAAGGTAGATGGAGAAGAAGAAGAAAAAAATAAAAATAAAAGTAATTTAAAAATAAAAATAATTAAAATTTTGAAAAAATAAAATATAATTTTATGAGATAAAATCATGAAATTGAAATCATTTCCATTGAGATCCAAATGTCAAAAAACATTTTCGATCATATATTATCAAACAAAGGAAAACTAGCCATTTTCCTGGAAAATGCTTTCCTAGAAAGTGTTTCCTTTTATCATTGAGTTTTCTACAAAACAAACACATCCTAGATTTTGAGTGGTTTTACTAGATTTTAGTTTAGAACTAGTTATTATCAAAATCTTTTGATGAAAATTAAATTCAAAATTGAATAAGCTTTAGGTCTTTACTTTGTGGATTTTTGAATGCCGTTTTCTTTAGAGACAATACTAGGTTGTGAAAACTTGGCAACTTCAGTCTTCTTCCCTTAAGATTATATTGGAGATATTCTTTAAGATCATCTGCAATTCTATTTTAATAGAAAATTAGATAGCTCTATGCAATTCTTTTGTATTATCAATTTGTCCTTTGTTCATAGCAGTCGAATAAGCTCGTGTTTCATGGATTTTCGATGTCATTTGATTGAAGGTGTGATGAGTTTTTGCAAATAAGCTCACCAACTTTAGGATGGCCTCCATCCTTAGTTTTTACCAAGCAACATTTGTTCTTCTTCTTGCAGCTAAAAAAGCTCAAAAAGTCTATGCACCTATTTGTTGTAATCTCCAAAGATTTACTATCATTTCCAACCATCTATCTTTGACTAACTATTACATTAGATTTTCTAAGGTCGTCTTAGAATATATTGATTAATTACATCCTTATAAAAGTCCAATTTTAAGTCTCCATTGAAATTTTTATAATTAAATGAAAATAATGGGAATATAAAATTTTAGAGTCATACCAAATGCATTTCTATTATATTTCTATTTCGGGAATAGAAATTTTATGTAGTTATCAAACACACTCTTCTACTCAAGAACTCATTCCAGAGAATAAAAATAGAATAAACTATTTTTGAACAAAAATTATTCTCGAGAACAAAAATATTACCAAACGCATCCTTAATCTCAATTCATCTCCAGCTCATTGATCGCTGCATCTTAATTTCCACTTTCTCCAAATTTCCCAAATATAACCAAAGTCCCCTAAATCTATAAAAAAAAAAAGAGATATTAGAGATATTAGAGTTTGGATCATATGAATTAATTCTCATTTGTGAAATCCTTATTGTTCTTGTAAGATTGATCATTCTATATAAATAAGCCAGTCAATTAAAATGTAGCTTAATGTTTGAATATTATTTTAGTGCTCCGTCTCTTGAGTAGTTCACCTATAGTCAAGATTTGTACTGAAGACCAGATTACAATAAAAAAAAAGGATTAGTCTGAAATATATTATACAAATAGTCGATCCCAATACCACGTTGAATTTTGTGTTGCCCCAGCCAATAGCTTAATATTTTCATGAATGAAATCTAATCCCATCAAAATATTTGTCCAAAAAATCATAAACCTATTCTATGGTGGCTAATTTAGTTTTAAACTTTTAAATTTATCAATTTAATCATAAGCCTTTTGACAATTTGTCGATGTAGTTATTTCGGCCAATTTTAGTTGAAAATTGCTGACATAGATGCTGGCTATCTTACATGGCAAGACCGCCACGTCAGCAATTTCTTGCCAAAATTAGTTGGAAGAACATTGGGAAATTGACAAAAATTTAAAACTAAACTATCAAATCGTTAATAGGTTTAGGACTAAACAGGCAAAATTGAAAATTTTAGAACTGAATTGGCTACCGCATAATAAGTTCATGACTTTATAGACAATTATCCCCTAATCCATTAGCCTATCATAATTGTGTGCATACATTGATATATTTTATGAGTTCCCTTTATTAGAAAAGGCAAATTAGCCATGAGATGTATCTCATTCTATCAACTTTAATATAGCAAAGTCAAAAGTAAAATATTTCAATTTGTGACGTCCTAAATTTCGACCTATCTCGGGATATATAAAATAGTTATTTTATCAATATGTTGTTAGTTACGTTTACTCTGGTCTGGCCCCTTTTGAGTTAACTAACTATTTGGAAAGATAATTAAGGATTTATACGCATATGATCAGTGAATTCAATTAGGGATAGGCCGCTTGACCATAAGGATCAAAGAGGGACGATACCACACTATTGTAGGCTAATAAGCAAATGGAAATAAATCGATTCGGCAGAAATACGAGGTTGGATTGCGAGTGATTCCGCACAACTTTGATATTAACTGCGAACGATATTAAACCGATTTCCTTTTGGCCTTATACTTAGGGTGAGCAATCAATTCCTCATGATTACATGACAATCGAGAATCGCTCTGATTTGAATAGGCATGATAATGGATTGAAAAGATATCAACCACAGGTTAAACGCGCAAAAACCCATAAATGCCGCACAATAGGTAGGTCGTATTAAAGTCGCAATTGATTGATTTTAACCACGAATTTCAATCCAATTTCGAGTATTGAACTTTTAAAGATGTCGAGACTAAAATATTGGGCGTTGCCTCATTGATTCTCAGAATTATTAGTAAACTCGAAAATTATCGGAAAATGATTAATAGGTTGAGAATTGGAGCCGAAAAAAGAGTCGGGTCAACCGAAGTCCCAGTGGGCCTCACGCTCAATGTGGGTTAACCAAGTGGGCCCCAACTAAGCCTACCAACCCCAAGTGGTCCCAACCAAAGCCCATTAGCATTCTCAAGCATGTTTCTCATCATTTTGAGCCCAACAAATTTTATTATAGCCGGTGTAAAATTCTGGCCCATGTACGCGTATAGTACAACATACTATACTCTATGAAATTACCATTTTACCCCTTCTAGAAGTGGTATTTAATTTTGGAGGACTAAAGGCAAGAAAGTCAAGGGAAATGATGGAAAATTTTTGGGAAATTGATGAAGCTTCTTGGAGAAGGCTTCAAGACGAAAATATCTTCCTCTTTCCTCCCTTTCTCTCTTCTCTCTCTCTCTCCTCTTGGCTACCGCCCCTCACCTTAGTCCCTTCTCTCTTTGTTTTTCTCTCATTTCCCCTAATTTCCTCCATTTTCGCCCTATTGCTACCGTTTTCTACTATTGCCATTGCTGTTTGCTGTTTTCTGTTGCTGTTGTGCACTGTTGCTACTGGTCGGAGCTGCTGCCGTTCACTGGAGCTACTGGCCACCAACTAGAGCTCAACCAACCGCTACCTAGTCGTAGTCCAACTCATCCAGCCGCCATTCTCCCTCTGTCCGACACAAATCAACTTTGCCGGAAGCATTTTGCTAGGTTTTGGTCACCAGTTGTCGTCCGTTATTATCCCTTGGGCTAGCCGCTCATTATCCTTACCACTGCCATCGCCCCCGTGTCACCGGAATCGTTGCTGGGTGAGTTTACATTATAATCCCTTGATTACTTCATTAAACTTGCTTAGGGTTAGTTTAGGTTATAGTTGATCATAATTAGGAGGTTAGTAAGGTTTATTAGCCTTGATTGGATAAAGTAACCATGATTGATAAATGGTTAGGTTAACCTTGCTTAGATAAAGTAACCATAGTTAGACAAAGTAATTATGGTTGACCGATGATTAGGTTAATCAACTTGGGTTAAATAAAATAACCATTGTTGATAAGTGATTTAGGTTAATTAACTAAGGTTAGTTAATTAACCATGGTTTTTATGGGGTTAAGTTTAGTTAACCATGGTTAAGGTTAATTAATTTAATTAACCCAAATTAATTATGATTAATTATATTTAGGTTAATTAATTATAATTAATATGATAAGTTATCACGATAAGCTATTGGAATGGTGATAAGCTATCGAGAGTTTGATGATAAGCTATCACCAAAGGGGTGGTAAACTATTGAGAATTAGAGGACAAGCCAAGAGATGATAAGTGTTACTTGTTATGTGCTTTTAGCCTGAATTTTATAATATTTTCCTAGATGTGCCATGCTATTTGATGCCTACATTGCCTTGAAAAATGTTTGCCTCATGTGAAACCCAAAACAATAATTTTTACAAGGGTCTTTATGGACATATAAAAGGGAAACCACAAGGTGTCAGGTGTATATGTTGAGTTTTGCAATTTAAATTAGGACAACATGTTTAAAAGGTTAGGTATGTAAATTTTGACGGGTTTTCAAGGACGTCGCATTCATTATACCAAAGTGAATAAGGATTGTCACGAGCTCAAGGTCGGGGCATAACATAACTTGTCAAGTATATGTGTAACATCCTCAAAACCAACCCCCTGAGATCAGCCATAAGATCTTGAATGAGTCGATCATGGGCCGTTGGCCATGGATCGATTGATTCAATCGGTAAGAATCAAAGATCGGTTATGGCTCGATCGACCGACCGATCATGAACTGGTTGAGGCGTCGGCCATGAAAGGTATACCAACCATACCAATGGGAACGGACTACCAGCTCATAAGATGACTTTTCGGTCACTAGAACGGGTCGTAGGTTGATTTTGGATCGGTAGATGGTCATGAGTCGATCCAACCGGTCATAGTGCCTAGCCGCGGGTGATTCCGCCCAATTGTGCACCGATACACGGACGATCTGACTTGACCAAAACTGATTGTCTTCCAACCAAAAATGCATCATTCCCTATTTAATTCTTAGTGATCAAAAAGGAATCTCAAATTGATGAAGTCCGATCATGGATTGGTAATGCACCAACCATGAACCATGAGGATGGATCGAGCGCCGATCGGAATGAGCCTCGGGATAGACCTGGCTATTCCATCGTAATTCCTAAGGTCCATGAGTGCCTTGGTTTAGTGCTAGGCCATGGGTAGCCTTGGGATTGACCTTGAACCGATCCGAGAACCAATGACCGAATTATGAGTGAAAGTCGCACTAGGCTCGGCAATAGGCCCGAGGGACCGGCCTGAGGGCTAGTCCTAAAGCCGCCTAGGGTCGACTATGCCGACCCAAGGGCTGGCCATTATGCTGACCCAAGGGCCGACCCTCATGGTCGACCAACCATCTAAAGGAAGCTGTTTGGGCGAATTTGGGGTATGTGGCCCGAACCCCGAGCTATGTAATTTGATTTTTTGAGACATGTCATATGATCCATTTTCCGACCTCGGAACCGACTTGGATGGTGGAATTCTCCGAACCGCCTTCTTGAGGAAGGAATGGTCAAAAGAGAAGAATTCTCTATAAACCTTATTGGATAAGGCTTATCCTCAACTTTTCAAAGGTCATGATGGTGGTCAAAAATATCTTGGGGATATGATAAAGATGGATTACACATAGCCCAATCAAAAGGCGACACCTGAACCCTCATTATGAGCCTTATGAAAATTTAGAAACTTAGTTGGCAAGTTAGGTGACTTCCTAGTCAAACTTTCATAAATGCCAATAAATAAGGAGAAACAAGTGGACCAATAGGAAAGCGAAAGGTGGGCCGTCATCAATGACGTCTACTCACTAGACCGCCAAGTAGAACATTTAGCCTTGCCTAGTCATCCCTTAGGTGCAATTATTGAAGAAATAGGCTTGCCACTTAAGGATTCTAGGCAGGCCACTTGGAAAAAAAGGATTAGATGGTTCGAAGTGCAATGATGAGTTCGGAGACTATAAATAGGAGGAGCCTCTCCTTCTCCCTCACCATTTGCATCATTCTCCTCCTTCCCCCTCCTTTAGCCGCCCCTTCCTCCTCACACCCACTCTCTCCTTTGGTTTTCAAAGAAGCCACTCTCTCTCTCTCAAGTTGCTTCTCTAGTCTCGTGAGGTTTGTCCAGGTAAGTAGAATCTCTTACTTCTCTCTAGTATGATCATTTATATCATGAGGACTAGACGGTCTTCTCTAGTTGAACCGTGATTGTATGGAAGATTATGTGTACGTTGGTTCATACATGAATCTTATGCATGTGCGTGATTATTTCACGACCAAGATGATGTCATGGTTCGCCGTTGGTGTTCAACGCAAGTTGGGAATGCCCAAAACCATAAGGCTTGAGTTGGTAACGAAGTGTTGGAACTCAAGTCTTGTGCGGTAAGAGGATCGCCCAAGGCCACAAGGTCTTGGATCGGCATCAAGACATGCCGGCTCCTAGTCTTGTTTGGTACGGGGATTGCTCAAGCCCACAAGGTCTTGGTTGGCATCAAAGTTTGCCAAGCTCATGTCTTGGATTTGGTGCGGGACCCTTGGTACTTAGCGTTTGAGCCAAACCTCGGACTTAGAATTATCACGGCATCATTAGACTCGGGTCGTAGAAAGCACGACACGCATGATTATGTATGTGCATAATGTTGTTGTTGAGTCATGAATGAATCAGCTAAAGGCAATGATGAGAACCGGCATAAGTGATGCATTTGTGAAATCACCCCATGAAAGATGGGAAAGATGATGATACCCCCGCAACGGGATGTCCCAGGTAACCCTCGGAAGCCTCAAGAAGCTAGCCTCGAGAAGCCTCGACAAGAGTCGAGAGGGCCTGATTGAGACAGGACAACATCAACCGGTACCCCCATAACGGGATGTCCCGGGTAACCCCCGGAAGCCTCGGGAAGCTAGCCCCGAGAAGCCTCGGCAAAAGTCGAGAGGGCCTGGTTGAGCTAGGACAACGTCAACTGGTACCCCTGCAATGGGATATCCCGGGTAACCCCTGGAAGCCTCAGGAAGCTGGCCCCAAGAAGCCTCGGCAAGAGTCGAGAGGGCTTGGTTGAGCCAGGATGATGTAAAGTGATCTACACGAATATCGGTTATGCTCAAGTTTGGGTAATATGGATTTATGTGTTAGCCGACACGTGAGTGAGGGAAACCTTTGTATATGTGCTTGAGTGTGGATGATATATGTTTATGTGTTAGTCAATGGGTGAGTAAGTAGAGCCCTTGCATTAGTCATAACGTTGTATGTGAGTTGCAATTGATCTACCATCGACACTGTCTGCATGAGTTGCTCTGGCTAGTTGTTAATAAAGGATGTCATGCTAGCCGAGAGTAGAGGTTTTACTTACGGAGTTTCCCCAAAACTCACCCATTTACCTTTGCAGGTTGATAAGATGGCTAACCCTCCTCCTGTACGTTTTGGTCTACCGATAAGAATAGAATGGTCGACCGTAGACGTCATACATGTCGAAGCAGGGATAACATACCGGAGATATACCTCAACCATGTGGGTTCATGAGGGATAAGACGAATTGGTCCCTCACCGTTATGAGGCTTGGTACGTCTGGTCGAACGGGGAAATGATCGGGCCTATTCATGGCTTTAGAGGCCCGATGAACCCAAGTGGAGGGTCCATGTCCGATGGGACAAATTCAAATAAGTGATACCGGCCCGTAACGGAAAAGGGTTCTCAATTTTGGAAGCCGCGGTGGTAGCGGAGATAGGGATACCCAAACCTCTTATATTATGTAATATGAAAGATGGTTTGTACATGAACTACTAATGAAACTAGTAGTGTCTAATATGCTTACGTCCCATGTTCTTCCAGTGATATTTTCGGGGATGTTGTTGTTGTGTTTATGCTTTTGCATGTATATAAACAAGATAAAATGAATCGAGAAGGCGACAAACCTGGGATGTCGCGAAAATAACCCGCGGCTCAGACCCTGGAAAGAGGGTCGTGACAATATGCATAAAGTGGCCAAAAAAAAAAAGTATATTCATATAAATCTCTAGCTCAAGATTGGGAGTCCGGTCAATTACTTACCAATTCTATGCATGAGATATGATGTCTTTTTCCATACATTCACATAATTTTCCAAAAGGAGGTCAAATTAGGACCTGATAATTGCATTCATTGGTCGGGGATGTTTAGCATTTGATTGGTCCATTGTCAATTATGTCGGGAGAGGTGAAGATCCTTCGCGCCGTCCAAAGTTCCAAATTTCCAATGTGCAACTGTCATCCTTTTCTTACACGTCTCATGAGCGTCTTGATGCATATAATATTTCTATGCAATTTCTACATCACATGACATTGATGAATGAGGAAAAAAATCAAACTTATAAGAGAAAAAATCTATCTTCTTTTAGGAAGTTTTGTGAAACCATTGCCGTCTATTATTAAAGTTTAGATCGTGAATTGAGTGCATCGTTTGATATTTGATCATTCCGACACTTCCTGTTATTAGTAAGTTGGAAGGCAAATGAGAGGATCGGAAACATTCATGTTGGAAACTTCTTGTTCTGATTCCGCATAGAATTTTCTGGAGTCATTGTTAATTTTTTTTTTTAAAATCATGGGCTTAAGGCGTAATTTACAGTATATCAATTATATTTTCTTTGTTGACGCAATCAGTCAATTTTGTCAACGTGCGCACCCCAATTTGGCTTTTGAGTTGGATAACGGAGCAGACTGTCCAGATGCGACCTTCTCCGGGTAGTGCGCGTGCGTCAGAAATAGGTCTTTACGTTTGAAGTGTGCAACTAGAGCCTGAAATTATTAATTTCTTCCAAGGATAGAATTCATTAAAAAAAAGAGATAAACGAATTCACCATAAACAGATATTGGACTTTCGATGCAAGTGATATGTATTCAGCAGTCGTGACCATATCCCTAGGACCCCGACACCGACCCCAGGTCCCCCTGTGGCGGCGCCTGGGCCCTATTTCCCCAAGGCTAGGTCCACACCCTAAGCACCCAAGCTCAAGCCTGGGTTTCACAAGAGGAAAAAAAAAAAAAATGTGTACATTCTATACAAGTATTTATGTTATAAAAAATTTTAATTCGATAAGAACTTTCCTTAAATTCGAGGATATAACACATGTAGATTTTATAAGACATGAATAGCGCATGTCTCTTTAGGAAATAAAAATTTTCCATTTGATTTTTGGATTTCAGCCAAACATCATAACATTTTGCAATTTTCTAGAAAAGAACTTCTTGAAAAACATTTTCCAGAAAATGTCAATTTTTTTAGCGAAAGATTATAAGTAAGCTAGATTATGGTTAAAGATTGAAATATCAAAATATAATTAAGGAGACAAATGAATGAATAAGGAAAATTTAAGATCAAGACTTCTTACACTGATAGCACATAAAATCTTATGAAATTGCCATCAATTTTTCTAAAATTTTAAGGGTCAAGATGAATACGTAATTTAAAACAATTTGCTATGAGACTTTTTTTAATGGAGGATGTAAATATTTTGTAATGATGTGATAGACTTATTCTATGAAAGTCTTAACATAAAGTAATTTTTTTATGGTGCCACAATCGGTCCAATTTTTCCAACGTGCGATAGCTCAATTTGGCTTTTGAATTGGATAACGATCAGACTGTCCAAACTCCACCTTCTTGATCCAATTTCTTCACCATAAACAGATTTGGACTTTTGATCCAAGTGATGCTAAAACCAAACTTTAATAATTTTTTTCAAGTGTAGAATTTATTTAAAAAGGGGACACGTGGTTTCACCCTAATCAAACAATGGACTTTAATTTCTATTTATTTTGCGAAAATAAATAATTTAAAAGATATTTTTTAAAAACAATTGCATATCATTATAAAAATGAAAAAATGAAAAAAAAATTCTCGATGAAAAATATTTTCATCGTCAAGAAAAAATTTTAGATAAAGATCGTTGTCAATAATGAAAATATTTTTCATTGACTAATTACTGTCAAGTGATCATTTTTACAAAAATATTTTTTAAATCAATCATTTTCCAAGAAACAAGTGGAACATTAAATGCAAGTGATACATTGCCAGTATTTCTAGCATATACCAAACCCGTAAAAGTATTCTACACGAGCGGTGTTATTAACCCTTGATTTGAAATTAACGACCAATTTTTCTCACCAACTCTCAAATCAAGGGTGGATGAGGCTGCTTGCGGAGGTTTTCTTCCTATGGACAGTTTTCCATTAATTAATCTTAGTTAAAGAGAACCGGTTCTGCATTCTAATTTAACTGCGAAAGGCATATTGTCTGTTAGATATTAGATGGAAGGAGAGTTTCGGGAACCCTCAAACCTTTTTGTCTTTTCTTGTCATTAAGAGTAAAATTGATCAATTTGGAAAATGAATGACATCGTACAAATTGCATTGAGATACCACTGCGTTAATCCCAATTTCACAGAAAAAACACTCAAACTATTATAATGAGCTTGGACATTTAATAACATAGTGGTAATTTTTGGTTCATTAGAGTGCATTTGGTAATATTTCTATTTCCAAGAATAATTTCTTTTCAAAAATAGTTTGTTTCTATTTCTATTCCATGGAACAATTGCTAACTAAAATAAGACATACAGTAACTGCATAAATTTTCTATTCTCGGAATGAAAAAAAAATAGGAATGTGTTTGGTACGATCCATAAATTTTATATTTTCTTCTTTTGGGGCGGCAAAGGCGATGGCCAAAAATTGCCAACAATGGCGGTGGCTTGCGACCCCGGTGGCAGCAAGTGACAGCAATCAATTAGAAGAGGAGGAAATAAAGAAAGAAAGAAAGAAACACTTATTTTAGAAACTGTCCCTAGAACAAGAAGTTACTTTTTTTACTTCTCGTTTCTATTATAAATCTATTCCGTAAACAACTTTTTATTCAGGGAATACAAATACTAATTGACATTATCAAATGGATTTTTGTTCTTTTTTCATTTCGAGAAACAAAAGAACAGAAAAATTGACAAATTGACAAATTGTCAAATGCGCCCTTATCATGAGTATGGTTAGATAGAAAAATAAAAAATGAAAAAGAAAACAAACTCAAATTAGGCAACACTAATTAAAAGAAAACAACATTTCCTTTTCTAAATTGACATGTTTCTTTATAAACCCTGTAATCAAGGTTGGCTTTTCTGTTTTATTAAAGCACAAAAAAATGATCTTACGATGCACTCTTGAATATGCACCAAAAAACGAAAGTTTAATTCAGCAACTCGATTAGATAAGCTTACTTTATTATTTGGACTGCAGACTTGTATCTCTTATATAACTTTTAGATTAAAACACTCATCCCTTCATTTTCTTGGCGTATCTCTCCTTCAAAATTTAGATTAGTGAATTTGTTACACTTAAATAACGGGAAAATTACTCTATCAATGCTACACATATTACACGGTTACCAATTAAGTCTTTAACTATTCAATTTTGTCAATTTTGTCTTAAATCTTTACATGAAATTCTAATGTAATCAATTCAAGTTAATTTTCACTGGAAATTACTGACTTGACAATTCAACTATCACTGGCCATCCTTTGTAGCACATCGCCACATCAAAGGAAAATGTTATTTTCTTTTATTAGTACTTTAATTCTCACTTTTACCCTACCTCTTTATAGGGATGAAAGTCAAAACCCACACTTGAAACTAAATTATAAGGATGGCCACTAGGGCAATTGATTTGGGTTATGGTTTCTTGTTTCAGTATTTATTCTTTTTATCGACCATAAAAGTGCTATACCAACAAAGCTAGAAAATTGTTTAAAAAATCGTAAATTTATTGCAATGTTGTCAATTCAATCATAAATATTTCAATATATCCAATTTTAGTTAAAAATTGCTAACATGTACATGGATGCTAACTTCCATATGGAGCACAATCAACACTTATGTGAATAATTTTTAATAATATTTCAACAATTTTTCAAGTTTTTATTAAATTTGTTATTTTTCCTTTATTTTCTTTTCATCTCTTTTCCTTCTTTACTTTTTTCTTTTTCTCTTCACTGGCCATTGATGAGGTACCAACTAACGACCATCAACCTCAAGCAAGGGTCACCTTCACTAGCCTCAAACGCCTGGGCTTACACCGGCAAGGGGCAATCCTTGCCTAAGGTTGGCCATTGATGAGGTTTGGAGGTGGCGACAAAGGGAAAAAGGAAAAAGGAAAAATTAAAGAAAAAAAAAAATTAAAGAAGGAAAAGAGAAGAAAATAAAAGAAAAAATTATCAAGGTCAATGCCAGCCGTCACATAGGAAAGTCGGCTTTCACGTTAGCAATTTCAACTAAAATTGGCTAGATATGCTCAATTAGCAAAACTTGAAAAGGTTTGAGACTCAATTAACAAAATTTAAAGTTTTAGAGCTCACGCAACATGATTTTGTCAAGTCATTTAATATGGATATATTAGTATAATTTGGTATGCGTAGCATCACTTTATAAGAAGGCCCAACGGATCTTCACGTCTATCACTTATAAAGTTGAAAAACAGATAACATAGGAGCAAAGAAATTGCTTTTAGTTACATGCGATCAAATGAGCTTGTCTATATATTTGTAGGCTATGTTTAGTCATTTGAATTTCTAAATAAAAAATGATAGAATATGAAATTTAGGAATTTCGTTATATCATATTCACTTTGGTAAATAGCAGTGGTAAAATCAAATATATTCACATAATACATTGTACATTATTTAGTATATATAGTATATCAATGTAAATGAACATAAAAATTCATAAATGGGTATGGTAAAAATCTATCGTAACACTCTTACCTACTTTATTTTTATTTGCACTTTTATCTTATTTTTCCTCAATTTTTTTTAATTATTTAATGTTTTCTTTCTTTTTTTCCATTCCATCATTCTCTAATAAAATTTTATGAAATAGTAAATTGAACTAATGTGGCTAAAATATGTAATAAACATAAAGATATATTATATTGTAAGATAGAATTAAATTTGAATATATAAATAGAAATAAGATTAGATTAAAAAACTAAACTTTTATTTTGTTTTTTTAAATTTCTTATATTAGAATTCAAATGTTATTTATATTGAGATATAATCTTTATTTTGTAAATTTAAGAAGTTTGTTATTCAAGAAAAATAACTTTCTTAATATGAATGTTAAAAGTCATATCTATCTTTATCCCAATCTATTTTTTTTCCAACATCTAAGTCGAGCGACATCAATTTCCAATATTCTGCCTTTTCATACCACGGCGGGATGCACTTCCGTGGTCAAATCAACCTGATGTAAGGCAAATGCGATTTTGCCTCTCCTCTTTCCGCCTCCCGCCATAGTTTTTGCGACCCCTGCATTTGCTTCTTCGTCAAGAAAAGATGGATGTCAAATGAAGAAAACTGGCCATATGATGACACGGCAATAGCTGCTCAAAAGCTTCCACGAATTTGCCGACTTTACATTTGCGAACCGTCTGCCAACATTTGTCGTGCATTTCCTTTCAAGTGAATGGGAATCCGACGTACACAGGAAATCCGACCGGATATTTATCCAAGAAACCCTAAATCTATGTTGTATGACGTATGACAGTTGATACGATTCTGAATTTTTTAAGCATTTTTTTCTAAACATTTTTACTGTTTTTCAATTTAGTTATTACGATCGATTTTGACTGGAAATTGCCAATGTGACCATTGTCTATCCTATATGGCAAGACTGATACTGACATAAAATATTTTTGCATTATTTTAAAATACTTTTCTGAATTGTTTTATATTTTTATTTTATTTTTTCTTTCTTTTGGAGAACCCTGTTGGCCCTTCCAGGAAGAGATGAACAATGGAAAACAATGGAAAACAATGGAACAAAAAATTAGACAAGGAATTATAAAAATTGTTCATGTCAAATCAGCGTTAATCGTATCACGTAGAATAGTTGGCAGCCATGTAAATGATTTCTAATCAAAATGCATCCGAAAGACTACATTAAAAAATTATTAAAATATGGTAAAATTGAAAAGTTTAGTACTGAATCGGCCGCCGTAAAATAAAGTAACTAATTTTACCTATAGAAGAGAGATTCGTTCATTTACATCCAAATGTTCCTCCAATAGTATAGAATCCAAGAGGAACTATCCGAAAGAATTTCCGATTTTTTCCAAAGCAATTGATTATTAAACTAGATTTTATTTCTAAAATAACTGATATTGCCTATAGTCATTCAAATATCTTTTTCATATAAAAACACTTGTTAGAAACAGGAAAAAAAAATCGGATCCTTGTGTATCATGATCAATGAATTTCAAATCTAATGAAATGTAAGTATAGATTTCGGAATCTCTTATGGCTCTTTTCAAAGTGATTTGAATCCTCCGAAGAGATAACTTCTGAATTTGGAGTTTCTAAATCCCTAAGACTACTTTTAATCGTCTGAATTTCTAGATAGAATAAGATACGGAATCTAAAGATTTTGTTATATCATATCCACCGTATGGTGAATCGCAATAATAAAGCCAAATATTTTAATTTCCTAAGTGGATTGATTGAGGTAAGTGCCTAGATGAACTTACTGAAACAATTATATCTCATTCATATAGAAGGGCTCTTATGTATCTTTGTGAAGCCAACAAGAGGAAATCCCATCTTTTCCCTTCCCTTCCCTTCTTTTTCAGACTTGCTCACGGGTCTGGCGGGACGTAAACAAGAGTCCTTCTTTGGCATAGGCCCGCCCACTTAGGCTTCGTTAAGTCCACCCATGCGCAGTTTGAGTAGCCAAGAGCCCAACGAGTTTTACATTTTGTGATTTTTTAGATCCTTGTCTGAAAACATGTCGATGGTTGTCGAGATCCGTCAACAGTGGCCAATTCCTTCATGCTGTTTGATTATTGACAAAATGAAAAAGACGTCGTTGACTTGTGCGTTGGTTGGTAACCTGAGGTTTAGACTTGTCTGTATGGATTAAACACGCATCTATATTCGACTATGCCTAAGTTCGAATGGTTTCATACTTTAGGTCGTCCTCACGGGTTTTGACTTGCATCTTTTCCAATTTGATAAGATTAGTGGGTATCCTATGGACATCAATGTCCAGCTATCCGAAGGAAAAGACACCTTTCATGCAAAAGGAATGTGAGGTTTTTCTGAGCGGGTACAGAGGAATAAACTGGATAATGATATTTTGATAAGAAGGTTTTTGACCAAATACTGTTCCCATTTAATGACGAATAATCTGAAATTGTAGATTCTGAATTACATCACAGAATATGTTCAGTTGACATTGGATGCGATTATAACAAGAGTCCTGTAATGCACGTTAGTATTAACGCTTTCTTATGATACACATATGTCCCGGAAGTTATCACAATCGTCCTTGTAAGCCCTTCCATCGACTCCGAGCTTTTCTTGGACGGAAAATACAGCATTAGCCTTTTTCTCGTTGAGGCAAATCATCTACAATCTCGTGATGATTCAGGAAACTCTAGTCATTTGGTCGAGGATTTAGTACAAAAATAGAGGAGAGGAAAGGTCAAGAAAACGAGAAAGATCGACGACCAAGAGCACAACCGTAGCCGATAAGGGACTGGTCGCCAGTATGCTGTGGTATAGCGATGGCAAAAGAGTGAAATACTAAAACTGGCTATGATAACAGCAAACTAATATACCCAACATCAAGGTAAAGGATGAGTGATCACACCATACCCGAGTTTCGATCAAAAAAGAATGAACTAACATGCATTTTTTTCCTCATTATCCAGTGTCCCGGTGCGTTATCATTCGAGTTACAGGAAAGGCTAAGGAGCTTGTCACTCGTCCAACGAACGATAATCAATTTGCTAATTTGGATCATAACGGGCATGGATCATTTGCTCGAGGGAAATTCACCGTCAATAATGAGATAGCAACTGTCTTCAGAAGCTTTCTCCAAATTGCAAACGATCAATATTAGCTACGACTGATCAGTCGGGAATCACATTTCCATGTTATTTTCTACGAATCTATAAGCCCGAATAAGCCATAAACTAAACTATTAATGCCTTTAAATTGAGGAAGAATGTAGCGAGGTCGGTCGATTGCCAATTCTACCGACGTGGTATATAAAAAGGGAGCCAAAATCAGATCAAGCTTACTGGTCGTGAGGGGGTGTAGCAGTCCGAACACTGATGACTAAGATATAATGCCGAGCAGGGATTCCAGCTTTCATGACTCGGAACGTTTCTAAAATTCAAACTTTTCCGAGCAGAAGACGATATGAATACCACAGAAAAGACGCTTGCATGCAAATTCGCCAACAATTACAGTCCACGCATTGGGACTTAGATCAGAACCAAGCAGAATCTTATACTTGAAACAATTGCAACCTTTCCAAGTGTCCCATTACATTATCCATAAAATGCGGATAGTGTTTCAAAAGTCAGGCAGGCAATTGATTTTCCTGCAGCAATCCAAGGAATAAGTCCTTTAGAAAGCCGTCGCCATGGAAGTCGCTCACCTCACAAGTGGGATAAGCAAATACTCCGCATAAAATAGCTGCACCACCACAAGAACATCAGGGATTGAAGAAGTTAGGAAGTAGAAAATATAAAGAGAATCCCAGTGCAGCAAGAGCAATATCGGAAAAAAATTATGTGAAGCTTGTTGAAGATGAGAGAACGCCCAGAAAAGATATCGTGCCAATAACAATACGGATATTGATGGGAAAAATGAAATTGCTATGACCAAGGAGGTGCGACCATGTCCCTTATAACCCAGCTCATGCGCAAAAATGAGCTTCTTAGTCACTTGTCACCAAACCTTGCACCTCACGATACATAGCCATCAAGGGAGGTTCGGTGATTACCTTCCAAATGAACATGTAGAATGATGTTATTGCAGCTTTGCTCTTCAGATCAATAGACTTGGCGCGACTCCATAACAGAGAGCCCAACAGAACATGACCAAGGACCTGATCCAAAATTCATGGCAATCAAGTTAGCTTTGTAACCATTGAAAAGTAGGCCAGTCTTAACATTAATGCAAGAACAAGGTCCCTCAATAGTATTGCCAATTTCAAGTTAGCTTTGTATCCATTGAAAATTAGGCCAATCTTAACATCAGATCGGGAATTGTGGGACTTCCGAAAGATGTCAATACAGCTTGGCCATTAACAAAATTATAGCATAAGAAACAAACTTGGGAGGCCATTTAAGAGAAGGAAGCAGAAAGTTGAAACTGTCCTGGTAATTTTACACATCCATATTTCATCTACAGTTTGAATAGATTGAACATATTACCGTAAGGACTTTACTCCATAGACACGAAGAGACTGATCCAACAAGAATGGCCACACCGTAAGCCATTTCAAGCAGTGTTATGCAAATCCAGAATACCTGGCCAAGATTGAAATGCAAAGTTAAAGAAAGAACTCGAAAAGTAGCTGCTGCAGAATGGTCGCATTTTGTATTAGAAACTACCAACCCGCTCTTGACCCAAACGAACGGTGAATGATCGGATACCAAATATCTTGTCTCCGTCAATATCAGGTATGTCCTACACAAACACAAACTGAAGGGTGAAACAAAAGGTAAAATCTTCAAGCATCAAGCCAACTGGCCTTTACAAAATTGTTTGGTAGGGATGTTTCTGTTACCTTAAATAATGCGATGACCACAGAGAAGAAGCTCATAAATGCAGTTGCAAAAATTAATGGCGTTGAGAAGACTGGTGGTCTTTTGTACACATGGGTCTAAAGATAAAACTTGTCAATAGATCCAGTACCCAAAAAGTACGACAGGTCATAAGAATCAAAACTGACATTTGTAGCATAATTAAACAGCAACTGTAGACAACATGAAATCATGATGCACTTCCATACATCCATGAAAGTACTGTTACTGATGTTAACAAAAGAATAAAAGGCAGACATCTCTCAGAAGAATGATTACAAGTGTTAATGTATCACATGCAAAAACAGGTATAATAAACAAGAGCAAGGTAAAAAATTCTTCACAAATTTATCTGAACTTCGTCATTTTCTGAAGTTTCAAAAGGATAAACTAGAAACTTGAAAGGCCCTTCTCAATTCTGTGCCACTAGGTTGTCAATGCAAACCAAAATTTTGCATAAAAATCAATCTGGTGCCCTCAATTTAAGTTTCTTCTTTCACAGTCCAATTAAATGAGTTATTTAAGTGCACAAAAAAATAAGAAGAGTAATGATAAACTTCCACATATGAGAATTCCTTAACGAGTTTGTCCAGAATCCAGAGAAACCTGCATGTGCAGAAAAAATGCCATCTGAACAATCACCGCCCGGACAGCTAGAATACACATTGCCGCAACAACAGCAGACCTCTTCCATCTCAACATGGGTAACTGGAACAATTTACAACTTAGTAAGCAAATCAATCATGGATCCAATCATGCAGCTACATTGTAACTAAGGACAACTTGTCAATTGGCTAATACAAACAGAAGTAACAAAATTTCAATAAACAGGATATGAAGGAAATTGCATTACCATATTAGTAATAAATTTGATAACCTTTTTTTTCTAGCATTAAACTAAAGGTAAATGCAAGATAACAGCAAAAAAATTTCCTGACATCAGATGTCAGTGGAAACAGGTTGTCCTCGTATCTAAAGGCTGTTCATTTAACTAATCTGGTAATCCTTTTACTATCAAATTGGAGATGCTTAATAAGTATACGATAAGAGTGTTGTAAGTACTGGTGCTATTTCAATAAACTTTACCAAGACTATGCATTTATAAGCTAACCCTTGAAAAATTGGGATATAAGTCCGTCTAAGAAGGAACCAGATATGTCTACAAGGAAATTCTTTTCGACTTGTCTAGTGCTTAAAAAGAGAAAGTTCATTTACGAAACTTCATTCTTCCAGTAGATTCATGACCTATTTCTACAATCAAAGGTATGATGATTGCTTATACTAATTACATTCTGATAAATCATGAAAAGTGAATGATGAGTAATGATGTGATGTCTGTCTGCTACAGCGGAAGTATGAACTGTATCCTGTAAGAATTACCCTATTAAAGGATCGTAAGCATGAAATCTTTTGAGATGAAATCATTGATGTAATTACCCAATAGAGTTTAGAAGATGTCGAGAGCATAAATTTGGACTTCAAGGTTGTAAAATCTTACAAAAGCAAACTGTTTTGTTTTGGTCAAGGTTCCTGATGAGAATGTGTAGCAAGTAGTGACAATGGTAAAGAATGATGCATCCAACTTGGGTCAGGATAATGCCAAATCTTGTAAGGATGATAGGTTTCACTATGAACCTTCACGTACAAATAGGATCTCTAAGGGAAAATGTCTCTCCAAAATTGTAATTATCATGACTAATTCTTCCCAGTAAGTTGGTATATGTGCACTAGCTTCTTCAAATTGAAGCATCTCACTCAAGGTAACAACGCTACTTAGAAGTAAGACAAATGCAGAAAGCACTTTGAAGCAAGATAAATGTCTGCCCAAATCTTTTGCAAAGTATGACATATAGGATCACCGAACATTAATATACGAGCATGCTGATGTTTCTAACCACCAAGAGGAATTTAACATCCACATACGCCTCAATTCCACAAAACAGTTCCCTCATAAAAACATGCTTAAAAACTTACAGACCAGTTCAAGTAAAATTCTCGTGAAGAAGAGGGATGAAGAAAGAACACACTTCCTCTAGGACTAGGCAAGAGTTAAGTGACACGAGTACTCACATTGATAGAATAAGCCGTTCCAAGCAAAAAACTGATAAATAGAGCCCAAAACAATGGCCATGAACCAACAATCCATCCAAGCCAAAAACTCTGACAATAAAATAATGATAATTGCAGAATTAGTTAATTGAAAAATCAAGAGAAATCTTCATAATTCTAGAATGAAAGGAAAGCCAATAATTAGATGATTGAACAGAACAAAGGAGCACATTATGCTTTAACCATTTAGACATGCACCGCAGATTTTCAAGAATGAACCCCTTAAACAAATAAACATCAAGAAGCAGAGACAATGCAATGGAAGAAGATATGACAAGAAACTTCGAAGCAAAATTGCCATCGCAAATTTTCCAGGACCATGCCTTCAAAGCAGCACTAATCTTTTCATACTTTCCGATTAGTGAACTTGAGAAGCAAATAGCTTGCTATCCTTTGGTATCACTCGAAGATAAAACTAGAAGTCTTGTGATCTTGTATAATACTCTCAAAGGAAACCTCATTTAAATTACTTTTATTACTTAATAGCATTTTCAGCATGGATAAAATGTGAAAAGGTTAATGGTTAACCAGGCAAAACTGTACACAGTACAACTAATAGTTTTTTCTCCCAACAATCAATGGTTGATAGTTATCATCATACAAGCAGAAATTCCTGCTCATGCACCCAACTTTATGGAAGCAAAGGTATGTATTTTTGGAGTAAAGAAGACTAAGGGTTAAGTTCTGATACCATAATGGAAAAAGATGTAACAATCATGACACCAGTTCCAACTGTGTACTCTCCTGATGCAAGCGGAAGATATGGCTTGTTGACCTGCAAGAGACACACATGACATTAACAATCAAGCAAGCTACAAAACATTAGCATATATCTCCAGTGAAGTTCAGTATAAGAATTACATCAAGATAATTATTATAGGTGCTCAGTCTATGTACATTTGACTATAACAGAAAATATGTCCAATAAAAAGGACAAATAATGTACTTTTTGAGTTCTCATCGAAGTCATGTGATCATGGCTGGATGCATGGGCATCTAAGTGCGTCAATTGGAATAGTATTAGTGGTGGACCCATCATGTATTTTCAACTTATCCTCTTTGAAGTCATGCATTCATTGCCGAATAGAAGTAGGGGCCAGCATCTGGTAAGTAATACAGACATAAAAGCCAGCAGGACACAAAACTAGCTCTGAGGAAATCTCAGTGCAAGTAATTCAAACTATCCAATGGTCAAAATAAAATAAACAATTAAAACCCACCACTAATACTATCCCAATTGAAGAACTTCACAGAATTCCAGAGAAACCCAAGATGATGATAAGCTGCCTATGCTAACACACCTTGTCTATGTCAATGTCAGAAAGCTGGTTTAAACCCACAATGTAAATATTCATGAAGAGGGCAGCAACAACGGCCTGAAAATTTGCAGACATCAAAGTTGTAAGTTGACTACTTCTCAGGACCAAGAACTGCATGCAGAGTTATCATGATGGTTAATCTTCACCTCCAGCACCCCTGTGAAAAATAAGGGAGAAATATCCGACAACTTCTGAACAGCAAGCAGAGAAACTGATATTATGCTCAATGCCTGCTCAAAACAAGTGATGTTAGTCAATCACAAAAAGTTCACAGCTTTATCCAATTGGAGCAAAATGGCCACAGTTGACCATTTAACTAAACATGCACTTAACTGTGCCAATGACTGTGTGAGGACGAGAGAACCGATAAAAAGCGTCAACAGCATTTTTTATAGAATCCCAGCTACGACCAGAATTAAACTCTCCAGGCCCAGACTCAAGTGGTTGTCCAGAGGCTGCATTCACAATCCACTCCCTATTCCTTCCCCGGGTAAGGGCAAGTTTTTCCTTAATATTTGTGACATGAGATCTATTGTATCCTCCAAGGATGTCCCTTTCTCTGCTTCCTGAAACTTGTGCTACACAAGAAATTGCAGTTCCATAAAGTAACATTACGGACAGAGGGTCTAAAACTGAAAAGGAAAATTTCATGTTGTTCTGAAAAATTGAAGGAAGAACCATTTGCATGAACTAACGCCATGAAAAGTTGCTCAGAAAGATGAAAAGTTTTAACATGGTTAAATTGCCAAAAGGCGTGTAAACATGCTTGCTTGAGATCCTAGCGCCAACACTGACTTTATTTCAAAGGTACCAAGAATATGTTGATTAGATTTTTCTTGTTTTTTTCCTCTTTTTCTGGGCACTAGCAGTCACTAGGGTCAAAATAGCCTACGCAGATGTTAACCAAGACCAAGTTATAAGCTACACTAATACATCAAGCAGATTAAATAAAAATTATTTTGCATCTTTTTACCTAGAACATCAACCAATTTGAAGTAGGCAGAACAATCATAGAGGAGGAAGAAAAATGACAAATTAGATACCGAAATTAGTTAGCCATACCTGATAAGCAGAACTTCGCGAAGTCGTCCCCTCTCCAATTTTTTCGGCCTACATTAATCAACAAGACAAATCAGACAGAGTACCCTCAAGCAGCTCATAATCAGCAGAAGAACAGCTCCACCAGTGCTAAATAACTTAAAAGTAAGTGTGATTCCCACTTAGTACTCTTGAAAATAATTGCCCACAGAAAAAAAAATCACTGATTTCAGACCAAATCCAAGATTGTGGTCTAACACAGAAAAGCGACCCTGATCAAGAAAAGGGCTGGGAATTTTTCCCAGTTAAACTAACGGGACATTCGAGAAAGCCAAAGCACAATCAGCAGAAACTCAGAATCGAACCGAAAGCACATACCCGTGGAGAGCACAGAAGGCGTGGGATACGAACGTACAAGCAAAGACTCCATTTTTACTCTGCTTTCTTCAAGAAAGCGTGAATCTCTGAAACTCTCGGCGCTGACTGCGAATGCAGAGCAAGAAACACACCCAGGGGGCTCTCCTTCGCTATCACCGTAAGCGAAACAAAGGGTTCCAGTAGAAACCCCGTCGCTAAAACTGGATTATACTAGCTTGAAATTCTTAGGATCTTTCCCTTTTTCGTTCTTGTTTTTTCTTCTAGGGTCACCGCATGTTCTCCTGCTCCGGGCGTGTGCAGGTTCTGGCAAGTGGAAAGTGGAGTGCTTGTACAATTTGCCTTTCTAGAAAACGAAAGACAGCGGAGCTACAGGGCTCGTGCACGTTTCTGGTTGGTGGGCTACACTGGACTCTGTGTTTTGTCCTTCGTACATGGGGGGTCCAGCCACGAATAGTTCAAAGCCCGAGCGTCGCGTCGGTACTTTTTTTCTTGGCCAAGACGGCTACGTCATTTCTCCAGCACGAACGCCAGAAAATATCCTTCTTTCGATTGATTTTTCCGCCCAGAAGGGGAGACAGAAAATTTGACATTTTGGGACAAGTCGTGGGAAAAATAACTCTGGGTCTAGCTGGGGGCAATCATTGTCCTCGCTTTCCTCAATAGTAAATTTCCATGCCACAAAGAATAGACAGACTGTGACTATGGTTCAATGTGTTTGAGTGTATTTCACGCCGAATCACAAGGCACGATAGATAATCAAGTGATGTTCATGTCAATCTCACCCAACACAAAAGTAATTTGTATGACCCATTTGAACTGACATGTCGATATTGATGCGATTTATATGTTAACTATTTGAACTCGGTTTACTAAATGATTATTTAATTCATTTTATTTTCTATTAAGATTTTAAATTGATGATTCTTTGTGGACTAAAGAAAAATTGTCGAAAATTAAATGTTTTATTCATATTTCAAAATATTAAGACGACACATGTAAGGTTCCCAAACAAATCACAAGCAACAAAATAGAACAATAGAGCAAAACTATTATAATAAGCGGGTTAATTCCAAAAAAAGCATCAACTTTCAAACTTTTTTTCTCATAAAAAAAATCAATTTGAGATCAAGTGCTAGATTTAAGCCAAATATTTGCTTTTGTCTAGTAAAAAAGTATCAACTTTAAATCAAATAACAATTATGGTCCTAACTTTTTTTTGTCTAGTAAAAAATCACAAACTTCCATTCATATCCCAAATCTAACATATATGATTAACTCTCTATTTGAAATCAACATTGTTTCAGGAAAAAAAAATTCTGGTTGTGAGCTTAGCGGGGTAAGTACACTAGGAGTGCCATTACTTTCGTACAGCGCTCACTTTGGTGCCGAAACTTTTTTTTCGCTCACTTGAGTGCCACATTAGAGTAAAATCGTTCACTTGAATGTCATATCGCCTAGGAAAAGGCGCGTGGCCGCGGAATGCGACGTGGCAACCGGAAAACATTATTTTAATATATTAATTTATTTTTTATTTTTTTGAATTTTTTTTTTTTTTTTGAATTTTTTTTTTTTTTTTTTTTTAAGGGCGGTGGCAAGGGCCACTGTTGACCCTCACGGCCGCGGAACCCTCGCCCATTTGGGCGAGGGGGCCCTCACCGTTGGCCGCGAAGGCCTTGGGTGAGGCTGTCGCGGCCTCCCCGCGGCTGCCGAGGGCCATTGCGGTTTTGCCCAAGGCCAGATCTGGGCAAGGGCCGCCTGGCCTTCACCGTCGCCGCCGCGGGTGAGGCCATCGACAGCCTCGCCGGCCTCACCTAGGGCCTTCGACGGCCTCGCCGACCTCACCCAAGGCCTTCGCGGCCGACGGCGAGGGGGCCCTCGCCCAATCTGGGTGAGAGTTCGGCGGCCGGCGAGGGTCAATGGTGGCCCTCGCCAGCCTTAAAAAAAAATCAAAAAAATTAATTAAAATATTAAAATATTGTTTTCTGGCTGTCACGTCAGCATTCCGGCGGCCACGTCAGTTTTTTCGGCGATGTGGCACTCAAGTGATCGATTTTACTCTGATGTGGCACTCAAGTGAGCGAAAAAAAAAATTTTGGCACCAAAGTGAGCGCCGTACGAAAGTAATGGCACTTCTGGTGTCCCAACCCCGAGCTTAGCGAATTTCATTCATGGTGTCTTTCGACAGGTAATAGTTTACAGCTTCATATTACAACAAAACAGAAAAGTCTAATTAGAAAAATTCAATTGAAGATTTTTTTTGACTTGCTAATGAAGTGTAGAAAATATTGAACAATTTCATCGTTATTCTTCAAGTTATTACTCAAACAAGAAGATAATAAATAGTACTTTAAATCCAACCAACAAGTGCATGTGGATTTATTGCTGAGAACAATTAATGGATCTAAGTTAAGCGGGCTAGATTTGGATTTAAGTGAAAGTTAGTACTTTTTTTCAAGACAAAAAAAAAAAATTGGGCTAGATTTAGCATTTGACCTAAAGTGGATGCTTTTTTATGCCACAAAAAAGTTTCGACCAGATTTGGCACTCAACCTAAAGTTTGTGTTTTTTTTTTTTTTGGAATTAACCCTATAATAAGCACACTATTATCCCACAAGAACAAATTTGTCTCCAAATCAAAATAAAACAAGCAACAGCCGATCATCAAATCCACATCGTCCTAAGTGATGAGTATGCACTATAATCTTCTTCTCCGGTGTCCAGTGAGTAGTGCATGGATAGGTTTAGGATAGTTGATACCATCATCTTATGAAAACACTCCAAATAAGTTAAATAGGCTTCCAAATCTAAATCTAGATCAGAAGAGATTGAACAAGCATAGAAACACCTCTACCTAGATCTAAATTTTGATTTTGATTTAATGTTACTTGTTGACAAATAATTTAAATTGTAAATGCATTACATTAAAAAGCGACAATATTTCCCTATCAAGTTCCTGTTGGCAGGTTGACCTTGCATTAGTAGGTTGATTTCATGTCATGGCAAGCCATGTAATCATGATACACGATCCGCTTGCCTCAATTTGGATGTTGTCAAGTCGTGTTTGTGTTTAGTAGTTTGATATGACTAACTAACCACCTTTGATATGACTAACCAACAACCTCTTGTTCAAGTCAACCCCGTCCGTGATGTACCACTCTATTACACATGCTATGAACGTCTAAACCATTAAGAATCATCAAAATAATGACGACAATGAAGAGCAAACTTGGCAAATCGAAGAAAACTGATCAACCATGATCGAATTGAGCTACAGTGATCAAATTGAGAGAACCTAGGTATCTACAGAGAGAAAAACAAGCAAAAAGAACCACCCACCTGGGTGGCGTTGCTGGTTCGCGTTCTCTTCCTCTCGCAAAAGGTCGAGGGTTCGAATCCCAGCTTCGTCATAGGGTGACTTACCTGATTACATGTGTATGGTGGCTTGCAAGACGTGCGCCCAGGGGTTTCTCCCTAGGTTGTCGGTGGGGTGCGGGGTTCCCTTGGTCATCAAAAAAAAAAAAAAAACAAGCAAAAAGAACGTTATAGACCGTGATTGAATTGAGGGAATTTCATGAAAATAAGAGCAAGGCAAGGACTTGCCATGATTGAAATGTGAAAAATAGAGGATATCCACGGGCCAAGACCGCCGCCTCAAGTTGAGCCTTCTTTTTTTTGTCAAAAAGAAATTTCTATACGTTATACTGATAATATATGAAAAGGAATCTCAAAAGTCACGGTAACAAAACAAGCTTATAGAATTCCAAAACAAACAAAAAAAAAATCAGAAATCAATGCGTTTCATTAGAGCATTATTGTTAAAGATAATCATAGCCTCGTCATTCAAGAGTAAATATGGGATTCGATCTAAGCGAAATGATGGGTAGCTAATCACCGAGTCACACAGCACTATTAGTGATAAGTATATATCGGGATCTCCATTTATAATTACGAATTTACCTTTCGGCGGTGTGCATCTAGATTTGACATCATCATATAGAGGCAACATAAACATTTTAAAGAAATTTAGATTTGATACATGTGAGAGCATGTTGTGAAATGGCAAAGCTTTGAATGCCTCATTTTGGGGCCCCAGGCTCCTTGACTGGATGTAGAGCCACTTCAAGTCCTGGCAAGCACGTGGCATGAGCACTTGACGTGCCATTTCTCGAACCTATGACTTATCCATCCGACGTTTGATTCGCGCGATTCTTACAGCACTAGAATGCTAGTGTCAAGGGCTTTCCAACAAACACAATATTGCTAAGCAAAATTGCGATAATCAAGGACCTGAACTTTTGACCCATGTCGGGACTAAATACTCGAGTCAATGCACCGAACTTCGTTTTAGTGACTCGACACCTTCAATAATCATCACAACTTCTAGGTCCAGAAAGTTGTGTTCGAGCCCGAGACCTCTAAGTATGATTTTGGGTTTCGGGATTTATTTTTGGTGTTAAAAGATTTGGCTGAAGTTTGACTGTATCTGCCCATATGCTTACAATCCCTAGTTTCATGATGTCTGGAAATCGCAAATTTCCGGCAATGTAAAAAAAGAATTGACTGATCTTGGATAAAAATTGATCATCAAATTTATGTGGCATATGGGTGTCAAAAGACTCATTTTAACATGCAGAACTCACTTTCAAGATGGAATATGTGTTTCATGCTTTTTATATTATCCATCAAACCTCGATCAACTTTAGCTCGATCCTAAGTCAAACTTCATGATTCCTTGAAAATGGGATCAAAATTTGAGGTGTCACTATATCAAAAGCCAACCAACTTTAGTTCCCTTCTTTTGAAAGAAAAAAGAATTTGCTTGTTAATAGGATGTACTCTTTAATAAGATGGTTTGTCAATGATACAAAATGGATGTTGGTATCTAAATTTTGGCTCATAGACTTATCATTTGTCTGATGAGAAAACCAGTGACTGAATTCGACCCCTAAACAAAAGTATCGATGTTACAAGTTTTTCTTTTTTTCGGTCTAGATCGATGTTGCAAAGTTCACATCGCATTCTTTACTCCATTTCTTTGCATTTAGATACCTGAGGCATTTATGTTTAGAAATGAAATCTCCATTCGCATTTCACATAATTTTCGTTTAAAGTTGACCCAATCATGAATTCCATTTAAATTGGCCTAATATGATACATGGTCGTACAATTAGGGCCTCAGCTTTATTTAAAATTTCACAATTCAGCCCATTCAATCCAAATACTCAGTGAAATTCGGCCAAAGCCCACACGCGAGCATATTTTGGCAGAGTTTCAAATATAAAAGAATTCAATTTCGGTGGAGCATGGAGGGCAAGAATGCACTTCTCCTCATGATATTTAGGTAGGATGAGAGAATTGAGAGCATAATTCTAATGCACATGTAAGGCCAACACAAGCATCTACGAAATCTTCATCTATAAAATCTGTTGAGACGATCTGAAACCTATCGAGCTAATGCCATTAGTGATCAGCTTGGCACACATGATTGCATTGTCCGCCTGTAGTGTTGCCGTGTTCTCGCCCCTGCAAAACCATTTCTGCATGGCAGCCGGCGGCTACTTGCCCAAATGTTTCATATTGCTATCGAACTCGATTGATGATAAATGGGTATCAATCCAATCATCCTTCAGATAGAGCTTGCCCTCCGGAGCGAACCTGCCGCCTATGGTTTGGTTGAGTTCCTAGACTTCCACACACAAATTACTCCGATCGACCGGATACTCGCCAAGTTGATCCACCAAGTACTGATCAAAATTAGGCGGGTCATGATGACCAAACTTAGTTCGGACTTTTAGTATTATAATCTTGAATCTCGTCTCACCTAAAAACTACTTGAGATTGTTTAGGACGACATCTACACTATAATTTGCTAAAATTCCATCGTATGCCAGGCAATCCTCCTGGACTCGATTATTGAGTAACCTGAGTGTCTCCCATGTGATGATCCTAGATACTTAGAGATCCGCATTGGGCGAAAGGACGAGACACAAATTGGATTCCAACCTTGGTGGTCGCGAAATCATGAGTTCCCGGCCACATATCTTTACAGTTCTTCTTATCCAAACAGCATTAGTCACGACCCGGGAACAGGGTCCGCAGGTTTTAGCTGAGATCGCTCAGGACCTTTGCCTCTCTCAACACGTCTTTCCTTCTCTGGATCTGCTTTGAGATCTCAGAACCCATTGCTTGATACAAAGAAGATTGACAGCAAAGTTTTGGCTTCTCAAACTCTCCATTCTTGCTGCCTTAGGAACTGTCTCTTGTTCCTCGATATTACATTTCACTTAGCTACATATGGATACAGTCCCCAACATAATTCTAATGCAGATATAATTAAGTGGTCACTGAGGAAAATTGTTGCTGATTAGAGGGGATTGGATGAGTTGTGTTGAACAATAATTTATGGTGGACCACCCTGCTTACGCGGTTGATGTAAAATTACGATTTGATTATGTTGGGCAAAAAAGAAAATTCATCACAAATTGGCCAAAAAAAAATCACCTACATATGTATTAAAGATTTTGGGTTAATATATTGTGGTTAATTTTTTTGACTTAGGGTTTTTTTTTTCGCTTTTAACTATAGATTTTAATTTGTTAAACTTTTGTAATCATAGATTATATTTGTTTACTTCTTTTTTCTTTTTGTTCAATTATTTGTTTACTTCATTTAGTGCTTTATGTTTAACTCTTTCTTTCAAATAGTTTCTTTAAAACAAAAATTCATTTGCCTAGGGATAAAAAGAAAAACCACAAAAAACCAAAAATATGCTAATCGTGACACATTTACTCTAAACTTTTTTTCCATAACACTCAAAATCCCAAACTTATACTTGTATGAAACATTTATCCCAGAAATTTTTGACACTAAAAATCCTAAACTTTCTTTTTGTGACACTAAATTTTGGGAATAAATTACAAATTTGGGTTTTTGTGTTACAAAAAAAAATCAGGATAAATTTGGAGTAATTTGTCATACGAATATAAGTTTGGAGCTTTTAGTATCATAAAAAGAAATTTGGTATAAATGTGTCACATTATACAAATTTGGGGTAAATATAATGCATAGTTATGACTTATGAGTTTGGATTTTTTGTGTCTCGAAAGTAAATTTATAATAAATATATTACAATAAGCATAGTTTATGGTTTTTTGTGATTTTTACTCTTATTCATTTCACGGAAAATAAATTCATTGGGGAAAACATTTTCTATGAAGGAAAAAAAGTCTTCTAAAGTGAGGGAAAATGTTTTCCACTTTTCAAGTTGAGAAAAACATTTTCCATATTTACTCTCTCTTATCTTACACTCTCTATTAATCCTTACTTCTTTCTTTTATTTTTCAATTATTTTATTTTTTTCATAAATTCGATTTTTTTGTTATTTTTTAATAAAATCGATTTATTTTATTTTATTTTTCTGTCTTTCTTTTTGCTATTTTTCTTTTTCGGTTGGTCATTGGCCATGCCAACGGCCGATGACTGGCAATAGGCGAGCTTAGCTCCCCAATTTGGCTTCGCTAGACGGCGGCGAGGCTCGGGCTTCGCCAGATGACGGCGAGGCTCGGGCCTCATAGATTGGCGACGCCCGAGTGTCACCAGATTGTGGCGAGGCTCGGGTGTTGCCGATCTGCGAGGCCCAAGCCTCGCCGCCGTCTAGCGAGGCTTGGGCGTCATTGAAAAGAGTTTATAAAGGAAAATATTTTTCCAAGCAAATAGCGGAAAATATTTTTCACCTCAAAATCAAGTTTCACTTGAACATCGAAAAATAATTACGTTTTCATGGAAAATAATTTTCAAAAAAATAATATTTTTCGTGAAACGAACGGAGAAAAAAAGTTCTTTTGTATAATGGTGTCCGTGTAAACCCGGTCCTGTCACTGACAAACCGGTCCGGTTCTCGTTCTGTTTCTCTCTCTCTCCTCGCTCAGCTCAGTCCTGCTCCTCCTTCCTCACAACTCAAATGTAATCTCCCCAAGTCATCAGCCACACCCCGATCATCATCATCATCATCATCATCCTCTACCCCTTTCCCTTTTGAATAACCACCAACCATCCCAGATCCTCTCTCCCTCTCCCTCTCCCTCTCCCTTCCTCTGTTCGTTTGCGCAGCAGAAGCAGAACCGAAGCGCGGATGCTCCCTTCGTCCCCGGAGTTCCCCGCTACGTGACTCTCCGCAAATGGAAGGAACTCTCTTCCCCAACCGGCCGGCGTATCCAGCTCCGGCGAGCAGGCCGGCGGTCCCGAATTCCCCCTTGAAGTTCAACTCCACCACGCTTCCCCTCCCGCCCCAGTCCCCGCCTCCTCCCTCGTTCCCGCTCGACACTGTCATCCAGCACCTCCTCCAAGTCTCCTCGCCCCCGCCACGCCCCAACCCATCACCCCTCCTCAGCCTGGCTCCGCCCTCGCGTCTTCTTCTCTTCACGTCGCCGTCGACGCCGCGCAGGAATGGCGCCGGGGAGGTCCTCCGAAGAGACCCACTTTTGTTTCGCCCCTGCATTTGGATGAGTCCGGAGAGAAGGGCCAGTCGGATGATGGGTCGGCTGAATTCTTGTCCGGGAAGTGTAAGTTGATGTTCGGTTTGATTGTGGATCGGCCCCTGCATGGTTTGAATGGTTTCTTTGATTCTGCCAAGTTTGACTTGCTCGATGTTGATCTGATAAGTTTGTTGAGAGTACTAGATTTGTCGGGAAATTGGGCGAGAGCAGTTTCTCTGTTTGAATGGGTTGTTTGCAACTTGAATGATGAAAATGTGCAGCTTGATAATCAGATTATTGAACTTATGGCTAGGATTCTGGGGAGAGAGTCCCAGCATTCTGTTGCATCCAAGCTGTTTGATTTAATTCCCATTGAGGAGTACTCGCTTGATGTTAGAGCCTACACGACCATCCTTCACGCTTATTCTAGGACTGGCAAGTATGAACGGGCCATTGCGTTGTTTGAGAATATGAAGGGCTCTGGACTTTCTCCTACTTTGGTGACATACAATGTGATGCTTGATGTGTATGGGAAGATGGGCCGCTCGTGGTCGAAGATTTTAGACCTCTTGGATGAGATGAGAGGCAAGGGACTTGAATTTGATGAGTTCACGTGCAGCACTGTGATATCTGCTTGTGGCAGGGAGGGTTTGTTGGAGGAAGCCAAAAGCTTCTTCACTGGACTGAAGTTACAGGGCTACGTACCGGGAACGGTTACTTACAATGCGTTGCTGCAAATTTTTGGGAAAGCTGGAATTTACTCTGAGGCCTTGAGCATTTTGAAAGAAATGGAGGATAACAATTGCCTGCCGGATTCTGTCACTTACAATGAGCTTGTGGCAGCGTACGTGAGGGCAGGTTTCTGTGAGGAAGGAGCTGCTGTTATAGACACTATGATTGGTAAAGGTGTAATGCCAAATGCTATTACCTATACGACAGTCATAAATGCCTATGGAAAAGCAGGAAAGGAGGATAAGGCTTTGAATTTGTTTGACAGGATGAAGGAAATGGGTTGTGTTCCTAATGTGTGTACATATAATGCCATCCTCGGGATGTTGGGCAAAAAGTCTCAATCGGAGGAGATGATAAAGATACTGTGCGACATGAAGACAAATGGGTGTTCTCCTAACCGTGTAACATGGAATACTATGCTTGCCATGTGTGGAAACAAGGGTATGCATAAGTATGTAAACTGCATCTTCCGTGAAATGAAAAGTTGTGGATTTGAACCTGACAGAGACACATTTAATACTTTAATTAGTGCATATGGCCGGTGTGGATCAGACATTAATGCAACAAAAATGTATGACCAGATGATTAAAGCAGGGTTTACCCCATGTATTACCACTTACAACTCTCTTCTGAATGCTCTAGCTCGAAGAGGGGATTGGCGTGCAGCAGAGTCGGTCATTTTAGACATGAAGAAAAAGGGCTTCAGGCCGAATGAAACCTCTTACTCATTGATACTCCACTGTTATGCGAAAAGTGGAAAAGTGAAGGGCATGGAGGAAATAGAAAAAGAGATATATGCAGGCCGTATTTTTCCCAGCTGGGTGCTCTTGAGAACCCTTATCCTTGCAAACTTCAAATGTAGAGCACTAGCCGGCATGCAGAGAGCTTTTGAGAAGTTGCAAAATGGTGGATTTAAGCCTGACTTGGTTGTGTTCAACTCAATGCTCTCAATGTATGCCAAAAACAACATGCATGAACGTGCGAATGAGATGCTGCACTTGATACGAGAGAGTGGGTTGGAGCCGGATCTTGTGACCTACAATAGCTTGATGGATATGTATGCTCGAGATGGAGAATGCTGGAGAGCAGAAGAAATCCTGAAACGACTTCAAAAGTCTGGTGGGAGACCTGACCTTGTTTCTTATAACACTGTCATCAAGGGATTTTGCCGAAAAGGGTTAATGCAGGATGCCATCAGGATTCTATCTGAAATGACCACGAGAGGTATTAGGCCATGTATTTTTACGTACAACACTTTTGTAGCGGGCTATATGGGGAGGGGAATGTTTTCGGAAGTCGATGATGTCATCAGCTATATGATTCAGCATAATTGCCGGCCTAATGAGCTGACCTACAGAATTGTTGTGGATGGCTTCTGCAAAATGGGGAAACATAAAGAAGCCATGGAGTACTTGTCAAGGATAAAGGAGCTTGACAGTTCATTCCATGATGAAATCGTAATACAGCTTGCCTCTCGGATTAGGGCGAGCTTGAAAACATAAATGTTCTGTGCACTCATATTGGTACCTTCTGTTAATAGACTCATGATCTTGGGAACATTCTGAAATTGTTACTTTAGCATCTGATCTAGCTCAGGTATCTGGTGTAATTGTCCTTCTGTAACTAGAGGCCCGTATTTGTAAATGCCGTATCAGCTTCACAACCAAGGTGATCTTGAGAGTTCAAATCAATTCTGCGGCTTTGTATTCATATTCAGTTCGATAGACATCAAGAAAATATTTATTTTTTCAATGGTCACTTCTGTTCTGTAATCAGATAGTTGCCACCCGATTCTGTCAAAAACCATTCTGTGTATTCTTTGGATCCAAACCAGAATACGATGCCAATCAAACATTGTGATTTCCATGGGATTACTTGCCTTCCTGCACCTGCATTTTGCAGCTGAGGAGGGTGAACCGGTGAAGACGATTCCATCTTTTAACTTAATAGACTCTTGGACAAACTACTCCAACATATTGCAGCTTGCACAGCAAAAAACCCCTCCCATCCTGGTTTTGGCCAAAACCCTTTACGTAGACTTTCAAAAACAAAGATTAATGGAAGACCAGATGAACGCAACAGACTGGACAAAGATCATGCAGCACATGACATTCACCCACTCTTTGAATGATGCCCAAGAGCGAATTCGTCCTTATTGAATCAATCTGAAACTTACTCCAGGAACCAACTTCAATTATATTTTACAAAACTCATTTACATAGTAGGCCGTCATATGTTTCATTCACTTTATCCATACGATTTAACAGCAATAACCCAAAAAAATAAAAAAGAGGAAAAAACGAGCGTTGGTCCTCAATATAGAGTAATCTCCATCATCTTTTCTTATCCCTTCTTTTATTTGGAGCCAAACAAAGGGTTAAGATAGAAGGTGAATCACCCCCACTTCTTCATGTGGCTGAAACTGTGACACGTGTGCATCGGCGAACCAGAACAAAACAAAGCCAAGAACTCGAATCCCACCAGAACTCGATGGCATCGAAGTGAATCGCCGGTCGAATCCGGAGCGGGGTCTGAACCGAAGAACCATTTTCAGGGTGGTCGGCGGACGGATTTGATGTAGTCCTCGAGGGCCTGGAGCTGCTCCTTGGAAGGGGGAGTCTGGTTGTTCTTGATGGATCTGTGGACGTCGTAGGTGGTCGCGGCCAAGAAGACAAGCCTGCTTCAACCAACACACGCAACATGCTCATCCATCGAAAACAACACCATTCACGAGCATACGATCATTGGAAAAAGAGAAGGAGGAATGCGTGCATACCCCGAACTGAAGAGCACAATCTGTCGCGGGAACACGTGCTTTCCGAAAATCTTCATGGCGTCTCCTGACCCTTAACCCTCTCTCCCTCTCTCCCTCTCCAAATGCATCGGATGGAAGAAAAAGGAGAGAACTTCTGTTGGTGCCATTACATTTTGCTTTACATTAATGCTACGATATTTTTTTCCCATTTCAAGTAGTTCTTTTAACAGAAAGAAATAGAAAAAGGGTATAGAAGGATATTTGAGAAATATTACATTAATTATGAAGATAATCACGTATGTCGAGTTAACTATATCTATAATCATGATGCTAATACTTATTTATGTAGGGATTGCAATACCCAATACCTTATTATTATAATAATATTCTGGTAAATAATAGTAATTTTTAAAATTATTCGGTTTCATTCGTAGTTACTTGTTAATATGGTTTCAAATAATTTTTGGCGAGTTATTTTTATGTTACAATAATAACCATATTCTTTTTCAATAAAATATGACACTAATAGCATGTATATATTATAATTTTATGTAAAACCTATTAGAATCTTCATTCAATTTCGTTTGTGCAATTTACTTAAAAGAGAGATTGGAATCACTGTTTAAGTCCCTTCCATTTTACCAAATGATATATTATATTCTCTACAGGCTGCATTTATTTATTTATTTTCGTACTTCTTATTCCAAACATTTTTTTTCTTTGACATGGGGAAAGAATTTAATGATAATATGTTTACTCATTAGGTACGAGGACAACATGATACAATCTCAAATACAAGCATGACATGACACATTGACAAGACAAAATCCATTAATGATTACGTATGAGTTCACTTGTGGCATGATAGATGACACAATGGCCATGACACTATTTGTTAATATAAGAAGGAGAAAATACGATCCGTCATTGATCATTCTAAAGCAATTCAACCAATTGCTTGTTTAGCCAGTTCTGAAATATTACTAATGCTTGTAGAAATTCACCGAGCATAGTAATATCAAAATTAGATTCCATTAAGGAAAGTCATAAGATATGACGATAATAACTCATTAACAGGCTATTTGAAGTTGTGAATTCCAAAGTTAAATTACATTAATTGAGATAAGTCTTCTCAAAAGAGGAATTTAAGAGAAATTCATGTTTTTTTGCAATTCAAAATCTATGAACTTGAAAAAAAATTTCTATTTCCGAATAAATTACTATCAGTTCAACCAATATTAGGAGGGCTTCAAAGAAACTACCATTGTTAAAGAAGTTACTAAGCGTAGGTATAATCACTTACCGCCCTTTGAGGAAATTTACGATAATATTGGGTAATTACTAGGTGCTAGCTACGACCCTTAAAAGGAAGGCACTAACTATATGTGCAGTCGAAATTGTGAGAAATCCAGGGAAATTGCAAATCATTAAGGAACAAGTTACTTAGTAACTATTAGTTACAACCATTTGGGAAACTTTAAGGTGCCATTAAATAATTATTAAGTGAAAGCACCCACGAGTTGTAGGGGGATGTCATTTTCTAATGAAAAGTAAATAATCAAACCAAGTCATGATTTCTAATTACTTTAAATCGAACAAAGTGATAGATATTATACCTCTATCACATTATAGCGTAATAGCTTATAACATTGCAATCCAAAATATTATTATAATGAAACTTGTAGTTAGCATTAGCGAAAATTGGCTCTAGGTACCACCAGAGGACTCAAACATTAATCGTAAATTCATCCTTTTCGTAATACTTAGTAAGATAAATTAGAGGTTTTTCGTTATGATTATTATATGGTTAATATTCCCAAAATACCTGACCTTTGATCCACTTCAACTTTATTTTGCCATTGACTATCGTTTAGGAAAATTGTCTAAAAAATCCTAAATCTTTTGCACTTTTGCCAATTCAGTTTTAAATATTTCAATTTTGTCAATTCAATCCTAAACTTTTTCATTTATTGTCAATTGAATCCATCTAACCAATTTTGACCGAAAAATGCTAATATGGATAGACTAGCTGATGTGACATTTTTTAATAATATTTTGATTTTTTTTTTAATTTTTAATTTTTTTTTCATTTTGGATCTGGCCAGTGACCCTCACCAGCCAAATGAAAGGGCCAGGGTCGGTCAACCCTTGTCGACAAGTGAGGGCCACAATGCCCTCAGAAAGTGAGGGCGCATGAGCCCTCACCAAATCTAGCTAAGTGAGGGCTTGGCGGCCCTCGCTAGGCCCAGCAACGGCCCTGAGTGAGGTCGTCGCCCTTGCTTAGCCAGATCTAGTGAGGGCGTCACCGCCCTCACCGTTTCAAGGAGAGGGCTTGTGTGCCCTCGCTCTCGTCGACTAGGGTGTCGTGGCCCTCGCTCGAAGCTAGTAAGGGCCATGATGCCCTCGCCTAGAGCTAGCGAGGGTTAGCCCTTGCCAACTAGATCCCAACCAAAAAAAAGTAAAAAAAATATAAAAAAATCAAAATATTACTCTAATATTATTTTAAAAATGCCATGTCAGCGCTTGTTCGTTCACGTCAGTATTGTTTGGCCAAAATTGCCTAGATGGACTCAATTGGCAAAAAGTGAAAAATGTTCATGACTGAATTGATAAGAAGTGAAAATATTTAAGGTTGAATTAGCAAGGTTGAAAGGTTTATAATTGAATTAGAAAAATATAATAAGTTTAAGGCTTTTTGGACAATTTTCCCATTATACTTTCATTAACCACTTGTTGTGTTGCTAACATGGCACTTTAGATAATACTTTATTATTTTAATATGATTAATCCTTATAGAAATTAAGAAAAAAACTAAAAAAGCGAAAACTTAAAATTCTTATAAAAGAACTAATTCTATTTGATTCTAAATGCATTTTCAACTTATGCCGATTCTCCAATCGCACTTTCTTAGACTTTTAACATTTGCAGTCACGCCCTCTGGCTTGTATGATTTGTGCAATTAAATATTCTCTTTGTACAACCTCCTCACGTGACTTGTAAAAGTAGTCCATAGAGTGACCTTAAAATTGGGGTCCCAACACGGTTGTCGCATGCTCCGCAAACCTTGAATATTCCGTGAAGCTAAAGGGTTGCTCGGTGGCAAGAAAGCGATGTGCAAGCTCTCTTTGATTCGTGGCATTGTCGTGTGCGCATGAAGAGTTTTCCTGCTATTTTATCATATTTTACTTAGTACCATTTTATGTAGCCCCATCCTACTCGATGATAAGCATGCGCAATTGTAGCCACTCACTATGCAAAAGGCCTTCATTTTGCCAACGACAGGTTTGCATTTGAATGTCCACCCCAGAATTGACATCTTTCTTAGTTAATCCTGGCGAATCTGGCTTAGGGTCGTCGGCTCTGGGTTCGATCGGGCTTTTGTCGTCGACACTGTGCTCCTGATCGGCTTGCTCATGCTCATTAGGCTTGTGGCTATCCGCATTCAAGACAGATAAAGGGATGCATTTGAGATTGCGAATGCGATTACTTCAATTAATCGGATTTGGAGAAATTTGAGGGATCGGACGAGGGGGAAAACGGTCAACGTTCCGATGACAGTTTATGGCCTCAAAGGCCTCGGATACTGGTGGAATGGAAGTGGCCTTTGAAGTCCCTGGGCCCAGGGTGGCCCTCTAGGCCCAAAATGATTTGGGCCCAAACCATGAAAATTTCAAAATTTTCCATATATTCTCTAAATGAACCGCTGTGTAAATGCTGATGTTTCAAAAGGTTTTAGGTCTTCAAAGTCAAACAAAAACTGAATTTCATGAACGGCAAGAAGATCGAAGAAATAAAAGGAGCAAAATTTGTGGATCAACGTACCTTAAAAGTCAGTTGAACCTACCTTTGCCTCAAGGCCATGTGATATGAAGTCAGTTGAACCTACCTTTGCCTCAAGGCCATGTGATATGAGGCCACCATGGTACATCAATTACTCTATATCATGTAAGTTCTTGATGCGAGACTCTTTCACCTAGTACATTCACATGTGTACCTTAGTACCGACAACTTTATTGGTGGTAATTTGAATTTTACTATAGTAATGAAAAGCTAAATTTACATGTTTTTTTTTATACATTATCATCATTGTGTACAAATTTCCTTTATCCTTGATAATTTCTCTTTTGATTTTTCAACATATTGATTACTCTCTATAGCTGATCTTTCGCACACGGGAGCTATGGCAATTTCTGGCGCAAACTATACTAGGAAGAATAGCAGAAAACTCAATTGAAAATGGATGGTTACTAAATTCATAGTCAGTGTGAAAAGTGTTTACAAAATCTTTTGCACATTTATCAATTTGTAGCTAAAGTTTATTCAAATCCTCTAAGCGAGCAAATAAAGGAGGATCATTATCACGTCCACAGTTGGTGTAAATAACATTTTACAAATTCACCTCTGGATTGGTGATATGTGAATGAATCTAATTACAAAAATATTTTGAAGTTTATATATAATCGATTTGACCGTGTATGAGTAAAACATTTAATCCAATAAAAACCCAATACTGAACAAATAATGAATAAATAACTATGCCATGGGTCCCATGGGATACTTAGTTAAATCGTGGCAGATTGCTATTTGTTAATAATAGTCTAATTTTAGAATCATGAGTGATCGCATCAAAATCTAACGTTAATAACGAAACGTTTCAACATAATGTGAATCAAGAAGTTGGTTGGAATTCTATCGGATATAATTAGGAAGCCTTTTGTCATACCCAATCATGGCAATTTTCACTACTAAAAATTTATCTTTATTTGGCTTAGTCTCTTATCTCCAAAAACAAAAAAAACACTTTACAAAGAAGGGCCCAGATTTATAATTAAAAAAAGGGCAAATACTACTAAAAACCATACTATAAACTATGCTTCTTTTGACAGTTTTACCCCGAACTTTTTTTTGTGTCACTAAAAATCTCAAATTATGCTACTTGTGACAATTTTACCCTGAATTTTTTTTTTGTGCCATCAAAAACCCCAAACTATGCAACTTGTGACAAATTTACTCTAAAATTTTTGGCTGATGGGCATTTTCGTCATTTCCCATTTTTTTATTTTTATTTTTATTTTTTCCTGATGGAGGGAAGTCGGCAGGCCACCATCCCCGGCGTCGGAGTTTGGCGAGGCTCTAATGGCCCTCGCCCGACGTTGGGGAGGGCCTCCCTCGCCTCTCTCGACCCAAGCAAGGGTTGCCCTTGCCAGCATCAGGCGAGGGCTGCCCAAGCCAGATTCCAGGAGGGTGGCCCTTGCTGGATCTGATGAGGGCGACCCTCACCAGCGTCAGGCGAGGGTTGCCCAAGCCAGATCTAGCAAGGGCCGCCCTTGCCTGGGCGACCCTTGCCGGCGTCAGGCGGCCCTCACCCAACTCCGACGCCGGCGAGGCGGCCATCGCCGACTTCCCTCTAATAGGAGGAAAAAAAAGAAAAAGAAAAAGAATGAAAAGAAAAATGATGAAAATTTGGGGTAAATTTGTCATAAGTGGTATAGTTTAGGGTTTTTAGTGGCACAACACAAAGTTCAGAGTAAAATTGTTACAAGTGATATAGTTTAGGATAAAATTGTCACAAGTAGCATAGTTTGGGGTTTTTGGTGGCACAAAAAAAATTCAGAATGAAATTATTACAAGGGGTATAGTTTAGGATTTTTGGTAGTAGTTGCCCTTAAAAAAAGGATTTAGATTCTTATTTCTCGACAAAGAGAAAACTTAACTTAGAACATATTGGTTAACTCTAACAAGTGTTGAGAAAAAAATTTCTTCAACATTTAATAAAATTAAGCACATTTGACAATTACAACTAGTTTTGATACAAAAAGGTTCAATCAAGCCTAAAAAAAATATTACTTAATTCGCATCTATACAATAGAGAAGGCATTCAGATAGGAGATAAAATCTTGTCTATTACATTATGTTAAAAGCCTAAAACCTATCAGTAATATTCACAATTTCATATTTGGCAAAAGTCATAACTTTTACAACACACAAATGTTAATATAAATTTATTTATAATTTTCTGAAATATGATTTTTTAAGAAAGATATGCACCTTTTGATTATTGTTATCAAGATCAAGATGTTGGATCAAATCAATCTCTCTCTCCGTGAGAAAATGGGTATTAAGAGTTGACTTACATGGTGAAGAGAAATTTGGATCGTATTTTGCCCCATCTATAGTGGAAAAGATTACCTGCTCGAGTAGTGCGACGTCACTATCCTTTCTTCCAAAGACTACTTCTGCTGCAAATCTTTTCCGTGCGAATCTGAAATTATGCTCCTTTTCTTCGTAGATGTGACATGTGAAAGATGCATTAGAGTTAAATGTAAATGGAACATTGACGACTGCTTCGGCTAGATGTCATGACATGTAAGATGAAAACTCGAACTAGACTAAAGTAATTGAAGCTAAGTCAACATAAATCAACTACCACTTTCCGGCCAATGCTAAAACCTCTTTCGTGCAGCTCAGGAGCTCTAGAAAAAAGCTAACGTGTCCGCCCAAATACCATGGAGATATAATATTTCCAATTCAACCCCAATCCCACTTGACGTGTGTCGCATTCTCAATGGTACTCAAACACCAATTTCACGGCACTACTTCAGCACTTGATATTTTCTTGAACTGGAACTGAAAAGAACAGATACTCGAGTCAAATCATAGTCTAACCAAATTCAACACAACTCTGCCGTCACTCTTCTGTTACTACTAAAACTTCGTTTGTGCAAATCAGGAACTATAGAAAAAAGCTCCCGTGTTGCCCACAATACTATCTAGATTCAATATTTCCAATTCAACTCTAATCCCACTTGATGCATGTCGCATTCTCGATGTCACGGTACTACCTAAGTACCTAATATTTTCTCAAATTGGAGCTGAAAAGAGCTCTAATGGATACTCAAGAAAGTCAAAATTCTAATCACGAAATGTTTAGTGAGAAAAATCCGTGGGCCAGTTCCTCCTTTGAATTTTGGTCCTCGTATCTCGTCATGTGATTTATCCACAATCACGCTTCTAGGACGATCTTTCCATTACCGTTCTAATGTTGACAGAAAACACTGACTATGCATTGGAGTTGAACTCGTGGCGTTGACGTGGAATAAAAAAATAAAAGAAAATTGAGGAGAGTTGTGAAAAAGGTCCCTATACTCTTGCCCATATCTCGAATGTGCAATAATTTTGGTTCACAAACTAATTTTTTATCCTCAAGGTGAATTTTGTTCTTCCATCCAAATGCAGATAGAGTATGCTGACTAAGTCTTGGAGATCGATATGTGGTGTCTATATGGAATGACAATGAAAAAAATTGATGATTGGCTCCCTTTTCTTTTTCTAAAAATAAATGATTTGAAAAATATTTTTCTAAAAATAATTATTTATATCGCTTATAAAAAAGGATTAAAGAAAAATATTTTCATTGTTTATGAAAATGTTTAGACAAAAGTTGTTGTCAATAATGGAAGTATTTTCCATTAACTGATTATTTCAAGCAATATAAGCGATCAGTTTTAGAAAACTATTTTTCAAATTATTTGTTTTCTGCGAAACAAGTAGAACCTTTAGCCTAAAATTGTACAAATTTGTCTAATCCTTATAGCCAAGTTCCCGAAAAGCAATACTCAAGTATTTACCATCTATGGAGAACTACTTCTAGGTCACTGATTTACCTAAACTAACTATAAATGTCACTGCTAATCTTTAACACTTAGCTTTCTTGTTTGTAATTGGACAAATAAAAATGAAATTTGTCTAAAAATTCATGATGCCGGGTTAGTTTAGGGTCTGAATATGTAAAAAAAGAAAAAACGTACGCGGACCAAAATTGAATATGTCCTATTGATTTGTTTATCGCAAGTTAGTGCCACGTGTTTATTTCCTTTGCTAATTTAGCATTTTCCATCCATATTTGGATTAATATACACAATGTGTCCAGAAATTGACGGGAGATTAGTTTAAGAACCAACTTGCCCCGAAATCAAATAAGGGGACCAGAATTGAATATGTGCAATAAATACAAGGACCGTTGTATTCCCCTAAAATGATCTATAATCTTTTTATAGAAAATTAAGCGCTGTTTGTTGTTGTGTTGTAGGTATATTGTATAAAAGTTGCACTGTGATATGTTGTCACTTATGTGTTTAAGCCATGGCACATCCAAATTTTTTAAATTTCTTGAAATTCAAAAGTTTGAGTACATTGAGGAATGTTTAGTAAAAGACTTACATATAAAAGTTGAATCTTGCCACAATAGTGCTTCTAAGAAATGTAAGGTGAAGACATAATATTTCTAACTTGAAATGTAACTTCTTTTGGAGTAATTGAGGAAAATAATATCATAAATGTCATAACTTTTGTACAGTACTCAATTTGGTGCTACAATTTTTTAATCGATTATTTGAGTGACATAATTTTTAAAAAACGTTTACCATAAGCATTATTAATTATAATACCATGTTGGATTTTCCGATATTCAAACGATTGATTGAAAAGTTATGACACCAAACTAAACTTTTGTTTTTGTTTTTTTTAAAGTTTTGGGACTTGGATAATCGATTGAAAATGTTATGGCACCAAAATGAGTATTGTATGAAAAATATGATATTTGTGGTGTCTTTTTTCTGTGTAATTGGGAAAGATTTGTTAGGGAAATCCCTTATGATGTTTTGAAGATGACAAAATAAATCAAAGGCTACTAACGTGTTTATTGAGTAACTTGGTGAAAGACGCACAAGCCGCTATGCAGATGATGGAAAGCTTCTGAGTCTGGATGAAGCAGACGGAGAAGCATAGAAAGTTTCTGAGTCCGGATGAAGCAAACGAAGACTCGACCCAGATCGAGATTTTAAGTCGACCGTACCGGATCGAGATTTAAGTCGACCGTACCCTGCATCGAGATTTTAAGTCCGAACGTACTGCATCGAAAATCTAGGCAGATTCGGAATGGAACTACGGGATCGATCACCAACGGTCATATGATTTTCACTTACCATATTTATATTGATCAACAAGATCAATCATCGACAACTTCCAAAGAAGGATGAAACACTTATGGAAGCCCGGATTCGATTGTATGGGCGAGCGTAATCCAAGGGGATCCAATCTACCTCCAACGGTCAAAAAGACTTACCTTATGAAGTCTGTCCAAGAAAGGAAAGGGAAGACTAATCTCTCACGGAAAGAGCCAACGGTCGAGTGTGGCTTGGAGAGTATATAAGGATAGGATGAGACCTAAGAGACTAGAGAGGATAAATATATTCCAAGGCTGATTCAATTCTTCACTAGTTGTCCGAAAAGAGCGTAATTGAGTGATCCTAGTGAATTACCAAAAAGAGTGACTTTGTGAGACATATCATCACCAAGTGCCGACACTCAAGAGTGTGTAATCACCTTTTATCACATAGTGAAATCCAGCCTATTGGCTGATCGCCAGAGAGGAGAGTGGACGTAGGCTTGACAAAAGCCGAACCACTATAAACTGTGTTTGCAATCTTCTCACTCTCTCTACTTGGTTTCAATTCGTTGATTGCAAAAGTTATATATACTTGCGTAGTTAATCTCTCTACACCTATTCACCCCCCTCTAGGTGTTTATACTAGTTATAACAAGATTATATTTGCAAATAAAATTATTGTTATTTTGGCAACAATAAGTTTTGAAAGTTCACATTCTATATAGTCTCATGTAACAGTTGTGAGAAAAGTATTATAATGTCGTTAGTTGTACTATTATATAAAGCAAAGAGAGGCTTATAGACAACTTTATAAAAGAATTAGAATCTTGAAATATTTATATTTTTCTGCATATGGTGTACAATTTCTTTATATTGAGTCAATAATATCTTTCCATTAATCGATAATCAAAATATTTCCTGATGAGATGGTTTAAATCTTTTAACTCTTAATTTTCGCATGTACGCAACTCGTGTGTACTTTTTCTAATAATCCTAAAATGTCAAGAGCCAATATCCTAACTGAATAAAAGATCCTTTCTTAGCATTGTAATATATCTTTTCACAGCTCAGTTGCTCTAGGAAACTATATCAAAGAATTTTCAACAATCTAGATTAATTCCGCAAAATAAAGAATTTAAAAATGCAGACGTCAAGAATGGTTGGTTTACATTTTTTTTGAATCAACCACTTTTGATATGGTATGACTATTTTCATATCCTAATTGACTCCAAACACAATTTTTCTCATTGAATTGACCAAATATCCATGTAACATCGTGCAACCTAAAATTTCTCGCCCCTAACTGTTTCTGTCAGAGTCGTGCTTTCATGTGCAAAATTATTGCATCCCTTTCCCATCATATCTTTTCCTTTTTTTCGTGGTTTAGCAATAATGATGTTTAAGTCCGATTTGGTGCATCTCAATTAGTCCTACTTTTCAGACGATCTCAAAGAAGCACTTCCCCACACCGACCTGAGGATTTTGCTCATGTGGTACTTTCATTAAAGAATTGAATCCAATTGCCATCTAAAACCAACACGTTGTTTTCTCTCATTATGTCATTTAATTTATGTGATCTCACCGGGGGATAGCGAGGGAGAAAAGGAAAAATTTCCCGTCTTTACGAACTCACCCTTCGAATGTCCACAACAAGGGATGGATCTAAAAACATTTACTTTTATGGGCCAAACGTGATAGGAAAATCTAAAGTTTCATTAGCATGAAAAATTCAGTAGTAAATTAACATAGCATCACATGATTTATCAAATAATTCAATTGCACTACTAGAAAAATCCAATTCAAAATGTTAAGTAGATAAGCAGAGGGAGACTTAAATATAAGGTTGATTGAAATCCTATAAACAAGCCATGCATGATGCTTTAATATCCTTTCTCACGTACAAATCAAAGGGAAGCATGCGACGTGCAGATCCCTGGAATGCCAAAACTTGGCACAATGGGACACTTAAGTGTCAAAAGTTCAGAAATATATACTTAAGTGCTAAGATCGGAGCAAAAATAATCAATTAAGTACCAATGGTGAGAAAATTTGGCCAAAATGCTGACATGACACTTTTCTAGTGAGTTGAGGTTGAAACGGTGTCGTTTTGACCTTAATTAGATTTTTATATAAATATTAATTAAATAATATCAAAAACAAAATTAATTTTTTTTTAATAAAGGGCAAATGACAGGCAAGAGGGGCTCCTCACCTATGGTTGCGAGGGTCGCCGGTGCCTAGGCAAGGGCTAGTGACCCTTGCCAGACGCCGGGAGAGGGTGGCGACCCCTCCCAGATTTGGGCGAGGGTCGCCCACCCTCGCGCTGGCGCTAGCGACCCTTGCCCAGGCCGACGTGAGGGCGGACAACCCTCGCCTAGATCTGGGAGAGGGTCGCCGCCCTCTTCTTGTCGGCCTTTGCCTTTGGTCAGCGACCCTCGCCGTCCATCGCCACCACCCCATCAGCGATGGGGCGGTGGCCACAGGTAGGGGAGGCTCCCCCGCTTGTATTGCTGCTCCCCCTTTTCTTTTAAAAATTTATGTTTTTAATATTATTTAATTAATATTTATACTAGAAATTAAACTTCGGCCAAAACGGCATTGTTTTTGGTAAATATAAGCTGACGTGGAATTCCGACGAGTCACATAGATGTTAGAAATTATTAAAATAAGTCACGTTGGATTTTCGGCAATCTTCGTCCGAATTGGTACTTAAGTGATCCAATTTTTAAAAAAAAGTAGTACTTAAGTGTATTTTTCGTAATTTTTGGCATTTAAATGTCCTCTCATGCCAAATTTTGGCACTTGAGCTATTCTTTTCCTTGGAGCATGCATATGCAAAGTAAATCGAGATGGAACCTGACTCAGATACCTTGTTCAAAAGTTTAACACAAAAATCAATCCAAAAATTTAAGTTAGTAGATAAAGAGGCAATACTTTAACACAGTCAAACTCTACAAGAGTTCCATTGAAATTAAGTGCATCTATACTATCTTATTAAGAAAGAGTGAGACTGAAATTGCGGGATTTGCTCGGGTGCATTTTTTTCCGCGAGAGATTGTGGCTTAGGATCCTTTGATGTGAACTGGTTTGATGAAAAATCGTCAGTGTTTTCCCATTACATAAGTAATCTGATCTCTATGGTAGAATAGTTATCCATTTTGATGTTAATTTATGTTGACATGGGGACACAATTAACCGAATAGAAGTAAACCAATTTATTGCGGCCACGCTAGTTTAGCTAGGCTTTTGACATGATGGAATGGATATCATTCTAACACGGAGAAGAAAAGAAGCTACTCGGTCCACTGGCGTTGCTTGATCAAGTCAAGCACCATTGTCATGGATTGACGTGCATGACACTTAAGGGAACGATGCATACATAGGTAAACTCACAAAAAGACATAACTATTTTACTATTATTCCACATAAAGGTTATGGTAATTGATTTGAACAATTATAAGGTATGATGCGTGCGTGGGTGAGTGATACCGAGAATGGGGAATTTTCTGGGTAATGTGTATGGATGTGTATATGTGAGGATGGTTGTTGATGAGTAAAATGCAAATGCAGGATAGAATATGATCACCACCGAAGCCTAAGGTATGTGCTAGCAATCAAGGATAAAGATCGAGATCGATGAAGTTCACTGCCAAAGCTTAAAGTACAAGCCACATGTTAAGGATAAATGACTTTAGGATAGGAAAAGCTTACCACTAAGGCTTAAAGGAAATACTACCAACTGAGAATGAAGTGCTTCTTGGCTCACCACCAATGAATGATCCACTCTCTAAGGATAAAGAAGTCGGAATAGGAGTTATCTACATCAAAATGTTTTCCCTCACACATAGGAAAATCTCATGAATTTGCATTCATTAAAGTATGCATTACAACTGAAAACTCTTCTCAATTTATAGAGGGACTACAATATAGGAAATAGACAAACATTAAAGAGATCCGTTACAAGAAAGGGATAGTATGCAACTTTTGAGTTCTTGGATTTGGACCAAATAGGTTCAAGGGAACTACCCAAACATTAAAGACATGGGGACTAGAAAGCAGTATTAGACCTAAAAACTAGAAAAATGCTTTAAAACACATAGGAACTATGAAATGCAATAAAGACATAGAGACTTGAAATCATGACTCTTCAGTCTTGCGGTTCATCTTCCAAAATTCATCCACCTGCCTTGGCTAGAGAATAAACATCTCAAGAGTTCAACAAATATCTAAAGAAATTGCTCAGAATAGCCTCTCATTGATATGTTATTGATTAACTTCGAAATTGGCCACAGATATGGTGAATTGGTAACTTAATATTTGGATGAAAAGGGAAGAATAAACAATCCCTTAATAATCAATATCTTGGTTGATAGTCTTTAAGTTGAAGACTTCATTCTCGACCCACCGAAGCAAGGTATGACCATAATTTGCCTTAACTTGAATGAACATTGATGGTGCTGAGTTTGATGATGGAGCTAAGTCGGATGCTCCTCATCAAGGTAAAAGCAAGGCGAATATCACCGAATTGGGGGTTCATATACCCTTTTGAGCCTCCAGCAAAGAAATTTAGGAGGAATTCGAAAGTTGACAAAGTGTCATTGTTGAGTGGTTGGGGTGGGATGTTCGTCAAAGCGTGTTAATTGCACACATTTTTTTGACATCTTTTGGAGTAGCGTGATGAGTTTTCTTATGCATTTTATGGGTGAATGGGTGAAAAAGAAGTAGGTTTAGAAAAACAGAATATGGATTATACAAGAGTGAGATGAATACTAGAGATCGTCTCATCTTCATCAAGGAGAGCAACCTCATAAAAAAAATTGGATCTTAAAAGTATCGGATATACGAAAAGGGATGGGGGAGTCCAGAGTAATTGGTGCATCAACACGCACAAGAGTGCTAATTTCGGAAGGATTCATCACGATGGAATGGATCTTCCTCTCGATACTGAAGCATTATAAGATGGGTTACCATTTTAACCAAAGGGATGGTAATCCCCACTAGCCCTCTCTTAAATTCTCCCTTGTATTTTGTTAAACAAGTTGGACTAGTCAATTACTTGCTTGGAGAATGGGGCTGACATTTGCGTTGTTGGCTTTGTCAACTCATATCCGTAATTTATAACGCTATCTTGAAATCATTTAGTATTCGTATTAGGTGGTTTGACTGTTTATGCCTATGAGTAGGTAATTATGTCGAAAAAAATTAGTAAGCAAGTTTCAATAGGAAAATACTCGATGGATCGAGAAATCCTACTAAAACTTTATTACTAGGTGGCATAAATAGCTTCAAATTGGGTATGGAATTGAGATAAATGAAACACGCATTAAATCATCAGCTTTTTGACTTTGTTATTTACCCATTTTGAATATTTTATGACTTGATAAAAATATCTTCAAGACATTTGTTAACAAAATTACACATATTACGAATCGTATTTCTCCATTTCAACATGTTTTTCCGGACAAAAATGTCCATAGATGGAACAAGAAAAATGAAGACTTATTGAACTCCGAACAGACTTACATTGGCAGTTTGAATCACACATGGATAATAATACACAAAACCATTTAACTAGTTTATGACATCTAACAAAGCAAACGAACATATGCAATCTTGAATCCATCAGATCAACAAGCAAACCATGACTATCTTCATCGGCGGCGCTTCTCATGATCATGGGCTCAGCGTAACGAACTGTAGCAACTCATTGTTGCGCTCGAACTCGACCATGTCGTGCTCGCGCAATGTGATCCAAGCTTCGATCCCCTCCCCGCACCTCGTACCCATTAAAAACACCATATTTTCAATCGGAAAACCGGTGGTGCACGCCCAAGCGGGCCTTCCCAAGCCGAAATCCACCTCGTAGAAAGGAAAGTTCACCCAGCTGCTGAACCCGTAGAGTTCCATCTTTCCCGGAGACGACTCTGCCAACTTCCGTGCTGCCATGAGGCTCTCGTAGGCCTTGGCCAATCCCTTCTCGCCTTGAAGCACGCTCAAATATTCACCATCAATCGCCGTCATTGATTTCCTGAGAATGCCTGCAAGGTCCTGCAGTTCAACTCCCTTGTGTGCGTCCATCAGTGGTGCAACGGTGGTCTGCCACAGATTGCCCAAGGCATTCTCAGGCAATGGTTGTGGCCTCGTCCTGCTTCTGATGTTCACCACGTGTGTCGCTGCTGATGATGGGGGGGACTTCTCCTTCCACTCTGGCCTCTTCCTCGCCGCCTCCAAGGCGGATTTCCAGATGAGGGCAGTCAGGGCCTCAACCCGTGTAGGAGTGGCACTGCCAAACCTGGCCCTGAGACGTGCCAAGCTCTCACCATCGAAACGAAACCTCTTGGTCGAAAGCTTCTCTCTGCTGGTGAACCTGCGTGGCATTTGGAAGCTTACGTCCTTTGGTGGGAAGAGCTCAGAGGCTTTCAAGAAGGGAGTGATGTGGCTAGCTTTGCAGTTGATGCCATTGAGAGAAATTTCTGACCATGCGGTGAGGAAAGCAGAGGCTGACGCGCCGTCAGTGATCTTGTGAGAGATGCAGATGCCGATCCCGATGCCACCACAGTCGAAGAAGTTGGCTTGGACCCCTACAATGACCGGTTCCTCATCGTTGAGAGCGACTCTGCATGGAGAGAACGGGAGGAATTGCTGCAGCTGATTGATGTCTGGGTTCGACAGGATTTCGGACAGCTCGAAGTGAGCTTTCGCTTCCAAATAGAGTGCTCCCTCGTCGTTGCAATCGATGGCAGTGTTACCTTTCACCCTTCCACCTAGAGGGTAGAAGAGGGAAAGTGCCTGCGCGAGTGAAGTTTTCAAGTTTCCTGTGACGGAGGCAGAGTTTGCTGCCACCTTGTCGCCAGCAGCCGAGTAGAACAGGAGGACTGGAACCCAATACGGGGGAGCCAGTTGGTCAAGGAGACAGAGCTTGAAGTTCCTGAGGTGAGATGGAGTTGGAGAGGAAGGTTTGATGGTCTCTGTGGAGACAACCTCAACTTTCATCGCCATGTTCGGTTGGAAATTGAGAAATTTGACAGTGTCCTTTTAAGTTTATTTCAGGAGAAAGTGTGCTTCTTTGGTGCTTTTCATTGCAAGATCTTGTAGTGTATATATAGAAAAAGGAGAGGAGAAGTTTGCAATTTTTGGGCCATAGACTCATACAATCATGGCTAAACAAAAAGTACATGCTGATCTCTTGTGGGAGCTTACATTTTGAAGGATAAAGAAGATACAGGCTCCATTTGGTTCAGTTTTGGGAAGAGGCTTTAGGGCCCAAAGCTCTGTGGGGAAAGTACAATGCGTTTGGCAGTTATTTTTGAGACTCCCTTGACCAAATGCTAGTATTCCAAATGCTGAAAGCCCAATACAGATAGGGACCTACTTTGTACTTTTAGCATTTTGGAAATGCAAAGTGCACTGTTCACCATCCATTGTTCATATTCTTCCCCGTTTGTCTTTAGCTACAATTGTTCGTCTTCTTTGTCCACTGCCCAAGAGTCAAGCTTATCCAGTGACGGGTGACTGTCGCTTGGGGGCCGGACCTCCCCGGCGAACATTGCCTAGGGTGGCGCGACCCGCATTGAGGTGACGCCACCTAAGTGTGCTACCTTAGGATATGTCGCTTGGGTCTCACCTGAGGTGTGCAACCTCAAGTGCGGCTTTTTGTCGGCCAGATTTGGTCGTCAGTAGAGGCAGTGACGCTTGGGTCGAAGTGACCTCAGGCTGCCTCGCTTGGGTCGCATAACCTAGGGGACGCTTGAGGTCGCGCAACCTTAGGTGAGGCTGTTCAGCAGCTAGATCTGATTTTCAGACTTAAAAAAAAAAAAAAAGCCTTTTATAAATATGGGTTTTACCAAACGATATTTAAGCCAAAACTATTTTCCAATGCTATTTCCCCAAAAGCGAACCAAATTGGCCCATAATGTAAAACCCAATTTGAAAAATTTGTCAAGCTACTTTATTTGATATAGTGCGGTAAAAATATCATATAATTTTAGACTTAATCTCTTGCTATAAAATGATTGACAAAGTTGATTGCACAATGCTCAAAACTTATCGGATCCATATTCTTTTCATTGGATCACAAAATAAGTACATCTCAATTCCATAATCTATTCAAAGAGAAGCCGTTAATGTCGAGATTAGTGATTTTATGAAAGGAATTGTTTACGTTAGCGTGATCATTAGAAATCGTGTTAAATAGACATTGTATATGGACCTTCTAACTGATTGAGATACCTAGTCGGGAATATAATTTAGGGATTGGGATCTCTCGAGCATAAAATAAAACTTTCTTGGATTTTTCTAAAGGGTAGTTTAGGCATACGCGGGCCTATTCATTCATGAAAAGCCTAATTTAAAGCTAATTATTTGTTTAGTAATTCTAGCCTTGCTCTAGCATTATAAGAATATTAATTTTCTTTAGCAAGGGTTTAGAACCTTTGCCAATTGTTGTGCGAATTGTCTTCAATTCATACCCTCCTGAATCGCCACAAATTGACGAGCTTGAATCTCATTGAGACTTCCTCACTGATGAGAAACTTGAATTTGAGATAATATAATAATTTTTTTTAGTCGGTTCTACTCTACTCCTACTCTAATGTTCAGACCTTTGCCTTGCCTCCTTACAAGGCATAAGAGTCAAAACCTATTCCTTAAACTAAATCGTTCCCACTCCAACCCTCCTAAGAAGGTGGGAATTCGAATCCCTTACCTCTCTCTTCTCATATGAGAAAAGTGGTCACAGGAGCAAATTCAGTGGTTGAGAGAATATAATAATTGAAGACGATAGTTTTGGAATGAGTTATCTTGCTAAAAATGAGCGAATGTACCCCTTTCTTTACTGAAGATCTTGTTCATCTCTTTTCTAAAACCTCTTGAAATCCTAACGGGTCAAGAGGGTGATCTCGATTTGGGAATCATTAGCTTTTCATGCTTCAGGCAACTGCGTTAATCTCTAGTCGAAAGAGAGCTTCATTCGGGTTGAATTTTTCTTGGATCTCGACGTCTGGGAAGAGTCCCTCGTTGCCCCACTTGCACATCTTTTGATCTTTTCCTTCAGGGCCGGGCCTATCTTTTCCCTTTCCTCCTCCCCTTTCAGCTTCTAGGGTTTTATCAGAAGGTGGCACCCTGGTTTGATCGGGTCTGATTGACTTTTGTCACGACTAGTGGTGTATTGTCGGCAGCTCGCTCGGTTCTAGATTGTCTAAGTCACGTTTCGAGCCCCCACATTGAATAAGTCTGATCCATAATTCATGGATGGTAGCTGGACAGATAGCGTGAGAGACCTCCACTGGCTGAAGTCATTTAACGAAGAAGACTATCGAAGACAACCGAGAACATGAAGTTCCTTCCCCACACGCATAAGATGAAGGAAGATCTCCTTCAATTATGGCTCATCATTATGGGCATAGGTGAAAAATAAGGGAAGCCCATGCGGTAGATGGAGAAGAGAAGAATAAGAAAGTCGCAATGATGGGTCGTGATTCTTCATGATGGCTATTCACTTGTAAGTTTCTCCTCATTCAAGATAAGCCTCTCCATCTAAGAAGAGGAGTTCTCACCGGAAGAATACATCCGAAGCTAGAGCACGAAGAAGAAGAATAGGTTCTCTGAACATCGTGCACTTTGTGCAATACGTTTACATCCATTTTGAGTGTTTTAAGTTAGATTAAACGCTGGGGGTTTCGGGTGTAGATTATAGGGCTAGGAAACGCTTGAGCATAAGTGATTGTAATTCTGAAATTCTCCGTTTTATAATGGATTATTTATTGGCTCTTTCCATGGATGTAAGTTCCGACACTTGGACTAGATTATGTGAATCTCTCATATTTTTTATTATTCTCGTGTTATTTTCTTTGATAATTCTGTGTCATGATATAATTGCAAAGATACGATCTGTGTAACAACACAGATTGTGTGTCCATCTTTTCTATTTTTTTGGCTGCAAATATGTGAATATCATTAATCAGGTGAAGCACAAAAACTTAGGGGAGTCTCCTAGTATTTTAAAGAGACTAATTATGCTAGAAGATGGAGGAAGGAAGCCTCCATATAGTAGCCAATAAAATATTTGCTTGGAAAGGCCTACACTTTTGGTAGAGTGACACATACCTCTTATAACCTTTCGAATCCTAGCTAAAAAAAGATGAGGCTCAATTGACGTGTTTTGAAATTGTCTGCAATTTTGTTCCATCTAGATACAATATATTGTTGCTAAGAAAGACAGCTTGAGGAGTCTCGCCTCCAAGCTTTTGCCCTTGGTGGCTCCCATCATCCATTAAAGCTCTAAGTTTCAACCTCTCCTACATAATGCCAAATTCCATTTTGTGCCAAAATACTATGCCATACACTACTAATATATGTGCGCTCAAATAATAAGTGGTTTCTATCTTTTGTACCATTCATCCAAAAGTTACACTTAATATCTACCGAAGACAACCATCGTGATATGGCTACAGCTATATATAGTCTATCTCTACAAATAAGCCAGCCAATAAAATTATGCTTGCTAATATCGTTGGTTCCAATTAATTGACACCAGTCCATGGCCGGTCCCTCTTGTCTGTATGTCCATCTTTGCAGCGGTGCTGACCATCATCTTTTCTACCTAGGTGAGTTTCATGTGCTTGAGGCAAGGGAGTGGGTGTTACTGGCCGACTGAGGAATTCTCTTGTGCCGTTCATATTGTAAATTTAGTTTTAAATAGACTTTGAAATATAAGGTACTTTTTAGGAGCTATGCTTTAAAAATTGTGAATAAATTAACGTAACTTACAAGTCAAAAATAAAAAAAATGACCTAGATGAAGATCTCTATAACATTCACAATGATATAATACAAGTAAGACGTGCTCAAGTTGTCGTAGCGTGCATATATATAACTTGGAATCCCCTCTCCACCACCTCAAAATGTCCAAATTGTCATATCCAATTCTGTGAATCTCCCCCCTGTATTTCATAGTCAAGTATGTATTCGCCTCATGAGCAAATGACCCTGAAGAGCCAGAGGAACTTCCACTTGCAGTCTTCATTTTATGTACCAAAACTCCATGCGCTCGACGAGAGTGACAAAACTAGCCCTTGGGCGGAGGTTCTCGCACCAAATCGAGCGGTGTTCGCATCATACATAGAGTGCATTAATGTCTTCCCCATCACCATGATCTTTTTCCCATTTGGACTGCTTTACTTAACCCCCAAACTTTCGTAGTACATAAGGAGCAGAGTCGTGAGCACTTCCACTTGCTGTCCAGGTCGAGGATAGCAGACGAAAGAACGGAGTTTGAAGTGGATTAATAAAATTAGTAATGTTGTTGCTCATGAGCTTTCAAAATGGGCTTTTCATAAGTTAGGAATTGTATCTTCTTTCCAGGATGGAGTTTGAAGTAGACTAATAAAATTAGTAATGTTGTTGCTCATGAGCTTACAAAATGGGCTTTTCATTAGTTAGGAATTGTATCTTCTTTCCTTTTTACTGATCTCCTATCCAGAGTTAAAATTTTAGTACAAACAGAGTCTTCTTTACTTTATCATCTTGATGTATACTCTAGTTTCTCCTTTTAATATTTGAAGTCTATTTTAGCAACAAAAAAGAAGAAGGAAATTTTGACCGTGGTGCAGAGATTCTCATACTAAATTGGGTGGCGTTCGCATGATATATCGAGTGCATTAATGCCTTCACTCCCAAATTTTTGGAGCTGGGATGGAGCATCGTTGCGAGCCCATCCATTTGCAGCCCCAAAAGCATCGCATTGCTCTCTCTCAGATAATTAATTTGATATCTTGGATGGAAATGAAAAGAGAACTTGGTATGACATACAGATATTGCATTCATAGTATCATTAGATACTTCAAGGTGTGAAACTTTGTGGGACAAAATCTTATATGATATCAGAGTTGGAAGTTCTAAGTTCAAATCTTTCTGGATCTCATTTGCATCATCAATTAAATTTCCATGTTTAGTACTAAACAAAAGACTAGATTAAGTGTGATGGAGAGTGTTAAAATATTTAAATAATAATTCACGCATTAATCTAATAGCTTAAGTTTTTAGAATAGTTGATAATGGTTCCATAAAATCACACACAAAAAATCCCCAAAGCTTTCAGCAACCCTAAAGTCACGTTTGTCTTAAAATAGGGTACACTATTGCGTGCAGGATTACATGAAAAAGCAGAGTTGTTGAATTGGATTCCCAAACATGGAGTTGTGAGCACAAGGATTATCTTAAGCAATGGAGAAAACTTCATCCGTGATGCCAGGATCTTGCACAGTTCTTGTGATTTCTGCAACAATATTCTTTGCCAATACACTGACATTGTGGCATTTTCCGATACCTAATCAAGCCCGATCCGATGGCTGGGGACGCAATGATATGTTAACCCATCAGTGCCGGTTCACAAATCAGAAGTCAAGGAAATTTGAAACCTTCTCGTTGAAAAGTACATGCACAAAGGCAGGGCTTTTTTCTCTGTAAAATCTTCTCACGTGACCCGTAAAAGTTGTCCATGGAGTGGCCTTAAAATTGGGGTCCCAGCTTGGCTGTCGCATGCTCGGCGAACCTAGAATATTCCGTGAAGCTAAAGGGTTGCTCAGCGGCAAGAAGGCGATGCGCAAGCTATCAATGATTCGTGCCATTGTCATGTGCGCTTGAAGAGTTTTCCTGCCATTTTCTCATGTTTTACTTAGTACCATTTTACGTGGCCCCATCTTACTTGATGACTTGCATGTGAAATTGTAGCCACTTACTGTGCAAAAGGCCTTCATTTTTCCATCGACAGGTTTGCATTTGAATGTCCGTCCCACAATTGACATCTTTCTTAGCTAATCCGGGTGAATCCGGGTTGGGTTTGTCGGCTAGGGTTTGGTTGGGCTTTTGACGTCGACACTGTCCTCCTGATCGGTCTGCTCGTGCTCATTGGGCTTGCGGCTATCTGCATTCAAGACAGATAAAATGATGCATTTGCAAACGCTATTACTTCAATTAATCGGACTTGGAGAAATTTGAGGGATCGGCCAAGAGAAAGGGAGGGTGGGGGGACTGGAGTGAGGGAAAACGGTCCATGTTCCAATGACGGTTCACGGCCTCAGAGGCCTCGGACACTGATGGAGTGAAAGTGGCCTTTGAAGTCCCTGGGCCCAGGCCCAAAATGATTTGGGCCCAAACCATTGAAATTTCAAGAATTTCCATAAATTCTCTAAATGATCCGGTGTGTAAATGTTGATATTTCAAAAGGTTTTAGGTCTTCAACGTCAAACAAAAACTGAATTTCATGAACGGAAAGAAGATCGAACAAGAAAAGGAGCAAAATTTGTGGATCAACGTACCTTAAAAGTCAGTTGAACCTACATTTACCTTAAGGCTATGTGTTATTCGCCAATCATGATATATCAATTACTCTATATTATGTAAGTTTTTTGATGTGAGACTCTCACATAGTATTTTCACATGTGTACCTTAGCATTGAAAACTTTAATGGTGGTAATTTACATTTTATTATGGTAATGAAAAGCTAAGTTTATAAGTTTTTTTCTCTATACATTACCATCATTGTGTACAAATTTCCTTTATCCTCCATAATTTCTCTTTGAATTGTTGCAACATATTGATCACTTGCTATGGTTGATCTTTGGCACACGGGAGCCATGCCAATTTTTGGCACAAACGAAAATAGGAAGAAAGGCTAGCAGAAAACTCAAACTCAAATGGATGGATATTAGACCTCCTTATTTTTAACAAAGCAACGTTGGGTAAACAAGCGTGGAAAGTCTCTCAAACTTCAAATGCATTGTGGTGAAAAGTTCTAAAAGGATGTTATTTTCCAAATAGCAATTTCTGGCATGTAGCTAAGGGTTCTCGTCCATCATGGGGTTGGTAGAGCTTACTTATGGGAAGAGATGCCATTTCAAAGGAGGTGAGGTGGAAAGTGGGTAACGGACAACATATTAGAATAAGAGAAGATAGATGGTTAGGTAGAAGCGTAATAGGAGGACCAACAAACCAACATGAACCCAAAATGGTCGTAGAACTGATTGCCTTGACGGGACCTCTTTGGAATGAGCAACTTCTACACACCTGGCTTGACAAGAAGTTGTAAATGAAATGCTAGCAACTCCACTACCAACTATCCCAACGGAAGACTCGCTAGTGTGGTCGCCAAATCGAATTGGGTGCTATTCAGTGAAAAGCGGATATAATGAGCTTCGAAAGAATGAAACTACATGTAGCTCTAGGCATGCCTCTTCTTCTTACCAAACACCCAATGCTTTATGGAGCAAAATTTGGATGATGAAAACACTCCCAAAAGTCAGACTTTTTGTATGGAGCGTACGCCAAGACGCATTACCAACCAAGGTAAACTTGTTCAAGAGAAGGGTAGTACCCAAGCTGGTTTGTCCCTTGTGTCAAAAAGAACCTGAGATAGTCGAGCATCTATTCCTCCTATGAGACAAGACAAAGCAAGTTTGGTCAAATCCCGAATTTAACATCCGGTTTTCTCATCAACAAGTTACTAGATTTGAGGAGTGGTTGCTAAATTACAATGATATGACCCCAAAGATTATACCACTTGAGATTGTTGCAGTCACTCTTTGGCAAATCTGGTTAGCGCGCAACTCCCTTGTCTCCCATCATAAGCAGTCAGACCCAATCAGCATAGTAGACTCTGCTTTGGAAATGCATTGCAATTATGCAAAGTGGAATAGAAGCAACTTGGAACGTGGGGCCATCTCACTAAACTTACAACCAAGGTGGAGACCACCAAACTCGGATTCGATGAAAAAAAACATCGATGGATCTCACCTCTTAGGGACCACGGAAGGGGCAATTGCATTTGTGTGCCGTGATTCAAAAGGAAGATTGACGGAAGGCCTCGCGCGACTAGTTCGAGCATATTCTGCTTTTCAAGCCGAAATCCTTGCTTGTCTTTATGCTCTCCATCACTTTGTTGATCGACCTCATTTGAAATTAATACTGGAGTCTGACTATTCATCGTTGGTGAGTTGTCTAAAAGATTCTTCCCTCTCTCCTTGCGATGTTGAACCACTTATCTTTGAATGCATTAGCCTATTGGCCCTTTTTGAGAGTCTAGAAATAGTTTTTTTCTCTCACAATTCAAATAGATTGGCAGACTGGATTGTAAAAGTCTCTAGATGTAAGACCCTTCCCCTAAACTAGGTTGCTACCCACCTTTCCCCTCTTTGGGAGATACTGTGTTTTGATGCTCCTTACTCTTGTAAAGAGGCTCGAGTTTAATGAATGTTATTTCTATTTCGATAAAAAAAAAAGTTCACAATTGGTCTAAAATTTTTTTACAAAATCTTTTACACGTTTATCAGTTTGTGGCTAAAGTTTATTCAAATCCTCTAAGCTAGCAACTAAAGAAGGATCATTATCACGTCCGCAGTCAGTGTAAATAACATTTTACAAATTCATCTCTAGATTGGTGCTATGTGAATGAATCTAATTGCAAAACTATTTTAAAGTTTATATATAATCAATTCAACGGTGAATGAGTAAAACTTTTAATCCAATAAAAACCCAATAATGAACAAATAATGAAGAAATAACTATGCTATGGGTCCCATGGGATACTTAATTAGATCGTGGCAGATTGATATTTGTCAGTAGTAGTCTAATTTTAGAATCCCGAGTGATGTCATCAATATCTAACATTAACAACAAAAAGTTTCAATGTAACGTGAATCAAGGAGTCGGTTAGAATTCAATCAGATATCTTTAGGAAACTTTTGTTGTACCCAATCATGGCAATTTTCATTACTAAAAATTTATCCTTTTATTTGGCTTAGTCTCTTATCTAAATAATTTTTTTTTACAAAAGGGCCTAGATTCATAATTGAAAAAAAGGACTCTGATTCAAATTGAAATATCTTATTTCTCAATGAAGAGAAAACTTAAATTAGAACATATTTGATAACTCTAACAAGTGTGGAGAAAAAAAAAATCTTCAAAATTTAATAAAATTAAGCACATTTGACAATTACAACTAGTTTTGATCTAAAAGATTCAATCAAGCCTAAAGAAATACTTAATTCAATGATGAATTATTTTAATCTATACGATAGAGAAGGCATTTAGATAGGAGATAAAATCTAGTCTATTACACTACGTTAAAAGCCTAAAACCTACCAATAATATTCACAATTTCATATTTGGCAAAACTCATAACTTTTACAAATGTTGATATATAAATTTGTTTATAATTTTCTGAAATATGATTTTTAAGAAAGATATGCACCTTTTAATTATTCTTATCAAGATTAAAATGTTGGATCAAATCAATCTCTCTCTCTGTGAGAAAATGGGTGTTGAGAGTTGACTTATATGGTGAAGAGAAGGCCAGCATATATATAAGGATTGCTTTATAAAAATCTGAAATTATGCTCCTTTTCTTGGTAAATGTGATATGTGAAAGATACTTTAGAGTCAAATGTCAATGGAACATTGTCGATTGCTTCGGCTAGCAGCTGGATGTCATGACATGTAAGATGAAAACTTGAACTAGACTCAAGTAATTGAAGCAAAGTCAACACGACTCAGCTACCACTCCCCCGTGAATGCTAAAACCTTCTTCGTGCAGCTCAACAGCTCCAGAAAAAAGCTAACGTGTAGGCCTAAGTACTATTTAGATCCAATATTTCCACTTCAATGCTGATCCCACTTGACGCGTGTTGCATTCTCGATGGTACTCAAACACGAGTTTCACAATGCTACTTCAACACCTAATATTTTCTCGAACAGAAGTTGAATAGAGCTATAAACAGATACACAAGAAAGTCATATAGTAATGTAGGCAAAGTCAACACAACGCTGCCATCAATCTCCCGTCAATACTGAAACCTCTTTCTTGCAACTCAGGAGCTATAGAAAAAGCTCCCATGTCGACCCTAATACTATCTAGATTCAAAATTTCTAATTCAACTCTGATCCCACTTGATGGATGTCCCATTCTTGATGGTGCTCAAACACTTGTGTCACGGCACTACTTAAGCACCTAATATTTTCTAATTCAACTCTGATCCCACTTGATGGATCCCACTTGATGGATGTCCCATCTTCAAAACATTATAAGGGACATTATAAGGGATTTTCCTAACAATCTCCCCCTTTTTGATGATGACAAAACAATATCTGAATATGTAGATGTGCAATTATGCTTTTAAATATATCGATAAATCAAAGCATCATAAGCACATAATGCAATCTCCAAAAGTTTATATATTCAATGAATGTCATTCAAAATAGGAGATTATAAAATTGCAGCTCAATATTATGCATTAAATAATATAAACCAATTAGCACATATGCATATACATATTCTCTCCCCCTTTTTGACATAATCAAAAAGCGATAACAATGCAAAATGGTGTCACGTGGAGAATAAATTCACATAATATCTTTAAAAATATATGATGTATGAAACACAAACTTTAAAGATGTCATGTTGATACGAATATAAAGAATCTTCAATATAGCTCATATATATCAACAAAAATCTGCCAAGGAAAGAAATGGATGATATACTTACCAAATTATGTAGAACACAATTTACCTTTTCTTACCGTAATAATCAAGGTCAAGATCAATTCAAAAAATCTGCCATATTTTATCAATGCTCCCCCTCAATTTGTTGCCTTTTCGAAATGATCACGATTCTCCATTTCTTTTTATATTCACTTTCTCCCCCTGTCCTCATGACAATATTTGCGATAATACTTATCGCGGCTTGTGCACGTTGAATAGAATGTTGTCCCTTTATTTCCTTTGTAGTTGCAACATTTGAAGCATTCATTTGCTTTTGAAGTTTGAGGTAGAAGTTTGTTTTCTTCAATCAAGCTCGCCTCAAATTTAATCTGAACAAACTTAACAAACTTTCTGCACAAATGCATTGTTATAATATTTCACGTAATATATAATGCCCTTTCTTGCGAAATAAATTGAATAACATATATGACAATATAAAAAATTTCAATTCAAAGCTATTCAACCTTACATATGACACATTAGTGGCCTGCTCAATAATTTCTGAAAATTTTGTGTAATGAATAGAATTTCTGAGCCTTACAAAATTCTCCATAATTTCGGATCAAGCTTTCCCAATCTTATATGGAAAGATATTTTGCCACCTGCAAATTCTTGTAAAATAGATAATAATCTTTGCAAATTATAGAAAATATTACGCACATACATTCTTTTAATTTGCGGATCAAACTTGCCTGATATAAAATATCTTCTAAGATTATAGCAAGTGTATGCAATAATATCTTTCAAAATAAAATGGATTTCCTTAAGTATAAATTTTGAAAGGATATTATTGATGCAGTACGCAAAAAAAAGTCTATTTTCTTATCACGTGCCAAATCATGTAATAAAAATGTGCAATATATGACAAGAGATTTTTTTTTTTTTTAATATCAATCACATGTGAGTCATAAAAATCATTCAGAATCATAAAAATTTATGTATAAATTTGGAAGTCAGGATGATAAAAATGGAATATTTTATTTCCTTACCCAAGGTATATATTTAAACTATACCATTGAATGATTGCCCAATGATTTGTATAGATTTGCAATCATTCTTCTTTTATAAAATTTCCTGCAGCAAACTCTTTTGCTTTTGGTATCCATGAATTTGGATCCTTCCTTCACGTTAGAGCACAAATAGGAAATCTTCAAAGATACTCAAATATTCATTCCAAACTCGACACAAAAGAGAGTTCAAGGGAAAATATCTCGCATGATAATATCTCGTAAAATAGAATTTCTCTTTGCAAAATATAACAAAATAAGAGAGCGTAAAATCCGATCAAATAATCATGAATATCTCTAAGCAGGATATCAAATTAATCACATGTATCAAATTCCAACTCACAAAACTACCAAAAATATATCACACGTTTCTTCCTTCAATATAACTAATTATAGAATATAATTATTATAAAATCTGAATCAACCGAAGCATAAAAAGAACATTATGCACAAACGGATTCTCACTTCCTTCCCTTTATTACCTGCAAGAAAACAACTTATCTTTTCTTTGGTACCCAAATGAATTTGGGTCCATTTCGATTAGAGGAAGCATCAAATTTCCAATTGATTGACTTGGATTTCTTCCAATCAAGTGGACATTGTTACTTAAAGTGATTATGATCACCACAATTCGAGCAATTAAAATATTGAGATCCAATAGGCTTAACAAATTGCTTACCAAAATGATTTCGATAATGGTGGATCAAAGGTTTGCGCCTCAATCTCTCCTTTACTTTTGGAAAATCATTCTTGATCTCACTTGTAGAATTTTTCTCTCTCAATTTAGAGATTTTCTTCTTCAATTCAGAGATCTTCTTCAACGCTTTCTTATGTTCTGCGCATAATTCTTCAAAAAGATCATCATCATTAAGAATAGGATTTGAACATGTTACCTCATCTTCTTCAAATTCAATGTCCGCCATTAAGCATAAATTCTCATCATCGCTGGATTCACACTCGATGTCGCTCCATGTCTCGGCTTTCAAAGCTTTATTCTTCTTCTCGAATTTCCCGTTCCTTTTCTTTGTGGACTTCTTCCCTTTCGAATTGCTTCTTTTTTGTTCAAATTTTTTGATCAACGGCTTCATCTCCTCATCGTCATCTTTTTCATCTTCCTCAGAATCTGCCTCATCAAAATCAGGATTAGATTTTAAAGCAATTAACTTCTTACCTTCTGGATCTTCGTCATTTATACGTTCTGCTTCATATGATTGCAAAGTTCCAATAAGTTCATCAACAGATAAAGGCGAAATCCTCAATGTTTCGCGGATGGAAATTTTGACGTTGTTCCAATCCTTCGATAATCCGCTCAAAAGCTTATTCACTTTCATGGGTCCCGAGATTGGTTGTCCTTGATATGCAAGTCCATTCACTATTTCAGTGAATCTGCTGAACATGTCTCCAATGGATTCTCCCGGCTTCATCTTGAATGATTCGTATTGCCCGAGAAGAATATTAACTTTGGTCTCCTTTACACGATCAATCCATTCATAGGTAACGTGCAACCTATCCCACACTTCTTTCGCTGTTTCACAAGAAGAGATTCGGTTATATTCATTTGGAGACAAAGCACAATAAAGAGAATAGATAGCCTTTGCATCTAAAGCTTCTCTTTTTGTTATCTCCTTTTGAGATAGAGTGATAGATGATTGAAGCGTTTCGCCATCCTCTTTTCTAGTAGATGCTGACGCAATATTAGGATTGATTCCTTTCTCAACAACATCCCATTCCAACAAATCCTTAGATCTTAGGAATGCCTTCATATTGTTTTTCCAGACATTGTACTCTTTCCCATCAAAGTAAGGTGGTCTAGTGATGCTTCGTCCCTCAATCAGACCTGGTGCAAAAATACTAGCCATGAAAGATCTTTAGCTCTGAAGTAATAAACACTTCAAAATATTGAGCACGAGGCTTTGATACCAATTGATGTAGCTAGTATTAACACAGCACCAAGCACGTGTGCAATAAATTATAACAATAATCAATAAGAGATTAAGGGATAAGAGAAATTGCACATGAATATTATAGTGGTTCGGCTTAGATCAAGCCTACGTCCACTCTCCAGGCGATCAGCCAATAGGCTGGATTTCACTATGTGATCAAAAGTGATTACACACTCTTGAGTGTTAGCACTTGATGATAATATGTCTCACAAAGTCACTCTTCTTGGTAATTCACTAGGATCACTCAATTACGCTTTTTCAGACAACTAATGAAGAATTGAATCAGCCTTGGAATATATTTATTCTCTCTATCTCTTCTGGTCGCATCCTCTCCTTATATACTCTCCAAACCACACTCGACCGTTGGCTCTTTCCGTGAGAGATTAGTCTTTCATTTCCTTTCTTGGACAGACTTCATAAGGTAAGTCTTTTTGACCGTTGGAGGTAGATTGGATCCCCTTGGATTCTACTCGTCCATACAATCAGAATCCGGGCTTCCATAAGTGTTTCATCTTTCTTTGGAAGTTGTCTGATGATTGATCTTGTTGATCAATATAAATATGGTAAGTGAAAATCATGACCGTTGGTGATCTGATCCTGTAGTTTCATTCTGCCACTAGCAGACTCAGAAGCATACATTAGTAGCCTTTGATTTATTTTGTCATCTTCAAAACATTATAAGGGATTTTCCTAACAGGCTCTATTGGGTTTAGTTTTGGGAAGGGGCTCCAAAGCCCTTTGGAGAAAATACAAGGTGTTTGACAACAATTTTTGAGACTCTCTTGGCCAAATGCTAGTATTCCAAATGCTGAAAACCCAATATAGGTAGGGACCTACTTTGGGCTTTCAGCATTTTGGAAATGCAAAGTGCACTATTCACCATCCATTGTTCATCTTCTTCCTTGTTCGTCTTTAGCCACAATTCTTTGTCTTCTCTAGCGACCTCCACTACCGCTTTGGGGTTGCACCTCCCCGGCGACAATCGCCTGGGGTGGCGTGACCCATATTGAGGTGACACCACCTGAGTGTGCGACCTCAGGAGATGTCGCCTAGGTCTCGCCTGAGATCGCATGACCTCAAGTGAGGCTGTTCGGCGGCCAGATCTTGCCACTAGCGGAGGCGGTGATGCTTGGGTCGAAGAGACCTCAAGCTGCCTCGCTTGGGACGCACAACCTAGGGGACACTTGAGGTGGCGCGATCTTAGGTGAGGTTGTTCAGCGGCCAGATTTGATTTTCAGACTTAAAAAAAAAAACAAAAGCCTTTTATAAATGTGGGTTTTACCAAATGACATTTAGGTCAAAACTATTTTCCAATGCTATTTCAAGTTACAATTTACCAAATTCTTTATTTTGGAAAGTCCCTTTATTTTAAAGATATTTACATTTTCCTAAGGTTATTACCCCAAAAGCAAACCAAACAGGCTTATAATGTAAAATGTAAAACCCAATTCAAAAAATTGACGTACGGACCCCAGGAGTGCCAAAACTTGGCACGGAGGGACACTTAAGTACCAAAATCGAAGCAAAAGGAATCAGTTAAGTGCCAACGGCGAAAAATTCCTGCCAAACTGCCATGTGTCCATTTTCCGGCAACTTCACTTGCTGATGGAGCATTTTTTTCAAAATAAAAAATCCACGTGGCAATTTTAATAAAAAAAAATTTGTCCACATCAGATTTTAGAAACATTAAAATCGATTTTATTAAAATAAAAAAGAAAATAAAGAGAAGAAGGGGATCGGCGAGGGCTGTGCAGCCGTCGCCGCTGCCGTCGTCGCCGCCCCACCATCGCTGGGAAGGGCCGACGACGGTGGGCGAGGGTCGGCCGGGGTCGCGGGCCTCGGCCGGTGGCCATCGACCCGGCCGACCCTCCCCACCGTCGCCGGCCCTTCCCAGCGAGGGTGGGGCGGCGGCGGCGGCGAAGGGCTGTGCAGCCCTCGCCGATCCCCTTCTTCTTTTTCTTTTTTTTTTTTTTTTAATAAAATCGATTTTATAATAATATTTTTAATTATTTAATATTATTTAATTAATAATTTTTAAAATCCACATCAGTACAAAACGACGTCGTTTTGGTTGATTTTCATCGACGTAGTGTTTTCGGCGAGCCACGTAGGCAAGAAAATTAATAAAAAATTGCCACATAGAGTTTCCGGTAGGGTTCCGACAACTTGGCACTGAAATGATCCATTTATTTTGAAAAGTGGCACTTAAGTGTACCGTTTGTAAGTTTTGGCACTTAAATGTCCCTCCTGTCAAGTTTTGGCACTCCCGCTGTACTTATGCCTTGAAAAATTTGTCTAGCTACTTTATTTGATATAGTGCGGTAAAAACATCATATAATTATAGACTTATTCAAATCCTCTAATCTAGCAACTAAAGAAGGATCATTATCGCGTCCACAGTCAGTGTAAATAACATTTTACAAATTCATCTCTAGATTGGTGCTATGTGAATGAATCTAATTACAAAACTATTTTAAGTTTATATATAATCAATTCGACGGTGAATGAGTAAAACTTTTATCCAATAAAAACCCAATAATGAACAAATAATGAAGAAATAACTATGCCATGGGTCCCATGGGATGCTTAATTAGATCGTGGTAGATTGATATTTGTTAGTAATAGTCTAATTTTAGAATCACAAGTCTAACATTAACAACAAAAAGTTTCAATGTAACGTGAATCAAGGAGTCGGTTAGAATTCAATTAGATCTCTTTAGGAAACTTTTGTGGTACCTAGTCATGGCAATTTTCATTACTAAAAGTTTATCTTTTTTTTTTGGCTTAGTCTCTTATCTTAAATATTTTTTTTTACAAAAGGGCCCAGATTCATAATTGAAAAAAAGGACTCAGATTCAAATTAATATCTTATTTCTTGACAAAGAGAAAACTTAAATTAGAACATATTTGATAACTCTAACAAGTGTGGAGATAAAAAAATTTCTTCAAAATTTAATAAAATTAAGCACATTTGACAATTACAACTAGTTCTGATCTAAAAGATTCAATCAAGCCTAAAAAAATACTTGATTCAATGATGAATTATTTCAATCTATACAATAGAGAAGGCATTTAGATAGGAGATAAAATCTAGTCTATTACACTACGTTAAAAGCCTAAAACCTACCAATGATATTCACAATTTCATATTTGGCAAAACTCATAACTTTTACAAATGTTAATATATAAATTTGTTTATAATTTTCTGAAATAAGATTTTTAAGAAAGATATGCACCTTTTTATTATTCTTATCAAGATTAAAATGTTGGATCAAATCAATCTCTCTCTCTGTGAGAAAATGGGTGTTGAGAGTTGACTTATATGGTGAAGAGAAGGCCAGCATTTGGATCGTATTTTGCCCCAACTATAGGGGAAAAGATTACGTGCTATATATATAAGGATTGCTTTATAAAAATCTGAAGTTATGCTCCTTTTCTTGGTAAATGTGATATGTGAAAGATGCTTTAGAGTCAAATGTCATTGGAACATTGTCGATTGCTTCGGCTAGCAGCTAGATGTCATGGCATGTAAGATGAAAACTTGAACTAGACTCAAGTAATTGAAGCAAAGTCAACACAACTCAGCTACCATTCCCCCGTGAATGCTAAAACCTTCTTCGTGCAGCTCAACAACTCCAGAAAAAAGCTAACATGTTGGCCTGAGTACTATCTAAATCCAATATTTTCGATTCAATGCCGATCCCACTTGATGTATGTCGCATTCTCGATGGTACTCAGACACGAGTTTCACAACGCTACTTCAGCACCTAATATTTTTTCGAACTGGAGTTGAAAAGAGCTATAAACAGATACGTGAGAAAGTCATATAGTAATCTAGGCAAAGTCAAAACTGAGGGTGGCTAGCAATAATCACCTAGAGGGGGGTGAATAGTTGATACGATAAAATCTTAGCAAAATAAAAATGCGGAATAAAATCATTCGAAATAGAAGTCTGAATGTCAATAGATGCAACCGATTCAGAAGTCTGAACAATAATAAGATTTTATAATCAGATTTTAAATCTGCTATATGGAAATCAGACTTTGGAAGCACTTAGCACGCGTGCAATAAATTATAACAATAAACAATAAAAGATTAAGAGATAAGAGAAATTACACATGAATATTATAGTGGTTCGGCTTAGATCAAACCTATATCCACTCTCCCACGCTGAACTAGACTCGAGTAATTGAAGCAAAGTCAACACAACTTAGCTACCACTCCCCCGTGAATGCTAAAACCTTCTTCGTGCAGCTCAACAGCTCTAGAAAAAAGCTAACATGTCGGCCTGAGTACTATCTAGATCCAATATTTTCATTTCAATGCCGATCCCACTTGATGTATGTCGCATTCTCGATGGTACTCAGACACGAGTTTCACAACGCTACTTCAGCACCTAATATTTTTTCAAACTAGAGTTGAAAAGAGCTATAAACAGATACATGAGAAAGTCATAGTAATCTAGGCAAAGTCAAAACTAAGGGTGGCTAGCAATAATCACCTAGAGGGGGTGAATAGGTGATACAATAAAATCTTAGCAAAATAAAAATGCGAAATAAAATTATTCGAGATAGAAGTCTGAATGTCAGTAGATGCAGCACGATTTAGAAGTCTGAACAATAATCAAATTCTATAATAAGATTCTAAATCTGCTATATGGAAATCAGACTTTGGAAGTACCCAGCACATGTGTAATAAATTATAACAGTAAACAATAAGAGATTAAGGGATAAGAGAAATTACACACGAATATTATAGTGGTTCGGCTTAGATCAAGCCTAAGTCCACTCTCCCACGCTGACAGTTTACTGGCTGGATTCCATTATATGATCAACAAGAGATTACAATTTTGAGTGCAAACACTTAGTGATAGATCACACTATTTCACTAAGTCACTCTTGTGTACTTCTCTCACAATCACAATCACGAAAGACAAGTGTATGATCGAAGTATGCCCAGACTTTGGACTTTTAAATTTTATGGTTCGTCTTTTATTTGCTTTTCGGTCCCTTGATCTCTTTATATACTCCCCCACTTCCAAACTAGCCATTGGACAATATTCAGAGGATTGTTTTCCAGTCTACTCATTGGACATAACTGTATCAAGAAGATTTGGTAGTCGTTGAGTGACGAAAACTGAATCCCTATCTTGATTCTGGTCGCCTATACAAGCAGAATCTAGATTTCCATAAATAAAGCTTCTCCGTTGGGAAAGTTCTTGTTTTCGAGATTCAATTGCTTAGATTAAGTCAATCAAATCTATTTTGGTATAGAATCCAAACCAGATTACTAGCCGTTACATATTCTAGGTTTGCATTTTGTTATGTTAGACCGTCTTATTCTGAACTTGTTTCGTTCTGAACATTAAGTTTTGAACTTGCTTCAGTCTGAACATGTGTCTCATTCTGCTCTTGTGTTGTTCTGAACTTGTCACATTCTAGACTTATCATGTTCTGGACCTATTCCATCTAAATGTAAAGTTTGAGTCTGTTCCGTCTAAAGTAGACTTCTCAGTCTGTACTTGAGTCTAAACATATTCATCTTTAGAGCCCGTGTCTAATAGATTTATCCTTAAAGTCCGAATAGATTTAGCCATAGAATCCAAACTTTGTTAAGCTTCAACAATGAGTCTATCTTCTGATTATTCAAAGTATATTCCTTAATAATATCCTTTACACGTTCTATCATATGCATTACGGCTTGTGCGTCTTTCACATATTTACTCAATCATCAAACATATTAGTAGCTTTTGATTTATTTTGTCATCTTCAAAACATTATAAGGGATTTCTCTAATAATCTCCACCTTTTTTATGATGACAAAACAATATCTGAATATGCAGATGTGCAATTACACTTTTAAATAAATTGATAAATTAAAGCATCATAAGCACATAATGCAATTTCCAAAATTTTAGATATTTAAAGAATGTCACTCAAAATAGGAGATTACAAGAAAAAGATAGTTAATAAATTGAGCAAAATATATATAGAAACAAAATTGCAGCTCAATATTATGCACTAAATAATATCAATCAATTAACACATATGCATATACATATTCTCTCCCTCTTTTTGTCATAATCAAAAAGTGATAACAATGAAAAAAGGGTGTCATGTAGAGAATACAATTCAGCTCAAATAAATTCATATAATATCTTTAGAAATATATGAGGCATGAAATACAATTTTTAAAGATACCATGCTAATATGAAGATAAAGAGTATTCAATATAGCTCAAATAACATATATATATCAACAAAAATCTGCCAAGGATCATGAATTGCATTATAAACATCACCATCTTTTTGTCTTAATAATGTAAATAAAAGATTTGTTTATGACAAAAAGTGATGAAAATGGAAGATATACTTACCAAATTATATAGAACTTAGCAAGTTCTAACAAATTTTCTTTTTCTTCCCCCATCAAAATAGCAATCAAGATTGAGATCAATTCAAAAAATCTACCATACTTGGTCAATGCTCCCCTCAACTTGTTTTTTTTTTATTTAAAAAATGATCACGATTCTCCCCCTTTCTTTTTGCACTCACTTTCTCCCCCTGTCTTCATGATAGTATTTGCGATTCACTTTTTGTTGCGGCTTGTGCACGTTAAATAGAATGTCGTCCCTTTATTTCCTTTGTAGCAACAACAATTGCACTATTCTCTTGCTTTTGAAATTTGAGGTAGAAGTTTGTTTTCTTCAATCAAAGCTCGCCTCAAATTTAATCTACACAAACTTAACAAACTCTTTCATATGACACATTAAGGGCCTGCTCAATAATTTGTGAGAATTTTGCGCAAGAAGTAGAATTTCTGAGCCTTCGAAAAAAGTACAAAATCTCCACAATTTTGGATCAAGCTTTCCCAACTTCATATAGAAAGACATTTTGCCGCCCGCAAGTTCTTGTAAAAAAGATAATAATCTTTGCAAAATATAAAAAAAATATTACGCACATACCTTCCTCCAATTTGCAGATCAAACTTGCCTAATGTAAAATATCTTCTAAGATCATAGCAAGGGTATCAAAAAATGCAACAATATATTTAAAAATAAAAAGGGATTCCCTTAAGCATAAATTTCAAAAGGATATTATTGATGAAATACGCAAAAAAGAAAGTAGATATTTTTATCACGTGCCAAATCAAGTAATACAAATGTGCAATGTCCAAGGTATATGTTTAAAACACATCATTGAATTAATCATCGCTTGAGATATTTATCTGATTGTCCAATGATTTGTGTAGATTTGCAATCATTCTTCTTCTGTAAAATTTCCTACAGCAAGCTTTTTTCTTTCTTTTTGGTATCCATGAATTTGAATAATTCCTTCACGTTGGAGCACAAATAGAAAATTTTCATAAAAACTCAATGACACTTTCCTAACTTATCTTAGTAGAATATTTTAGGGAGAATATCTTGTATAACAAAATAATATCTCATAAAACAAATTTTCACTTTGCAAAATATAACAAAATAAAAGAGCATAAAATCAGATCATATAATCACTATTATCTCTAAGCAAGATATCAAATCAATCACACATATTAAATCAAATTTCAACTCACTGTAACATACCATTTAAGGAAAGAAAATTATGCACAATAATATCTAAAAAAATTCTCACAAAGGCAATGTATGATAAGATCAGAGAGAATAATATTATTGGGTATCTATCCAATCAATTGAATAATTTATAAATGAAAGCAGGATACCAATCAATCATGTTTATCCAATCAAATTCCATAAATATGCATTGAACTTTTACTCAAAATTTTTTTTCAGAATAATCAAATTAAAATTAACAACACACATCGCATAAAGTCTGAGTAAGGCACAAAATCTTCCATAGAGATATAATTTATCAAGTACAAATAAAATCCGTAGATATTTAAAATATGTACCTAAAATAAATTGTGAATTTTATAAAATATACCTTTCTTACCAAATTCCCTTTCTCCTTTCCTTTATTTCCTACAAGAAATGCAGCTCATTTTTTCTTTGGTAAACAAATGAATTTGGATTCATTTCGGTTAGAGGAAGCATCAAATCTCCAATTGATTGACTTGGATTTCTTCCAATCAAGTGGACATTGTTGCTTAAAGTAATTAGGATCACCACAATTCGAGCAATTAAAATATTGAGATCCGATAGATTTAAGAAATTGCTTACCAAAATGATTTCGATAATGTTGGATTGAAGGTTTGCGCCTCAATCTCTCCTTCACTTTCGGAAAATCATTCTTGATCTCACTATCCTTCTTGTAACCGAGACTGGATTTGTTGTAGTATGACATTTGTATGGAGAGGACATGCTCTAATGTCTTGAAGCCAAGAGAAAATTTCTTGCAAATTTTTGGAATTTTTTCCTTAAATGAATCAATTTCTTTTTGCAAAATTTTTTTCTCTTCCTTGACAAAAGAATTCTCCTTTTCCAACTCAACAATCCTCGTCTCATTTGTAGAATTTTGCTCTCTCAATTTAGAGATTTCCTTCTTCAATTTGGAGATCTTCTTCAACGCTTTCTTATGTTCTGCACATAATTCTTCGAAAAAATCATCATCATCAAGAATAGGATATGAACATATTACCTCGTCTTCTTCAAATTCAATGTTTGCCATTAAGCATAAATTCTCATTATCGCTGGATTTAGACTCGATGTCGTTCCACATCTCGGCTTTCAAAGCTTTATTCTTCTTCTCGAATTTCCCTTTCATTTTCTTGAATAAAGGACAATCAGGTTTCTCGTGACTCGTTTTCCTACACTCAACACATACTCTAGCCTTACCTTCATTGTTGTCTATGTTTTTATAAGGTCTTCTTTCTCCGGATTTCTTTGTGGACTTCTTCCCTTTCGAATTGCTTCTTTTTCTCACAAGGTGTTCAAATCTTTTGATCAGCGACTTCATCTCCTCACCGTCATCTTCTTCATCTTCCCCAAAATCTATCTCATCAAAATCATCACTAGACTTTAAGGCAATTAACTTCTTACCTTCTGGATCTTCATCATTTATACGTTCTACTTCATATGATTGCAAAGTTCCAATAAGTTCATCAATAGATAAGGGTGAGATCCTTAATGTTTCGCGGATAGAAGCCTTGACGTTATTCCAATCTTTCGATAAGCCTCTCAGAAGTTTATTCACTTTCATGGGTCCAAAGATCGGTTGCCTTTGATATGCAAGCACATTCACTATTTCAGTGAATTTGCTAAATATATCTTCGATAGACTCTCCCAATTTCATCTTGAACAATTCGTATTGCCCGAGTAGAATGTTGACTTTGGTTTCCTTCAATCAATCTGTTCCTTCATAGGTAACATGTAGCCTGTCCTAGACTTCTTTTGCTGTTTCACAAGATAAAATTCGGTTATATTCATTTGGTGATAAAGCATAGTAAAGTGAGTAGATAGCTTTTGCATCTAGTGCTTCTCTTTTTGATATCTCCTTTTGAGATAGAATGACAGAAGATTAAGGCGATTCGCTATCTTCTTTTCTAGTAGATGCAGACGCAACATTAGGATTGATTCATTTCTCAACAACATCCCATTCCAAAGGATCCTTAGATCTTAGGACTACCTTCATTTTGTTCCTCCAAACATTGTACTCTTTCCCATCAAAGTATGGTAGTCTGGTGTTGCTCTGCCTTTCAACAAGATCTGGTGCCAAAAAGCTAGCCATAGAAGATCTTTAGCTTAGAAGTAAAAACACTTCAATAAAACCGAGCATCTTGCTCTAATACCAATTGAGGGTGGCTAGCAAGAATCACCTGGAGGGGTGGTGAATATGTGATACAATAAAATCTTAGCAAAATAAAAATACGGAATAAAACTATTCGAGATAGAAGTCTGAATGTCAATAGATGCAGTATGATTCAGAAGTTTGAACAATAATCAAATTCTATAATAAGATTATGAATCTACTATACGGAAATTAGACTTTAAAAGCACCCATCATGTGTGCAATAAATTATAACAATAAACAATAAGAGATTAATGGACAAGAGAAATTGCACACGAATATTATATTGATTCGACTTAGATCAAGCCTATGTCGACTCTCTCACGTTGACAGCCTACTGGTTGGATTCTACTATATGATCAATAAGAGATTACAACTTTGAGTGCAAATACTTAGCTATAAATCACACTATCTCACTAACTCACTTTTGTGTACTTCTCTCACAATCACAAACTTTTAAGCTCATAAAAGACAAGTGTGTGATCGAAGTATGCCTAGACTTTGGAATTATATATTCTACGTGTCGTCTCTTACTTGCTCTTCGGTCCCTTGATCTCCTTATATATTCTACCACTTCCAAACTAGCCGTTGGATAGTATCCAGAGGATTGTCTTCCAATCTACCCATTGAACAGAACTGTATCAAGAAGATTTAGTAGCCATTGAGTGACAGAAGCAAAATCCCCATCTTGATTCTAGTCGCCCATACAAACATAATCTAAATTTTCATAAGTAGAGCTTCTCTGTTAGGAAAGTTCTTGTCTTCAGGATCTAATTACTAATCAATTAGATTGAGTCAATCAAATCTATTTTGGTGTAGAATCCAAACTAGATTACTAGCCATTACATGTTCTAGGTCTGTGTCTTGTTCTGTTAGATTGTCTCATTCTGAACTTGCTTCGTTCTAAACAATTAAGTTCTGAACTTGCTTTGGTCTGAACATGTGCCTTGTTCTACTCTTGTGTTGTTTTGAACTTGTCACGTTCTAGGACTTATCACGTTCTGGATCTATTTTGTCTATATGTGAAGTTTGAGTTTGTTCTATTTGAAGTATACTTTTCAGTCTGTACTTGAGTCTGAACGTATTCATCTTCAGAGTCTGTGTCTAATATATTTATCCTTAAAGTCTAAACAGATTTAGCCATAGAATTTAGACTTTGTTCAGCCTTAACAATGAGTCTATCTTCTGATTCTTCAAAGTATATTCCTTGATAATATCATTTACTCGTTCTATCATCTGCATAACGGCTTGTGCATCTTTCATCTATTTACTCAATTATCAAACGCATTAATAGCCTTTGATTTATTTTGTCATCTTTAAAACATTATAAGTGATTTCCCTAACAAAAACAATGCTGCCATCGCTCTCCCGTCAATACTGAAACCTCTTTCTTGCAGCTCAGGAGCTATAGAAAAAAGCTCCCATGTCGGCCCTAGTACTATCTAGATTCAAAATTTCTAATTCAACTCTGATTCCACTTGATGCATGTCCCATTCTCGATGGTGCTCAAACACTTGTGTCACGGCACTACTTAAGCACCTAATATTTTCTTGAACAAGAGCTGAAAAGAGCACTAAATGGATACTCGAGAAATTCAAAATTCAAATAACGAAATGTTTAGCAGGACAAATCCATGGGTCAGTTCCTTCTTTGAATTTTGGTCCGGTTAGATTCATATAAAATGATGCAGAATTACAAAAAATAGCCCTGTGCTGTCGGCCATATTCAATTTTGGTCCTCGTATCTCTTCATATAATTAATCCGCAATCACGCTTCTAGGACGATCTTTCCAATACCGTTCTAATGTTGACGGAAAATACTGACTAGGCATTGGAGTTGAGCACGTGGCGTTGACGTCAAATAAAAATTGAAAAAAAGTTGAGGAGAAGTTGCAGAAAAGGTCCCTACACTATTGCCCATGTCTCAAATGTGTGATGAGTTTGGTTCACAAACTAATTTTTTATCGTCAAGATAAATTTTGCTCGTCCATCCAAATGCAGATAGAGTTTGTTGACTAAGTGTTGGAGATTGATATGTGGTGTCTATATGGAATGACAATGAAAAAAATTGATGATTGGCTCCCTTTGCTTTTTCTAAAAATAAATAATTTGAAAATTATTTTAAAAATAATTACTTGTATCGCTTATAAAAATGAATGAATGAAAAATATTTTTATTGTTTATGAAAATATTTAGACAAAAGTTGTTGTCTATAATAAAAATATTTTCCATCAACTAATTATTTCAAGTAATATGAGTGATCAGTTTTAGGAAAATATTTTTAAATTATTCGTTTTCTGCAAAACAAGTATAATCTTTAGCCTAAAATGGTACAAATTCGTCGAATCCTGAAAGCCAAGTTCCCAAAAAGCAATACTCAAGTATTTACCATCTATGGAGAACTACTACAAGGTCACTGATTTACTAAACTAACTATAAATATCAGTGCTAATCTTTAACACTTAGCTTTCTGGTTTGTAATTAGACAAATAAAAATGAAATTTGTCTGAATTCATGATCCCGGGTTAGTTTAGAGAATATGTAAAAAAAGAAAAACGTACAAGGACCAAAATTGAATATGCCCTATTATCGCAAGTTAGTGCCACGTGTTTATTTCCTTTGCTAATTTAGCATTTTCCATCCATATTTGGATTAATATACACAATGTGTCCAGAAATTGACGGGAGATTAGTTTAAGAACCAACTTGCCCCGAGATCAAATAAGGGGACCATAATTGAATATGTGCAATAAATACATGGACCGTTGTTGTAGTTTCCCTTAAAATGATCTATAATCTTTTTATAGAAAATTAAGCGCTGTTTGTTGTCGTGTTGTAGGTATATTGTATAAAAGTTGCATAGTGATATGTTGTCACTTATGTGGTTAGTAATATATTTAAATTTGGAGCATATTGGATAAAATAACATGGGCTCTTTGATGCGTTGCCAAAATAGAGGAGCGTTGTAGTTGTGAGATTAGAAGGTGAGCTAGCGGGGGCTATTGTCCCCAAACTTTCTAAAATAATGCTTAAGCCACAAATACGGAAAATTTCATAAGTAATATTCATAAGCCATGGCACATCCAAATTTTTTATATTTCTCGAAATTCAAAAGTTTGAGTACATTGAGGAATGTTTAGTAAAAGACCTACATATAAGAGTTGAATCTTGCCACAATAGTGCGTCCAAGAAATGTAAGGTGAAGACTGATAATATTTCTAACTTGAAATATAACTTCCTTTGGAGTAATTGAGGAAAAGAATACCACAAATGTCGTAACTTTTGTACACTACTTAATTTGGCGCTAAATTTTTTAATTGATTATTTGAGTGACATAATTTTTTAAAAACGTTTACCATAAGCATTATTAATTATAATGCCATATTGGATTTTCTGAAATTCAAATGATTGATTGAAAAGCTATGGCACCAAACTAAACTTTTTTTTTTTTTTTTTTTTTTAAGTTATGATACTTGGAGATTGATTGAAAAGGTTGTGACATCAAAGTGAGTACCATATGAAAAATATGATATTTGTGGTGTCTTTTTTTTTTTGTGTAATTGGGAAAGATTATATTTGCAAATAAAACCATTGTTATTTTGGCAACATTAAGTTTCGAAAGTTCACGTTCTATATAGTCTCATGTAAGAGTTGTGAGAAAAGTATTATAATGTCTTTAGTTATACTATTATATAAAGCAAAGAGGGGCTTTTAGACAACTTTATAAAAGAATTCGAATCTTGAAATATTTTTATTTTTCTGCATATAGTGTACAATTTCTTTATATTGAGTCGATAATATCTTTCCATTAGTTGATATTCAAAATATTTCTTGATGAGACGGTTTAAATCTTTTAACTCTAAGTTTTCGCATGTACACAACTCGTGTGAACTTTTACTAGTAATCCTAAAATGTCAAAAGCCATTATCCTAATTGAACAAAAGATCCATTCTTAGCATTGCAATGTATCTTTTCATAGCTAAGTTGCTCTAGGAAACTATATCAAAGAAGTTTGTTCTTTTCAACAATCTATATTAATTCCGCAAAATAAAGAATTTGAAAATGCAGACGTTAAGAATGATTGGTTGAGATTCTTTTTGAATCAATCCCTTTTGATATGGTATGACTATTTTCACGTCCTAATTGTCTCCAAACACAATTTTTCTCATTGAAGTGACCAAATATCCTTGTAAGATCGTGCAACCTATATTTTCTCGCCCCTAACTGTTTCTGTTAGAGTCGTGCTTTTTTGTGCAAAATCATTGCATCCCTTTCTCATCATATCTTTTCTTTTCTTTTCATGGTTTGGCAATAATGATGTTTAAGTCCGATTTGGTGCATCTCAATTAGTCCTACATTTCAGACGATCTAAAAGATGCACTCCCCCACACCGACCTCAGGATTTTGCTCATGTAGTACTTTCATTAAAGAATTGAATCCAATTGCCATCGAAAACCAACACGTTGCCATGAAAAATTCAGCAGTAAATTAACATAGCATCACATGATTTATTAAATAATTCAATTGCACTACTAGAAAAATCCAGTTCAAAATATTAAGCAGATAAGCAAAGGGAGACTTAAATATAAGGTTTATTGAAATCCTATAAACAAGCCATGCATGATGCTATAATATCCTTTCTCACGTACAAATCAAAGGGGAGCATGCATATGCAAAATAAATCGGGATGGAACTTGACTCGGATATCTTGTTCAAAAGTTTAACACAAAAATCAATCCAAAAGTTTAAGCTAATAGATAAAGAGACAATACTATAACACACTCAAACTCTACAAGAGTTCGACTGAAATTAAGTGCATCTATACTATCTTATTAAGAAAGAGCGAGACTGAAATTGCGGGATTTGCTCGTGTGCATTTTTTTTTCCGCGAGAGATTGTGGCTTAGGATCCTTTGTCGTGAACTGGTTTGATGAAAAATCTTCGGTGTTTTCCCATTACATAAGTAATTTGATCTCTATGGTAGAATATTTATCCATTTTGATGTTAATTTATGTTGACATGCGGACACAATTAACCGAAATATAACTGAACCAATTTATTGCGGCCACGCTAGTTTATTTAGGCTTTTGACATGATGGAATGGATATCATTCTAACACGGAGAAGAAAAGAAGCTACTCGGTCCACTTGCGTTGCTTGATCAAATCAAGCACCATTGTCATGGATCGACATGCATGACACATATGGGAATGATGCATAAATAGGTAAACTTACAAAAAGACATAACTATTTTTCTATTATTCCGCAGAAAGGTTATAGTAATTGATTTGAACAATTATAAGGTATGATGCACGCATGGGTACCGAGAATGGGGAATTTTTTGGGTAATGTGTATGGATGTGTATATGTGAGGATGGTTGTGGATGAGAAAAATGCAAATGCAGGATAGAATATGATCACCACCAAAGCCTAAGGACCGGGCCAACAATCAAGGATAAAGATCGAGATAGACGAAGTTCACCACCAAAGCTTAAAGTACAAGCCACCTGTTAAGGATGAATACTTTAGGATAGGAGAAGCTTACCATCAAAGCTTAAAGGAAAAACTACCAACTGAGAATGAAGTGCTTCTTGGCTCACCACCAATGAGTGATCCACTCTACAAGAATAAAGAAGTCGGAAAAGGAGTTATCTATATCAAAAGATTTTCACTCACACATAGGAATCATGAATTTGCATTGATTAAAGTATGCATTATAACTGAAAACTCTTCTCAATTTATAGAGGGACCACAATATAGGAAATAGACAAACATTAAAGAGATTTGTTACAAGAAAGGGATAGTATGCAACTTTTGAGTTCTTGGATCTAGACCAAATAGGTTCAAGGGAACTACCCAAACATTAAATACATCGGCACTAGAAAGCAATAGTAGACCTAAAAACTAGAAAAATGCTTTAAATCACATAGGAACTATGAAATGCAATAAAGACATAGAGACTTGAAATCATGACTCTTCAGCCTTGTAGTTCATCTTCAAAATTCGTCCACCTGCCTTGGCTAGAGAATAAACATCTCAAGAGTTCAACAAATATCTAAAATAATTGCTCAGAATAGCCTCTCATTGATATTGTTGATTAACTTCGAAATTGGCCACAAATATGGTGAATCGGTAACATAATATTTGAATGAAAAGGGAAGAATCAACAATCCCTTAATAATCAATATCTTGATCGATAGTCTTCAAGTTGACAACTTCATTCTCGACCCACCGAAGCAAGGTATGACCATAATCTGCCTTAACTTGAATGAACATTGATGGTGCTGAGTTTGATGATGGAGCTAAGTTAGATGCTCCCATATCAAGATAAAAGCAAGGCAAATATCACCGAAATGGGGTTTCATATACCCTTTTGGAGCCTCCAGCAAAGAAATTTAGGAGGAATTCGAAAATTGACAAAGTGTCATTGTTGAGTAGTTGGGGTGGGATGTTCGTCAAAGCGTGTTACTTGCACATATTTTTTTTCACACCTTTCGGAGTACAGTGGATGAGTTTTCTTATGCATTTTATGGATGAAAAAGAAGTAGGTTTAGCAAAAATGGAATATGGATTATACAAGAGTGAGATGAATACTAGAGATCTTCTCATCTTCATCAAGGAGAGCAACCTCATATAAAAAATTTCGATCTTAAAGGAATCGGATTTACGAAAAGGGATGGGGGAGTCCAGAGTAATAGGTGCATCAACACACACAAGAGTACTAATTTCGGAAGGTTCCGTCACGATGGAATGGATCTTCCTCTCGATACTGAAGCATTATAAGATGGGTTACCATTTTAACCAAAGGGATGGTAATCCCCACTAGCCCTCTTTTAAATTCTCCCTTGTATTTTGTTAAACAAGTTTTTTTTTTTTTTTGGTCTGAAAGTACTACATCACTATTTACGAAATCGAACGATCACAATCATTCTCATGGTCTAAACATAAAATAAATAAAAGAGAATGGGGCTGACATTTGTGTTGTTGGCTTTGTCAACTCATATACGTAATTTATAACGCTATCTTGAAATCATTTAGCATTAGTATTAGGTGTTTTGACTGTAAGTGCCTATGAGTATATAATTGTGTGGAAGAAGAATTAGTAAGCAAGTTTAAATAGGAAAATACTCGATGGATTGAGAAATCTTACTAAAACTTTATTACTAGCTGGCATAAATAGCTTCAAATTGGATATGGAATTGAGATAAATGAAACACGCATTGAATCATTGACTTTTTGACTTTGTTATTTACTCATTTTGAATATTTTATGACTTGATAAAAATATCTTCAAGACATTTGTTAACGAAATTACACATATTACGAATCGTATTTCTCCATTTCAACAAGTTTTTCCAGACAAAAATGTCCATAAATGGAACAAGAAAAATGAAGACATATTGAACTTCGAAAAGACTTACATTGGCAGTTTGAATCACACATGGATAATAATACACAACCAGTTAACTAGTTTATGACATCTGACAAAGCAAACGAACATGTGCAACCTTGCATCCATCAAATCAACAAGCAAACCATGACTATCTTCATCGGCGGCGCTTCTCATGATCACGGGCTCAGAGAAACGAACTGTAGCAACTCATTGTTGCGCTCGAACTCGACCATGTCGTGCTTGCGCAATGTGATCCAAGCTTCGATCCCCTCCCCGCACCTCGTTCCCGTTAAATACACCATATTTTCAATCGGATAACCGGTGGTGCACGCCCAAGCGGGCCTTCCCAAGCCGAAATCCACCTCGTATAAAGGAAAGTTCACCCAGCTGCTGAACCCGTAGACTTCCATCTTTCCCGGAGACGACTCTGCCAACTTCCGTGCTGCCATGAGGCTCTCGTAGGCCTTGGCCAATCCCTTCTCACCTTGAAGCACGTTCAAATATTCGCCATCGATCGCCGTCATTGATTTCCTGAGAATGCCTGCAAGGTCCTGCAGTTCAACTCCCTTGTGTGCGTCCATCAGTGGTGCAACGGTGATCTGCCACAGATTGCCCAAGGCATTCTCAGGCAACGGTTGTGACCTCATCCTGCTTCTGATGTTCACCGTATGTGTTGCTGCTGATAATGGGGGATATTTCTCCTTCCACTCTGGCCTCTTCCTTGCCGCCTCCGCGGCGGATTTCCAAATGAGGGCGGTCAGGGCTTCAACACGAGTAGGAGCCGCGCTGCCAAACCTGGCCTTGAGACGTGTCAAGCTCTCACCATCAAAACGAAACCTCTTGGTCGAAAGCTTCTCTCTGCTGGTGAACCTGCGTGGCATTTGGAAGTTTACGTCCTTTGGTGGGAAGAGCTCAGATGCTTTCAAGAAGGGAGTGATGCGGCTAGCTTCGCAATTGATGCCATTGAGGGCAATTTCTGACCATGCGGTGAGGAAAGCAGAGGCTGACACGCCGTCAGCGATCTTGTGAGAGATGCAGATGCTGATCCCAATGCCGCCACAGTCGAAAAAGTTGGCTTGGACCCCTACGATGACCGGTTCCTCATTGTTGAGAGCGACTCTGCATGGAGGGAACGGGAGGAATTGCTGCAGCTGATTGATGTCCGGGCTTGACAGGACTTCCGACAACTCGAAGTGAGCTTTCGCCTCCAAATAGAGTGCCCCCTCGTCGTTGCAATCGATGGCAGTGTTACCTTTCACCCTTCCACCTAGAGGGTAGAAAAGGGAAAGTGCCTGCGAGAGCGAAGTTTTCAAGTTTCCTGAGACCGAGGCAGAGTTTGCTAGCACCTTGTCGCCAGCAGCCGAGTAGAACAGGAGGACCGGAACCCAATATGGGGGAGCCAGTTGGTCAAGGAGACAGAGCTTGAAGTTCCTGAGGTGAGATGGAGTTGGAGAGGAAGGTTTGATGGTCTCTGTGGAGACAACCTCAACTTTCATTGCCATGTTCGGTTGGAAATTGAGAAATTTGACAGTGTCCTTTTAAGTTTCTTTCAGGAGAAAGTGTGCTTCTTTGGTGCTTTTTCATTGCAAGATGTTGTAGTGTATATATAGAAAAAGGAGAGGAGAAATTCGCAATTTTTGGGCCATAGGCTCAGAACATCATGGCTAAACAAAAAGCACATGCTGATCTCTTGTGGGAGCTTACATTTTGAAGGATAAAGCAGATATACATATGCCTAAATTACCCTTTAGAAAAATCCGAGAAAGTTATATTTTACGCCTGAGAGATCCCAATCCCTAAATTATATTCCCGACTAGGTATCTCAAATAGTTAGAAGGTTCATATACAATGTCTATTTAACACGATTGCTATTGATCACGCTACACGTAAACAATTCCTCCCGTAAAATCACTAATCTTGACATTAACGGCTTGTCTTTGAATAGATTATGGAATTGAGATATACTTATTTTGTGATCCAATGAAAAGAATATGGATCTGATAAGTTTTAAGAACTGTGCAATCAACTTTATCAATCATTTTGTTGCAAGAGATCAAGTCTATAATTGTATGATATTTTTACCGCATGATATCAAATAAAGTAGCTTGACACATTTTTCGAATTGGGTTTTACATTACGGGCCAATTTGGTTCGCTTTTGGGGAAATAGCCTTGGGAAAATGTAAATATCTTTAAGATAAAGGAGTTTTCCGAAATGCTATAGCATTTGGTAAATTATAACTTGAAATAGTATTGGAAAATAGCTTTGACCTAAATGGTGTTTGATAAAACCTACATTTATAAAGGGCTTTTTTTTTTTAAAGTTTGAATATCAGGGTTGGCCACCAGATAGCCTCACTTGAGGTCACGCGGCCTCAGGCGTCGCCTGGGTTGCGCAACCCAAGCGAGGTGACCTGAGGTCACGTCGACCCAAGCGTCGCCGCTGGACAACCTCCCTTAAGGTCGCGCTGTCACGCCCCGACTCTCGAGCTCGCGGTAACCCCATTTCACTTGAGGTCTAACTGTACGACGTCCCAGGTACTGTCGTCGACCAATTCATTTTATCTTGTAATTAAGCACATGCGGAAACGAACAACTCCCAAACCGAACAATAGGGATAGCAACAACAGAAGCAGAGGAAAGACAAACAGTATTTTATATATCTGAAGGTTAGCCGGCACACCAGCAAATACATACACGCCTTACTACAGGCGACAAGCTAAGGCCTACTCAAAAAGGGACCGGCCTAGCTAACCTAACCCTATACAAGTGGGGGAAGGCTCGTCAAAAAAGAAATAGGCTACAATTGCCTACTCACGGGCCTTAGAGGGATCGCTCTCTTCGATCCTCAGGTACTACATCATCTAGGGCCTGAAAAGGTTAACCACGACGGGTTGAGATAAACTCAGCAAGTTAAAGTCCTAAGCCCCGGTTAGGAACTTCGCTCGCCTCGGGAGTTTAACATATAACCTAATTCAGCAGTCAGCACAATGTAGAGAGAAACAAAAGCATAGGACAGTTCAATAAGCAAACACAACCACAGGCGATCCTACTTGGCCTTGGCACACGTGACCTGCAGAAACTGTCATTTAACTCATCACGACATTAAGAGCATGCGAATAATCAGAGCATTTCACACAGCTTTCTCATGTCTCACACTCACACATGCTCCGATTATTACGCCCCCTCCTGGGCCACGGCACAACCTTATGGTTGGCGGTTCCTGGCTAAACCAGCTTCGTCCTCTTTATCTCGAGGCACGGCGACGTCAAGGGCTCACTCCCAAGACGGCATTCCCGAAGTTAACTTACTTGGATAGGAAATCCGGCGACACCGGCGCGTAGAGGGGAACGAGGGCTACGAGGGGTAAGCTCGGGGACGACAACGAGTGACAAACGGTGGTCGAAACGGGCCAAAAACAGTGCTGGTTACTATTCACGCGGAACCGGTGCAGCTGAGTGGAAAAGGCCGAAACGGGCGGCTAACGGCGACCAAAGGTGACCAGGGATGCGCGGTTGGCTTCCTAACTCCCAGGACTACACTTTGGGCGGTTGCGGCGGCTCCGGTGATGGCAACTAGGCTGTTTTTGGGCTGGAAAACAGCAAGGACAGCAAGAAACAGCAAAAAATGGAAGAGAAAAGGAAGAGAAAAAGGGAGAGAGAGGGGGGCTGGGCTGGTGCACGAATTTTGGGGGAGAGAGAGGAGAGAGAAGAGGCTGCTGGTCAAGGATAAGAGCCAAGGCTAGTGGGCTTGCCACTTGCTTCAAGAACCAATCAAAAACAACCAAAAACAAGCATAAACAAAGCCCACTTGGGCACAAAAGCAAAAGGCCAAAGAGAGAATCCCATGGGCTGGAAATGGAGGGGAACTTGGGCCAACTTGGGCCCCTCTTGGGTTGGGCTGAATGGGTGCAAGGCCCATTGGGCCGCCGGTCTTGGGCCGGCCCACCCGCGGGCCCAAAACCCGGTCCAATTCTCCCCTTTTCCGACGCTTCCGTGTCCAACGGAAAATCCCAAAATAAATGAGGCGACGTCCAAGTATTTAGTCTTAATATTACTGAGAAGTTGGTTCCCAAAATCGAATTAAAATTCGGGCTAAATTGAGTCGATTTTCAGGATGTTACACGCGCGACCTCAGGCGAGACCCAAGTGGCATCTCCTGAGGTCATGCGACCTTAGGACACCGCTTGGGTGGTGCGAACCTAGGCGACACCACCTAAGGTCTGTATTCAGGTAGTGTTGACCTTAGGCGGTGTTGCCTCAATGTGGGTTTCACCACCCCAACCGGTGGTCGCCGAGCAGGCGCGACCCCCTGGCTGTGACATCCTAAATTTCAACTTACTTTGGGATATATAAAATGGTTATTTTATTTATGCGTTGTTAGTCATATTTACTCTGAGCTGGCTACTCATGAGTTAGCTGATTAATTCGGAAAGGCAATTAAGGATTGATACGCGTACGACTAGTGAATTCAATCAGGGATAAATTGCTCGACCATAAGGATCAAGGAGGAACGATCTACGTTATTACAAGCCAATTAGCAAACAGAAATAAATCGATTCGACAGAAGTACGTGGTCAAATTGTGGGTGATTTTGTACAATTACAATACCGACTACAAATGACGTTAAACCGATTTCCTTTTTGGCTTTGTACTCAAGGTGAGCAATCAAACCCTTACGATTACATGATAACCGAGGGTCGCCCATGATTCAAAGAGGTACAAACATAGATTGAAAAGTTATTAACCATGGACCAAATGTGCGAAAACCCCTAAACGCTGCCTAATAGTTTAGATTGTGCTAAAGTTGCATTTGATTGGATTTAACCACGAATTTCAATTCGATTTCAAGTATTGAATTTTAAAGGACTTTACGATTAAATTATCGGACGTTGCCTCATTGCACCACCCAAGGTCGTTAATTTGGGAATTTATATTTTCAAGGGTAAAATGTCCAAAATGCCCCTTCTAGAAGTCTAAGTTCTCGCTCTTTTCTTTCTCTCTCCTCCTCTCTCTTTTCCCATTTTTTCTGGCCACCCTCTCCCCCACATGACTTGTCCCATTAGCCCTCCTTCTTTGACCTATGAATGACGTTCAACTGATTTCCTTTTTGGCTTTGTACTCAAGTTGAGCAATCAAACCCTCACGATTACATGATAACCGAGGGTCACCCATGATTTGAAGAGGTACAAACATGGATTGAAAAGTTATTAACCATGGATCAAACGCGCGAAAACCCTTAAACGCCACCTAATAGTTTAGATCGTGCTAAAACCGCATTTGTTGAATTTAACCACGAATTTCAATTCAATTTCGGGTATCGAATTTTAAAGGACTTCACGATTAAATTATTGGGCGTTGCCTCATTGCACCACCCAAGTTTGTTAATTTGGGAATTTATATTTCAGGGGTAAAATGTCAAAAATGCCCCTTCTAGAAGTCTAAGTTTTCCCTTTTTCTTTCTCTCTCCCTCCTCCTCTCTCTTTTCCCCTTTTTTCTGGCCACCCTCTCCCCCACATGACTTGTCCCATTAGCCCTCCTTCTTTGATTTTTCTCCCCCCTCTCTTCTCTTCTCCCGCACGTCTCTTTCTTTCTCTTCTTTCTTCCATACTTTTTCTTCTTTTCTTCTTCCTCCTGCCCATTGCTACTGTTGCTGCGTTTTCTTGATGGAATATTTTATGAAAGTAAATTACTTATTGCTAAGTAATTATTTATGAAAATAGTGAATATTTATGACTATTTTGTAAGAGTTAGTTATTTATCGGGATAATTAACTAAAGTACTTTCCTGGAAATTAATATTTATTATGGGAATCATGGGAGTTTATAATTATTTTGTTATAGTCAATTATTTATGGGAATAATTGGCTATGATTAAATAATTGAGGTACACGATCGTTTATTGAAGTGAACTAGTATTTGTTGTGTATTATGAGAATAGTTACTGCTGATTGCTATATTGAGTATCACGTGAATATTATAGCTTTGGTTGATTAATAGTGATGATTGAAATATGACTTGAATTGATGTTGTTGGCTGTATTTGGAATTGTTGAATTATGCAAGTTCACATGACCATTGAATAGCATGGCATGGCATTGCATTGTTCGTGTGATTAATTGTAATAGCATGTTGTGTGAGTATGAACTATGGTTGCATTGGCGACAGAGAAAAGATAGAAATGATATAGTTGATGGTTGTGTTGCATGGTCACACAAAGGGAATACCCGATGCTGTCGGGGGATTGCCAACCTTTGAGTTGTGCTGTGGCCTTTGAGGTCGCCCAATTTTTATCAGTTGCTTTATAGTGGTCAGATGCTAAGTCACGATAAAGGTCAGACCAATGCTCCTTCGGGAATGTTGTTTAGGGGGAGGCCCATGACATAGCTGTGCTTATGAGAGGGATAATGCCTAATTTTTGGATCAATAGACTGCCAACCATAAGGTTGTGCCGTGGTCGAGGAGTCATAATAATCTGAACATGTGTGGATGCTAATGCATGGAAAATTTTGATGTGTGTTTTGATTATGTGAACTGCTTGTTGAAGTTGCTATGGCATGAGTTATATTGTATCATGCAAGGTATATGTGTCAAGGCAAGGTGAGATCGCCTGTGATTGCACATGATGGCTAATGATTTATGCTGTGGTTGATGTTACATGTTATAGATAGGGCAAAATAGGAATCGCTTTGCAATTGATTTGCCATTGATAATATGTTGCATGGTTAGGCTACACCCGAGATGAGTGAGTTTTCTAATTGAGGCTTAGAATTATAATTTACTTAGATTTTATCTTACTAGTTATTATATAACCATTTTCAGATCTATAGGATGAAGAATTAACACGTGTTGTGGTTTTTGACCGTATTTGAAGGGAGTAGATTAACTCTGGCTCTGTTGAGTTCGTTGGTTTGATAGGAAGAAGCCCGTCGTAAGGGCTTGTATTTGTAAACTTCCTAGAGTTAATTAGTAAATAAATAAAGCGACACTTTTGAACGTGTTTCTGGTTGAGTTTTCCCGCTATCCCTGCTATTGTAATTTACTGGGCAGTTATGATTCGCTTCTGTATGCATTTAACTAAAAGATAAAGATAATGGTCAGCGACTCGTCTTGGGACATTGCATTCAAATGATTGCAAGTGATGTAACATCCTGAAATCGACCCCATTTTGGGATTTTATAAAATGGTGATGTTGATCGAATGCCTAGTCAGTACAAATATTCCAAACTAATTGTTCAAGGGATAACAGATTATAAAGAGGCGTCAATAGGAAACGATACGCGTACGACTCGCAATTCCGATCAGGAACGAACCCTTCAACCATAAGGGCCTAGGAGGGAACGATATCTTCTAGTACTAAACTATTAGGGAAACGGAAATTAATCGATTCAGTAGAAGTACAAAGTCGGGTTGCAAGTGATTTCCGCACGACTTCAATACGAAATATGAACGATGCTGAAGCGAATCCTTTTTATCTTCTCCTCGGGATTATCAATTGAGCCTTCGGGATCACATAACAATTGAAGGACATCCCTAACTCGAGAATTGGCTTAAACGTGGATTGAAGAATCGTCGACTACGGGTCAAACGTGAGGAAAAATCCTAAAGGGGCACCTGATAGTCCAAATTGTACTACGGTCGCAGTCAACTCAATTTAGCCCCGATTTTTAATCCGATTTTGGGAACCGACTTTTCAGTGATGTCATAACTAAATATTTGGACGTTGCCTCATTTATTCTTGAGTTTTCCATTGGGCTTTTAAATATCAAAAAAGGAAATTTTGGACCAGGTTTCGAGCCCGTAAGTGGGCCGGCCCAAGATCGGTAGCCCAACGGGCCTTGCGCCCATTCAGCCCAAAATGGGCCCAATCTGGCCCATTTCCTCCTCCCTTCTCAGCCCATCAGCTCTCTTCTCAACCCTTTTCATTTTGTGGCCCAAGTGGGCTTTGTTTTAGCTTTGTCTTGCTTGCTTCCCATTGGCCCTTAGAACAAGTGGGCTTGCCATTTGCCTTAGCCTCTTGGACAAGCTCATCCAGCCCACTCTCTCTCCTTCATTTCCCCATTTCAACTGCCCTACCTCAACCCCTTTTCTCTCTCTCTCCCTTTTCTCTTCCTTTTTCCCTCTCATTTATGCCGTCCTTGTTGTCCATTGCCAGTTGCTGCTCTTGCCGCCATCGCTGGAGCTATTGCCACCATCTAGTGTGGAGCCGCCACTGTCCAGAGGCCAGTCACTCACCGTCGGCCACCCTTGGTCACTGCTGGCCACCTGTCTAGCCATCCCCAACCGCTATTGCCTTTTTGCCCAAACAGTAGCATCGGCGTTGTTTTGGCCAGATTCGGCCACCATCCGTCGTCCGTCGTCAGTCGCCGTCCTCGAGCTAACCCTGCATAGCCTTCACTCTTACCATTGCTCCGATGTCGTCAGACTTTTAGGCCACGTGAGTTAATTTCCTAATCCCTTAGTTAGGGTTAATCTTGCTTAGGAGTAGTTTAATTAGTATAATGATTGGATTATGTCATTGGATGATGATTGATTAGATTATAATATTATTGATTAGTTTTGCTTAAGGTTAACCATGGTTAGAATAAAATAACCGCGATTAGATTAAAGTAACTGCGGTTAGATTAAAGTAACTGATGTTAGATTAAAGTAACCTTAGTTGGGTTAGGAATAATAACCATGGTTAATATAATAAAATATTATTATTATTTTCGGATTAAATAATAATAATTTATTACTTTCGGATTAATTTTATAATTTCGAACTAAGTTTTGGGAAAAATAATTAATGGTAATTATTTATCGGAAATGGTTTTAATCGAGAAATTTTGTAAAAAAATATTTATAAGGCTTATTTTTCCCAAGGTTAATTGTGATTAATTTCTTGGTTATTAAAGGGAAATGATTTTGTTAAATAAAGGTTTTGGAAATGTAATTAATTGTAATTAATATTAAGTGGATTAATTTTTTTAATAGTATTATTAAATGTCGGTTATTTTATGGGGATTATGAGATGTCCTTAGATATTAATTGATTGTTGATTATTATTCGCCGTTGAAGTACGTGATTAATTAATTGCTAATTTTTGCAATTTTCGTGAGTAATTGGATTGTTACTGTTGTACGTGACTGCTGGACATTACTGCATTACTTTATACGTGTGTCAACTGTAGTAGCATGTCGCATGAGCACGAACTATGTTGCATTCACGACAGAGCAAAGAAAAGAACGAATTGCTTGATGATGTATTGCATGGTCACATTAAGAGGAAAACCCGGTGTTGCCGGATGACCGCCAATCCTTCGAGGTTGTGCTGTGGCCATTGGGTCGTGACAGTGGTCAGATGCGAAGTCGCAATAGAGGCCGGGCCCATGCTCCTTCGGGAATGTCGTCGGTGGGGGATAGCTCATAACATCACCATGCCTCAAGGAGGAGGGTGATGCCTGGTTTAGGCCAGTTGACCGCCAACCATAAGGTTGTACTGTGGCACAGGAGGTCGTAATAGTCAGAGCATGTATAGATACTGAGACATGAGAAAGCTATGTGAAATACTCTAATTATTTGCATAACTCTTAGTATTGTTATGATTGAGTGACGGTTTCTGTAGGTTGCGTGTGTCAAGGCAAGGTAGGGTCGCTTGTGGTTGCATCTGATTATTGAACTGTCTTCTGTTAATGCTTCTTTAAGGTGTGGTGTTTGGTTGATTGTCGAGACTAGATTGTATGTTAGACTACCTTGAGGCGAGCGAAGTTCCTAACTGAGATTTAGGGCTTTAACTTACTGAGTATATCACATCCCGTCGTGGTTAAAAATTTTCAAGACCTTAGGATGACACAGTATCCGATGCAGTTCGGTGTCCCCATGGACATGAGTACCACCGTGACCACGTGGCTCGTCTCGAACTGCAATTTTGTGTATGAGCACCATGTAACGACAGTATGGGTGGATGAGGGATCGAGAGACCATCATGCGCCGCACATCTTTAAGGCGTGGTTCATATGGATGGGGGGGCATCCTGTATGGTCCCTTGAGGGGTTTTGATGGACCGGTCCCGCTTGTGGGGCCGACTGACAAGGTTTGGGATTCCATGGACCTGGATCCCCCTGATGGCGAGATCTCCAACCCGACGACTAGAGAGACTGATCCTTCGAAGGACAGTGAGTAGGCATCTATGGCCTAGTCTCCTTTTGATGAGCCATCACCCACTTGTACAGAAATAGGTTAGCCGGGTCGGTCCCTTTTTTAGTAGACCTTAGCATATCGCTTGTAGCAAGGCGTGTATATATATGTTGTTGTTCAGGCTAACCTTGCAGATAAATAAAATGGTGTTCTTGTCTTTACTCTGTTGTATTTGCCGCTATCCCTGTTGGTTGTTGATTGGGGTGTCTGTCTTCACTTCCGCATATGCTTAATGATAAGATAAAATGAATTGGTCGACGACAATACCCGGGACGTCGTGTGTTTAGACCTCAAGTGAATTGGGGTTGTCGCGAGCTCGATGGTCGGGGCGTGACAAGTGAAACAGGGGTTGTTGCGTGCTCGAGGGTCGGGACGTGACATAGGTGGTGGTGGCGATCATCGAATAAGCCTGACTCTTCGACTCATGGCTGAAGACTAACGGGGAAGAAGATGAACAGTGGATGGTGAACAGCGCACTTTGCATTTCCAAAATGCTGAAAGCCCAAAGTAGGTCCTTACTTGCATTGGGCTTTCAGCATTTGGCCAAGAGAGTCTCAAAAATAGTTGCCAAACATGTTGTATTTTCCCTAAGGGGCTTTGGGGGCCCAAAGCCACTTCCCAAAACTAAACCAAACAGGGCCATGGGCCTATTCATTCATGAAAAGCCTAATTTGAAGCTAATTATTTATTTAGTAATTCTAGCCTTGCTCTAGCATTATAAGGATATTAATTTTCTTTAGCAGGGGTTTGGAACCCTTGCCAATCGTTGTGCGAACTGTCTTCAATTTATACCCTCCTGAATCGCTACAAATCTACGAGCTTGAATCTCATTGAGGCTACCTCATAGATGAGAAAGTTGAACTCGAGAGAATATAATAATTTTTTTGGTCAATCCTACTCTACTCCTACTCTAATGCTCCTCATTGCAAGGCGTGGGAGTCAAAACCCACTATTGAAACTAAATTGTCCCCACCCTAACCCCCTAATAAGGTGGGGATTCGAACCCCCCACCTCTCCCTTCTCATATGAGAATGGTGGCTATTGGGGTAAACCTCGGTGATTGAGAGAATATAATAATTGAAGATGGTAGTTTTGGAATGAGTTATCGTTCTAAAAATGAGCGAATGTACCCCTTTCTTTACTGAAGATATCGTTCTTCTCTTTTCTCAAACCTATTGAAATCTTAACATGTTAAGGGGGTGATCTCAATATGGGAATCATTAACTGTTCATGCTTCAGGCAATTGCGTTAATCTCCAACTGAAAGACAGCTTCATTCGGTTTGAATTTTTCTTGGATCTCGACGTCTGGGAAGAGTCCCTCGTTGTCCCCCCTGCACATCCTTTGATCTTTTCCCTTTCCTCCTCCCCTTTCAGTTTCTAGGGTTTTATCAGAAGGTGGCACCCTGGTTTGATCGGGTCTGCTTGACTTCTGTCACGACTGGTGGTGTAATGTTAGCAGCTCGCTCGGTTCTAGACTGTCAAAGTCACGTTTCGAGCCCCATTGAGTAAGCATGGTCCATAATTCATGCATGGCGGCTGGACAAATAGCAAGAGAGACCTCCGCTGGTTGAAGTCATTAATGAAGAAGACTAACCCTGTTTTGGCGTTGAAAGGGAGTTGCATGAAGACAACCGAGAAGAAGGAGCTCCTTCCCCGCACGCAGAAGATGAAGGAAGATCTCCTTCAATTATGGCTCATCATTATGGGCACAGGTGAAAAATAAGGGAAGCCCATGTGGTAGATGGAGAAGAGAAGAACAAGAAAGTCGCAATGATGGGTCGTGATTATTCGTGATGGCCGTTCATTTGTAAGTTTCTCCTCATTCAAGATAAGCCTCTCCATATAAGAAGAGGAGCTCTCATCAGAAGAATATATCCGAAGCTAGAGCACGAAGAGAATAGGTGCTCTGAACATCGTGTATTTTGTGCAGTAAATTTGCATCCATTTTGAGTGTTTTAAGTTAGATTAATCGCTCGGGGCTTCGAGTGTAGATTATAGGGCTAGGAAACGCTTGAGCATAAGCAATTGTAACTTTGTAATTCTCCGTTTTATAATGGATTATTTGTTGGCTCTTTCCAAGGATGTAGGTTCCAACACTTAGACCAGATTATGTGAATCTCTCATATTTTTTTTATAATTCTCGTATTATTTTCTATGTTAATTTTGTGTCACAATATAATTGTAAAGATACGGTCTGTGCAACAACATAGATTGTGTGTCCATCTTTTCTATTTTTTTGGGTGTATATATGTGAATATCATTAATCAGATGATGCACAAAAGCTTAGGGGAATCCTCTAGTATTTCAAAGAGACTAATTATGCCAGAAGATAGAGGAAAGAAGCCTCCGTATAGTAGCCAATAAATATTTGTTTGGGAAGGTCTACACTTTTGTTAGAGTGGCGCTTTACCTCTTATAACCTTTCAAATCCTAGCCAACAAAAGATGAGGCTTAATCGACGTATTTTGAAATTGTCTACAGTTTCATTCCATCTAGATATAATAGATTGTTGCTAAGAAAGACAGCTTGAGGAGTCTTGCCTCCAAGTGTTTGCCCTTGGTGGCCTTGATCATCCATTGAAGTTCTAATTTCGAACCTCCCACATAATGCCAAATTCCATTTTGTGCCAAAATACTTCGCCATACACTATTTATATATGTGTTCTCAAAGAATAAGTGGTTTCTATCTTTTGTATCATTCATACAAAAGTTACACTTAATATCTATTGAAGACAACCACTGTGATATGGCTACTATTGTCAGTAGTCTATCTCGACAAACAAGCCAGCTAATAAAATATTCTTGCTAATATCGTTGGTCCAAATTAATTGATACTAGTCCATGGCCAGTCCCTCTCATTTGAATTCCTCGTCTGTGTATCCATCTTTGCAGGGATGCTGACCATCATCTTTTCTACCTAGGTGAGTTTCATCTGCTTGAGGCTAGGAAGTGGTTGTTACCAGCCGGTTGAGGAATTCTCTTGTGCCATTCGTATCATAAATTTAGTTTTAAATAGACTTTGAAATATAAGGTACTTTTTAGGAGCTAGGCTTTAGAAACTGTAAATAAATAAACGTAACTCACAAGTCAAAAATAAAAAATTTACTTGGATAAAGATCTCTATAACATTCACAATGATATAATACAAGTAAGATGTACTCAATCCGTGGTAGCGTGCATATATATAGCTTGGAATCCCCTCTCCACCACCTCAAAATGTCCAAATTGTCATATCCAATTCTGTGAATCTCCCCCACCGTAGTTCACAGTCAAGTATATATTCGCCTCATGAGCAAGGGACCCCGAAGAGCCAGAGGAACTTCCACTTGTAGTCTCCATTTTATGTACCAAAACTCCCTACGCTCGACGAGAGCGACAAAACTGGCCCTTAGGGGGAGGTTTTCGCACCAAACCGGGTGGTGTTCGCATCATACATAGAATGCATTAATGTCTTCCCCATCACCATGATCTTTTTCCCCATTTGGACCGCTTTACTTAGCAGAGTCGTGAGCACTTCCACTTGCTGTCCCAGGACGAGGACAACAGACGAAAGAATGGTAGAATGTCCATATTGTTGGGGGAGAACTGGGCAATAATTTATCAAGAACTAATCCAATTCACGATTGATTTCTTCCCCAAAACTAAACTGACCAAAATTGACATAGTCCCAACAATAACCGATAGTTTATTCTGGCAATACAACCTCAAAATAAGCAATTATAATGCTGAGATGTTAAAAATACATGGCAACAATCACACCATGATTTTTAGTGGAAAGCCCAATGAGGTAAAAATTACAGACCACTCAAATTTTTTTCATTTCACCAAGAGTAGTATAATTTACCAAGGTACTTCTCTAATTACACAATAAAGGCTCAACAATTGTTGACACCTAAATTTTGGCGATTCATTTAAGTGTTTATTAATTGCATTAGAAAATTAGGGATTAACTTCTAACCCCTTAACAAAAAATCTTTTTCATTAAAATCGCATCGCATATAGACATTAGGAGCACTCGCATCACTAGTTTTGAAATTTATCAAAAAATATTTTAAAAAAATAATTATTAAAAAAATTAATTAAAAAAAAAAGGAAAAAAAAAAAAAGAAAAAGAAAACGTGGGTCCGGGCTAGGGCCAGGCCTGCCCGGCCCCTTCCTCTTTTCCCTTCTCTTTTTGGTACCTGGGCCGGCCCTTCTCCTTTGGTTTCGGCCCGGCCCGTCCGCCTCCTCCCTCTTCCCTTCTTTTTCTTCCACGCGCGAAGCAAGAACCTGCAGAAGAGAAATAAAAAAAGCAAGGCAGCAGCAGGTCAGCAGGGAGGAGCGGCAGCAAAGCAACAGCAGGAAGTCAGCAGAGAGGAGCAGCAGCAAAGCAAAAGCAGAAAATCAGGAGGGGGTAGGTGGGCAAGGAAAAAGAAGAATAGAAAAAGAGAGAGAACTGGGGACGGAGGGGCAGAGGGAAGTGAGAACGCGAGAAGAGAAAAAATCCAGAACAGAGAAAAAGGAGAGAGTGGTGGGTGAGTTCGAGATAGCGAGAGGGCGAGTCGGAGAGAGAAGGAGCCTCGGCCACGCGTCCAGTCGTCCGACGACCCTCTCGGTGACGCCCTCAGGCCGAAACAGGTAAGTTCAGCTCCCTCTACTCTCTGTTTGGGGCGTGATCGGCCGGAGCTCGCGGCCGTTTGGCTCGCGCGAGCTCCGACCCGAGCCCCTCCTATGGTTTCTGTACCTCCCTACGTCGTGCGACGAGTTCGCCGGCGCGGGTTCGAGCTCCGGTTCGGGCCGGAAGCCTCTCCTCCCGTAGTGTCAACCGTGTGTTCGTTAAGATGTCGAAATGAGACCTGAGTTCTTTTGGCTGAAGCTTGCTGTTTTCATCCATGCCTGTTCTGAATGGGATCAATTTTTGAGGGTTCCTCGCACACGGCGTGTCGAGTTTTGCCTGAATCCGTGTCTTGAGTGGGTCTGCGGCCACCCTTTCGGTGACGCCCTCCAACCATTTGATAAAATGCCTCAAAGAAGGCCGAAAGCCAGTTCATGTTTTAACTCGAGATCGACCGGTGTTTGTGTCTATAGCCATTGCATCATGTTTGATTCTCGTGTGTTCGTTGTGATTTGGCGTCATCTTCGTGGAATAATCGTGCATCGTCGATTTGGCGTGGGCTGTCTTTGTTCCCATAAATGGATTAATAGTCGCCGGAGTTTGTGGCCGGCGCCGGTTGGAGTGAACGGCTGATGAGTGGTGTTGGGCTAGTGAAGGAGTGAGCGTGTGATGCTGTTGCTTGAGTGAGATTCGAGGGGGCGAGCTTCGAGTAGGAGACCTTCGTGCGCGAAGAAGATGAAGCGCAGAAGAGAAGATGGGGGGCGTCGGGCGTGCATGTGGCCGCATGGGGGAAGTAATATGCATGCAGAAAAGAAGAAAAAAGATTAAAAAAAGAAAAAAAAAGAAAATATAAAAAAAAAGGAAAAGGAGAAAAAGAAATAAAAAATAGAAAAATCAGAAAAAGACAAAGAAAAGGCCGAAAATAAAAATAGGGGGCAAGGAGATGGGCTTCGCTGCGGGCCCGCTTCCGTTGGGCTGATTTTGTCACGGGCCGGGTTCTTTAGCTGGGCTAGAAAAGTAGAAATCAAGATTGGGCTTTTGTTTAGAAAAAATAAGAAGAAGAATTGTTCATGGGCCTTCCTCATGGATTTAGGGCCGGCCCGTTTCCTTTTAACCAACCAGGACCAATAGGGTCCGGGTCAGCTCAGTAGGGCCGGGTCTTTTGACCCGGTCCGAATTATCTTTTTAATAATAAAAAATATAAAAAAATTCAAAAATTCAAAAAATCATAAAAAACATTAAAAATCAAAAAAATTTCGAAATTTCAGAAAATTCAAAAAAAAATTCAAAAAATCCCAAAAACCCCAAGTTTGTTTTAGAGTTTCCTAAAAAGCTCTAAAATAATTCTTGACCATTTTTCTAAAAAATGTCGGAAAATCATCTGGCCTAAAATCGCGCTCAAAATCAATGTGCCCTTACGGCTTCACCAGGGTTTTAATTATCCCTGATACAATTGCCCTTGATTGCACGCTTGTGATGCGATGATTATGGTTTCCCTTTAGTTTAATTAGGATTGTATTATTTATCTCCTAATGCTAGGTGTTTATTTTCGCATGCAATTTATTTAATGCTTTCTTTAATTGCGATTGTTATTTTGATGATCGCGCACCCGCATGATCACCTCATATGTTAGTGGTTAAGTCTAAAATCAATCCAAACCGCCCGACAAAAGTCTTTTGAAATGAACAAGATTTGGTACCGAAAGGGCACTAATTGGCTAATTAGTGTAATCAAGTCCCCGATCCTAGATTCTCTGGTTGCGTAGAAAGTGAGGCACGCTCCCATGCTTCGCTTGGTTTCTAGCCGACCCCAATAGGTTAGTGGCGACTCCTTATTTGGAGGTTTTCATGAACACCCAACGTCACGCGGGGTATGGGCTTGGGAGAGCCCATGTCTAATTAAGGGTCTTCGACCCACCCTTTGGACAATACCCCTAAACCTATTTATTTGTCGATTTCGTTCCCCCTCGGAACGAAAAAAAATAGGTCGCGACAACAATAAAAATAAAAATAGTATTTCATCACCACGAAAGGTTGATTAACACAAATGGAGTAAAAAGATATAACAATGGTGGGATTTAGTCCTTATATCGTTGCCCATGTTCAGTTTTGATCCTCGCTTTTTGATAGATTTCGTTTGTAAACTCACTTTTTATCCTCAAGGTAGATTTTGTATTTCCATCCAAATGCAGCTAGAATTTACTGAATGAGGGCCGGAGATCAATATGTGGTGTCAACGGGGAATAAACTATGAAAATTTGATGATTTAAGCCTAGAGTTGTGTAAATTTGACCAGCACACATAGGCCAAGTTCCTCAAAAGCAATTCTCAAGTATTGAACTCTTACTGGGTCACTGATTTTCTGAACAAGATAGAAATGTCCGACCCTATATGTTAATCATTTGTACTTAGCATCTTTTGTTTGCATGAGGATGAATAAATTTGAAATTGTCACGGTTCCCGCACTATCACATATATTGGATTCCTTCTTTTGGACTTTACATCCTTCGGGCACATTCACTTCTGCTTCTGCATGGTCAGCTATTAGGGGGAGAGCCTTGCCGGTCCCGTGGGCATCACTAGTGTGGAGCAAGTCTATTGTCCCTCGGCACCAATTCCTCCTTTGGCTCATCTCTAGGAACCGGCTCCCTACCCAGGTACTCCTGATTAGGGGTGTCAAATGGGTGGGTCGGGTCGGGTTTGGGTCGGGTCGAAAATGGTCCGACCCACATCGACCCATTTAACCCGTTTTGACCCATTTTCATGCAATGTAAATTTGATGACCCATACCCGACCCGACCCATACCCAACCCATACCCGACCCATATTACAAACACATATTAACATTTAACTTAATTTAAGAAAATCTACTCCCACTTATTTAGTCCATTTTAAACTTTTCACATATAACTTATTTGAATAAAAATTTCACATCAAATTTATAAAGTAAATTAAATAATAAAAAATTAGTAAATAAAAAAAAAATGTGGATACCTCTAAATTGAAATAGTTTGAGGAAAATAATTTTTTTAAAAAAATCGATTTTTTAATTATTGTTGAGTGAACCTCATCGGATCGGCAATGGAGGTCGAGAAAGCATAGAGGAGGGGGATGGAAGGAGAGAGATGATGTGTCTATCTAATAACTCACTCAACTCATATTTGACCCATATGTAACTTTCACTTGACCCATATTTGACCAATATTTAACTTTCACTTAACCCATATTTGACCCATATCTAACTTTCACTTGACCCATATTTGATCCATTTAACTAAAAGTGGATCATAATATGGGTTTATGACCCATATTGACACCTCTACTCCTGATGTCCTATGGTAGATTGGCATCCGTACAATGTGCTCTATGTAATACAAGGCCGGATTCCATAGATCACCTATTTTTTGATTGTCACATTTCCCATTGCCTTGCAACTTTTTGGGCTGCGAAATGTAATCTCCCGTGGATCAACCGACCTTGGATGGAAAATGTCAGGTGGATTATCAATACGCTTTCGAGAAGTGGATTCTATGTTGACATTGCTAGGTTTTCCTTTGGCGCACTGTGTTATGTAATTTGGAAAACCAGGAATGACATCACATTCCGGTCATCTAATTTGTTTCTACCGGTGATGAAACATCACCTCATCAAGGCGGTCAAGGATAAAGCCTTGGCTTTCAAGGTGGTACCGGACTCCCCAAGAAATAGGAGATTACAACGTAGTTGGGGCATAGATCCCAGCATTTTTGGTTAGGTGTTTTGGGAGAGTTGTATACGGCTGCTCCTTATTTCTACTTGTTGTACTTGTTTCTCTCCATTTGTGAACTCGGCGCCCCCACCCGCCGACGTGTTGTCCCATTGAGTGTGGGTGGTGCCTTGTCTCACACCCTTGTACATTTGTATAGTTGAAAATCATTTATAATACTTACCTTTACCAAAAAAAATAAATTGAAATTGTCTAAAAATCATGTTTGCATATTAACTTGAGGGCCAAATTTGTTGGAATAAAAAATAAATATCTTGGATTCGGAAGCTCACGCATCCCAGATAGACATTTCAAGACTCTTGGCATACACGCTGCACCTATGGTCGCCCAAAATCCATCAGCCATCATTAAAAGCGAACTCTGAAAGCTACGGTAGGTGCTGGTTGGGTCAATTGGTCATGCAGCATCATGGACAGAATCAAATAAAGCTCAGAATCCCCTCTCCCCCACATCGTATGCACCCACCTCATGAGCGCATGGCCCAGGAGAGCTAGAGGAACTTTCCACTTGCAATCTTTGGTTTTTTTTGGGTACCCAACTCCATAGCTTGAGGAAAGTGCACTTGATGAGGACCTTTGTCAAATCAGGAGTTGAAACTAAATGTTGACGGCGTGTGGAGAGAAAACAAAGGGGCCATAGGTGTAACATCCTGAAATTCGAGCCCTTTGAGTGATGAATGAACGTTAATTTCGACAATGCATTGTTGGTTGGTCTCACTCGGAACTAATCACTCCTGAAATACTGACCTTGAGGGGAAAGGCTAATGAGGACAGAACTTGTGCAATTAAAGAACTTGACTTGGGAAAACAACTTGACCGTGAGACTTGCGTAAGGACGATCCTGTAGATATGCAGGCCGATTCCAGGGACGAATAGAAGTCAATTTGCGGACAGAACATAATGGGACGATGGGTGATTCCGTTTATTGTTATCGAGCCCACGAATGACCCTATGTTGATCATTGGTAATCGTGTACTTTGAAATAAGAATCTATCCTTCGCAATTTAATATAGTCAAGGACGCCCATGTGTTGAGAAGTCTTAAACGTGATTTGGCACGAGTTGGTTACGCGTGAATCCTCGAAATCGCCTGTCAATCTAAGTTGTACCAAAATGGCATTCAAGCGAAATTGACAAGGAATGAGAATTCAAGATTGGACTTCAAATTTTCGGGAATGTCCGAGACGGACTTTTGGACGATACTTCTTCGATAGTCGATAGTGTCAGATGAGCCGAGTTTTTGGAAAATGGGATTTATGGACTGAGGAAACGAGCCTACGAAGACGTGGGTCGGGCAAGATCAGTGTGGGCCTCATGCCCAAGGTGGGGCAGCCGCCATGGAAGGCCTAAGGCAAGCAAGTGAGCCCATTGGACTAAACCGACCATTTACCCTTCCAAGCCCGTTGTTTAACCTTGAGCCATTTCGAGTCCAACAAATTCCCGAGCTCATTCCTATTCATTTTCTAGCCCGTTTCTTAGGCCTGCCCTTTATTTTCAGCCCAAGAGCAGTTTGGGAAATGTGCAAAGTGAAAATGACCATTTTGCCCCTAGATATTTTGAAGAAAGGACAAAAGAAGAGAGAGAAGATGATGTCATTTGCTTGGCAAGTTGGGGCAAGCATTTATGGCCTTGATGAGGCTTATCCTTCAGCCTTCACTTTACTCTCTCTCTCCCCTTCATCTCCTCCAAAAACCACAGACTTCTCTCCCTAGTTTCCCTTCCTTCCTTTTGTTTTTCTTTCTGACCTTCCTCCGAAAAATCGAGTTGTTCATGCCCTTCTCGTGTGAATCACGTCCCATGCCACCCGCCATCGTGTTCAGGATAGAAAATCTGTTAAGATGGCGTCGGCTGATCACCAGTCGGAGTTGCCGGCCAACCCGCCGGCCAACCCGCCGGCTGCTCGCTGACCGCCTACTATTCACGCGGTACCGCACGGTTCCGCCTGTTTCAGCCATTTTCCTTCCTTTTCGACCCAACCACCATCCGTACTAGCCACCAGCAGTTCCCCCTCGACCCCCAGGTGCCGCCGGTTGTCGGCCTGCCACTCGCTAGAGCTCCGGCCAGCCCGTTTTGGCTTCGGTCAGCCCGTTCCTTCTGTGTAGTCAATTTTTCCAACTTGCAATGGGGATTCCGAGTTTGTTGCTACTGTCTTGAGCTCGGGACCGCCTTGGAGTGTCATGGGTGAGGTCCTCGGGTGTCGGGTTCATCGCTGCCGCCGCGTCCATGTCGCTGGCCCGTTTAACGGGTGAGTTTAGCTCCTAATCCCTATTTAGTGCCTAAACTTGCTTAGGGTTGGGTTAGTTAATGTTAATATTGGTTTAGGAAGTTTAATTAAGTTGTATTAGCCCTAAGATAGGTGGTTAGATAGATGGTTAAGATTAGATTAGCATAATTTTGCTAATTGTGCTTAATTATTGCCTAAATTGTGTTTTGTGTGATTAATTGTGTTTTATGGTTTAATTAAGCATGTTTAGCTTAATTGGTTGATTAATTATTTTAATTAATGTTTTTTTTAATTTCTAAATTAAATGTTTTAATTAATTGAATTTCGGAAAAATCACTATTTACGATTACTGTTCACAAACACTTTCATGATTACTGTTCATGGCACTATTCATGAGGAAACTAATTTTAGTCTTATTTTGAGATGCTCTTGATTGTTGTGATTAATTGAAGTGTTGATTGTTAATTATACTCGTGAATATTGATGAAATGCGTGATCGAATAACGGTTGAATTGAATTTTGGAATTGTCGAGTGATACCACATGACATATTGCGTGGGTTATCTAAAATGGCATGTCGCATGAACATGAGTGATGTTGCATTCACGACAGAGCAAAGATATAAATGGATTGCTTGATGAGGTGTTGCATGATCACATTAAAAAGAGGGAATCCAGCGTTACCGGAAGACCGCCAATCCTTATGGGGTTGTACTGTGGCCGTTTGGTCGCTAGACTTCGATCGGATGCCTGATAGGGAGGGGTTAACTATGTGGGACTGTGGTAGTGGGTGGGTCCCGGGCCTCTGTCAGTGGGTGGGTCCTATGCTCCTTCGAGGATGCCGTTTTAGGAGTGAGCCCTTGACGTTGCCGTGCCTCAAGGTAAAGAGGACAAAGCTAGCTTAGCCAGGAACCGCCAACCATAAGGTTGTGCCGTGGCCTAGGAGGATGGGTAGTAATAATCGGAGCATGTGTGATTGTGAGACATGAAAAAGTTGTATACGATGCTCTGATTATTTGCATGCTCTTAATGTCGTGATGATTTATGGCACGCATGCACGAGTTGACAGTCGTGCAGGATGTGGCAATGGCTAAGTGAGATCGCTTGTGACGCGATTTGCATGTGATTGATGAACTATTTCATCTAACGGCCATGTGCCTTGCTTGCATTGTATGAGATTTGATGTGCGGGGTATCGTAGACTGAGTAAGGTTGCATGTGAACCGAATATTGATTGTTGGTTTCCCTTGTCTATTGTTTGGTCTGCTGTTTGCTGGTAGTCTGTTGTTGAGTTGAGTGAGAGGTGGTTCTGGAGAGATACCCCAAGTTAAGTTGGCGTACTAACCGGGGCTTAGGGGACGAACTCGTTGAGATTTTATCTCACTGGTTATTGTATAACCACTTTCAGGCCTCTAGAATGGCGTACCCGCAGTGGAGAATCTTGCCCCCGCTCCTCTAGTGATCGACCCGATGGAGCCTGAGTCCGATGGATCTTAGTGATGGTGGTGTTGAACCTGAGGGTTCTTTTTGTATAGCTAGATTAGCCTAATTTCTTTTTAGCCTAGCTTAGAGGATGGATCGGTCCCTCTGATGGACTTGTAAATCGGAAACGATCCTCCGTTGGTTAATCCTGTAAATTGAATAAATGAGTAGTTGCTGTTGTTCTTGCTGTTTATCCTTCTATCTCTATTTGTTTTCTTGATTGTCTGGAGATGGTTCGTTTTCCACTTGCACATAATCAAAGATTAAAATGAATGGTCGTCGACGGGTCCTGGGAGGTTGCTTTCAATTGACCATGGAAATGGGGTTACCGTGAGCTCGAGAGTTGGGGCGTGACAATAGGTATTGTTGCACGATCGGATAGAGGCCTAGTTGTCCAAGTGTGGACAAGACCAGGAAGATGGAGCTCGTCAGGGGAAGTGCAAGCTGTAGCTCTTCTTCTCACATGTTCAGTCCATTGGCATCCACAAAGTAATTTTTGAAAGTAATTGTAAGGTGTTAATTAATGCTATTCAATAGAAGCGCTTTTTCCCTTGGTGTATTCATCCTTTCATTTTAGACTCCTATTTACTCCTCAGCAATAACTCAAGATGGAGTTTGAAGTGGCCTAATAAAATTAGTAATGCTGTTGCTCATGAGCTTACAATATGGGCTTTTCATCAGTTAGGAATTGCATCTTCTTTCCTTTTTTACTGATCTCCCATCTAGAGTTAAAATTTTAGTATAAGTAGAGTCTTCTTTACTTTATCATCTTGATGTAAACTCTAGTTTCTCCTTATAATGTTTGAAGTCTATTTTAGCAACAACAAAATAATGAAAATTCTGACTTTAGGGCAGAGGTTCTCGTACTAAATTTGGTGGCGTTCGCATGATACATCGAGTGCATTAATGCCTTCACTCCCAAATTTTCATAGCTCGGATGGATCATAGTTGCAAGCCCATCCATTTGCACCCCCAAATGCATCGCATCGCTCTCTTGGATAATTAATTCGGTATCTCGAATGGAAATGAAAAGAGAACTTGGTATGACATATGGCTAGCGTCGATAGTATCATTAGATACTTCAAGGTGTGAGACTTTGTGGGACAAAAATCAGATTTGGAAGTTCTGAGTTCAAATCTTTCTAAGCCTCATTAGTCTCTTCAATTAAATTTCGATGTTTAGTACTAAACAAAAGATTAGACTAAATATAAGGGGGAGTGTTAGAATATTTAATTAATAAATCATGCATTAATCTAATAATTTTAGGCTTTAGAATAATCGGTAATAGTTCTATAAAATCTCACACAAAGTATCCCTAGCAACCCTCAAGTCATGTTTGTCTTAAAACAAGGTACATTGTTGCATGCAGGATTACATGAAAAAGCAGAGTTGTGGAATTGGATTCCCAAACATGGAGTTGTGAGCACAAGGATTATCTTAGGCAATGGAGAAAACTTCATCCGTGATGCCAAGATCCAGCACAGTTCTTGTAATTTCTGCAACAATATTTTTCGCCAATACACGGATACTCTAGCATTTTTCGAGACCTGATTCGGCCCAATCCAATGGCGGGGGACGAAACGATATGTTAACCCGTCAGTGCCAGTGCACAAATCAAAAGTCAAGGAAATTCAAAAGCTTCATGTTGAAAAGTACATGCACCAAGGCAGAGCTTTTCTCTTTGTACAACCTCCTCACGTGACTTGTAAAAGTTGTCCATGGAGTGGCCTTAAAATTGGGGTCCCAGCTTGGCTGTCACATGCTCAGCGAACTTTGAATATTCCGTGAAGCTAAATGGTTGCTCGGTGGCAAGAAAGCGATTCGCAAGCTATCTTTGATTTGTGGCATTGTCATGTGCGCATGAAGAGTTTTCCTGCCATTTTATCATGTTTTACTTAGTACCATTTTACATGGCCCCATCCTACTTGATGACTTGCATGTGAAATTGTAGCCACTCACTGTGCAAAAGGCCTTCATTTTGCCCTCGACAGGTTTGCATTTGAATGTCTGTCCCACAGTTGACATATTTCTTAGCTAATCCTGGTGAATCCGGCTTGTCGGCTAGGGTTCGATTGGGCTTTTGTGGTCAACACTGTGCTCCTGATCGGTCTGCTTGTGCTCATTGGGCTTGCGGCTATCTGCATTCAAGACAGATAAAATGAAGCATTTGCAAACGCGATTACTTCAATTAATCGGGATTTGGAAAAATTTGAGGGATCGGCCGAGGGGAGGGAGGGGGGCCCGGGGTCCCTGGGGGGGTAGGATGAGGGGGAGAACTGGAGTGAGGGAAAACGGTCAATGTTCCAATGACGGCTCATGGCCTTAGAGGCCTCCGACACTGCTGGAATGGAAGTGGCCTTTGAAGTCGCTGGGCCAGGGTGGCCCTCTAGGTCCAAAATGATTTGGGCCCAAACCATGAAAATTTCAAAGTTTCCATAAATTCTCTAAATGATCAAGTATGTAAATGTTGATATTTCAAAAGGTTTTAGGTCTTCAACGTCAAAAAAACTAAATTTCATGAACGGCAAGAAGATCAAAGAAGAAAAAGGAGCGAAATTTGTGGATCAACGTACCTTAAAAGTTAGTTGAACCTACCTGTACCTTAAGGCTATATGTTATTAGCCCATCATGATATATTAATTACTCTATATCATGTAAGTTTTTTGATGTGACACTTTTTTGTCACCCCTCGAACCCCGAGTACGCAACAACTCCTTCCCTTGGTCAATAGAATGCGATGTCCCAGGACGCGTCGCCGATCATTCATTTTTTTATTCATATATTATATGCAAGCGGAAGATAAATCATTCCCTAGTCAATCAGACAATCAAACAATCAAACAGGGATAGAGGAATGAACAGCAGAACAACGGCAACTACTCATTTATACATATTCACTGGATTAATCAACGGATGATCGTTTCCGATATACAAACCCCTCAGAGGGTCAGATCCATCCTCTAAGCCAAATCAAAAAGAGACTAAGGCTAGGCTAATCCGTTTATACAAAAAAAAACCCTCGAGCTCGGCACCACTATCATAGAGACCTATTGGACTCAGGCTCTGTTAGGTCGTAGTCAGAGGCATTCAGGTCAATCACTGATGGAGCGGGGAAAGGATTCTCCACAAAGCCTTCAAAAGGGTCCAGCTCCATGGGATCCCAATGGGCGTCTTCGGGGCCCCTACCGGACAGCCCATCAAAACTACACAGAGGACTGATCAGGAGATCGTCCTCCCGGATGTACCATGCTAGGAACCGATGGGGAATCAATTGCCCTAGTCCCTCATTGACCCAGATGGTGAAGACATACTTCTCACAAAAATGCACCTGACCTGGGAAGTGGTGGTGCGTCACGACGGTCTCCCAGTCATTTGTGATCCCGAATCGTACCGGCAAGTGAGCCATTCTAAGGGCCTGAAAATGGTTATACAATAACTAATGATATAAAATCTTAACGAGTCATTGCCCAAAGCCCCGGTTAGAACACCAACTCAACTCGGGGTATCTCTCTAGAACCACCCCTCAAGTAGACTAACAACAGCTATACATACTACACCCAAGGTCAACTAACAATCAAATAATCAATTTGCATGCAATCTTACCTGGTATACCATACCCTGCACATTAAGCTCCAACACAATACAAGCAATACGCATGGCCATCAAGTAATGCAATTTCATCAATCACATATGAGTCGCGTCACAAGCGATCTCACCTGGCCATTGCCAAACCCTACACGTTATCAATTCATGTGTGTCATAAACAATGTGATCAGCTCATTCATAATCAGAACCAATGATGCCATATTTCTCATGCGTTCTTGTATCCACACACGTTTTGATTATTATTGCCCCTCAAGGCCACAATCGAATGCCTGCTGATGTCTACCGGCATAACCAGGCATCGCCCTCCCCCGTAAGGTGCGGCAACGTCGAGAGTTCTCTCCCGACAGCATTCTCGAAGGAGCATGGGCCCGGCCTCTACCGCGACTCCACATCCAGACCCTTGTTGGGTTTCCGACGAATCGGACTATCATCCCCCGAACTTCGGTTGGGGCGACGAGTTCAACTTAGTGATCACGCAAGCATACCACCACAATCCACTTTTATCTTGAACATTAGCCAATACACACATGCTTGCATATACAGTCTCAAATTCCTTCTCATAAAAAAAACGGTCCATTTCCATGTCCCTCGGACAAAACATTTTCCCCTTTTTGTGAAAACCATGCTATTCATGCAAATACCCATGCATTTACACAACCAATTCACATCATAGGATCAAAGCACATGAAATAAGGTAATTTTTCGCTACTAGATAAATAGTGCGCGTGAACAGTACTGCGTGAACAGTGCAGATGAACAATAAAATATGAATAGTTCCATATGAATAGTAAAATCCATAACTAAACAATTAATAAGTTAAATTAAAAATCAATCAAAACATTAATTAAAGCAAACAATCAATTAATCAAAGCTAAACAAGCTTAACTCACTTAAACCACAATTAATCAACACTAAGCAAGAATAATCTAAACTAATTCTAGCCATCTAACTGACCACCTATCTTAGTTCTAATGCAACTTAATTAAGCTCATAAACTAGGATTAACCTTAACTAAAATAACCCTAAGCATGTTTATGCACTAAACGAAGGATTAGGGCTAAACTCACCCGTTAAGTGGGCCGGAGACACGAGCGCGACGGAGACAACGGAGGCTACGCTCGAGAACCTCGACCACGGCGATCCAAGACCGTCCCAAGGTTGAAATGGCAATAACCAACTCCGGCTCTCACTGCAACTCTGGAAACTAACTGCTCAGGCGGAGGAGGAAGCTGACCGGGCTGACCGGCGCTTCAGCGACTGGCTGGCCAGTCGGCGACCAACAGTTCTAGGGGTTCAAGGGGGACTGGCTTGTGGCTGGTCTGGGTGGTAATTGGGTCGAAACAGGGGAGAAATGGTGTCACGTCCCGACTCTCGAGCTCGCGGCAACCCCATTTCACTTGAGGTCTAGTTGTACGAAGGACCAAGTACTGTCGCCGACCAATTCATTTTATCTTGTGATTATGTACATGCGGAAACGAACAACTCCTAAACCAAACAACAGGGATAGCAACAACAGCAGTAGAGGAAATACAAACAGTATTTTATATATCTAAAGGTTAACCAGAACACCAGCAAATACATACACGCCTTACTGCAGGCGACAAGCTAAGGCCTACTCAAAAAGAGACCGGCATAACTAACCTAGCACTGTACAAGTGCCTACTCGCTGGCCTCGGTGGGATCGCTCTCTTCGATCCTCAAGTACTGCATTATCTAGGGCCTGAAAAGGTTAACCACGACGGGTTGAGATAAACTCAGCAAGTTAAAGCCCTAAGCCCCAATTAAGAACTTCGCTCGCCTCAGGAGTTTAACATACAATCTAATTCAACAAATCATCCAACGCCACCTCAAAGAAATAAAGTAGAAGACAGTTTGATAATCAGGCACAACCACAGGCAACCTTACCTAGCCTTAGCACACACAACCTGCAGAAACTGTCAGTTAAATCATCACGACATTAAGAGCATGCAAATAATCAGAGCATCGCACACAGCTTTCTTATGTCTCACACCCATACATGCTCCGATTATTACGACCCCCAAGGCCACGGAACAACCTTATGGTTGGCGGTCAACTAGTCGTAGACCAGGCATCGTCCTCCCCCATGAGGCACGGCGACATCATGGGCTTTCCCCCACTAACGGCATTCTCTAAGGAGCATGGGTCCGGCGTCTACCGCGACTCCACAACCGACCACTGTCAAGTAACCGACCGAAGTCAGGACGACCAAAAGGCCACGGCACAACCCCAAGGGTTGGCGGTCTACCGGCAACGCCGGGCTCTCCTCTTAATGTGACCATGTAACACATCATCAAACAATCTATTCATTTCTTTGCTCTGTCATGAATGCACATACCGTTCGTACTCATGCAACATGCTATTACAGTTAACACACGTATAATGTCATGCAGCAATATCCAGCAGTCATGTATAATAGCAAAGAAAGCCCAATCATTCACGAAAGTTGCAACAATCGCAGTTCAAGTCACGTCGACAATCAATTCCGACCAATCAACATCATAACACTAGCATACTTGTCCAAAATAATCATGTACCTCAATAATTACTAGTACCCACTCATGTGACTCAATGTTCAACAATAAACACGTGTCCTCACGACTACGACAATCAACCATTCCCATAATTAATTACCCAACCCAATTAATTTCATTTAATAAAACCCTTCTTTAAACCAATGTCATTTAACAAAGTAGTATATAAATACTATTGACATTAGAAAATTAGACCATAGAAATTTTCCCACAAAATTACTCAATTAAAAACATTTCCCATAAATAATCACAATTAATTATTTTCCCCAAAAATAATTAATTTTCAGAAATGAATAGTAATAACAATATTAATAATAATAATAATTCGAAATTATAAATTAATTTAATTAATTAATAATTCCGAAAATAATATATAATTATTATTTAATCCAAAAATAATAATTATTATTAATACTAACCATGGTTACAAAATTAACTCAACTCTAGTTAATCTAACCTAACCATGATTAACTTTTAACCTTGATTACTTTAAAACTAACTATAGTTACTTTAATCAACTAACCATAGTTACTTTAACACTAACTCTAGTCAACATACTAATCTCAATCAGCCTAATTAACCATACTAATCCACTAATTAACTCTAATTAAACACAAGCATACAAATACACTAATTACCCCTAAAACAAGATTAACCCCTAAACAAGGATTAGGGAATCAACTTACTTGGATCGGAAATCCGGCGACACCGGCGCGTAAAGGGGAACGAGGGCTACGAGGGGTAAGCAAGGGGATGACAACGGACATCGAACGGTGGCCGAAACGGGCCAAAATAGTCCGGATTTACTGTTCACGCGGAACCGGTGCAGCTGAGCGAAAAAGGCCGAAACGGGCGGTCCAAGGCAATCAGGGGTGACCGGGGGGGAGCGGCTAGCTTCCTAACTTCCAGGACTACACTTTGGGCGGTGGTGGCGGCTCCGGTGACGGCGGCAAGGCTGTTTTCCGGTTGGAAAACAATAAAGACAGCAAGAAACAGCAGAAATGGAAGAGAAAAGGAAGAGAAAAAGGGAGAGAGAGTGAGGGCTGGCTGCTGCACGAATTTTGGGGGAGAAAGAGGAGAGAGAAGAGGCTGCCGAAGACTTGGATAGGCCAAGGCAAGGCAAGTGGGCAAGTCCACTTGCTTGAAGGACCAATCAAAACAAAGCAAAACAATAAAAAACAAAGCCCACTTGGGCACAAAAGCAAAAGGCCAAAAGAGAGAAGCCCATGGGCTGAGGAGGGAGAGGAGAATGGGCCAGCTTAGGCCCCCTTTGGGCTAAGCTGGATGGGCGCAAGGTCCATTGGGCCGCCGGTCTTGGGCGGGCCTAGCAGCGGGCCCGAAACCCGGTCCAATTTTTTTCCTTTTTCCGACACTTCCGTGTCCAACGGAAAATACAAAAATAAATGAGGCGACGTCCAAATATTTAATCTTGATATCACTGAGAAGTCGGTTCCAAAATTGGATTAAAAATCGAGGCTAAATTAAGTCGATTGCGACCGTAGTACAATTTGGATTATCGGGTGCCCTTTTAGGATTTTCCTCACTTTTGACCCGTGGTCAATCATTCTTTGATCCACGTTAACATCAATTCTCGAGTTAGGGCCGTCCCTCGATTGTCGTGTGATCCCGGGGGCTCAATTGATAATCCTGAGTACTAGACGAAAAGGATTCGGTTTACTATAGTTCGTAGTTCATATCGAAATCGTGCGGAAATCACCCGCAAATCAACTTCGTATTTCTGTCGAATCGATTTATTTCCATTTCCTCAATAGTCTAGTACTTAGAGGATATTGTTCCCTCCCAAGTCCTCATGGTCGAAGGGTTCGTTCCTGATCAAAATTGCGAGTCGTACGCGAATCATTTCCTTTCGACGCCACCCTGTAATCCACTATCCCACGAACACACAGTTCGAAGTATTTGTACTGACCAGGCCTTCGACTAATATTGCCCTTTTATAAAATCCCAAAATGGGGTCGATTTTCAAGATGTTACAAAGGGCTTTTCCAGGTAGTACAGGGTTGGAACGACAAATTGGCATGCGGCGGCTTCTGGCCGGCCGACAGGCTAGCCGACGGCTTGGTCCAGGAAGCGGCGGCCGCAGGGGACATGGACAGGGTCTCCTGGTCACGGTGGCAGGTGGTGTGGGCAATGAACAACTCTAATAATGGAGGCAAGGTAGAAGGAGAGGAAAAAGAGAAGAAGAAAAAGAACAACAAGAGAGAGAGAGTGGGCGGCAACAAGGGGAGAGAGAGAGAGAGATGGGAGAGCTGGTGTTAAACCTCATTAAAGCCCATCATTGCAAGCCCCCATCCCCATGCAATGATATCATCTTCTCTCTCTTTCCCCATAATATTTCGAGAGGCAAAATGGTCATTTCCACTTTTGCACAATTACCAACCTGCCTTTGGGCTAAGATGATGAGCAAGCCTAAGAAACGGGCTAGGAAATGAATAGGAACGGGCTCGAGAATTGATTGGGCTCGAATTGGCTCAAAGCTAGACAATGGGCTTAGAAGGGTTAAATGGTTGGTTGGGTCCAATGGGCTCACTTGCTTGCCCTGGGCTTACCATGGTGGCCACCCCACTTTGGGCGTGAGGCCCACATTGGCCTTGCCCAACCCACATCCTCCTAGGCTCGTTTCCTTAGTCTATAAATCCTTTTTCCAACTATTCGGCTTTACCGACAATGTCGAAGGTCGAAGAAGCATTGTCCAAAAGGTTGTTCCGGACGTTCCCGAAAATTCGTTGTCCAATACTAGATTCTCATGCATTGTCAATTTCGCCCGAATGCCATTTTGGTACGTCTTAGACTAACAGGCGGCTTCGAGGATTCACGCATAACCAACTCGTGCCTGACTTGGTATCAAATCATGTTCAAGACTTCTCGACACATGGACGTCCTTGACTACATGAAATTGCAGAGGATAGATTCTTCTTTCAAAGTACATGATTACCGAGAATTGACATAGGGTTGTTCGCGGCCTTAATAACAATAAACGGATTCACCGTTATCCCATTATACTCCGTCCACAAATTGACTTTTGATCATCCCTGAAATCGGCCTGCATAACCACAGGATCGTCCTTACGCAAGTCTCACGATCGAGTCGTTTTCCCAGATCAAGTTCTTTGGTCGCACGAGTTCTATCCTCATTAGCCTTTCCCCTCAAGGTTAGTATCTCGAGAGTGATCAATTCCGAGTGAGATTAACTAACAATGCATTGACGAAATTCACGTTCATACATCCCTTAAATGGCTCGAATTTCAGGACATCACAATTCTTCCCCCCTTACAAAAATTTCATCATCAAAATTTGCAACTATAGGAAAATTCTCAAAAAGATGGGGGTTCTGATGCTTCATCACCTCTTCACTTTCCCATGTAGCTCCCTTTGTTCCGTGATGTTGCGAGATCACCTTAACTAATGCGATAGTCTTGTTTCGAAGCACTTGCTCCTTACGGTCCTCTATTCGTATTGGTCTTTCCATGTACGACACCCTGTCATCTACGTCCAGCTCCTCAAAATTCAATACTTGAGTTAGGTCCAGTTCATACTTTCTCAATATGGACACGTAGAAAACATCATGTACTTGTGCAAACTTCGGTGTCAACGCAAGACGATACGCTAAAACCCCGATTCTTTCCAAAATTTCAAAGGGTCCAACGTACCTCAGACTTAACTTTCCTTTCTTGCTGAATCTAGAAGTACCCCTCATTGGCAATATTTTCAAAAATACATGATCGCCCACCTTAAACTCCAACGGTCTACGACGCTTGTCTGCGTAGCTCTTTTAACGACTCTAAGCTGTCTTTAGTCTGTCTCAAATAATCCGAACGGCATACAAAGATTGTTGTATCAATTCTTGCCTCATGATCTTTTGCTCGCCAACCTCGTCCCAATACAGCGGAGTTCTGCAAGGCCTCCCATACAAAGCCTCGAATGGTGACATCTTAATACTCTGCTGATAGCTGATGTTATAGGCAAACTCAACCAAGTGAAATTGCTTTTCCCAACTCCCTTTAAAATCTATGACACAAGCTCGTAGCATGTCTTTAAGAGTTTGGATCGTCCTTTTCGATTGACCGTTCATCTGCGGGTGGTACGCTGTACTATATTGCAGTTTCGTCTCCAAGGCTGATTGCAAACTTTTCCAGAAAGTTCAGTAAACTTAGGATCACGATCAGAGGTAATCGTCACTGGAACTCCATGAATGCGAATAATCTGTCGCACGTACAACTCTGCATACTTGTCCAATGTGAAATCCTTCCATACGGCGATAAAGTGAGTTGACTTTGTCAATCTGTCAACCACCATCCAAATTGAGTTGTTGCCTCGCTGACTTCTCGGCAGCCCCATCACAAAATCCATGGTAATGTGTTCCCACTTCCATTCGGAAATCTTAAGGGGTTGCAGCAATCCACTAGGCTTACAATGCTAAGCCTTTACTTGTTGGCACGTTAAACACTTAGCCACGTGCTTTGCGATGTCCAACTTCATACTATTCCACCAGAAGTGTTGTTTCAAATTCTGATACATTTTCGTACTGCCAGGATGGATGATATAGTTACTACGATGAGCTTTCGACAAGACCGCCTCCCTAAGCTCTACATCATTGGGAACGCACAATCGTTCCCGAAACCTCAATGTCCCATCTTCGGACACTTGAAAGTCGGCTTTTCTCTTTGCCTGATCCATCTGAGGATCTTAAGAACTTCAAGATCCGTTGCTTGGGCACTCTTTATCCTACTTTGCATCACGGGTCCCACCTTGAGGGTGGCCATTAGACTAGCAAGATGGCCGACCTCAATGTTGAAGTCTGAGTCCCTAACTCTCTCTAGAAAGATCCATTCTCGCACCATCATATGTGCAATTGACGATTTTCGACTAAGCGCATCTGCCATTTTGTTCGCTTTCCTCGAATGATACAGAATCTCGCAATCGTAGTCCTTGAGAAGTTCCATCCATCGCCGTTGTCTCATGTTTAATTCCCTTTGAGAAAATAAATATTTCAGACTCTAATGATCCGTGAAAATTAGAAAATTTTCCCCACACAAGTACTATCTCCAAATCTTGAGTGCAAAGATTATAGCCACTAATTTCGAATCATGCGTCAAATAGTTAAGCTCATGAGGCCTTAACTGTCGAGATGCGTATGCAACCACCTTACCATGTTGCATTAACACGCATCCTAGTTCTTTATACGACGCGTCACCGTAGATTTCGTACCCATCAGGACCATACGGTATTGTTAAGATAGGTGCGGTAGTCAGTTTACTCTTGAACTCTTGAAACTACACTCGCACTTATTCGTCCAATCAAATTTCTCTTCTTTCTTTAATAACCTTGTCAAGGGTATGGCTATTGCAAAAAAATTTTCCACAAAACATCTATAATATCTAGCCAATCCCAAGAAACTTCGAATCTCAATTACCGTCGTAGGTCTCGGCTAGTTCATGACAGATTCAATCTTAGTCGGGTCAACGGAGATCCTTTCACCTAAAATTACATGACCTAAAAATGCCACGCGAGACAACCAAAACTCGCACTTGCTAAACTTAGCATAAAGTTCATGCTCCCTCAAAGTCTATAGTACTGATCTCAAGTGTCTCTCATGATCCTCGGGACTCCTCGAGTATACCAAAATATCATCAATGAACACAATCACAAATTGGTCCAAACACTTATTGAACACAAGGTTCATCAAGTCCATGAAGGCTGCAAGGGCATTTGTCAATCCAAACAGCATTACCATGAACTCATAATGACCATAGCGAGTCTGAAACGCCGTTTTCGGTATATCCTCCTTTTTTATCCTCAACTGATGATAACTTGCTCTTAGGTCTATCTTAGAAAATACCGTGGCTCCTTGAATTTGGTCGAACAAATAATCATCCAGTAATTCTTGCATCCGCACCTTCAATTCCTTCAATTTTGATAAAGACATCCTATAAGGCGTCTTGGAAATCGGTTTAGTCCTAGGGGCCAACTCAATTTCCATTTCTGGGGGCAATCTCGGCAATTCCTCAGGAAACACATCCATGTACTCCTGTACCACCGCAATATCCTCCATCTTTGGTCCTTCTACTAGTGTATTCGCCACCAATGCCAAATACCCTTGGCATCCAGATTCCAACAACCGGGTCACCTTGAGTGACGAAATCAAAGGAATGGAGGGTACCCCTCGATTCTCGACAAATTCAAACATATTATCCACTACTGGGTTAAATTGAATTGTCTTTCCATGACAATTCACAGTAGCTCGTTGTTTGGTGAGCCAATCCATGCCAATTATGACATCAAAGTCATACATTGCTATTGCAATCAAATCAATGACTTCCTCGTAACCACCCAAAACTAACTTACAGCCAAAACAACCTAACTCAGACAATATCTTATCTTTGAATGGAGTAGAAATACTATAAACCACTCCCAATGGTTTGAGACTTAACCCCACTAGTTTAACAAAATGATCAGCAACAAAAGAATGTGTAGCACCAGGATCAAATAACGCATAAGCAGCATGATCGTGCAAGGAGACCGTACCTATAACGATGAAGGGTGAATCATCTGCCTCCTCTCGAGTTATGGCGTAAACTCTTCATTGTGCCGGGGATTTACCTTGGTTGTTCGGCGGCACATTCCCTGCAGGTCGTCCTCCCTACGGTGGTGGCAAGATTGTCCTCATAGGCCTACTCAGACAATTCAACACTCGGTGGCCCTACTGACCACATCCGAAATAGGTTCCCGTTATCAAAGGATAAGGGAGATTTCCATGTCTTCTCCCACACACCCGACAGGCTCCCATGTAATTGGGCGTCGGCTTCCCCACATAATTTTTCTTGTTAGGTGGGATGGGATTTCTTCTCCCCATCATCGGTCCCTTTCTAAACCGACAGTTGTTTATATTAGGCACGAACCGCGAGCAAGATGCGGTCATCCTCTCAACCATGTTCTTTTCTATCATCTAAGCCATTTCATACATCTCATCAAAACACTTCAAATTCAAGGGCACTAGCTGGTCTTTCAATTCCGGCTTCAACCCGTCTCTAAATCGCCTCGCCCTATCCAAAAGGTCCTCTACCAACCTCAGTGCATACTTAGATAGCTTAGCAAACTTCGCCTCATACTGATCCACTGATATTTGATTCTGACGAAGTCGTTGGAATTTTGCCATCTTGGACTCTCGGGCACTATTTGAAAAATACTTCCCGTTGAAAGCCTCATGAAAGGCACCCCAAGTCTGAACCATGCCTTCAGGGAACACTCTTCCTTGAGTGGCTTCCCACTAAGTACTGGCGTTACCTTGAAGTTGATAAGCCGCCATAAGCACTCGATCTTCTTCTGAACATTTCAAAACAGTGAAAGCCTTCTCTATATCCCTGATCCAAAGGGTCGTAGCCTCAGGATCACCAATGCCACTAGGGGTGAGCGGTTCTAGGTTCCTTACAAGTTTCGCCTAGAACCTATAACCTACCCTCGGGTATAGGTTTCTTATTTTTTGGAACCTAAAACCTACCCATTGGAACATGGAACTTGGAACCTACCTTGTTACAGGTTCTAGGGTCGGTTCCAGGTTCCAATAGGTTCTTTTTTTCATCTTTAGTTAAGCAACAAGAAAATAAACACAACAATAAAAATGAATAAGGATTTTATTATCGATTGCCTGAGAACTAGTGTCTATATGCACCTATTGAATATTATTAAGGAAATTTTGTGATTTTAATGCACTGATTGCTCTTGTATTATATAGAATCATTATCTTGAAAGAAGCAATTGGAGTTTCCACTAGTCTCATAGTCTACGAGAATAAAATTCTCAATTATAAAATGGAAGTTTAGACTAGTGGTTTCGGATTATACACTTATCATTAAACACCATGGAATACCTCGGAATCGCGTGAAGACATAAATTAAGAAAAACATAAAAACTTGTACTAGATTCTAGGTTCCGGGTTACAAGTTACAGGTTCCAAGTTCCAGCAATCGAAAACATAGAACCTACCATCGGGTATAAGTTCTCCAAATTTTGGAACCTAGAACCTACTCTGCATACCTTAGAACTTGGAACCTACAGGTTCCCACTGGTGCGGTTCTCAAGTTCCAAGTTCTACCCTAGAACCATGCTCACTCCTAAATGCCACTGAACCTCGGTGGCTTAAGTCTCAGGAACTGCTCTACCCACTTATGCATCGGTCTCTCATAAACCTCACCTCTCACTACAAGAACCATAGAGACTACAGTAGGAGCAACAGGAACAGCAGCGGCGGCGGCTGCGATAGCAACAGCTCGATCCTCAGCCTGCTGTCCTATCAAGGACTCTAATGCTAGTAAGATCCTGTCTAACTTGGGATCCCCTTGTGCCTTATCTCTATTATTGGTCTGACCAGATGCTACCTTACACCTAGAGGCTCTCTGCTCAGGATTACTCATCTCGCAGGACACTAACTGATCCTGCTTTCCAATTCCAATAAGGAATTAGAAACTATGAACAACCTGTCACAATACAATATCACGAAAGTAGTCACAAGCACGTAAAATAAATGCCATCCCTATCTCACTATCCCAAAACCCCTCACACCTCATCACTCCAGGTCTCAACCAAGCTCTGATATCAAAACTGACGGGGATGTCACGCCTTGAACCCCGAGTACGCAACAACCCATTCCCTTGGCCAATAGAATGTAACATCCTAGGACACATCGCCGACCATTCATTTTATTTTTTCATTATACGCAAGCAGAAGACGAATCATCCCCCAGTCAATCAAACAATCAAACAAGGATAGAGGGATGAACAACAGAACAACGGCAATTACTCATTTATACATATTCACTAGATTAACCAACGGAGGATCATTTCCAATATACAAACCCCTCAGAGGGTCAAATCCATCCTCTAAGTTAAACCAAAAAGAGACTAAAGCTAGGCTAATCCATCTATACAAAAAGAACCCTCAGGCTCGGCACCACTATCATAGAGACCCATCAAACTCAAGCTCCGTCAAGTCGTAGTCGGAGGCGTTTGGGTCAATCAATAGTGGAGCGGGGGTAGGATTCTCCATTGCACAATCAGGAGGGTCCAACTCCATGGGATCCTAGTTGACGTCATCGGGGCCCCTACCGGGCGGCCTATTAAAACCACGCAGAGGACCGATCAGGAGATCGTCCTCCCAGATGTACCACGCCAGGAACTGATGGGGAATCTGTTGCCCCGGTCCCTCATCCACCTAGATGGTGGAGACATACTTCTCATACAAATGCACTCGACCCAGGAAGCGGTGTTGCCCCGGTCACGACGGTCTCCTAGTCCTTTGGGATCCCGAATCGCACCAGCGGATGAGCCATTCTAATGGCCTGAAAATGGTTATACAATAACCAGTGAGATAAAATCTCAGGGAGTCCTCGCCCTAAGCTTCGGTTAAAACACCTACTCAACTCGAGGTATCTCTCCAAAACCACCCCTCAAGCAGACTAACAACAACCATACATATTACACCTAGGGTCAACCAACAATCAAATAATCAGTTCGCATGCAACCTTACCCGATATGCCATACCTTACACGTTAAGCTCCAACACAATACAAGCAATGCACATGGCCATTAGGTAATGTACTTCATTAATCACATACGAGTCACGTCATAGGCGATCTCACCTGGCCATTGTCACACCTTGCACGTTATCAATTCATGCGTGCCATAAATAATGTGATCAACTCATGCATAATTGGAACTAATGATACTATGTTTCTCATGCGTTCTTGCATCCACACGCGTTCCGATTATTACTGCCCCTTAGGGCCACAACCGAACCCTCGCCGATATCTACTGGCATAACGAAGCATCGCCCTCCCCCGTAAGGGCCAGCGACGTCAAGGGTTCTCTCCCGAAGGCATTCCCGAAGGAGCATGGGCCTGGCCTCTACTGCCACTCCGCATCCGGACCCTCGCCCGGTTTCTGTTGAATCGGACTATCATCCCTCAAACTTCGACCCGGGCGATGGGTTCAACTTAGTGATCACGCAAGCATACCATCACAATCCACTTTTATCTTGAACATTAGCCAATGCACACATGCTTGCATATACAGTCTCAAATTCCTTCTCATAAAAAAAGGTCGATTTCCATGTCCCTCGGATAAAGCATTTTCCCCTTTTTGAGAAAATCATGCGATTCATATGAATGCCCATGCATTTACACAACCAATTCACATCATAGAATCAAACCACATGAAATAAGCCAATTTTTCGCTTCTAGATGAAGAGTGCCATATGAATAGTAAAATCCAAAATTAAACAATTAATAAATTAAATTTAGAAATCAATCAAAACATTAATTAAAGCAAACAATCAATTAATCAAAGCTAAACAACCTTAACTCACTTAAACCACAATTAATCAACACTAAACAAGAATAATCTAAACTAATTTTAACCATCTAACTAACTACCTATCTTAGTTCTAATGCAACTTAATTAAGATCCTAAACTAGGATTAACCCTAACTAAACTAACCCTAAGCATGTTTATGCACTAAATGAAGGATTAAGGCTAAACTCACCCGTTAAGTGGCTGGAGACATGGCCACGGCGACGACGACGTAGGCTACGCTTGGAAACCTCGACCACGGTGATCTAAAACCGTCTCGAGGCTGAAACAGTAGCAACCAACTCCGGCTCTCACTGCAACTCTGGAAATCGACTGCTCAGGCGACTGGCTAGCCGGCGACCGACGGCTCTAGGGGTTCAAGGGGGACTGGCCGGTGGTTGGTCTAGGCAGCGGTTGGGTCAAATAGGGGAGAAATGGCTTTTCCAAGTGGTACAAGGTTGGAACGGCAGACTGGCATGTGACGGCTTCTGACTGGTCGGCGGCTTGGTCCGGCAAGCTGTGGCCGTAAGGGACATGGGTAGGGTCTCATGGTCACAGTGGCAAGTGGTGCAGGCAATGAATAGACCAAAGCGACAATGAACAACTCTTGTAATGGAGGCAAGGTAGAAGGAGAGGAAAATGAGAAGAAGAAGAACAAGGGAGAGAGAGTGGGCGGCTGCAAGGGGAGAGAGAGAGAGAGAGAGAGAGAGAGAGATGGGAGAGCTGGTGTCAAACCTCATTAAAGCCCATCAATGCAAGCCCCCATCCCCATGCAATGACATCATCTTCTCTCTCTTCTTTTGTCTCTTTCCCCATAATATCTAGAGGGGAAATAATATCTAGAGGGGAAAATTGGTCATTTCCACCTTTGCATAATTACCAACCTGCCCTTGGGCTGAGATGATGAGCGGGCTTAAGAAACGGGCTAGGAAATGAATAGGAACGGGCTCGAAAATTGGTTGGGCTCGAATTGGCTCAAAGCTAGACAATGGGCTTGAAAGGGTTAAATGGTTGGTTGGGTCCAATGGACTCACTTGCTTGCCTTGGGCCCACCATGGTGGCCACCCCACCTTGGGCGTGAGGCCCACGTTGGCCTTGCCCGGCCCACATCCTTGTAGGCTCATTTCCTCGGTCTGTAAATCATTTTTCCAACTATTCAGCTTTACTAGCAATGTTGAAGGTCGAAGAAGTATTGTCCAAAAATTCGTCCTGAACGTTCTCGAAAATTTGTTGTCCAATACTGGATTCTCATGCATTGTCAATTTCGCTCGAATGCCATTTTGGTACGTCTCGGACTAACAGGCGACTTTGAGGATTCACGCGTAATCGACTCGTGCCTGACTCGGTATCAAACCACATTCAAGACTTCTCGACACATATACGTCCTTGACTACATGAAATTGGGAGGATAGATTCTTCTTTCAAAGTACACGATTACCAAGAATCGACATAGGGTCGTTCGTGGCCTCGATAACAGTAAACCCGTCATCCATTGTACTCCGTCTACGAATTGACTTCTAGTGTAACATCCTGAATTTCGACCTATTCCGGGATAGATGAAATGGTTATTTTATCAATGCGCTGTTAGTTACGTTTACTCTGAGTTGGCCCCTCACGAGATAACTAACTACTCGGCAAGGCAATTAAGGATCGATACGCATACGACTAGTGAATTTAATCAGGGATAGGCCGCTCGACCATAAGGATCAAAGAGGAATAATACTACACTGTTGCACGCTAATTAGCAAATGGAAATAAATCGATTCGGCAAAAGTACGAGGTCGGATTGCGGGTGATTCCACACGACTTCGATATTAATTGCGAACGACGTTAAACCAATTTCCTTTTGGCCCTATACTCAGTGTGAGCAATTAACCCCTTGTGATTACATGACAATTAAGGATCGCCCTGATTTGAATGTACGATCATGGATTGAAAAGCTATCAACCACGGGTCAAACGCGCGAGAACCCCTAAACGCTGCCCGAAAATTAGGTCGTACTAAAGTTGCGATTGATCGATGTTAACCACGAATTTCAATCTGGTATCGGATATCGAACTTTTAAGGATGTCGAGACTAAATATCGAACGTTGTCTCATTGATTCTCGAATTTATTGATAAGCCCGAAAATATTGGAAAAGGATTCAATGGGCCGAGTTTTGGAGCCAAATATTTGGGAATTTATGCTTCAGGGGCAAACAAACCAAATTGCCCTTTCTAGAAGCTCGTTTAGGATTTTTGTCCTATTCTATTTTCCTTTTCTTTTTCTTTTTCTTTTTCTTCTTTCTCCCCACCTTCCCCCTCAAGTTTTAGCAACCCCTTCCCCACGTTTCTTTCCCTTTCTCCCCCTTTGTTGACTTTTCTTCCCCCTTACTTGCTCCTCACGTTCACCACCAGCCGCCCCCTTTTTCCTTTTGTCTTTCTCCCTTCTCTCTTGAGTTGTTTTTCTGGTTTTCCTCCCAAAACAGCAGCTGTGCTGCTGTGTTTTCCCCAAACCAGCCACCATCAACCGCCGTTCTTGGTGTCTTGCCATCGTCGAGAAGCCGCCAAACCATCACCGGACCGCCACCCCCTTTTCCTCTCTCCTTTCCCTTCCATTTTCCATTGTTTTCTGCTGCTGTTCTTGCTGTTTCTGCTTGCTGTTTGCTGCTGTCCACTGCTGTTTCTTGCTGTTTCTGCTGCTGGAAGTTGCTGCCGTTGTGCTGGTTGCTGCTGGCCAATGTCTGGGACACAGCCAGCCGCTGTCTAGCATCGCCAGCCATTGTTCGGCTGCTGTTCAGCACAAAACAGCTTCATCGGAAGCTGTTTTGTTGGAAAACTGTCACAACCCCCTTCCAGGGTCCGAGCTGCAGATTATTTTCGCAACATCCCAGGCTTGTCGCCATCCTGATTCATTTTATCTTGTTTATATGCACATGCGGAAGCATAAACACAATAACAACATCCCTGACAAACATCACTAGAAGAACATGGGACGCAAGTATATAATACAACTATTTTCATGAGTAGCTCGTGTACAACTAACTTTCATATTACATAATATAAAAGGGCTTGGGTCTCCCTATCTCCGCTACCACCGCGATTTCCAAAATTGGGAACCCGTCCCATTACGGGCCGATATTACTGATTCATCCCGTCAGACATTGACCCTCCACTTGGGTCATCGGGCCTTTAAAGCCACGAATAGGCCCAATCATTTTACCATCCGACCAGACATACCATGTCTCGTAACGGTGAGGGACCAACTCGATTTGTCCCTCGTGAACCCATACGGTTGAGGTATACTTCTGATATGTTATCCCTGCTTCAACGTGTATGACGTCTACAGTCGACCCTTCTATTCTCATCGGTAGACCAAAACGTATAGGAGGAGGGTTAGCCATCTTATCAACCTGTAAAGGTAAAGGGGGTGAGTTTTGGGGAAACTCAGTAAGTAAAACCTCTATTCTCGGCTAGCATGACATCCCTTCACTAACGACTAGCCAGAGCAACTCATGCAGACAGTGTCGATGGCAGATCAATTGCAACTCACATACAATGTCATGACTAATGCAAGGGCTCTACTTACTCACCCATCGACTAACACATAAACATATATCTTCCACACTCAAGCACATATACAAGGGTTTCACTTACTCACGTGTCGGCTAACACATAAATCAATATTACCCATACTTGAGCATAACCGGCATTCGTGTAGATCACTTTACATCGTCCTGGCTCAACCAGGCCCTCTCGACTCTTGCCAAGGCTTCTCGAGGCCAGCTTCTCGAGGCTTCCGGGGGTTACCCAGGACATCCCGTTGCGAGGGTACCAGTTGACGTTGTCCTGGCTCAACCAGGCCCTCTCGACTCTTGTCGAGGCTTCTCGGGGCCAGCTTCCTGAGGCTTCCGGGGGTTACTCGGGACATCCCGTTGCGGGGGTATCTTCATATTTTCCATCTTCCATGGGGTGATCTCACAAATGCATCACTTATGCCGGTTCTCATCCTTTCCTTAAGCCGACCCATTCATGACTCAACGACAACATCATACTCATACAGAATCATGCATGTCGTACTTTCTACGACTCAAGTCTAATGACGCCATGATAATTCTAAGTTCGAGGTTTGGCTCAAATGCTAAGTATTAAGGGTCCCGCACCAAATCCAAGACATGAGCTCGGCACACTACGATGCCAACCAAGACCTTGTGGGCTTGAGCAATCCCCGTGCCAAACGAGACTAGGCATCGGCATGTCTTGATGCCGATCCAAGACCTCGTGGCCTTGGGCAATCCTCGTACCATACAAGACTTGAGTTCCAACACTTCGTTACCGATTCAAGCCTTATGGCTTTGGGCGTTCCCAATTTGTGTTGTACACCAACGATGAACCATGGCATCATCTCGGTCGTGAAATAATCACGCACATACATAAGATTCATGTATGAACCAACGTACACATAATCTTCCATACAATCACGGTTCAACAAGAGAAGACCATCTAGTCCTCATGATAGAAATGATCATACTAGGGAGAAGTAAGAGATTCTACTTACCTAGACAAACCTCACGAGACTAGAGAAGCTACTTGATAGAGAGAAAGCGGCTTCCTTGAAAATTAAAGGAGAGAGTGGGCGTGAGGAGGAAGAGGGCGGCCAAGGGAGGAGGAAAGAGGAAGGAGGAGAATGGTGCAAATGATGAGGGAGGAGGAGAGGCTTCTCCTATTTATAGTCCCCGAGCTCATCATTGCATTTCTAACCGTCCAATCCTCTCTTTCCAAGTGGCCCGCCTAGAATCCTTAAGTGGCAAGCCTATTTCTTCAATAATTGCACCTAAGGGATGACTAGGCAAAGCTAAAGGTTCTATTTAGCGGTCTAGTGAGTAGACGTCATCGATGACGGCCCGCCTTTCACTTTCCTATTGGTCCACTTGTTTGCCCTCATTTATTGGCATTTATGAAAGTTTGACTAGAAAGTCACCTAACTTGCCAACTAAGTTTCTAAATTTCCATAGGCTCATAATGAGGGTTCGGGTGTCGCCTTTCGATTGGGCCATGTGTAATCCATCTCCATCATAGCCCCCAAGATATTTTTGACCACCATCATGCCCTTTGAAAAGTAAAGGATAAGCCTTATCCAATAACATTAATAAGGCTTCTAGAGAATTCTTCTTCTTTTGACTTTTCCTTCCTCAAGAAGGCGGTCTGGAGAATTCCACCATCCAAGTCGATTCTGGGGCCGGAAAAGGGATCATAGTACATGTCTCGGAAAACCAATTTACATGTGCCCGGGGTCCGGGTCACATACCCCAAATTCGCCCAAACCGCTTCCTTAGGCAGTTGGTTGGCCTTGGGGGTCGGCACAATGGCCGGCCCTTGGGTCGGCACAGTTGGCTCTAGGCGGCTCTGGAATTAGCCCTCGGGCCGGTCCCTAGGCCTCCTGCCGAACCTAGTGCGACTTTCTCTCATAATTCGGTCCTTGGTCCTCGGGTCGGTTCAAGGCCAATTCCAAGGCTACCCATGGCCTAGCACTAAGCCAAGGCACTTATGGACCTTAGGAATTATGACAGAATAGCCGGGTCTATCCCGAGGCTCATTCCGATCGGCGCCCGATCCATCCGCATGGTTCATGGCCCGTGCATTACCGATCCATGATCGGACATCACCAATTCAAGATTCATTTCCGGTCACTAAGAATTAAATAGGGAATGATGCATTTTTGGTCGAAAGACGATCACTTTTGGTCAAGTTGGATCGTCCGTGTATCGGTGCATAGCCGGGCGGAATCACCCGCGGCCAAGCGCTATGACCGGTCGGATCGACCCATGACCATCCGCCGATCCAAAATCGTCCCATGATCAATTCTCCTAACCAAAAAGTCATCTTATGAGCTGGTAGTCCGTTCCCATTGGTGTGGTCGATATACTTTTCATGGCCGACGACAGTCGGTCAATTGGACCATGACCGATCCTTGATCCTTGCCGACGAACCAATCGATCCATGGCCAACGGCCCATGGTCGACTCATTCAGGACCTTATTGCCAATCTCATGGGGTCGGTTTTCGAGGATGTTACAATTCTCCCCCCCTTTAAAAATTTCGTCCCCGAAATTTCATGACGTACCTGGGCGTTCAAATAAGTGCGGGTACTTGCACCGCATAATCTTTTCACTTTCCCAGGTCACATCTTCCGATCCATGGTGTCTCCATAGGACCTTGACTAGGGGAATGGCCCTATTTTTTATTACTTGCTCACGTCTGTCCACGATCCGCTTCGGCTCCTCAACATACGACCCTTGGTCATCTACCTCGATCTCTTCAAAGTTGAGCACATGTGCCGGATCTGGCTCATACTTTCTTAACATAGAGACGTGAAATACATTATGCACTTGAGCAAGTTTCGATGGCAATGCCAACCGATAAGCCATAACCCCTATCCTTCTTAGGATTTCAAAGAGTCCTATGCACCATGAACTTAACTTACCTTCTTACCAACATGGGACATACTTTTCTATGGAGACATCTTAAAGAACACATAGTCTCCTACTAGGAATTCTAGAGGCTTCCGTCTCTAGTCTACATAATACTTTTGGGCCATCTTAGGTTCTAGTCTTACTTACCTGAACAATGCTTGCCACATTGAGCTGGCTCAAGACCAGTGACCTTCCTTTCTTCGACCCCATTTCCATTCGACTGGAATTTCTGCAAGCTCATTCATACTCTACCTTGTATAAACCCATATCATTTGCTTCACTAGCAACTATTGCTATGAGCAAATTTGACAAGATAAATATACTCTTTCCAACTTTCACTGAAATTTGTCACACAAGATCATAGGAGTTTGTCCAATGCTTTAGATAGTTCCTTTTGTCTGACCTTCTGGATATGGTAATGCTCAAATCTTTCTATGGCCATTTTGCATGGATCATGTTTCCGTTGCGCACTCTGATAACCACTACACTTTTATTGTAATATCGAAGTTGTACATATCCAACATTTTGGCTTACTCATACAATCTTACATTCTTAGTACTCCTTAGTAATTAGTACTTCACTCTGTAACAGTGGTCTTGGAATTTCCTGTTTCCTCTTGAGTAAATGCATATACTTTTCCTTGAGCTAGAGGACGATTACCTTGCGGTAGAGTTCCATTTTGTGGCATCACTTGTGGTTGTTGAGACGATATCAGTTGTTGCCTTTGTGGACAATTTCTTAGTATATGACCTTTCTGACCGCAGCCGTAACAAGCTCCAGTTCGAGCTAAGCACGGCGTGTTGCCATGCCGCTTCCCACAATGATGACATACCTTATTTGGGGCAGATTGCAGCCTTTGTTTCTTGTTCTTCTTGTCGAGATGTTTTCCTTCTTGCATTGGTCTCTTGTTATGATGTCAATTGTCTTGAGAATTTGAATAAGGAAATTTCCCTTGAAAAGTTGTTGCTGTAGTTCGTTCCAGAAAATCCTTCTCTACCAGTTGGGCTCGTTGATACAACTCATTGTAATCCTTAAGATTCAATGGTACCAATTGACTTCGAATCTCAGGTTTCAAACCGTCTCGGAATCTTTTGGCTTGATTGACCGGATCTTCGATCAATCGAGGATCATACCTTGACAACTCGGCAAATTGTGCCTCATATTGATCAACTGTCATACTATTTTGCTGTAATTGCAGAAACTCTGTTATCTTCTTGTCTCGGGCACATTCCGAAAAATATTTGCCATTAAAAGCTTGGATGAAAATGTCCCAAATTATGGGAGTACCCTCAGGAAATTCAATTCTTTTCGTAGCTTTCCACCAATGATTGGCGTTACCTTGAAGTTGGTATTCTGCCAATGTTACCTTATCCTCATCTGTACACCTCATTAGAGCAAAAATCTTTTCGATCCCTTCAATCCAAGACTCAGCTTTTTCGAGGTTCTCAGTTCCAGCAAACTTTGGAGGCTTTAGTTCAAGAACTGTTCGACCATTCCGCACTTCGGACGGTCTCCATTCCCATTTCCATTTGCAGACATTGAGGTAGTAGTGGAAGCAGAGGCTCGCTGTTGTTGAACTTGCTATTCCATTAGGCTTCCAATGGTAGTTAGAGCTTGCAGAATCCCATCTAGTTGGGGATCCTCTTTCGATTTTCCTTTGGAACTTGATTGGCCTTGAGTCGATTTCCCTCTCGTGGTCACCTAGTCCTGAGTACTCATATTGGCTGCTAGGGGACACAACTACAAAATCCTAAGGAAAAATTCCTTTTACAAACACAACCAGAGGTTAGTGTTCACGACTATCACAAGAGGAAGACCAATCATACAAGCAATCACATGCACATATGATCTTCCTAACATTCTATCCCATGACTCCCAGCACACCTTATGACTCCCGGTAATAATAACCCCGCTCTGATACCATAAACTGTTACAACCCCCTTCCAAGGTCCGAGCCGCGGGTTATTTTCGCGACAGCCCAGGCTTGTCGCCGTCCCGATCCATTTTATCTTGTTTATATGCACATGCGGAAGCATAAACACAATAACAACATCCCCGACAAACATCACTAGAAGAACATGGGACGCAAGTATATAATACTACTATTTTCATGAGTAGCTCGTGTACAACTAACTTTCATATTACATAATATAAAAGGGCTTGGGTCTCCCTATCTCCGCTACCATTACGATTTCCAAAATTGGGAACCCGTCCCGTTACGGGCCAATATTACTGATTCATCCCGTCAGACGTTGACCCTCCACTTGGGTCATCGGGCCTTTAAAGCCACAAATAGGCTCGATCATTTCACTGTTTGACTAGACATACCATGCCTCGTAACAGTGAGGGACCAACTCGATTTGTCCCTCGTGAACCCCTACAGTTGAGGTATACTTCTGATATGTTATACCTGCTTCAACGTGTATGACGTCTACAGTCGACCCTTCTATTCTCATTGGTAGACCAAAACGTATATGAGGAGGGTTAACCATCTTATCAACCTGTAAAGGTAAAGGGGGTGAGTTTTGGGGAAACTCAGTAAGTAAAACCTCTATTCTTGGCTAGCATGACATCCCTTCACTAACGACTAGCCAGAGCAACTCATGCAGACAGTGTCGATGGCAGATCAATTGCAACTCACATACAATGTCATGACTAATGCAAGGGCTTTACTTACTCATCCATCGACTAACACATAAACATATATCTTCCACACTCAAGCACATATACAAGGGTTTCACTTACTCACGTGTCGGCTAACACATAAATCAATATTACCCATACTTGAGCATAACCGGCATTCGTGTAGGTCACTTTACATCGTCCTAGCTCAACCAGGCCCTCTCGACTCTTGCTGAGGCTTCTCGAGGCCAGCTTCTCGAGGCTTCCGGGGGTTACTCTGGACATCCCATTGCAGGGGTACCAGTTGACGTTGTCCTAGCTCAACCAGGCCCTCTCAACTCTTGCTGAGGCTTCTCGGGGCCAGCTTCCTGAGGCTTCCGGGGGTTACCCGGGACATCCCGCTACGGGGTATCATCATCTTTCCCATCTTCCATGGGGTGATCTCACAAATGCATCACTTATGCCGGTTCTCATCCTTTCCTTAAGCCGACCCATTCATGACTCAACGACAACATCATACTCATACAGAATCATGCGTGTCGTGCTTTCTATGACTCAAGTCTAATGACGCCATGATAATTCTAAGTCCGAGGTTTGGCTCAAACGCTAAGTATTAAGGGTCCCGCACCAAATCCAAGACATGAGCTCGGCACACTACGATGCCAACCAAGACCTTGTGGGCTTGAGCGATCCCCGTGTCAAACGAGACTAGGCGTCGGCATGTCTTGATGCCGATCCAAGACCTCGTGGCCTTGGGCGATCCTCGTACCATACAAGACTTGAGTTCCGACACTTTGTTACCGATTCAAGCCTTATGGCTTTGGGCGTTCCCAACTTGCGTTGTACACCAACGATGAACCATGGCATCATCTCGGTCGTGAAATAATCACGCACATACATAAGATTCATGTATGAACCAACGTACACATAATCTTCCATACAATCACGGTTCAACAAGAGAAGACCATCTAGTCCTCATGATAGAAATGATCATACTAGGGAGAAGTAAGAGATTCTACTTACCTGGACAAACCTCACGAGACTAGAGAAGCTACTTGATAGAGAGAAAGTGGCTTCCTTGAAAATTAAAAGAGAGAGTGGGCGTGAGGAGGAAGAGGGCGGCCAAGGGAGGAGGAAAGAGGAAGGAGGAGAATGGTGCAAATGATGAGGGAGGAGGAAAGGCTTCTCCTATTTATAGTCCCCGAGCTCATCATTGCATTTCTAACCGTCCAATCCTCTCTTTCCAAGTGGCCCGCCTAGAATCCTTAAGTGGCAAGCCTATTTCTTCAATAATTGCACCTAAGGGATGACTAGGCAAAGCTAAAGGTTCTATTTAGCGATCTAGTGAGTAGACGTCATCGATGACAGCCCGCCTTTCACTTTCCTATTGGTCCACTTGTTTGCCCTCATTTATTGGCATTTATGAAAGTTTGACTAGCAAGTCACCTAACTTGCCAACTAAGTTTCTAAATTTTCATAGGCTCATAATGAGGGTTCGGGTGTCACCTTCCGATTGGGCCATGTGTAATCCATCTCCACCATAGCCCCCAAGATATTTTTGACCACCATCATGCCCTTTGAAAAGTAAAAGATAAGCCTTATCCAATAACATTAATAAGGCTTCTAGAGAATTCTTCTTCTTTTGACTTTTCCTTCCTCAAGAAGGCAGTCTGGAGAATTCCACCATCCAAGTCGATTCCGGGGCCGGAAAAGGGATCATAGTACATGTCTAGGAAAACCAATTTACATGTGCCCGGGGTCCGAGCCACATACCCCAAATTCGCCCAAACCGCTTCCTTAGGCAGTTGGTTGGCCTTGAGGGTCGGCCCTACGGTCGGCACAATAGCCGGCCCTTGGGTCGGCACAATTGGCTCTAGGCGGCTCTGGAATTAGCCCTCGGGCCGGTCCCTGGGCCTCTTGCCGAACCTAGTGCAACTTTCTCTCATAATTCGGTCCTTGGTCCTCGGGTCGGTTCAAGGCCAATTCCAAGGCTACCCATGGCCTAGCACTAAGCCAAGGCACTTATGGACCTTAGGAATTATAACAGAATAGCTAGATCTATCCCGAAGCTCATTCCGATCGGCGCCCGATCCATCCGCATGGTTCATGGCCGGTGCATTACCGATCCATGATCAGACATCACCAATTCAAGATTCATTTTCGGTCACTAAGAATTAAATAGGGAATGATGCATTTTTGGTCAAAAGACGATCACTTTTGGTCAAGTTGGATCGTTCGTGTATCGGTGCATAGCTGGGCAGAATCACCCGCAGCCAGGCGCTATGACCGATCGGATCGACCCATGACCATCCGCCAATCCAAAATCGTCCCCTGATCAATTCTCGTGACCAAAAAGTAGTCTTATGAGCTAGTAGTCCGTTCACATTGGTGTGGTCAGTATACTTTTCATGGCCGACGACGGTTGGTCGATCGGACCATGACCGATCCTTGATTCTTGCCGACCGAACCAATCGATCCATGGCCAACGGCCCATGGTCGACTCATTCAGGACCTTATTGCCAATCTCATGGGGTCGGTTTTCGAGGATGTTACAAAAACGGCCGCCGGTTGTCGCCCGTCGTTGTCCCCGAGCGAGCTGCTCGTTGTCCTCGCCGCTGTCGTCATGCCCGTGTCGTCGGAATCGACTAACCCGTGAGTTGATTTCCTAACCCTTGATTAGGGTGCTAAACTCCATTAGAGATTATTAGTTTAATGTTAATCTTGGTTTATATTGCTAATGATGATTAATTAGCAATTATTGTTTAATCTTGATTAGTGATATTAATATATTATTTATTAATTTCGAAATAAATATTAATTATTTATTATTTTCGGAATTAATTAATTATTAAATTCGTAATTATTTATTATTATTTTGGAGTAATAATTAATTAATTATTTTTGGAAAATGATTAATTAAATTTGGATATTGAATTTTTACTGTTGGGTAATTATTAATGGATTATTATTGGAAATAAGTATTATTTTTGGGAAACACTGGATTTATTAATTGTGTTAGTATTGAGTAATTTCGATGGATTATTGTTTGTACTTTCCTCACGTGGATTATATATGAATACATATATACATGCTTCTTGTGATGATATTGTTTAATATGTACTCGGTGGAATAAATTCATGTATTGCGATTGTGAATTAGGGTTGATATATTCAGTATATTCGTATGACCACGTGAGAAATGCATTTGTATTCGCGTGACCACATGTGAAATATTATCGCATTACATGTAGAGATTTCGGTGAATTAACATGTACAAGCACGAATCATGTCTGCATTGGCTGTCTTGAAAGAAAATAAAATGAGCATGATTAATTGATGTGCTTGCATGGTCACATAAGAGCTCGTCACCCAATGGGGGATCTGCGGTGGACGAAATCCGTATTATCGGAATGCCCGGGCGGGGTCCGGATGCGAGTCGTGGTAGAGGCCAGACCTATACTCCTTGTGAATGCCGTCTGGACACCAGACGTAGCCGTGCCCAATGGAGTGGGACGATGCCCGGTTAGGCCGGTAGACTGCCAACTTGTGTGTTGGAAGGAAATTCCCCTAAGGTGTTGTTAATAAATGGAACATGATCAAGTGCATGGTACATGAGACAATTTGAAAGGTGTTCTGATTGTTTGATATAATTGCTGCATTGAGGTGAGCATATAATAAATTGTATCATGCAGGTTGTGTGTGGCAAAAGCGAGGTAAGGATGCCTATGATTGCAATTGTTAACTATTAATAATTGCATATGAGCCTTGGCCTAAACGTGAGTTTGTTAATGGTCGAGTGGGTGTTATTCTGTTGTTGAATTGCTGGCGATAGAAAGATTGCACATTTAGGGCGCACTCAAGGTGAGTAGGTCTCCTAACCGAGGCTTAGGATTTTGACTTACTAAGATTTTATCTCACTAGTTATTGAATAACCATTTTCAAGTCCATAGGATGGAGGATCGACGCGTGTTACGGCTCGTGGCCGTTTTTGAAGGGAGTAGATTAACCCCGGCTTGTTGGTTTCATTGGCTCGATAGGAAGATGCCCGTGGTAAGGGCTTGTGCTTGTAAACTTCCTAGGGTTAATCAGTAGATTAATAAAGTAGCACTTTGGAATGTGTTATTGTTGGGTTTTCCTGCTATCCCTGCTTTTGTAATTGATCGGGGTTTGTGTTTCGCTTCCGCATGCGTTTAATCAAAAGATAAAAATCACGGTCGGCGACGGATCCTGGGGAGTCGCAAATCAAATGACCGCAAGAGAACAAGAGTTGTCACGGACTCAAGAGTCGGGTCGTGACATCTAGTCGTCCCTAAAATCGGCCTGCATCACCATAGGATCGTCCTTACGCAAGTCTCACGATCGAGTCGTTTTCCCAAGTCAAGTTCTTTAGTCGCATGAGTTCTGTCCTCATTAACCTTTCCCCTCAATATTAGTATCTCGAGAGTGATCGATTATAAGTGAGATTAACCAACAATACATTGACGAAATTTATGTTCATACATCCCATAAAGGCTCGAATTCAGGACATCACTCTTTCACCTAGTATTTTCACATGTGTACCTTAGTATTGAAAACTTTAATGGTGGTAATTTGCATTTTACTATGGTAATGACAAGCCAAGTTTATAAGTTTTTTTTTTTTTTATACATGACATTCATTGTGTACAAATTTCCTTTATCCTACATAATTTCTCTTTGAATTGTTGCAGCATATTGATCATTTGCTATGGTTGATCTTCGGCACACGGGAGCCATGCCAATTTCTGGTACAAACGAAAATAGGAAGAAAGGCTAGCAGAAAACTCAAATGAAAATGGATGGTTATTAAGTTCACAATTGGTTTTAAAAAAATTTAGAAAATCTTTTACACGTTTATCAGTTTGTGGCTAAAGTTTATTCAAATCCTCTAAGCTAGCAACTAAAGAAAGATCATTATCACCTCCACAGTCGATGTAAATAACATTTTACAAATTCATCTCTAGATTGGTGCTATGTGAATGAATTTACCAAACTATTTTTAAGTTTATATATAATCAATTCGGCGTTGAATGAATAAAACTTTTAATCCAATAAAAACCCAATAATGAACAAATAATGAAGAAATAACCATCCCATGGGTCTCACGGGATACTTAGTTAGATTGTGGGAGATTGATATTTGTCAGTAATAGTCTAATTTTAGAATTACGAGTGATGTCATCAATATCTAAGTTAATAACGAAAAGTTTCAACGTAATGTGAATCAATGAGTTGGTTGGAATTCAATCAGATATCTTTAGGAAGCTTTTCTCATACCCAATCATGGCAATTTTCATTACCAAAAATTTATCTTTTTTTGGCTTAGTCTCTTATCTTCAAAAAAAAAAAAAAAAATTACAAAAGGACCCAGATTCATAATTGAAAAAAAGGACTCAGATTCAAATTGAAATATTTTATTTCTTGACGAAGAGAAAACTAAAATTAGAACATATTTGATGACTCTAACAAGTGTTGAGAAAAAAATTTCTTCAAAATTTAATAAAATTAAGCATCAATTACAACTAGTTCTGATCGAAAAGATTCAATCAAGCCTAAATACTAAATTCACTGATGAATTATTTTAATCTATACAATAGAGAAGGCATTCAGATAGGAGATAAAATCTAGTCTATTACACTACGTTAAAAGCCTAAAACCTAACAATGATATCCACAATTTCATATTTGGCAAAACTCATCACTTTTACAATATAGAAATGTTGATATATAAATTTATTTATGATTTTCTGAAATATGATTTTTAAGAAAGATATGCACCTTTTAATTATTCTTATCAAGATCAAAATGTTGAATCAAATCAATCTCTCTCTCTGTGAGAAAATGGGTGTTGAGAGTTGAATTATATGGTGAAGAGATGGCCAGCATTTGGTTCGTATTTTGCCCCAACTATAGGGGAAAAGATTACGTGCTATATATATAAGGATTGCTTTTCGTATCGGTATCACCTCACTAAGGATTGCTAACTAAAAATCTGAAATTATGCTCCTTTTTCTTGGTAGATGTGATATGTGAAAGATGCTTTAGAGTCAAATGTCAATGAAACATTGTCCATTGCTTCGGCTAGCAGCCAGATGTCGTGACATGTAAGATGAAAACTTGAACTAGACTCAAGTAATTGAAGAAAAGTCAACACGACTCAGCTACCACTTCCCCGTGAATGCTAAAACCTCTTTCGTGCAGCTCAAGAGCTCCAGGAAAACGCTAAAGTGTCGGCCCGAGTACTATCTAGTAACAATATTTCCAACTCAATGCCGATCCCACTTGATGCGTGTCGCATTCTCGATGGTACTCAAGCACGAGTTTCACAGCGCTACTTTTTTCTTTTGGTCGGTCCTACTCTATGTCATACCCTATTCCTACTCTAGTACTTATACTTTTGCCCTACCTCTGTATAGAGCGTAGGAGGCGAAATCCACTCTTGAAATTACAACATCCCTACCCCAGCCTCCCGAGAAGGTGGGGATTTGAATCCCTCACCTCCCCCTTCTCATGTGAGAAGGATGGCCACTAGGGCAAACTCCAATGGTTCACAGTGCTACTTCAACACTTAATATTTTCTCGAACTGGAGTTGAAAAGAGCTCTAAATAGATACTCAATAAAGTCATATAGTAATCTAGGCAAAGTCAATACAACGCTGCCGTCACTCTCCTGTCAATACTGAAACCTCTTTCGTGCAGCTCGGGAGCTTTAGAAAAAAGCTCCCATGTCGGCCCCAGTACTATCTAGATTCAAAATTTCTAATTCAACTCTGATCCCACTTGATGCATGTCCCATTCTCGATGGTGCTTAAACACTAGTGTCACGACACTACTCTCGAACTGGAGCTGAAAAGAGCTCTAAATGGATACTCAAGAAAGTCGAAATTCAAATCACGAAATGTTTAGCAAGACAAATCCATGGGTCAGTTCCTTCTTTGAATTTTGGTCTGGTTAGATTTATATAAAATGATGCAGAATTACAAAAATAGCCCTGAGCTATCGTCCATATTCAATTTTGGTCCTCGTATCTCTTCATATGATTATTCCACAATCACGCTTCTGGGACGATCTTTCCATTACCGTTCTAATGTTGACGGAAAATATTGACTAGGCATCGGAGTTGAACACGTGGCGTCGACGTCGAATAAAAAATAAATAAAAAATTTAGGAGAAGTTGCACAAAAGTTCCCCACACTATTACCCATGTCTCAAATGTGTGATGAGTTTGGTTCATAAACTAATTATTTATCGTCAAGGTAAATTTTGCTCTTCCATCCAAATGCAGATAGAGTTTGTTGACAAAGTGTTGTAGATTGATATGTGGTGTTTATATGGAATGACAGTGAAAACAATTGATGATTGGCTCTGTTTGCTTCTCTAAAAATAAATGATTTGAAAAATATTTTCCTAAAAAAGATTGCTTGTATTGCTTATAAAAATGAATGAATCAAAAACATTTTCATCGTTTATGAAAATAGTTAGATATAAATTATTGTCGATAATAAAAATGTTTTCCATCAACTAATTATTGCAATCAATATAAATGATTAGTTTAGTAAAACTATTTTCTAAATTATTTGTTTTCCACAAAACAAGTAGAACCTTAAGCCTAAAATGGTACAATTTGTCTAATCCTTATAGCCAAGTTCCTGAAAAGCAATACTCAAGTATTAACCATCTATAAATGTCAATGCTGATCTTTAATACTTAGCTTACTTGTCTGTAATTGGACAAATAAAAATGGAATTTGTCTGAAATTCAAGATTGCGGGTTAGTTTAGAGTCCGAACATGTAAAAAACAATAAAGTACAAGGACCAAAATTGAATATGCCCTGTTGATTTGTTTATTGCAAGTTAGTGCCACGTGTTTATATCCTTTGCTAATTTAGCATTTTCCATTCATATTTGGATTAATATACACAATGTGTCCAGAAATTGACGAGAGATTAGTTTAGGACCAAATTTCCCCCAAGATCAAGTAAGGGGACCGTAATTGAATATGTGCAATAAATACGAAGACCATTGTTATAGTTTCCCCTAAAATGATCTATCATCTTTTATAGAAAATTACCGTGCTCTTTGGTGTTGTGTTGTAGGTATGTTGTATTAAAGTTGCATAGTGACATGTTGTAACTTATGTGTTTAGTAATATATTTAGATTTTAAGCATATTAGATAAAATAACATGGGCTCTTTGAATTTTATTTTTTTGGTCGAAAAAACTTCCTTGATTGGCTCTTTGATGGGTTGCCAAAACAGCGGAGCGTTGTAGTTATGTGATATTTGACAAAACACCTTGCAAAACTTATAGCGAAGACGAATTAAAAGGCGAGCTAGAGGGACTAGCGCCCCCAAAGCTTTCCAAAATTATGCTTAAGCCACAAATGTGGAAAATTTTATAGGTATTATTTATAAGCCATGGTACACTCAAATTTTTTAAATTTCTTAAAATTCCAAAGTTTGAGTACATTGAGGAATGTTTAGTAAAAGACTTACATATAAGAGTTGAATCTTTCAACAATAGTGCTTCTAATTAGGAAATGTGAGGTGGAGACTCATATTGTTTCCAACTTACAATACAACTTCTTTTGGTGTAATTGATTAAAAGAATATCATAAATGTCATAACTTTTGTGCGGTACTCAATTTGGTGCTAGAATGAGTCAAAATCAAAGTCTAAATAAAAGTCAAATTCTAGAATAACATTCAGAATTTATTAAGTAGTAGAACAAACTTTGTAAGTACCTAGTGAGTGTGCAATAGATTATAACAATAAACAGGAAAAAAGTATACCCTAAGTGACAAAACTTAACATGAGTGGACATATAAGTGCTAAAACTTTCAATATTGTTAGGTGAATTGCAAGTGTACAATATCAACAAGTAATAAAGTGATGAGTGAGTATCGTTCCCACAAGGACTGTTTTTATTTTATTTTATCCAATTACTTACCGAAAGTGATCAATTCAAAAATCTAGCTAACCAAATCGAAAAGATGAGTAAAAAGTAAACTAAACCAACTAAAATACTAAAATATAGAAAATGTCAAAACTTAAAGAATTAAAAATAAGTAAAATTAATCTAAAGCAAATTCAAGATCACCAAGGGTTAGAGCATCCAACTTCACTTAATCATTCATAATTAATTTTCTTAACTTTTCATGCAACAAATTAATTTCCAATTGTGTTGGCGAAATTTCCCTAAGATGGATTAAAAGCCGACCTCGGTCTAATAATCCCTAATTAGATATGTTAACCCACACTAACCTTAGGTGAATTTAAACTACCTAAAAGCATTAAGTTCTTGTGGAAATTCCGGATTTAATCTAAGTAGTCCCAACCTAGATCTACTACCGCAGCCACATAAATAACCTAGTGTACCTTGACCTAGATTTAATTTATGGTTCAATATCACTAATGCGCATGCACACAATCTCCACCCGGTATCATGTATACATAAAAAATCATTCAAAAGTTGGCCAGACTTCTAAAAGCATTAAGATCATGATAAAGAACGACACAATCAAAAATTTTATTGCACGAAAGTCTTAGAAAATTAATCAATCATGATTAAGATCCATTGTAGCTCTAACAAAAGAAATTTAGAACATAGTAAAAATTAAACTAACAAGAATTAAAGAAAACATAGTACTAAATAAAAACAAATTCACCGAATTGAGAAACAAGGAGCTTCGGGTTTGTCTCCTCCTTCTCTCCTTGACATGCATCAACTCCACTAAAATAGAAGAACAAAATCTAAAACCTAAAATCTTCGTAGAGATGGTGGCTCCAGGATTCTCTCTTCTTTTGCGGCATAAAAGCAGTTTATATAGCCTCCAAAAATCTGCCCTAGGTTGACTCCTACTAGGATTTGGAAAAGATTCCTCCTTGATTTCCTTTGAACTTTATCTTCAATCATGGTCAAATTCTCCAAATATCTGATTTGGGCTGCCTTTTCTTCAAGATGAAATATTCTGAAAGATATTGCAATATTCTGGAAGATCTGAAAATATTTCATACAAAATAAAATTACGTGAGTAGCAATTAAATTCACCCAAAAATTCCTCAAAATTTAGCAAATATCAAGTCTAAATTAGCAAGAATACTCTATTAAAAATAGAGTTATCAATTACCCCCAACTTAGAAATTTGCTAGTCCTCGAGCAAACAATAAACAAACCTCATCTCCAATTATCAATATCCATTCATAATTACGTGAAATCACAATTCAATGGAAAAAATAAATCCCATCAATCCAAAATCAATACATAAGCTATGTCTAACCTTAACTATGCAATCCGTGTGTATGTGTGCCCCTTGACTTTCCAAATCATGTATACTCAAATAAATCAAGTTGATATGCAACACTCTAAACTCAAGATCCACTAACCAAGTCTCATAGATTTGTTTTTCAATTCTCTCTCCACTATTGAAAACTAATACTTATTCAAAAATCAATAGGTCTTTAAGGCTTATAATGTGGCTTGGCTAAGAGGAGGGTATAAAGGATTTAAGCTCAACAAACCCCATAAACATATCAATTCTCAAAGCATTTGAATTAAATAGGATTCAAGACATATCATTCATATGCTTACACTATTATAGCCATTTAATTCATAAACACTCAACACTTTAAAGCTTCCATTATTTCTCTTTCCACGCCGTACGGCGAAGTTCCTTCCTAAGTCCCTTTCATAGTGCAATGCTAACCCATTGAGTATCCAAAGGCTCACTCAAGTTGAAAGTTAGCAGTAGGGATCCGTATGAGCCGTACTAGAGTAAACAACTTTCACTTTATAACTTGCACTTTTTTTTTCTTGCTTTCTTTTCTTTTCTTTTCTTTTTTTTGTTTTTTTTTTTTTTTTTTTTTTTTTTTTTTTTTTTTTTTTTTTTTTTTTTCATGACTATTTCAAGCTTCAACAACTTCAGACACATCAAGAATCCATAACTATTAAAGTAGCTTTAAGGATAAACATGCTTATGGGGTATAAGGTAAAGTAATACATTTGGATCGGCATTATAAGGTCATCAAAGAAAAATAGGCCAATTAAGCTCAAAAGGGTACTAGTGATCAAGTAATAAGGTAGGCTTGAAAGGCTCAAACGATCCAAAGAATGCCTATATCATCTTCTTGATTGAGTATAACATATTAATTTCAAGAGAATATCAAACAAATTCTAAGACTTAGGTGAGTTCTAGAGAATCACATACTTCCCATTGATCTTTTCTAAGCACACATAACTCAAAAGGCAAGGATAAGTGCTCAAAATATGGATTGCATAATCAAGATTAAGACTAACTCATATATCACTAACCAATTGAACAAGATTTATATTCCCCTAAGAATTACAACAACTCATAATCATGAAAAGGATATCAATCTTGTAGATTACGGTTCAAAATCATCATCTCCTATAAAGTTTGCTATAAAAATATTTCAAAAATTTTAAATAAGCGCAAATATTTTCAAGATTAGCAAAAGTTTTAGCACAAAAAATTTCAAAATTTTCGATCCCCTACCCCCAACTTAAAATGAAGCATTGTCCTCAATGCATAAAAATAAAGAATTAAATACGAGGCAATGAGGCAAACAAATTAGAGTAAAGTTCGAAATACTCCCATAGAGATGTGAATATGGCAATTGTCTATGTTGAATCACGCCCGCCCAAGTAAGGTAAGGAATGGTTCGAGATGTGTCGTTAGACGTTGCTCGCAGAAAATTTCTTAGCTTCATGATCGCATGGCTGTACGCCTCTAACCCCTCTTCTACCTATCGTGTGCACTACTATCTCTCGCAAAATAGAAAATCATCACCACAAAAATTCTTCTTTTTTTTTTTTTTTTTTTTTCAATTTTTTTAAGACAAAATGCAAACCAAAAATAAAAATAAAAAATAGAAGCTTAAAAACTTGGGTTGCCTCCCAAGAAGCGCTTGCTTTATAGTTCGCAGCCGAACTCTTCTCATGCTTTTAAGTAAGTGGAACCAAGGTGATGACAGATGTTTGAGCATTGAAACCTCCTCCATAGTAGTGCTTAAGCCTATGACCGTTTACTTTAAAAGTCCCTTCATTCTCTTTGATAATCTCAACAACTCCAAAAGGGAATACTTTGGTGATGGTGTAAGGACCGGTCCATCTAGACTTCAACTTTCCCGGAAACAAACGAAGACGAGAGTTATATAACAAAACTTTTTCACCCACATGAAACTCCTTTCTTAGGATGTGTCGATCGTGCCATCTCTTTGTTTTCTCTTTGTAAATTCTTGCACTTTCGTATGCATCATTGCGCATCTCTTCCAATTCATCTAACTGAAGCAATCTTTTCTCACCTATTGCCTCGCATATCAAAGTTCAGTTTTTGCAAAGCCCAATATGCTTTATGCTCCAACTCAACGGGTAAATGGCATGCTTTACCAAATAAAAGTCGAAAAGGTGACATACCAATAGGAGTTTTGAAAGCGAGTTCTATAAGCCCATAAAGCATCATCAAGTTTTCTTGCCCAATCCTTCCTATTAGTATTCACAGTCTTTTCCAAAATTCTCTTTATCTCCCTATTAGATATCTCGGTTTGACCACTAGTTTGGGGATGATAAGCGGTAGCTACCTTATGAGTGACTCCATATTTATGCAAAAGTGACTCAAATTGTTTATTCATGAAGTGTGTGCCTTGGTCACTTATAATAGCCTTAGGTGTGCCAAATCGAGTAAAGATATACTTTTTCAAGAAATTACAAACAACCCTAGCATCATTAGAGTGCAAAGCCACGGCCTCTACCCATTTAGACACATACTCACAAGCAACTAATATGTAAGTGTTACCAAAAGAAGGTGGAAACGGACCCATGAAGTCAATGCCCCAAACATCAAATAATTCACACACCATGATATTGTTTAAGGGCATCTCATGCCTTCTAGATATATTTCCATTCCTTTGACACCTATCACAATGAGAAACATAAGCATGTGCATCCTTAAAAAGAGTAGGCCAATAAAATCCACATTGTAAAATTTTAGCAGCAGTTTTGGTGGCACCATAGTGACCACCGCCTCTCCATCATGGCAATGAAAAAGAATGTTAGGAATTTCTTCCTTAGCAACACAACGTCTAATTATTCGGTCAGCACATACCTTAAACAAGTAAGGATCCTCCCAAAAGTAGTGTCTAACATCGGAGAGAAACTTTTTCCTTTGTTGATAATTCAAGTCGGGGAAAGATGTCACTTACCAAATAGTTCACAATATCTGCATACCATGGAGTTTCGATTTTCAAGGAAAATAGTGCTTCATCAGGAAAGTCATCCAAAATTGGTACCTCATCGCTAGGGGCATTCGGTAACCTAGATAGGTGATCGGCCACAAGATTCTCGGTCCCTTTCTTATCCTTAATCTCTAAATCAAACTCTTGAAGCAACAAGATCCAACGAATTAACCTTGGTTTCGCATCCTTCTTTGCCGCAAATACTTTAAAGCTGCATGATCAGTATAGACAATCACTTTAGAGCCAATCAAATAAGAACGGAATTTATCAAAAGCAAAAACAATTGCTAAAAGCTCCTTCTCGGTAGTGGCATAATTCAATTGGGCTCCATTAAGGGTTCGGCTAGCATAATAGATGACTTGAAAAATTCGGTCCTTCCTTTGACCAAGCACGGCTCCAATGGCATAATCGCTAGCATCACACATCAACTCAAAAGGCAAACTCCAATCTGGTGGTGTCATTATAGGAGCCGAAATCAGCTTCTCCTTTAATATCTCAAATGCCCGCAAACACTTAGAGTTAAAATCAAACTTAACATCTTTTTCAAGCAATTTTGTAAGTGGTCTTGCAATCTTGGAAAAGTCCTTTATGAATCGCCTATAAAACCCTGCATGTCCTAAAAATCCTCGAAGTAATTTAACGAAGTAGGAGGTGGTAATTTGGAGATAACTTCAATTTTGGCTTGATCCACCTCAATACCTCTAGCAGATATTTTATGGCCCAAAACTATCCCTTCCCGCACCATAAAATGACACTTCTCCCAATTTAGCACAAGGTTAGTCTCTTCGCATCTTTGTAACACCAAAGCTAAATTATGCAAGCATGAATCAAAAGATGTACCAAAAACAGAGAAATCATCCATGAAAATCTCAATGTATTTCTCTATCATGTCAGAAAAAATAGCCATCATGCATCGTTGAAAAGTAGCGGGTGCATTACAAAGACCAAAAGGCATCCTTCTATATGCAAATGTACCATATGGACAAGTAAATGTAGTCTTTTCTTGATCATTAGGTGCAATAGGAATTTGGTTATACCCTGAATATCCATCCAAAAAACAATAATATTCATGTCCTGCAAGTTTTTCTAACAATTGATCAATGAAAGGTAAAGGAAAGTGATCTTTACGAGTAGCATCATTCAATTTTCTATAATCCATGCAAACTCGCCAACTTTGTCACACCTTGCCCTAGTTGGAATTAATTCATTCTTTTCATTGGTTAGAACAGTCATACCTCCTTTTTTTTTGGCACTACTTGCACAGGACTTACCCAATCATTATCGAAATTGGATAGATAATACCCGCATCGAGTAATTTAATTACTTCGGTTTTCACAACTTCTTGCATTTTTGGATTGAGCCTCCTTTGTGGCTGGATGACTGCATTTTTGTATTGCTCCTTCATCAGAATTTTGTGCATGCAAATCGAAGGGCTTATTCCTTTTATATCCGCAATGGTCCATCCAATTGCACTCTTATGCTCTCTAAGCACTCTAAGTAACTTCTCCTCCATCACCCCCTGTCAAAGAAGAAGAAATAATCACTTTGGATAAGAAACACCATCAAGAAAAGCATATTTTAAATAAGAAGGTAAAGGTTTAAGCTCAAGAGTTGGTGGTTCTTCAATGGAAGGCTTGGGCTTCTTTGCACTTGACTCCAATTCTTCAAATTTTTGTGATTTCCATCTCGGACATAGTGGACTTGCTTCTAAAAACTCAACGGCCTCTCTAATTTCTTCATGCTCAGTTTCTTTCTCTTTTGGCTGAACCAAACATGCCTCTATAGGATCTTGAGTTGTGGTCAATTCAAGCACGGTCTTTACTTCACCGTCTATGGTATCTATCTTCAAGCAATCACTTGGTCCCTCAGGGTTTTTCATGGCTTTGAGGACATTGAAAGTGACTTGATCTTCTCCCACTCTAAGGATCAATTTTCCTTGTTGTACATCAATGAGAGCTCTTCCCGTGGCTAGGAATGGTCGGCCCAAAATAATAGGAACTTCATAATCCTCCTCCATCTCTAGCACGACAAAATCCGCTGGAAAGATAAATTTATCCACCTTTATTAAAACATCCTCCACTACGCCTCTTGGATATTTGATAGATCTATCCGCCAATTGTAAAGACACGGTGGTCGCTTTTACTTCTCCTACACCTAGTTTCACAAACACCGAATAAGGCATTAGATTTATACTAGCACCAAGATCACATAAAGCTTTATTAAAGTAAGCATCACCAATATTGCATGGAATAGTAAAACTCCCCTGGATCTTTTAATTTTGGTGGTAGCTTATTTTGAAGGATGGCCGAACATTCCTCATTCAACTTCACGAGTCTCATACTCCTCTAACTTCCTTTTGTTAGCTAGGATCTCCTTCAAAAACTTGGCATAGCTTGGCATTTGAGCTAGAGCATCTACAAAAGGAATATTAATGTGCAACTGTTTAAGATAATCAAAAAATTTTGAAAATTGCTTATCTTGCTTGTGTTTGGCTAGCCTCTCAGGAAAAGGAATAGGTGGAACATATGGCATTGGAGATGGCTTGCTCTTTTGTGGCTCATCCTTTTGTTTGATCTCGGTGGAAGATTTGTCCTTGTTCTCGTCTTCTACTTCCTCATCTTGATCTTGCTTTCCAACTTTTTTTCCACTTCTCAATGTAATTACCTTTGCGTTCTCCATGGGATTCCTCTCGGTATCACTTGGCAAGGCACCACTTTGTCTCTCATTAATTCTCGAGCTAGTTGCCCCACTTGCTTCTCTATGTTTCGAATAGATGCTTCTTGATTATGGAATCTTACATCGGTACTTCTCATGAAATCTTGAGTGGTTTGAGCTTGTTTTTCCACGGTTTGGGTTAGCTTTGCAACCAAAGCCTCCAAGTTGGAATTATGCTTCTCCATGGATGGTGGTGGTGCTCTCGGTCCTTGTTGATTTTGACCTCCCAAGATAGATTAGGGTGATTCCTCCATCTGGGTTGTAAGTGTTGGAATAAGGATTGTTTTGAGGGCCCTGTTAAAATTTGAAACAAAGTTAGCATGTTCGGAAGAATTAGCATAAGGGTTACCTACTTGACAATCGGTGCTAATATGATTTCCACCACAAAATTCACAAGATACTCCTTGAGTTTTTAGAGAAGCAATCATATTGCTTAATGCATCAAGTTTTGCATTCAAAGTCCTATTGGTGTCAACTTCATGAACTCCACTTGGCTTTTGGGCTTGGTATCTCTCAGTTGGCCATTGATAGCTATTGCTCGCCATCTCCTCAAGGAGATGAAAAGCTTCTTCGGGTGACTTGTTTTGCAAAGTGCCTCCAGCTGCCGCATCTAGACTAGCTCGAACGGTAGGATGCGCTCCGTTATAGAATGTATGTACTTGCATCCAAATTGGCAGTCCATGGTGCGGGCATCTCCTTAGCAGCTCTTTAAACCTCTCCCATGCTTCATAAAAGGGCTCACCATCCATCTACATAAATGTAGTAATATCATTACGCATTTTGGCAAATTTTGCAGGAGGAAAATATTTACTTAGGAATTTTTGAGCCAAGTCTTCCCAAGTAGTGATAGAGCCTGCAGGAAGAGAAGTCAACCAAGTCTTAGCTTTATCACGAAGAGAAAACGGGAACAATCTTAATTTAAGAGCATCATCGTAACGCCATTAAATTTAACGGTGTCACAAATTTCAAGGAATGCTTCTAAGTGTAGATTTGGATCATCATTAGGCGATCCACCGAATTGCCCTGCATTTTGAAGCATTTGAATTAAGGATGGCTTGATCTCAAAATTGTTGGCTTGCACTGTCGGCCTCCTTATACTTGATTGTGCTCCTTGAATTGTTGGTGTAGCATAATCTTTCAAAGTCCTCCTTGGAGGTGCGACTTCTTGATTTTCAGCCATTGCAATGTAAATTGCTTGTGATTGTTCTCTTCTTCTCCTAAGAAAGGTTTTTCAATCTCGGGATCAAAGCTGTTCAAGGTCTCCTTGTTGGCTTCGGGTTATGCGATGCTCCTCCACCTTTTATAGAGAAGTGAGTTTGGCCTGCAAAAGAAACAAATTAAAAATAATATAAAGGCTAGTCTAAACTAAGAATTGCTCGATATCAATAGTAATTGGAAAATTGTCAAAACAATCCCCGGCAACGGCGCCAAAAACTTGTTAGGTGAATTGCAAGTGTACAATATCAACAAGTAATAAAGTGATGAGTGAGTATCGTTCCCACAAGGTCTGTTTTTATTTTATTTTATCCAATTACTTACCGAAAGTGATCAATTCAAAAATCTAGCTAACCAAATCGAAAAGATGAGTAAAAAGTAAACTAAACCAACTAAAATACTAAAATATAGAAAATGTCAAAACTTAAAGAATTAAAAATAAGTAAAATTAATCTAAAGCAAATTCAAGATCACCAAGGGTTAGAGCATCCAACTTCACTTAATCATTCATAATTAATTTTCTTAACTTTTCATGCAACAAATTAATTTTCAATTGTGTTGGCGAAATTTCCCTAAGATGGATTAAAAGCCGACCTCGGTCTAATAATCCCTAATTAGATATGTTAACCCACACTAACCTTAGGTGAATTTAAACTACCTAAAAGCATTAAGTTCTTGTGGAAATTCCCGGATTTAATCTAAGTAGTCCCAACCTAGATCTACTACCGCAGCCACATAAATAACCTAGTGTACCTTGACCTAGATTTAATTTATGGTTCAATATCACTAATGCGCATGCACACAATCTCCACCCGGTATCATGTATACATAAAAAATCATTCAAAAGTTGGCCGGACTTCTAAAAGCATTAAGATCATGATAAAGAACGACACAATCAAAAATTTTATTGCACGAAAGTCTTAGAAAATTAATCAATCATGATTAAGATCCATTGTAGCTCTAACAAAAGAAATTTAGAACATAGTAAAAATTAAACTAACAAGAATTAAAGAAAACATAGTACTAAATAAAAACAAATTCACCGAATTGAGAAACAAGGAGCTTCGGGTTTGTCTCCTCCTTCTCTCCTTGACATGCATCAACTCCACTAAAATAGAAGAAAAAAATCTAAAACCTAAAATCTTCGTAGAGATGGTGGCTCCCAGGGATTCTCTCTTCTTTTGCGGCATAAAAGCAGTTTATATAGCCTCCAAAAATCTGCCCTAGGTTAACTCCTACTAGGATTTGGAAAAGATTCCTCCTTGATTTCCTTTGAACTTTATCTTCAATCATGGTCAAATTCTCCAAATATCTGATTTGGGCTGCCTTTTCTTCAAGATGAAATATTCTGAAAGATATTGCAATATACGGAAGATCTGAAAATATTTCATACAAAATAAAATTACGTGAGTAGCAATTAAATTCACCCAAAAATTCCTCAAAATTTAGCAAATATCAAGTCTAAATTAGCAAGAATACTCTATTAAAAATAGAGTTATCAAATATGTACACTTAAGTGTTACTTTGTTTGAAAATCGGACACTTAATTGCCAACTGGCGAGGCTTGTCGAAAATCCGACATGGTCTACACAGCTGTTGGAAATTTGAAATGGCTCACTGTTGGCACTTAAGTATTCATTTTTTCTCCAATTTTGACACTTAAGTGTATCTTTTAGAAGTTTTGACACTTATATATCTACCCGTGCCAATTTTTCACACTTGGGGTGTGTACACCTCCAATAAACAATAAGAGTTTAGGGCTAGGAGATATTACGCACAAGGTTTATAGTAGTTCAATTTGATTTAAGCCTACGTCTACTCTCCTATACTGACAACCAATTGATTGGATTTCACTATGATCAAGAAAAGATAACAACTTTGAGTGCAAATATTTAGTGATAGATCACACTATTTTCACTCAATCACTTTTTCAGTACTTCTCTCATGATCACAAATTTTAAGCTCAAGAAAGACAAGTGTTTAACCAAAGTTTGCTCAAACTTTGGAAATTTAGATTCTCGATCTCATCTCTTACTTGCTCCATGATGCCTTGGTCTATTTATGTTCTCCTCAATTTTCAAACTAGCCGTTGGACACTCTTCAGAGGACTGTTTTCTAATCTACCCATTAGACAAATCTGTATCACGAAGATTGCATGATCATTGAGTGGCAGAAGTTGAATGCCCACTTGATTTTGGTCACCCATAACCCTTCGTTTCCATAAGAAGAGCTTCTCTATTTAGGAAAAAAAATGTCTTTAGGATTGAATTGCCAAATTATTTAAATGAGTCAATTAAATCTTTTTAGGTGTGAAATCCAAACTAAATCATTAGCCATTATTCATTCTGGACAGGTCCCATTCTCGACTTGTCACACTTTGAATATGTTTCATTATGAATTTGCTATGTCCTAAGTCTTGTCAAATTCTGCACTCATCATGTTCTGAACTTTTGTCAGGATGCAAATGAGAGTAATTCTCTTAGTCTTTGTCTTCAAAATAATGTCTCGAGTTTAAGCCTGAGTGTGTTCCAACTGAAGTAAACTTTACAAATTGTACTTGAATTTGAGCTAGAACGAGATGTCTTCATTCCTCAAATACTTTTCTAAATCTACATACTTCAAGACAATTATCAAGCTTATTAATATCTAATGGATAGTTTTGTCAACTTTAAAATCTATTAGGAGTTTTCTCAGCTAAAATTAGTCCATATTCGTGTTAGATTTTTTATCCTCAATGTCTATTATACATAATTATGTGGCAAGAAAATTGTAAACAAGTTTTTATATGAAAACATTCGATGTACATAGATACCTTACTAAAATTTACTTATTAAGTGATATTGCTAGTTACAATTGGGCATTCAAATAAATGAAAATCATGCATGGATCATTGGCTTGTTGATATTCCCAATGTAAAATTGTTACATCACTTAGTAAACCAAATTATTAAGATTTCTTTATACATTTAGCTTTGCTCGTGTTAATAATGGATTTTATGAGCGAAGTACCCTTGAGATGTTATTTAAGCTTGGATTAATGCGCCTTGATTTTACAAAAGCATATTGATTTCACTGAATTATCTCACGGTGTCCTAACTTTTTATTTACTCATTATGAATATTTTATGACTTGACAAAAATGCCTTTAGGACATTTCGTTTTTTATTATTATTATTATTATTATTATTATTATTATTATTATTATTATTATTATTATTATTATTATTATTATTATTATTATTATTATTATTATTATTATTATTATTATTATTATTATTATTATTATTATTATTATTATTATTATTATTATTATTATTATTATTATTATTATTATTATTATTATTATTATTATACGCCACAATGCGCATTACATATTGTATTTCTCCATTTCAACAAGGTTTTCCAAAGTGAAATGTCCATAGATGGAACTAGACGATCAAAGCAAATGGATAATAACATGAATAATAATTCATATATTAAAATCAATACACACGTTTGATAATAAACCAATCATTCAACCGTTTTATGACATCTAACTAAGGAGACGAACATATGAAACCTTGAACCAAGCAAACAAACAACAAAGGATCACTATCATTGTGGCATCGTCCGTCTCATAATCAAGGGCTCGGCACAATGAACTGTAGCAACTGATCATCGCGCTCGAATGCGATCATGTCATGCTCGGCCAAGGTGATCCATGCTTCGATCCCATCCCCACCCCTAGTTCCCATCAAAATCACCACATTTTTCATGGGAACACTGGTGGTGCACACCCAAGCAGGCCTTCCCCAGCCAAAATCTGTCTCGTAGAATGGGAACCTCGCCCAGCTGCTGAACCTGTAGAGCTCGATCTCTCCTGCAGACACCGCCAGCTTCCGTGCCGCCATGAGGTTCTCGCAGGCCTTGGCCAATCCATTCTCGCCTTGAAGCGCGCTCAAATATTCTCTGTCAATTGTCCTTATTGATTTCCTGAGAATGCCTGCAAACTCCTGCAATTCAACTTCCTTGTTTGGTTCCATGAGTGGTGTCACAACGGACTGCCACAGATTGCCCAAGGCATTCTCAGGCAATGGTTGGGGCCTTATTCTGCTTCTGATGTTCACCACATGTGTCGCTGCTGATGATGGGGGACACTTCTTGTTCCATTCCGGCCTCTTCCTCGCTGCCTCCATGGCAGATTTCCATATGAGGGCAGTCACAGCCTCAACACGAGTAGGAGCAGCACTGCCAAACCTGGCCTTGAGATGGGCTAACCTCTCGCGGTCAAAATGAAACCTCTTGGTCAAAAGCTTCTCTCTGCTGATGACCCCGGATGGCATTTGGAAGTTTATGTCCTTTGGTTGGAAGAGCTCAGATGCTTTCAAGAAGGGAGTCTTGAGGATGGCTTCACCGTCGACACCATTGACAGCAATTTCAGACCATGCAGTCAGGAAAGCGAAGACTGAGGCGCCATCGGCAATCTTGTGAGAGATACAGATGCCGATCCCGATACTGCCACAGTTGAAGAAAGTAGCTTGGACCCCTACAATGACTTGTTCCTCAATGTTGGGAATGACTCTGTATGGAGAGAATGGAAGGAATTGCTGCAGCTGATTGATGTCGGGGTTTGACAGGACTTCAGACAACTTGAAATGAGCTTTTGCCTCCAAATAGAGCACGCCGTCATCGTTGCAATTGATGGCAGCGTTGCCTTTTACCCTTCCACCTAGAGGGTAGAAGAGGGAAAGTGCCTGCGAGAGTGAAGTTTTCAAGTTTCCCGTCACGGAGGCAGAGTCCAGCGCCACCTTATCATCAGGAGCGGAGTAGAACAGGATGACTGGAACGTAAAACGGAGGAGCCAGCTGGTCAAGGAGGCAGAACTTGAACTCCCTGTGGTGAGATGGAGTTGGAGAGGAAGGCTTGATGCTCTCTGTGGAGACAACCTCAACTTCCATGGCCATGTTTTGTTGGAAATTGAGAGATTTGAAAGTTTGTCCTTTCAAGTTTCTTTCTGGAGGAAGATGTGTTTCCTTGGTGATTTTCAATCGCAAGATCTTCTGGTTTATATAGATGAAAGAGAGGAGAAATTTGCAATTTTTGGGTCATAGGCTCATAGCATCATGGATGAACAAGAAATATATCCTGATCTCTGGCGGTAGCTCACGTTTCGAAGGATAAAATAGATATTATGCAACACTAACACCTAATGCGAAGAATCTATCAAGTTTCTCCATTTGATATAGTGCCTTCATATACAATATAACTATTGACTTAATCCCCAGCTAAAATGATGGACAAAGTTAACCTTACATTGGTTTTAACATATATTTTCTCTTTTTATATTACGATGATATGATATCTATGGTAAACTTTTAATGCCATAAGTCTACATTCCCAATCTATTCAAAGAAATGTCGTCCATGCCGAGATTAGTGAATATACAAAGAATTGTTAGCTTGTAGCCCGATCATCACTAAGTGTGTTGAACAGGAATTGAATGTGAATCCTGGTCCTAATTGAGATATCTATTATATGTACTATATAAAAATAACAAGACATTAATCACTTATATCGCGATCGAAAGCAACCTCAAATTTATTTTCAGTAAATTTGGACTATTCGCATCTATTTAATTCGTCTCAAATATTTGGAGCATTTCATCATTCTAGCATCGTTACATGAGCAAAAAATGGACCAAGCCTAGGATCTCCAAATGCAGGAAAAGGATTCAACGGTAGATAATAACAAGAAGTCAAATTACTTTAATGAGGAAAACAACTGGATATGCTATTAAAGGACAACTGATAATTGTTCGGTTTGATCACTAGAATGTCTACTAGAGATTAGTTGAACGTCAATGCTGGTCAGCAGATGCTCGTCTAAATAAGGATGCACATAATAACCATTTTATTTTTAATCAGATTTATTTTTCTACTTCTGAAAACATGTTTAGGACAAAAATCTATTTAATAATGCAATTTCATTTTTGTGACGTTCTAAAATTCGAGCCCTTTAAGGGATGTATGAACGTGAATTTCGTCAATGCATTGTTGGTTAATATCACTCGGAATTGATCACAATCAAGATACTAACCTTGAGGGTAAAGGCTAATAAGGACAAAACTCGTGCGACTAAAGAACTTGACTTGGGAAAAACGACTCGACCGTGAGACTTGCGTAAGGACAATCCTATGGATATGCAGGCTGATTTCAGGGACGACTAGAAGTCGATTCACGGATAGAGCATAATGGGACGATGGCTGATTCCGTTTACTGTTATCGAGCCCACAAACGACCCTATGTGGATTCTCGGTAATCGTGTACTTCGAAATAAGAGTCTATCATTCCCAATTTCATGTAGTCAAGGACATCCATGTGTCGAGATGTCTTAAATGTGGTTCGGCACGAGTCAGTTACGCGTGAATCCTCGAAACCACCTGTTAGTTCGAGACGTACCAAAATAGCATTTGGATGAAATTGACAAGGCATGAGAATCCAATATTAGACTATGAATTTTCAGGAACGTCCAGAACGGACTTTTGGACGATGCTACTTCGACAATCAACATTGCCAGTGAAACCGAATATTTGGAAAAGGGATTTACGGACCGAGGAAACGAGCCTACAAGGACGTAGACCGGGCGAGGCCAATGTGGGCCTCATGCCCAAGGTAGGACAGCTACATGGTAGACCCGAGGCAAATAAGTGAGCCCATTGGACCCAACCCACCATTTAGCCCTTCCGAACACATTACTTAGCTTTGAGCCAATTTGAGCCCAATCGATTCCCAAGCCCATCCCTATTCATTTCCTAGCCCGTTTCTTAGGCCCACTCTTCATTTCAGCCAAGGGCAAATTGGGAATTGCGCAAATGTGGAAATGACCATTTTGCCTCTAGATATTATTAAGGAAAATACAAAAGAAGAGAGAGAAGATGATGTCACTTGCATGGGGATGGAGCAAGCATTGAATAGCCTTAATGGAGGTGTGACAAGTAGCCCTCCAATCTCTCTCTCTCTCTCTTCCCCTTCAGCCCAAATCAGCCGCCCCTCTCTCCCCTTGTTTCCCTTCCTTCACTTTTTCCTCTCCTTCAACCCTTCTCCCAAAAACCAGAGTTGTTCATTGCTTTCCTGTGCTGATCACCACCCGCACCACCCACCGCCGTGTCCAGGAGACCAAGTCCATGTCCCCCACAGCCGTTCACCGAACAGAACCACCGGCCAGCCCACCGACCAGCTTGAAGCCACCGCCAGCTAGTCCGCCTGTCCCTACCCTGTATCGCCTGGAAAGGCTATTTCCCCCCTATTCTAACCCAACCGTCGGCCAAACCAGCCACCAGCCCGACCCCTTTGAACCCCTGGTGCTGTCGGTCGCCGGCCAGCCACTCGCCAGAGCTCCGATCAGCCCGACCAGCTTCTTTTCCGCCCGTGCAGTCCGGTTTCCAGAGCTGTAGTGAGAGATAGAGTTAGTTGCTGTTGTTTCAGTCTTGGGATTGCTTTGGATCGCCATGGTTGAGGCTCCCAAGCGTAGCCTCCATCGTCGCTGCTGCGCCCATGTCTCCAGCCCGCTTAACGGGTGAGTTTAGCCCTAATCCCTTATTTAGTGCCTAAACTTGCTTAGGGTGGGTTTAATTTGTGTTAATGTTAGTTAAGGGAGTTCAATTAAGTTGTATTAGCCCTAAGATAGGTGGTTAGATAGATGATTAGGATTATTTTAGATTAATCTGGATTAGTACTTGTTAATGATGGTTTATGTGTAATTAAGCATGTTTAGCTTTAATTAATTGATTATTTGTTCTAATTAATGTTTTTAATGATTTCTGAATTTAATTTATTAATTATTAAATTCTGGATTTTACTGTTCATGTTGCATTGTTCACAATTTACTATTTACATGCACTGTTCTCGTGCACTGTTCATCCGGAAGTAAAAAATTGCATAATTTCATGTGTTTTGATCCTATGATGTGAATTGGATGTGTAATTGCATAGACATCCGCATGAATTGTATGGTTTTCACAAAAAGAATAAAGGGAAAATAATTTGTCTGAGGGACACCGAAATAGGCCACTTTTATGAGAAAGAATTTGAGGTTGTATATGCAAGCATGTTTGCATTGGCTAATGCTCATGATAAAAATGGATTGTGGTGGTGTGCTTGCATGATCACTAAGTTGAACCCGCTGCCTCGGCTGAAGTTCGAGGGGTGATAGTCTAATTCGTCGAAAACCCAGCGAGGGTTCGGATGCAAAGTCGCGGTAGAGGCCCAGCCCATGCTCCTTCAAGAATGCCGTCTTGGGAGAGAACCCTCGACGTTGCCGCACTTCACGGGGGAGGGCAATGCCTGGTTATGCCAGTAAACACCGGCGGGGGTTCGGTTGTAGCCCCGAGGGGCAGTAATAATTGGGACATGTGTGGATGCAAGAGTGCATGAGAAACATGGCATCATTGGTTCTGATTATGCATGAGTTGATCACATTGTTTATGACACGCATGAATTGATAACGTGCAGGGTATGGCAAAGGCCAAGTGAGATCGCCTGTGACGCGACTCGTATGTGATTGCTAAATTGCATTACCTAATGGCCATGTGTATTGCGTGTATTGTGTGAGGTTTAACATACAAGGTAATCATACCGGGTAAGGTTGCATGCGAGCCGACTATTTGATTGTTGGTTGACCCTAGTTATTGTATGGTTGCTTGTTGTGGGTTTGTTTGAGGGGTAGTTTTGGAGAGATGCCCCGAGTTGAGTTAGTGTTCTAACTGGGGCTTAGGATGAAGACTCGCTGAGATTTTATCTCACTAGTTATTGTATAACCATTTTTAGGCCCTTAGAATGGCTCACCCGCCGGTGCGATTTGGCATCCCAAAGGACTAGGAGATCGTCATGACGCACCACCGCTTCCTTGATAGGGTGCACCTATACGAGAAGTATCTCTCCACCATCTGGGTGGACGAGAGACTAGGGCAATGGATCACCCATCGGTTCCTTGCTTGGTACATCTTGGGAGGACGATCTTCTGATTGGTCCTCTGTGTGGTTTTGACGGGCTGCCCAATAGGGGCCCCGAAGACGCTGACTGAGACCCCATGGAGCTAGACCCTCCCAATGGCGCAATGGAGAATCCTACCCCCACTCCATCGATGATCGACCCGAACGCCTCCGACTACGACCCGACGGAGCCCGAGTCCGATGGGTTTGAGTGATAGTGGTGCTGAAATCGAGGGTTCTTCTTGTATAGCTAGATTAGCCTAGTCTAGTTTCTTTTTGGTTCGGTTTAGAGGATGGATCTGACCCTTGGTTGGGCTTGTAAATTGGAAATGATCCTCCATTGGTTAATCCAGTAAAAGTGTATAAATGAGTAGCTGCTGTTATTTTGTTGTTCATCCCTCTATCCCTGTTTGATTGTTTGATTGTCTGTTTAATTGGGGGATGATTCGTTTTCCACTTGCGTTTAATGAAAGAATAAAATGAATGGTCGGCGACGCGTCGTAGGACGTGACATTCTTTTGGCCAAGGGAAGGGGTTGTTGCGCGCTTGGGGTTCGGGGCATGACAATTTCTGTATTTTCGGAACAAATTTTTAGTCCCAAAATAGGTTTGGAACATAAATGAGAAGTAAAGCTTTTTTTACTTTTTTTGTTTCTGGAACATAAAGGGAAATAAAAACTCTTCTTATCACTCGCCCTTGCCTTCCACCTAATGTGACTGCCATCCGTTGCCACTCGGCGCTGGCCACCGCTAGCCCCATCGATGAATGTAAAAGAGCATAAGAAGAAGAAATTTTGTATCATTATCAAATGAATTTCTATTTTAAGAAGAGAAATTTTATGTTTCTATCAAACACATAAATATGTTCAAAAGCTCGTCTAGGGAATAGAAACATGAAAATCTATTTTTGGCTAGAAATCTACTATAAGAATAGAATTGTTTCGCGCTCTAACCAAAAATAAAATTACTTTTGTTCTAGTAATAATTAGGCTTAGATCCTTTTACGACATTTGATCTAGGAATAATTATCCATTCACTCGCTTAATCAATTTCAAGATTGAACAAGGAGGAATGTGGATTGACATTTTGCCCCTAATTAGGGGTCTGGATCCATTCTACATGATTTGTGAACGAATACTTCTATTCTATTTAATTTTGTGATTTAAATCCAAATTCAAGATCAATTTTAAGAAATTCATTTGCTAATTTATTGATTTGGGGAAATTAGCTCAATTGGCTTTAAGAAAATAGGGTTGTTGAGCTTCAATTCACAAAATTCAAGTCGACCTATTCATGACTAAGGTTTAATTTGATAAACTGAGGTTCAATCTCAACATTGGCCATTAATGAAATTTTGACACAAAGGTCATGCCATCCATTTAAGGTCAACTTGATGGCAATAGGTCTCTCTAGGCATGGACAATTAGGCTAATAGGTGTCTTGCGAGTTTAGTTGAATCCAATTTCAATTAATTTGTAAATTTTGGCAAACAATTAGGTGAAATTGTCCAATTTGGCCTAGAAAGTCCAATAAGATCCACCCACGTTATAGGTCTAATGTTTTTCATATTGCATAGGTAATTAGGCCAATATAAATCGCAGAATTTGCATTTTTATGGTTTAATTAGATCAATTTGCTCAAAATTGGACAATTTCTCTTCAAAATTAGACTATTTCCCTTCCAATTAGGTAAAATTTTCTTTCAATTTAGTCCAAGGGGACTAAATTGCATAAGTTTATTAACCTATTGGACCAAATTAGCCAAGAAGCAGCTAAATCGGTCAAATCGGTGGAAGACTGGTCGACTAGTCGCTAGTGAAGGAGGCCGGCTCGGCCCTCCTCCAGTCGATTCTTTGTCAACGACGACCACTATTTGGTGGCTTGTCCCATAGTCTATCTTCCCATGCCCTTTTATTTCTCAAAATTTGCAAAAATGCCTAGGAATTTCGTAAAATTACAAAATCGCCCCTAATAAGGTCCTTAATTGCAAAAATAATTTGGACCATTGATCTTGTGAAACCTCAGCCCTTTAAATGAGCACATGCTTAATTCTAAATTTCCTTAAAGGCTAAAGAAGTTTGTTAGATTTAAAGGATTAATCCTTACCTATCAGATCAAACTAACAACTAGGATTTGACATCAAAATTATATTAAAAGGACGTAAAAAAGAAAATCTCCCTCCAAAATTGCAGGAAGAGGTTCATTTGCTGCATCAAGAATCGAAAGCATAGAAAAATCTCTCTCCTCTCTCTCTCTCTCTCCCCTCAATCGTTCGAGCAATTCGGTCGAACTGCCGCCCTTGTTGTCCATCACGACCTCACACTGACGCCAACGCCCTCTAGTCACCTCCTCCAATGTCTACCGCCTCCTCCTCAATGTCTTGCTAGTCGGAGCACAGCCAGAGCTGCCTCCATTGCTCTCGTTCAGCCCCGCTCCTCCGCAGTGGTGCAGATCGGCTCAAATCAAGCTGATCTGCTAGACAAGTTTGAACCGGCCTATCGGTGATGAACTGGTGTTGATCAGTCTTCCTTCGACATCCCTCAAGGCTTGTGGAGCTTCCTCGACGTGGTTCTTGTGATGTTTCGCTGAGATAATTGCAAATCGGAACTCGGTTTAGCTGAAATCGTACAAAAGGTATAGATTCTAAACATGAGTCCGATAAAGCGAGGCTACATTAGGTAGCCGGGGCTAAGATTCACTTTAGGATCTCCTATGAACTTGATTTTGATGATATTTGGCTATTATGAGTTTGTTTGAATGTTTGATGATCATACTTTTGAAGATGAACATGTTCTGCAAATTCGGATCCTTGCATGCAACTCTCTGTTTTGCTGATTTTGAGCTGCTAAACGTCATCAAATGCTCTCAACACCTCTAGACTTTTGTAGTGTACTCCAAGAGCTTCGATTTGATATATTATGATGTCTGATTTGACTTTGTTTGCTACCTGAAAACTCGTTCCGAATTTTGGATTTCAGTTATGGAAATTGAAGGAAAATGATTTCTGCAGAGTTTAACAAAAGTTAGCAATTTTGTCTAATTTTTGCTGATATTTTGGTTAGGATTTTCCGGTTGTGTCCTTCATGAAAGTTGCTCCATACGACTTAACCTACGACATATTTTTTTTCTAATTTTTTCTGAAAAATGTGCCCCGATGCTTCTTCTTTTTTTAATTGATTGTGATTGTTCAGAGCATTATTCCCTGATTCGGTTTGATTTCTTTTTTATCTAGTGATGTGTTTTGATCTGGACATTGACCTCTACATGAAAAATGTTCCAAAATGTGTTGCCTGCAATGTGTACATTTTTCATAATTTTTAGAGCATGTTCAATTGTCGAGAACGCATGCCATTTGACCTCTGCGCGTTTGATTTCCTATGATCTGCAACCTTGTCAAATTTTTTTGGATTTTTCTGTGATGATTCGGCCTTAATTTCTTTGGTGAAAGATGATCATACATGTCTTGACTATGTTATGTAATTTTTTCGAATTTTTCGGAATACATTAGGTGCATGAAAACCCCTATGATTTGGGATTAGGTCTAATCTGTCCTTGTGTTGATCCGAATTGCACTTGTAAGAAATTAGTAGTGCAAATGTAATTTTTGGCTTCAATATTTTCATGAAGATTATAGTGTAACTCAATACATTTTTCAAAAGGTAAGAGTCATGCTAATCGGACTTCATGTGATCAATTAATTGCATGAACAAACTTGATTTCAAGGTTATAATAAAAAATTCGGTCCATCGCATTGGGTTTATTTTTATGATTTTGTAGTGTGCCTTGTGTGCTCGTTTAAGCATATCTTTCTTCATAAAAAATGTTCATGGTTGCATAGGTAATCTACATGATTTTTATCCAACTTTTGCCACGTCATGTAGTTACCCTTAAGCCATGCATTTTGTGTTAATATTGCTGCCTTATATGTTGCCATGTCGCATATTCGTGCAAATGTCACAAAATGAACACGAAAGCGACCATAATCGAGCTTGACACCTCTTTGGAAATTTTAAAGCATTCCTTAAGCTTTCTATCGATGCCAAGTTTGATTGATCTGCATGTTTATAGATCACTTTTCCATTTTTGCAAATTTGCCTTGAAATCTGGAAAAATTGCAAATTTGGATTGCATGTTAATTCAAGTTGGCGTGTGCAGTTTGTTATTTTCGTCTAAATTTTTCCATAAAGATTTTGAGATTATGTCCTTCACAAACATTGATTATCACTTTTAGGACTATCTTGTGTTAAAAATTGGTGATTTTCAGACATTATTAACATGATCATATTTCCATAGAATTGCCTCAAAATGTTGCTTGCCTTGCTCTGTTTTACTGCATTTAATTGAGTTGCATGATTTTTGTAAAATCATATGTTGCTTACCTAATGAAACTTCCTCCATGGTTGTTCCTCATGATGTGTTTAGCATATCATAAATTTTCCAGACTTGATTGACTCATGGGTCATCTTCAATTGCTTGTCCTTTGATGATGTTTTGTGAATTCCCCTGTTTTGCCTTCTATGAACTAATCATGTTCTAGGATTTTTACAAAATAATGCATGCGAAACAGACTTTCAATGTCTCATGAATTTTGATCCTCATTTCATGAACTTTGTCTACAATTTTTAGAAAATAAAGAGACCATTCGATGATCATTTGGCGCTTGTAATTGTGCTTGGTGCATGTTAAATGAATGAAGTGACCTGGTGCCGGCTCATTAATTGTTTAATCAAATGAGAACCAAGGTATTCGGATTTGCTTGCAAGTTTACTTTCAAGTTCTATGCGTGTGATTGTTAAATACTTGCGGCAAATCCGATGCATGCTCGTGGGTTAGCCTTTGGATCACATATTAGAATCCAATTTAGGAACTTATGGTATTAGCCACCTTGAGTGAACACAAATGATGGATTAATTATCATAAGCCGTGTCTAATAATGAATAGGGAAATGGCCTAATAACACATTGTGTTTGCAACCTTAAAGGCCGACCTCGAGGCCAATTTGAAATTATTGATTACTTATTGTTTGATTTCTTGACATGTCTTGTTTGTTTTTGTTTGATTCAATGTTTGTTTCAAATGTAATATGCTTACAAAGCCTTAGGTTATAGAATAGGCGTAGAAGGAGGTCTTGAAGATGACAATGGTCTATGTCCTTTTCAACCCTTCTTTCTTTGTAAAATGGCAATGGTCGATGTCCATTCCAACATTTTCTTGTATCATTCATTCAATATCCAATATATGTCTCAGGTTTTCTCTCGTGTTGTATAAAAGCCCGACGAGGTGTAGCTTTTCTTTCTTTCCTTTCTTTTACTTGTCTTTTTCTAGGATTGCATGTTTAGATTTACCGTTTTCATTGGGTGTTTATTTACCACACTACAATTTAAATTTAAATTGTTTGCCTTTCTTTTTCATCTTATGCAGAATTAGAATTACATGAAACTGATATCCATGCATGGTCACTTTCTTATTTCAAATGGCACGAAAATGTAAAAAAAAACACGCATGATTATCTTAAGTAAACACGAGGATTGTTAGGTACCAAAAAAGCATTAATAAAAATATTAACGTAATCCAAGTCCCCAAACCCTAGATCTTTGATAACGTAGAAATCGAGGGAAAACCACCGACCTTGATTGGGCTTTCTAGTCGGCCCCCAAAAATTGATGCTAGTGGTGACTCTTAATACTCTATCTTAGGTTGTTTAATCAACTTAGATAATAAAACAAACCCGTCGTATAGGGTATGGGTCTCATTGAGCACTCACCTCAGTTTAGCATAATCGAGCAAATTTAGCCAAAATGACGAAGTGGTCTTTTGGTGGGTGCTCCCATGAGAAGGCTACTGTGATTAAAAATACCCCTTAACCCATCTCTCACACTCGGTTTCCTTTTTGTAAGACGTTCCGTGCATGTGGAAACGAGTCACGACACTTTCTCGCTATTGCATGGGGCATGGGTTCGAGAGAACCTGCATTCGTGTGATCCTTAATCTCAATGGTTTAAGATCAAAAGGCAAGATGATGACGCCTTCGATCAACATAGCTCAAGTGTGAGCTTGCGAGCAAATGCCCCTAAACTCCATCCCTCCCGACACCGACCGCGCCGAGGGTGGGTCACAACACCGGCCACAAGCGAGGGCACGTTCGCCAAGGGGGCAAAGGGTCTCACTTGCCTTCATAGCCCCCACCAACCGTGGGCGAGGTAGCCCTTGCCAAGTCAGGCATGGTCGGTGAGGGTTGCTGATAACTCTCACTGGCAAAGAAGAAAAACACAGAATAAAGCAAAGTAAAGAAAGGAAAATATAATTTAAAATAAAAATTCAAAAAATAATAAAAATTTGCAAATTATTAAAATATTGTTAAAAATTATTTACGTTAATGCCTGCCATGCTACATAAGACGCCTGGCATCAACGTCAATGATATCTAGTCAAAATTGACCGGATAAATTCAATTGGCAAAATTTGTAAAGGTTTAAAAACTTAATTAACAAAGTTGAAAGGTTTTGAATCAAATTAGTAAAAGTGTAATAAATTTATTCAAACCGCGAAAGAATAATAATGTAACACTTGCAGAGTCTAACGGAATCCGACGGAAATAAGGTGCATCTATGCTGTCTTGTTAAGAAATCCTAAGCTAGAGCTCGTGAATGCTCGTGTGCATCTTTTTCTTTCCCGTAAGAGATTGTTAGGAACCTTCCTCGCTTACTCTTCCGATAAAAAGTTTTCGGTGTTTGTCTATTTAATAAGTCATCTGATCCTTATGGTATGCTATTTATCCATTTAGACCTTACTTTAGCTGACATGTTGACATGATTAACCAAAATGCGCCGTCCATAAATTAACCAATTTACTGCGGCCACCCTTTTCTAATTAGGATTTTGACGTTATCGACTGGATAACTATCTAACATAGAGAAGAAATGAAGCTAGTCAATCCACTTGCTTTGCTCGATCAAATCAAGCAACACTGTCATGGATCGACATGCGTGACACATAAGGGACCAGTGCATGGATATATAATCGCACAAAAGGATGTGTCTATATTTCTACTGATCCCGGGAAAGGATAAAGTAATTATTTTTGTTATATTTAGAAGCACTAGAAATGATCCAATGCTTGAAATTTGCTAAATTTTTAGTGTAAAATTTTGGTGGGATCTCTACCAATTGTTTTAAAATTTTAAGCGGTTAAATGAAAATATTCATTAATTAATATTAGAATTCTCTAACGCTCTCCCTCATGTGCATGTTGGACATTGGCCTAAGACGAAAATGTAAAAATATATAATATGAGAGGCAAATAGAAGTCCAGAAGAAATATTTAAACTTATAATTTGCTTTTCAGATACCATGTGAAATTTTAGTGAGACCATTGTTATTTGCCTCTGCTATTATATGTTTTCCATGCCATAGTCATAAGGGAAAGTACAACCTACACTTTAGGGGAAATGTTAGAGTATCGGAATTTTAAATTGTGATTTTATCTAACAGTTTGAGTTTTTAAAATAGCTGACTGTGATCACATAAATATTCGCACATATATTGTTGAAATACTTTGTAGCGGTTGATACGAGGATGGATGGGCTAGGCTTTGTGGACCTAGTTCGGTCTTGATGGGCCGACCATATTGGGCCCGGGTTCGCGTGACCTTTCTTAATGTTTAACTGTAGCCCTAGGCGCTTGATATGTCTCGAAATTATGTTTATTGGGGTCGATTTGACCCAAAAACAGTGGATTTTATTGCTCTTCTAAGATCGACCAGCTCCTGGGGTTCCGTTGGTCGAAAATTTTGTAATCGGGCCTGAGGTTTCCAAACTTTATTGTCCGTAGATCAAATGTGTGGAAGAAACCAAACGAAAAGAATAATTACAAGACAATGAAATTGTGGCGTCCAAGGTCAAATTTTTCGGTTTGACTGAAAAAGTCAACCTTTAATCTGTATACGGAATGTGAAAGTTTAAAACCCTAAATCTATATTTTTTTATGGAAGGAATGTCTATACTCAGGTGCAGCGATATTTTTGTTTTCAATTAAGGGTTAACTTTCTCGGATTGACCCAAACGTCAAACCTCCAATCTATTCATGAATGGCCTAAAAAATGGGATTTAAATGTGAAGAACCTATTCTATATCTAGTGGTGGAATGTAGTGGATGTAGAATCATATGAACTAATTATTTTTGTTCAAGGAACGAAGTCTATCGCAATTAGAGATCTCTAATCTCAAAATGATTGTCTTTTTAAATGCATATTTGACTTGTTGGCAAAATTTAGGTGTCAATACCTTTCACGTTCAAACCGGATTAGGAACAAAGCATAAAATTGATGAATAGGCAACTGCGTACTCAAAATAAAAATATGGTGGAACCTTACTCCTATAATATATGAGAAAGTGTATCCTAAATATCAACGCAAAAGTTTAAACTAGGAAAAGGATGATAACGTAACGTGTGCAAAGTCTAATAGAATCCGACTGAATTAAGGTGCATCTATACTGTCTTATTAAGAAATCGAAAGCTAGAGCCCGTAAATGCTTGTGTGCATCCTTTTCTTTTCCGTAAGGGATTGCTAGGAACCTTCCTCGCTTACTCTTTTAATGAAAAGTTTTTGGTGTTTTCCTATTTAATAAGTCGTCTGATCCTTATGGTCTGCTATTTATCCATTTTGATCTTACTTTAGCTAAGATGTTGACACGATTAACCAAAATGCCCCGTCTATGAATTGACCAATTTACTGCGGCCACCCTAGTTTAATTAGGCTTTTGACGTTATGGAATGGATAACTGTCTAACATAGAGAAGAAATGAAGCTAGTCAATCCACTCGCTTTGCTTGATCAAATCAAGCAACATTGTCATTAGGGGTGAGCGGTTCCAAATTCCTTACAGGTTCCACCTAGAACCTAAAACCTACCATCGGGTACAGGTTTCTCATTTTTTGGAACCTAGAACCTACCCATCGGAACATGGAACTTGGAACCTACCCTATTACAGATTCCAGGGTCGGTTCCAGGTTCCAACATGTTCTTTTTTTCATCTTTAGTGCAACATGAAAATTAAACACAACAATAAAAATGAATAAGGATTTTATTATCGATTGCCTAAGAACGAGTGTCTATGTGCACCTATCGAATAGTATTAAGGAAATTTTGTGATTTTAATGCACTAATTACTCTTGTATTATATAGAATCATTATCTTAAAAGAAGCAATTGGAGTTTCCATTAGTCTAATACTCTACAAAAATAAAATTCTCAATCATAAAATGGAAGTTTAGATTAGTGGTTTCGGATTATATACTTATTATCAAATACCATAGAATACCTTAGAATCGCGTGAAGACATAGATTAAGAAAAACATAAAAACTTGTACTAGGTTCTAGATTCCGGATTACAAGTTACAGGTTCCAGATTCCAGGTTACAAGTTACAAGTTCTAGGTTCCAGGTTCTAGGTTCCACCAATCGAGAACCTAGAACCTACCCTTGGGTACAGGTTTTCTAAATTTTGGAACCTAGAACCTACCCTGCATACCTTAGAACTTGGAACCTACAGATTCCCACCGGTGCAGTTCTCAGGTTCCAAGTTCTACCCTGGAACAATGTTCACCCCTAATTGTCATGGATCCACATGCATGACACATAAGGGACCAGTGCATGGATAGATAATCGCACAAAAAGACATGACTATATTTCTACTGATCCGGGAAAGGATAAAGTAATCACTTTTGGTATATTTAAAAGCACTATAAATGATCCGATGCTTGGAATTTGCTAAATTTTTATTGTGAAATTTTTGTGAGATCTCTACTAATTGTTTTAAAAGTTTAAACTATTAGATAAAAACATTTATTAATTAATATTAGAATTCTCTAACACTCTCTCTCTCACGTTCATGTTAGACTTTGGCCTAAGACGAAAATGTAAAAATATAATATGAGAGCAAAATAGAAGCCTAGAAATATTTGAACTTATAATTTGCTTTTCAGATACCATGTGAAATTTTAGTGAGATCGCCGTTATTTGCCTATGCTATTATATGTTTCCATGCCAGTCATAAGGCAAAGTACACTTTATACTTTAGGGGAAGTTTTGGAGGATTGGAATTTTAAATCGCATTTTTGTCTAACATTTTGATTTTTTAGAATAGCTGATTGTCATTACAAAAATTTTTGCATTATGTGGATGAAATACTTCGTAGTGGTTGACGCGAAGATGAAATATATTATAAATAAAATATCTAATTATAAAAGCCATGTAATTTCTTTAATCAAAATTTTTTACCAAAGGCATTTAAGTTATCGTTTTTTCTCTGATTTGACACTTAAGTGAGCTGATGAAAACTTTTGGCACTAAAGTGAACGTCGTACGGCACTTCTAGTGTCCTCCCTAAAAGAGAGAGTTGGCGTGAATGAAATTGGAAGTCACATAGAGCAACGGCCGGCCAAGTTCAGAGGGAAGTGAGGGAAAGATAGTCATCCCTTTGGAATCAAGGTTGCTCTCCTAGATCCACCAATAGAAGAGTAGAGAGATATTCATTTGCATTCTTATAGGCTACCCGATCATTTGTAAAGACGCGGATTAGTGACTTGTCCAAGAATGAGCGGTCGGGATTACCATTAACGAATGGCTTAGATTGATTGCCTTGATGGTCAAGGGAGTTGACAAAGGAAGAGTCAAACGGGCTACATCGGACCCGGCCACAAAAGGGCTACATGGGCCAGGCTTTGTGGACTTAGTTTGGTCTTGATGGGCCGACCATATTGGGCCGGGTTCGCGTGGCCTTTCTTTATGTTTAACCACAGCCCTAAGCGCTTGATATTTCTCCAAATTATGTTTATTGGGCTCGATTTGACCCAAAAGCAGTGAATTTTACTGCTCTTCTAAGATTGACTGGCTCCCGAGGGTTCCGTTGGTCGAAAATTTTGTAATCGGGCCTGAGGTTTCTAAACTTTATTGCCCGTAGATCAAATGTGTAGAAGAAACCAAACGAAAAGTATAATTACAAGACAATGAAATTGTGGCGTTTCTGATCTAAGGTCAAATTTTTTTCATTTTGACCGAAAAAGTCAACCTTTGATCTGTATACGAAATGTGAAATTTTAAAACCCTAAACCTATATTTTGAGATGGAAAGAATGTCTACACGCAACAGCGATATTTTTGTTTTCAATTAAGGGTTAACTTTCTTGGATTGACCCAAACGTCAAACCTTCAATCCATTCATGAATGGAGTGAAAAATGGGATTTAAATGTCAAGAACCTATTCTATATGAAGAGTTGGAAAGTCGTGGATGTAGAATCACATGAACTAACTATTTTTGTTCAAGGAACGAAGTCTATCGCAATTAGAGATTTCAAATCTCAAAATGATTTTCTTTTTAAATGTGTATATGACTTGTTGGCAAAATTCAGGTGTCAACACTTCTCATATACAAACCAGATTAGGAACAAAACATAAAACTCATGAATAGGTGGCTGCATACTCAAGATAAAAATATGGTGGAACCTTACTCCTATACTCTCAAGTGCAACCAAATATCAACTCAAAAATTTAAACTGGAGAAAGGATAATAACGTAACGTGTGCGAAGTCTAATAGAATCCGACTGAAATAAGGTGCATCTGTAAGTCTTATTAAGAAATCGTGAGCCAGAGCTCGTAAATGCTCGTGTGCATCCTTTTCTTTTCCCTAAGAGATTGTTAGGAACCTTCCTCGCTTACTGTTTTGATGAAAAGTTTTCGGTGTTTTCCTATTTGATATTTCGTCTGATCTTTATGGTATGCTATTTATCCATTTTGATCTTACCTTAGCTGACATGTTGACATGATTAACCAAAATGCTCCGTCTATAAATTGACCAATATACTGCGGCCACCCTAGTTTAATTAGGCTTTTGACGTTATGGAACGGATGACTAATCTAACATAGAGAGGAAATGAAGCTAGTCAATCCACTCGCCCGATTAGCGAGGGCCACCCTCACCTAGGCCGCGAGGGTCTCACCCTTGCCGACCCCTGCCTATGGCCGGTTGCCAACCATGACCAGTCACCAGCCACAAGCCATAGAAAATGAATAGGAAAAAAAAAAAGAAAATATGAAAAAAGAAAAAAATTTAAAAAATAATTGAAAATTTATTTTAAAATGTCAACATTAATGCCAATGATACCACGTAGGATTGCTGACATCCATGTCACTGATTTCTGACCTAAATTGGCCGGATGGACTAAATTGATACCAATGTGATAAGTTTTAAGACTAAATGGGTCAAACTGAAAAATTTAAAACTAAATTAGCATCAATACAATAGGTTTATGACTTTTTTTGGTCATTTTCCCATAAATATTCGAATACTTTAACACTCACTCTCAAGTGCATGTTGGCCTTGGCCTTTGGCCTAAGACCAAAATGTAAAGATATACAACTGGGGAGGCAAATGGAAGTGTCAAAATATTTGAACTCAGGATTTGCTACTCCGATGTCATGTGAAATTTTAGTGAGACTATTGGTATTTGCATCCATTATTATATGATAGTACAGCCTACATTTTAGGGAAAGTGTTAGAATTTTTTATTCGTAAACCACACTTTCATTTAACGACTTTACTTTTTAAAATAGTTGATTCTGGTCACACAAATTTTTACATCTATATTTATGAAAATACTTCGTATTGGTTGACGCAAAGATGACAGATATTATAAATATTAGTTGAGTTTTTTATATATGTTTTGCACTAAAAGTCATATTGAATAACTAATGGCCAAAGCGACGGAGGCCACTGCCAGCCCTCTTTTGATTCTCCCCTGAATTAGCTATACATGATTAATTACAGTTGATTGCTTGAAAAATTAGGGCTGGAAATTTCATTGTTGGCTTTATCCTACGTTGTTTATAACCCTACGCAATTTTAGAATTGAAGTGAATAGGTGATTATAAAAATCTTGACAAATTAAAGTAGAATAGAATGAGTCAAAATCAAAGTCTGAATAAAAGTCAAATTCTAGAATAACATTCGGAATCCATTAAGTTGTAGAACAAACTTTATAAGTACCTAGTGAGTGTACAATAAATTATAACAATAAATAGGAAAGAAGTATACCCTAAGTGACAAAACTTAACATGAGTAGACATATAAGTGCTAAAACTTTCAATATATATACTTAAGTGTCACTTTGTTTGAAAATTGGACACTTAAGTGCCAACTCCAGTGAGGCTTGTCGAAAATCCGACATGGCCTACATGGCTATTGGAAATTTGAAGTGGCTCACTATTGGCACTTAAGTATTCATTTCTTCTCCAATTTTGACACTTAAGTATATCTTTTAGAAGTTTTGACACTTATATATCTATCTGTGCCAATTTTTCACACTTCGGGTGTCTACACCTCCAATAAACAGTTAGAGTTTAGGGCTGAGAAATATTACACACAAGGTTCATAGTAGTTCAATTTGGATCAAGCCTTCATCTACTCTCTTATACTAACAACCTATTGATTGGATTTCACTATGATCAAGAAGATATTACAACTTTGAGTGCAAACATTCAATGATAGATAACACTATTTTCACTAAATCACTTTTTCAGTACTTCTCTCATGATCACAAATTTTAAGCTCAAGAAAGACAAGTGTTTGATCGAAGTTTGCTCAAACTTTGGAAATTTAGATTTTTGATCTCATCTCTTACTTGCTCCATGATGCCTTGGTCTATTTATATTCTCCTCTACCTTCAAACTAGCCGTTGGACACTCTTTAGAGGATCGTTTTCTAATCTACTCATTAGACAAATCTGTATCACAAAGATTGCATGGTCATTGAGTGGTAGAAGTTGAATGCCCACTCGATTTTGGTCGCCCATAAGCCTTCGTTTCCATAAGAAGAGCTTCTCTATTTGGGAAAAAAAAATGTCTTTAGGATTGAATTGCCAAATAATTAGATTGAGTCAATTAATCTTTTTTAGTTGTGAAATCCAAACTATATCATTAGCCGTTATTCATTCAAGACAGGTCTTGTTCTCGACATGTCACACTTTGAATATGTTTCATTATTAATTTGCTATTTCCTATGTCTTGTCAAATTTTGCACTCGTGATGTTCTGAACTTTTGTCAGGATGCAAATAAGAGTAATTCTCTTAGTCTTTGTCTTCAAAATAATGTCTTGAGTTTAAGCCTGAGTGTATTCCAACTGAAGTAAACTTTACAAATTGCACTTGAATTTAAGCTAGAACGAGATGTCTTCATTCCTCGATTACTTTCCTAAATCAACATACTTCAACACAATTATTGAGCTTATATTAATATCTAATGGATAGTTTTGTCAACTTTAAAATCTATTAGGAGTTTTCTCAGCAAAACTTAGTCCATATTCGTGTTAGATTTTTTATCCTCAATGTCTGTTTTACATAATTATGTGGCAAGAAAATTGTAAACAAGTTTTTAAACGAAAACGTTAGATGTACATAGATACCTTGCTAAAATTTACTTATTAAGTGATATTGCTAGTTACAATTGGGCATTCAAATAAATGAAAATCATGCATGGATCATTGGCCTGTTGATATTCCCAATATAAAATTATTACATCATTTAGTAAACCAAATTATTAAGATTTCTTTCTACATTTAACTTTGCTCGTGTTAATAATGGATTTTATGAGCGAAGTACCCTCAATATGTTATTTAAGCTTGGATTAATGCGCTTTAATACTACAAAAACATATTGATTTCACTTAATTTTCTCAGGGTGTCCTAACTTTTTATTTACTCATTTTGAATATTTTATGACTTGACAAAAATTCCTTTAGGACATTTGGTTTTTTTATTATTATTTATTATCATTATTATTATATGCCACAATGCGCATTACATATTGTATTTCTCCAATTCAACAAGGTTTTCCAAAGTGAAATGTCCATCGATGGAACTAGAAGATCAAAGCAAATGGATAATAACATGAATAATAATTCATTTGTTAAAATCAATACACACGTTTGATAATACACCAATCATTAAACCGTTTTATGACATCTAACTTAGGAGACGAACATATGAAACCTTGAACCAAGCAAAGAAATAACAAAGGATCACTATCATTGTGGCGTCGTCCGTCTCATAATCAAGGGCTCGGTGCAATGAACTGTAGCAACTGATCATCGCGCTCGAATGCGATCATGTCGTGCTCGGCCAAGGTGATCCATGCTTCGATCCCATTCCCACACCTAGTTCCCATCAAAATCACCACATTTTTCATGGGAACACTGGTGGTGCACACCCAAGCAGGCTTTCCCCAGCCAAAATCTGTCTCGTAGAATGGAAACCTCGCCCAGCTGCTGAACCTGTAGAGCTCGATCTCTCCTGCAGATGCCGCCAGCTTCCGTGCTGCCATGAGGTTCTCGCAGGCCTTGGCCAATCCATTGTCGCCTTGAAGCGCACTCAAATATTCGCTGTCAATTGTCCTTATTGATTTCCTGAGAATGCCTGCAAACTCCTGCAATTCAACTTCCTTGTTTGGTTCCATGAGTGGTGCCACAACGGACTGCCACAGATTGCCCAAGGCATTCTCAGGCAATGGTTGGGGCCTTATCTTGCTTCTGATGTTCACCACATGTGTCGCTGCTGATGATGGGGGACACTTCTTGTTCCATTCCGGCCTCTTCCTCGCTGCCTCCACGGCAGATTTCCATATGAGGGCAGTCACAGCCTCAACACGAGTAGGAGCAGCACTGCCAAACCTGGCCTTGAGACGGGCTAACCTCTCGCCGTCAAAACAAAACCTCTTGGTCAAAAGCTTCTCTCTGCTGATGACCCCGGATGGCATTTGGAAGTTTATGTCCTTTGGTTGGAAGAGCTCAGATGCTTTCAAGAAGGGAGTCTTGAGGATGGCTTTGCCGACACCATTGACAGCAATTTCAGACCACGCAGTCAGGAAAGCGAAGACTGAGGCGCCATCGGCAATCTTATGAGAGATACAGATGCCGATCCCGATACTGCCACAGTTGAAGAAAGTAGCTTGGATCCCTACGATGACTTGTTCCTCAATGTTGGGAATGACTCTGTATGGAGAGAATGGAAGGAATTGCTGCAGCTGATTGATGTCGGGGTTTGACAGGACATCAGACAACTTGAAGTGAGCTTTCGCCTCCAAATAGAGCGCGCCGTCATCGTTGCAATCAATGGCAGCGTTGCCTTTTACCCTTCCACCTAGAGGGTAGAAGAGGGAAAGTGCCAGCGAGAGCGAAGTTTTCAAGTTTCCCGTCACGGAGGCAGAGTCCAGCACCGCCTTATCATCGGGAGCCGAGTAGAACAGGATGGCTGGAACGTAAAACGGAGGAGCCAGCTGGTCAAGGAGGCAGAACTTGAACTCCCTGTGGTGAGATGGAGTTGGAGAGGAAGGCTTGATGTTCTCTGTGGAGACAACCTCAACTTTCATGGCCATGTTTTGTTGGAAATTGAGAGATTTGAAAGTTTGTCCTTTCAAGTTTCTTTCTGGAGAAAGATGTGTTTCCTTGGTGCTTTTCAATCGCAAGATCTTGTGGTTTATATAGATGAAAGAGAGGAGAAATTTGCAATTTTTGGGTCGTAGGCTCATAGCATCATAGCTGAACTAGAAATTGCTTTTAAGGGTAGCTTCATCAAAACCGTGATCGTCTTCAAGTTATGGTCCCACTGAAATCCACTCTTAACCTGCAATTTTTGGATGGTAGCCCAATTGCTTTTAATAGTTCTAAGATGATTGTCCACATGATCCAGCTCACATTCAGTCCCAAATTTCTCATTTTTATAGCTTGAGCAACTCCAACAAAGGAAGATGGTTTAAAGGTGGCTGAAGGTTTGTTCCCCTTTGAAGCCTCATTGGCTAGTATCTCCAAAAACATACGTTCCATTGGTGCTGACCATCTAAAATGTTTGGTCTTCCCTTCTCTAGTCTTGCCCATTGCTACATTATTGGATATATCCCACACAAGAAATTGTGGCAAATAAAGAATAAAATAAAAATATACGTCATTTTATTAATGAGACTAGGGAAACATCACAATGCCATAGATAAGTAAATGGAGTTCATGTTTACAAAGAACCCAATCACAAAGTAGGAATGTATATTTCATGTCACATTTAAAACATCAAACCACTTCTAAAAAGATATAAATGCTAAGCATTCATTCTATGCCTACAATAGTCATCCCACATTACACGTGCAATACCATCTCTTTTTGCTACCCACTCTCTATTTTCCTCCCTTTCCTCTCTATGTTTGTTGATGTCTTCTTTCTTGACTTTGAGGTTCGACCTCTACATTCAGTTCTTGTATAAAAGGATCATTAGGGTCAACTCCCATAATGAAGTTATGTAAAATGCAACATGCTAAGACCACATCAACTTGAGTATCAAAAGACCAAAAAAGTTTGGCATCCAATACACGAAAATGGCTTCTTAGAACCCCGAATGCCCTTTCTACCGTAGACCGTAAAGATGAATGGCGATGATTGAACAACTCTTTCTTGTTCTCAGGTGAGCAATCAGTAAACTCTCTCCCGTGATAACGAACTCCACAGTATGGAGAAATAATTCCTAGTAGGATGCCATAGCTAGCATCAGTGAGGTAGTATTTACCTACCAATTTTATGTAAAGTTTGAACAACATGTTTAAGGAAAGTAGGGTATAAATTTTATATAAAATATGGAATAGTCTATACCTTCAGGAATTTCCATTCCTTGAGGCCTTGAAAGTGCATTTGTAAGAATACAAGAGTCATGTGCCGTGCCTTCCCAACTGGCCAACACATAAACAAATTTTAAATCAAAAGTACCAACCGCAAGAACATTTTGCGTTGTTTTCTCTTTTCGACCACGAAATTTTCAAATTGAATTTCTGGGGGAACTGATGCACGAACATGGGTTCTATCAAGAGCTCTAACACAATCCTAATGTACTTAAGTAATTAAGTAAAGGTAACAACATACTCTAAAAATGAAGTTCATGATAGTTGTCATATTACATACCTTAAAGTAGGGGTAAAATCTTCTATTATTGGATATTGTCGGTGGTGTAATGCCATATGGTGGTCTTATAACATGCTTGTGTAATTTTATAATTGCCTGTAAGACAACTCTAAAGTATCGATGAATGGTCTCAATAGACCTATTGAACCTTGACCCAATCACTCTCAATTGCGCATTATGCCCTAAAATATGGCAAAAGACTAGCAATTGCTCTTTGATCGACACATTTACAGTTTCGTGCAACAAATTATTTGACCCAAGAATTCTACACAATTCAAAGAAAACTTGTGGTCTCATACATATTTGATTGACACAATTAGTATCTCCTGAATGAAAATTGTGATTCATGAATAACACTCTCTCAAAATCTCTCCCCCATCATGTCTCTCTAGGTATCTAACTACTAATCATTTCATCCTCCATTACTAGCATACTAACTACCATTACAGACACAGCTGCACCCATTATTGCTCCATTAACATCATTATTTTCCATCTACAAGCAATAATAAGAATTTTCTCAAAGGTAAACCTAATAACAAACATTCAAACAAAATAAAGGAATGATCAGAAGGACTAGACTCAGTGCAGCACCATCATATGTGCATGATGATAAATTCTAAACAAGGCCTATAAATGATTTCAACAAGGTATTACAATAAATTGTAATCAAAGATTTTCTTCACCTATTGACATTTTAACAAAAATAAAATAAAATGAACAGCCTCACAAAAGAGATTTAGGCCCTAAAAAAGCTAAAAGCAGGGTCTCAATTTTAGCAAGAGCAGTAAACCCATCCCTCGGCCTAGCAAGGCATGATATGTTACACATAAAAGCACATGTCTCAAGAACAAAACCCTAATCTGTAAAAAATTGGAATACTCATCAAATTAGGAAGCACTAATCAACATGACTCATCTTGATTTAAAAATTTCAAGCAAATCAACAACAAAATCGAGCAAAAAGGTCAAGATTTAAGTACTCATCAGATGAGCGAGCAACGGCTAACTCAACTAATCTCTATCTAAAAATTTCAAGCAAATCAACCACAAAATCTAAGAGGAGAGAGAACTTGGGGTGGTGTTGTGTCAAGCATTGTTGCATGACCTTCAACAATGAAATCGAGCAAAAAGTCAAGATTGAAATACTCATCAAATCAGGAAGCAACAATTGACTTAACTCATCTCAATCTAAAAATTTCGAGCAAATCAACAACAAAATCAGAGAGGAGAGAACCCGGAGTTGTGTTGCATTGAGCGTCATTGCAGGATCTTCAACAACAAAATCGAGTTTGCAAGACCTTCAACAACAAAAAGCAAAAGGCTCAAGGTTAGAATACTCATTAGATTAGGAAGCAATGATCAACTTGACTAATTTTGATTTGAAAATTTTGGGTAAATCAACAACAAAATCGGAGAGGAGAGAGAACCTAGAGTTGTGTTGTGTTGAGCATCGTCACGGGATCTTCAACAACGAAATCGAGCTTGCAAGACCTTCAACAACGAAATTGAGCAAAAGGCTCAAGATCATAATACTCATTAGATTAGGAAGCAATGATCGACTCAACTCATCTCGATCTGAAAATTTTGGGCAAATCAATGACAAAATTGGAGAGGAGAGAGAACCTAGAGTTGCGTTGTGTTGAGCGTCATTGAAGAAGTGTGGGACCTTCACCGACAAAGAAGATGATCTCGACCTTCACTAACCTTCAACAAAGAAGAAGACGAGCTCGACCTTCATCGATGAAGATGATGAGAATCGCTAAAGAAGAGCGGCTTTTCTCTAGGAAAAAAAGAAGAGAGATTTTGGAGAGTAAAAGTGTGACATCCTGAAATTCGAACCCTCTGAGGGAGGACTAAACGTTAATTTCGCCAGTGCATTGTTGGTTGATCTCACTCGGAAATGATCACTCCTGAGATACTGACCTTGAGGGGAAAGGCTACTAAGGATAGAACTCGTGCGACTAAAGAACTTGACCTGGAAAAATGACTCGACCGTGAGACTTGCGTAAGGATTATCTTGTAGTCATGCAGGCCGATTTCAGGGACGAATAGAAGTCGATTCGCGGATAGAAATAATGGGACGACGGGTGATTCCGTCTACTGTTTTCGAACCCATGAACGACCCTATGTCGATCCTTGATAATCGTGTACTTAGAAATAAGAATCGATCCTTCGTAATTTCATGTAGTCAAGGATGTCCATGTGTCGAGAAGTCTTGAACGTGAATTGGCACGAGTCAGTTACATGTGAATCCTCAAAGCCGCCTGTCAGTTTGAGTAGTACCAAAATGGCATTCCGGCGAAATTAACAAGGCATGTGAATCCAATATTGGACTTCGAATTTTCAGGAACGTTCGAAAAGGACTTTTGGACAATGCTTCCTCGACAGTCGATAGTGCCGGTTGAGCCGAGTTTTTAGGAAAGGGATCTTCGGACAGAGGAAACGAGCCTACGAGAACGTGAATTGGGCAAGATCAGTGTGGGCCTCACGCCTAAGGTGGGACAGCCACCGTGGAAGACCGAGACAACGAGCAAGTCCGTTGGACCCAACCGACCCCTCACCCGTCATAGCCCATTATTCAAACGTGAGCCAATTCGAGCCCAACAAATTCCCGAGCCCGTTCCTACCCATTTCCTAGCCTGTTTCCTAGGCCCATCCTTCATTTTCAGCCCAAGGACAGATTGGGAAATGTGCAAGGTGGAAATGACCAAAATGCCCTTAGATATTTTGGAGAAAAGTCAAAGGAAGAGAGAGAAGATGATGTCATGTTTTGTGGGGACTTGAGCCAAGCCATTAATGGCATTGATGAGGCCTAGAAGCAGCCCTCAATGCACTCTCTCTCCTCCTCCTTCAGCCCTCCAAAATCGCAGCCCCTCTCTCCCCTTCTTTCCTTGCTTTCCTGAAATTTCAGTTTCTAACATTCCACCGAAAATTGAGTTGTTCATGGTCTTCCCGTGTGAATCTCGGCCCGTGCCACCTAACGTTGTGTTCAGAAGATAAAAATCGTTCAGATGGCGTCGGCCGTTCGTCGAACGGAGTCGGCGGCCGTCATGTACGGCCGCCGGAAGTAGCTACTTGCCGGACCGTCACTGTAGCGGCAGCTCTGTCCAGTTTTGCCTTTTCAGCCATTTTCCTCCCATTCCGACCCAACCACCGCCCATCCCAACCTCCAGCAGTTTCCCCTCGACCCCCAGGTGCCGCCGGTCGCCGGGAAATCGCTCGTCGGAGCTCCGGGCAGCCCATTCAACTCCGATCAGCTCCTTTCCTCCAAGCAGTGCAGTTTTTTGAGAAGTTCAGGGAGAACCAGAGGTCGCTGCTGTTGTTTCAGCCCCGAGACCGCCTTGGATCGTCGTTGTAGAGGTCCCCGGGTGTCGGTTTCGTTGCCGCCGCCGCGTTCGTGTAGCCGGCCCACTTAACGGGTGAGTTTAGCTCATAAACCCTATTTTGTGCCTAAACTAGCTTAGGGTTGGATTAATTAGTGCTAATGGCTGATTGAGGTGTTTAATTAAGTGTATTAGCCCTAAGATAGGTGGTTAGATAGTGGATTAAGATTAGCTTATCTTAATCTTGCTTATTTATGCTTAATTGTACTTAATTATGCCTAATTGTGTGTTTTGTGCTAATTAATCATGTTTTTCCTTAATTGCTTGATTAATGTGATTAATTGTTTAATTTATTGATTAAATTAATTTCTGCATTTAATTAAATAATTATTTAATTATTTAATTTTCGGAATTTATTTATTTATTTATTTTAATTTCTGAATTTAATTATTTATTTATTAAATTCTGAAATTACTGTTCACCCGAAAATTAAATTGTGTAATTTCATGCGTATTGATTTTATGGAGTGAATTGAATGTGTAATTGTATGAGCATCCGCTTGAATCGCGTGATTTTCATAAAAAAAGGGGAAATATGATTTGTCCGAGGGACATCGGAAATAGACAGCTTTTGTGAGAAATGACTTGAAGTTTTATGTGCAAGCATGTGTGCATTGGCTAATGCTTTAAGATAATAAGTGGATTGTGATGGCATGCTTGCGTGATCACTAAACTGAACTTGCCGTCTCGGGAGAGTATCCCTTAACGTTATTGGGGCATGCTGTCTCAGGAGAGTATCCCTTGACGTCTTTTTGGCACGGAAGGGCACGGTTGCGCCTCTACAGAGGAAGTGCGCCGTAGCGCCGTTGCGCCTCGGTTGTAGCCCTGTGGGGCAGTAATAATCGGAACACGTGTGGATGCAAAAGTGCATGAGAAAAACATGGCATCATTGGTTCCGATTATGCATGAGATGATCACCTCATTATTTATGGCACGCACGCAAGAATTGATAACGTGCAAGGTGTGGTAATGGCCAGGTGAGATCGCTTATAACGCGACTCGTGTGTGATTGGTGGACTGTATCATCTAACGGCCATGTGCATTGCGTGTATTGTGCCTATATATAACGTGCAAGGTATGGCATACTGGGTAAGGTTGCATGCGAATCGGCTTATGATTGTTGATTGACCCTGCCTGTTATTTTATTGCTGGTTGTTTGTGGTTGGGTTGAGTGAGGGGTGGTTCTGGAGAGATATCGCAGGTTAAGTTGGTGTACTAACCGGTTTAGGGGAAGAACTCGCGAGATTTTATCTCAACCCGTCGTGGTTAACATTTTTCAAGCCTTTAGAATGGCGCACCCACAGTGGAGAATCCTGCCCCCACTCCACCAGTGATCAACCTGACGAGCCGAGTCCGATGGGTCCGAGTGATCGTGGTGCTGAACCCGAGGGTTCATTGTGTATAGCTGAATTAGCCTAGCCTAGTTCCTTTTTGGTTTGGCTTAGAGGATGGATCAGCCCCTTTTGTAGGGCTTGTAAATTGGAAAGCGATCCTCCGTTGGTTAATCTAGTAATTGTATAAATGAGTAGTCGAGGTTTCTGCTGTTCATCCCTCTATCCCTGTTTGATTCTTTGATGGTTTGTTTGGACTAGGGATGGTTCGTCTTTCGCTTGCGTATAATGAAATATTAAAATGAATGGTCGTCGACGAGTCCTGGGACGTCGCTTTCAATTGACCATGGTAAGAGATTGTCGCGTGCTCGGGTTCGGGGCGTGACAAAAAGAAAAGGACAGAGATGACATAATAAAAAAGAATGACCTAAATATCTAATAAAGAGGGAAAGTCTTTTCCCCTTTCCATGCACAGGAATTCATTTTCTTAAATGGAAAATATTTTTCATTGACCAAATCATTTTTGGAGAAACAAATAGCGGAAAGTCCGGAAAACACTTTCCGGAAAAATATTTTCATTGAAACAAATGTACCCTAAGTCTTTGAATTTGTAAATTATTAAAAATTATTCACGTTAATGCCTGCCATGCTACATAAGATGACTAGCATCAACGTCAATGATATCTAGTCAAAATTGGTCAGATGGATTCAATTGGCAAAATTTGTAAAGGTTTAAAAACTTAATTAACAAAGTTGAAAGGTTTTGAATTAAATTAGTAAAAGTGTAACAAGTTTATTCAAACCGTGAAAGAACAAGAACACAACACTTGCAAAGTCTAACGGAATCCGACTGAAATAAGGTGCATCTATGCTGTCTTGTTGAGAAATCCTAAGCTAGAGCTCGTGAATGCTCGTGTGCATCTTTTTCTTTTCCGTAAGAGATTGTTAGGAACCTTCCTCGCTTACTCTTCCGATAAAAAGTTTTCGGTGTTTGCCTATTTAATAAGTCATCTAATCCTTATGGTATGCTATTTATCCATTTGGACCTTACTTTAGCTGACATGTTGACATGATTAACCAAAATGCGCCGTCCATAAATTGACCATACTGCGGCCACCCTTTTCTAATTAGGATTTTGACGTTATGGAATGGATAACTATCTAACATAGAGAAGAAATGAAGCTAGTCAATCCACTTGCTTTGCTCGATCAAATCAAGCAACACTGTCATGGATCGACATGCGTGACACATAAGGGACCAGTGCATGGACATATAATCGCACAAAAGGACGTGTCTATATTTCTACTGATCCCGGGAAAGGATAAAGTAATTATTTTTGTTATATTTAAAAGCACTAGAAATGATCCAATGCTTGAAATTAGCTAAATTTTTCTAACAATTGTTTTAAAATTTTAAGCGGTTAAATGAAAATATTCATTAATTAATATTAGAATTCTCTAATGCTCTCCCTCATGTGCATGTTGGACTTTGGCCTAAGACGAAAATGTAAAACTATATAATATGAGAGGAAAATAGAAATCTAGAAATATTTGAACTTATAATTTGCTTTTCAGATATCATGTGAAATTTTAGTGAAACCACTGTTATTTGCCTCTGCTATCATATTTTTCCATGCCATAGTCATTAGGGAAAGCACAATCTATACTTTAGGGGAAGTGTTAGAGTATCGGAATTTTAAATTGTGGTTTTATCTAACAATTTAACTTTTTAAAATAGCCGACTGTGATTACATAAATTTTCGCACCTGTAGTGCTAAAATACTTTGTAGCGGTTGATACGAGGATAGATGGGCTAGGCTTTGTGGACCTAGTTCAGCCTTGATGGGTCGACCATATTGGGCCCGGGTTCGCGTGGCTTTTCTTAATGTTTAACCAAAGCCCTAGGCACTTGATATGTCTCGAAATTATGTTTATTGGGGTTGATTTGACCCAAAAACAGTGAATTTTATTGCTCTTCTAAGATCGACCGGCCCCCGAGGTTCCGTTGGTCGAAAATTTTGTAATCGGGCCTGAGGTTTCCAAACTTTATTGTCCGTAGGTCGAATGTGTGGAAGAAACCAAACGAAAAGAATAATTACAAGACAATGAAATTGTGGCGTCCAAGGTCAAATTTTTCGGTTTGACTGAAAAAGTCAACCTTTGATCTGTATACGGAATGTGAAAGTTTAAAACCCTAAATCTATATTTTTTTATGGAAGGAATGTCTATACTCAATGCAGCGATATTTTTGTTTTCAATTAAGGGTTAACTTTCTCGGATTGATCCAAACGTCAAACCTTCAATCTATTCATGAATGGCCTAAACAATGGGATTTAAATGTGAAGAACCTATTCTATATCTAGTGGTGGAATGTAGTGAAGGTAGAATCATACGTTTGATAATACACCAATCATTAAACCGTTTTATGACATCTAACTAAGCAGACGAACGTATGAAACCTTGAACCAAGCAAACAAAAAACAAAGGATCACTATCATTGTAGCGTCGTCCGTCTCATAATCAAGGGCTCGGCACAATGAACTGTAGCAACTGATCATCGCGCTCGAATGCAATCATGTCGTGCTCGGCCAAGGTGATCCATGCTTCGATCCCATCCCCACACCTAGTTCCCATCAAAATCACCACATTTTTCATGGGAACACTGGTGGTGCACACCCAAGCAGGCCTTCCCCAGCCAAAATCTGTCTCGTAGAATGGGAACCTCGCCCAGTTGCTGAACCTGTAGAGCTCGATCTCTCCTGCAGACGCCGCCAGCTTCTGTGCCGCCATGAGGTTCTCACAGGCCTTCGCCAATCCATTGTCGCCTTGAAGTGCGCTAAAATAATTGCTGTCAATTGTCCTTATTGATTTCCTGAGAATGCCTGCAAACTCCTGCAATTCAACTTCCTCGTTTGGTTCCATGAGTGGTGCCACAACGGACTGCCACAGATTGCCCAAGGCATTCTCAGGCAATGGTTGGGTTCTTATCCTGCTTCTGATGTTCACCGCATGTGTCGCTGCTGATGATGGGGGACACTTCTTGTTCCATTCCGGCCTCTTCCTCGCTGCCTCCACGGCAGATTTCCATATGAGGGCAGTCACAGCCTCAACACGAATAGGAGCAGCACTGCCAAACCTGGCCTTGAGACGGGCTAACCTCTCACCATCAAAACGAAACCGCTTGGTCAAAAGCTTCTCTCTGCTGATGACCCCGGATGGCATTCGGAAGTTTATGTCCTTTGGTTGGAAGACCTCAGATGCTTTCAAGAAGGGAGTCTTGAGGATGGCTTCGCTGTCGACACCATTGACAGCAATTTCAGACCACGCAGTCAGGAAAGCATAGACCGAGGCACCATCGGCAATCTTGTGAGAGATACAGATGCCGATCCCAATACTGCCACAGTTGAAAAAAGTAGCTTGGACCCCTACAATGACTTGTTCCTCAATGTTGGGAATGACTCTGTATGGAGAGAATGGAAGGAATTGATGCAGCTGATTGATGTCGGGGTTTGACAGGACTTCAGACAACTTGAAATGAGCTTTGCCTCCAAATAGAGCACGCCATCATCGTTGCAATTGATGGCAGCGTTGCCTTTTACCCTTCCACCTAGAGAGTAGAAGAGGGAAAGTGCCTGCGAGAGTGAAGTTTTCAAGTTTCCCGTCAAGGAGGCAGAGTCCAGCGCCACCTTATCATCAGGAGCGGAGTAGAACAGGATGACTGGAACGTAAAACGGAGGAGCCAGCTGGTCAAGGAGGCAGAACCTGAACTCCCTGTGGTGAGATGGAGTTGGAGAGGAAGGCTTGATGTTCTCTGTGGAGACAACCTCAACTTTCATGGCTATGTTTTGTTGGAAATTGAGAGATTTGAAAGTTTGTCCTTTCAAGTTTCTTTCTGGAGAAAGATGTGTTTCCTTGGTGCTTTTCAATCGCAAGATCTTGTGGTTTATATAGATGAAAGGAGAAATTTGCAATTTTTGGGTCGTAGGCTCATAGCATCATAGCTGAACGAGAAATTTGCAATTTCGGTTTGATCCATAGAATGTCTATTAAAGGACAGATTAGTTGAAAATCCATGTTGGTCGGAAGATGCCCATGTAGATAAGGGTATGCATGATAACTATTTTAGTTCTGACCAGATTTATTTTTCTATTTCCGAAAATATGCTTAGGACAAAAATCTGTTATAAGGACAAATTAGTTGAAAATCCATGTTGATCGGAAGATGCCCATGTAGATAAGGGTATGCATGATAACTATTTTAGTTATGACCAGATTTATTTTTCTATTTTCGAAAACATGCTTAGGACAAAAATCTATTTTGATAACGTAATTTCATTTTTCTATTTCCGGAATAAATTTTTAATCCTGAAATATGTTAGGAACATAAATGAGAAGTAAAATTTTTCACTTTTTTGTTCATAAAAAAAAAAAAAAAATCTTCTCATTGCTTACCTTCGCCTCCCATTGCATGTGACCGCCACCTACCACGTCTTGGTGTTGGCCATTGCCAGCCCCGTCGATGAATGTAAAAGAGCATAAGAAAAGAGCATAAGAGGAAAAAATTTTGTATTATTATTAAACAAATTTTCTTATGAAAAGAAAAATTTTATATTATTATCAAACGCGTAAATATGTTCAAAAGATCATTTAGGGAATACAAATAGGAAAATCTATTTTTAGCCAAAATCTATTCCGAGAGCAAAATGATTTCACGCTCTAAGTCTGGCTTTACCATCTGCTTGGTTTTGGACCTGAACGGGCCCACAACTGGTTAAGACGACCTCTAGTTTTAAAGTTCCTCGAGGGGAACAGTATTTGCATCAAGAGAAGATGACTTTTCTTATCAATACATAATACACGTATATAGCCCAGTGGACGCAAGTTAAAAGTTAGTGGAGAGACCGAGAGAAGAGAGAAAGGAAAAATCTCTAGAAATTGCAAGGGACAAAACGGGTGGTGTATTAAGATTGCGGGGCATATTTGTTCGTGAACATACAGATGCTAATCGAATGCGTGATTGTACTTTTGATTGATGCAGGTACACGGGCATTACATTGAGAAATCTTGACGCATGGTACTTGAGGTCCGATTCCGCAAAACCCATCATTGATATAATCACATTTAAGATTTGATGTAGTGTGTGCATGATATATCTTATCATGCGTGATTTTCTTGATTTAACACTGCACTTCTTTCATACATGTTGCGGGATGAAAAACCCAGTTTGCATCTATGGAACCAAAAGAAAAAGTTAAGGCTGTCTACAAATGACAGTGGGTATTAAACCAATTCAACCCCCTTATTTCACGAAATACCTTTAAGATAAATACGTTGCCACTAACTTGTTCGTGATGTTTATTTGCAACACTCTAATTCTTTTCCTTCCTTTTATTAACCCATGCCTTTAAGGGCCTATTTGGTAACCATCTTGTCTTCATATTTTTCTATTCTTTTGTTTCTCAAAATAGGAAAAGAACATAAATCTGTTTAGTAATATCAGCTAATTTTTCTATTCTAAAATAGATTAGAGGCCAAATAATAGATTTGGAACAAAAAAAATGAGTAAAAAAGACTTACTTTTTTGTTCTTGTGAGTAGAAATGAAAAAATACTATTTCTGAAGAGAAATTATTTATAGAAACAAAAATGTTATTAATGGCACTTTACTAAGTCTTTGGATTTGCCCAAGTGGATCCATTTTGCAAAGCCATTTTCATAGCTGCTTAAAAAACTAAACACATAGGTCCTCATTAGAAATATACCCATTTTCAAAATAAGATTGTATTGGACCTTGATATTCGGCCTATTCTTCCGAAGGTAATTTTCCATCCAATAAGACCTAAGGTCCAAATATAAATCAAGATTGCTTTCGGCTCATCCATATGTTGTAATGCTCGTTCTCTCTTTGAAAGTCCATTAAGCCTCCTCATGCGAAACCCTTAAGATTGTACTCTACCTCTACGCCTCTCATTTGATTTAAGATCCATTTTTTGGACAAATTTTAAGATAGCGTTTGGGTTTGCGCAAGACAAATAAAACATGCTTTTGCAGGCTCTCACATATAGAGTGGGACTTCAAGTCCATCTAATAGCATTAAGCTCTTATAAAGACCCATTTCCATAATCTTTTTCAAAATTGCATGTGACCTTTACACATATCACAATGGGTGAGCTCAAAGTCCATTTGATCTAGATACTCTTGAGCTATCGAACGATTTAGCATGATTATCAAACTTTTTGTGATGACTTTTCATATACTGACTTTTGCACAAGAAGAATTGAAGTTCTAAATCTGAGGTGTGCTGCAAGAGTGATGTACGTATGGAAACGGTGTAACAAGGATTCTAGAGGCAAGCAAATCCCTATTGCCCTGATTTAAGCGAAAAGGAATACCTCATGTAAGGTTCTCCTTTTGCATTTGGTACCTTTTATGTTGAATTTCAAGAATTCTACAATGGAAGAGTCCTGTAGATATGCTAGGCCGCCAATATGATGATCAACGCCTGAGAAACATGGAGGATCAAGTCACCTCCTTCCCAACCTGAATTCGTATTGAAACGTTACATTGTCCACCACCCAAATGGGAGAATTGCCAAAAAAGTCCTAAACCTATTGCAATTATGCCAATTCAGTTCTAAACCTTTTGCAATTGTGCCAATTTAATCCATCCGGCCAAATTTGGCCGGCCGAAGTTGACGTGGACACTGGCCAGCGCTGACAACAATATTTTAATAATATTTTTAAATATTTTTCTAATTTTTTTATTATTTTTCGAATATTTTATTATTTTTTTAATTTTTCTATTTTTTTCCTTTTCATTTTTTGTCTCTTCCTCCCTTGCCCCTCGCCCCCCCACCAGCAGCAGTGGCTGGCTAGCTCCGACGAGGCTGCCGACCACCGCACGAGGACCGCGAAGCCCTTGCCGGTGACCTCACCCAAACTTGGGGGCCACGGCGAGGGTCGCGGCCCCAATGACCTTGGGGCCGCAGCGAGGGTCGCGACCCCAATGACCCTCGCCAGTGGCCTCGCCCAAACCTGGGGGAGACCTGGGGGCCGCGACCCTCGCTAGCGACCTCGCCCAGACCTGGGGGAGGCCTAGGGGCCGCAGCAAGGCGGCTTCGCCCAGATCTGGGCAAGGCCAGCCTCACCATGGCCTGGCCATGGATGAAGGTGGCCTCACCCGCGGCTGGCGAGGCCATGGCGGGCCTAGGTGAGGTTGCCATTGCCTCACCCGTGGCCAGGCCATGGTGAGGCTGGCCTCGCCCAGATCTGGGCAAAGCCGCCTCACCCTAGTCTAGGCGAGGCCGCTGGCAAGGGTGGCCAGTCTGACGGGGGCCACGACCCTCGCTGGCCGCCAGCGAGGGCTTCGCGGCCCTCGCATAGTGGCTGGCAAGCCTCATCAGAGCTGGCCGGCCACTGCCGCCGGCAGGGGGAGGGGCAAAGGAGGAAGAGACAAAAAAGATAAAGAAAAAAACATAAAAATTAAAAAAATAATAAAATAATCGGAAAATAATAAAATATTATTAAAATATTGTCACCGGCACCGACCGGCGTCCACGTCAGCTTCGGCCGGCCAAATTTGGCCGGATGGACTAAATTGGCACAATCGCAAAAGGTTTAGGACTGAATCGATAAAAAAAAAAGATTTAGGACTGAATTGGCACAACTACAATAGGTTTAGGACTTTTTTGGCAATTCTCCCCCACCCAAATTTATCTCCTCTTTTTCCTATTGAACCTTTCCGGTTCTGCAACGCATGTTTGATTAATGTAGCATGGAGCAAAATCGCCAGAGAATATTTTACTCTCCAAGATGTGGTTTGATAAGATAGGATTAAGAACACGCTTTCGAGAAGAAAAATGTAGTATCTGTTCCAACTCCACATGATTCACACTGAAGGTAGCATATGTCATAATCCTCTATGCAAATTACACAAATAAAACAGTGTTGTATCAAAGGGAACTAAATCATGGCCAAATGCGTTGCAGGAGAAAAATTGTGGTACTTGTTCTATTTTAAGCTTGATTTGTTTCAAAAATGACTCGATCCTTTTTTTATTTACTTTTACAAAATTTACAAAAGTAGGGGAATTAATGAGGGGCAAACCCCAGATGGATAAAAGGATTACACAAGAGAAAGAATCCAGTTGGGAGTGGCGCCATCTTTGAAGGGAAAAAGAGTATTCTTCTTAATATTAACATTCCTGGTTTCATGTTTGCACAAATATGAAAGTGAGGCAAGACTGCAACGGATGATAAGATTCAAAGGAACAAAAACAAAGGGGGATCATCATCCTTCTTCTTCTTCTTTTTAAAGAATGGTGTACTTCGCTCCTAAACTTGATTCCATTTGTATGGAAAATGACAAATTATTTCCTTGTGTAGGTAACAAAGGAGAAGTCAGCCAGGGTACGAGATTGCAAAATGGAATGTAATGGAGAAACGGATATTGAAGTCATCTGAATTTGGGAAAAAAAAGTCTATCTTATTCTTAAACATAATAATTCAATAGGTTAATGAAAATAACACTCTATTTTCTTCTTTGTAAATGAAAAAGAAAAGGGCATGCTAGAGCACAATATAAAGTGCGTGAAGGACTGTACAGTGCTTGTCCCAAATTACCGAAGACAATTTTTTTTCCTTTTGCTAATTTTGTCTTTCCCTTGCAGGACCATGTAGTCATAGGGACACCAAAGGGGAGAGGCTTCTTCTTCAAAATAAAAATAACAAAATAATTGTTTGCTGTGAGATTTTGTGTAGTCAAAGGGGAGAGGTTTCTTCTTCAAAATAAAAATAACAAAATAATTATTTGTTGTGAGATTTTGTGGAACCGTTACCAACTATACTAAAATGTTAAGCTGTTAAATGAAGACGTAATCCGGTCTTTTTGCCCAATACTAAGCATGAACATATTTAATTAGAGAGATAAATGAGATATAGAAAGATTTGAACTCGGGATCTTTAACAATGATATCTTGTGAGATTTCGTGACATCACTACCAATTGTTCTAAAAATTTAAGTTGTTAGATAAAAACGTGATTTTATATTAATTATTCTAACATTTGCAATGAAGCTTTCCGTAATAAACCATCAAACTTTTCCCAAAAAGCATCTATTTGTGACGGTTTGCCAATCAGCGTTTTCACTTTATTTATGCGACTTCAATCAATTGAGAGGAAAATGCTAACAATGCCAAATGAAGATGTCAAGATGAAGAAAGGCAACGCTCATTCCACATGGTTCCTTAATATGTACTTCAGGACATCAAGAAATTCCCGGACGTTTAAGGTAAAAATAATTTCGATGTTGACCATTTCATTCCATTTCCCGACATACTACAGATGGCCTCTGTTTAATAGAAGTTAGTAATCAGAGGAAGAGAAAATAGGGGAAATTCAGGAGGGCTTCGAAAGGACAGACGGGAAGGATTCGGGGAGAAGGATGGAACTTTAGGAAGAAAAGCGATGCCAGTATCAATATACTCTCAATCAAGTAGATCGGCGCAATGAACCCTAAGCTAAACACGGTCCACGACTTGCCTTGCAAGAAAAGAACTAGCAAATAAGAAATAAACCAAATAGAATGGAGAATATCTTAACAACCTAGATAATTTGAAATCACTAATTTAAGAGGAAAATATATATTAATAAGCTAATTGGGAGAATATTGTCCTACATAATTACGGCAATGCCCACTTCTTATTTTCCAATTTCTCGTGTAGAAGTGATTAAATTTAGAGCAAAAAAAAAAAAGAAAAAGAAATTGATGATTAGGAGTAGTGAAAGCCACTACAAGAAGATAAACTTAGAGAGGGTAAATTGATCTCAAGTGCAAATTTAGAGGAATATTTACTCTTTTTTTGGGATAATGTTATTAGTGGTTTCAAGTCCAAAACTGGCCTTCTATTTTTTTTTCTTTTTTTTTATTCAAAGTGGTTTTTGTACCTATAAAAATTTGCCACAATTCATCTTTACACAAAATTAATTTTGTTAATGTGAACCTGATGCCGTTAAAAATTACTGATATTGTTTTTATTAAAATCTAACATGGACGTAAATTTCTTTGCATTTTCCCAAATCTCTCTATGTCTTGTCTTGTCCATGAAAATTATAAAAAAAAAAAGTTTCCATAAGAATATGATTTCTTTTGATAGAGAAGCAGCCAAGACGAACTTCATAATGGTGGACTTTATCGCCATTTTGGGCAAGATGGGACCGAGGCTCTAGTTTGTTAAAGATATCGAGGTGCTCATATCTCTAATGATATATATCATAACTTCAAGATCTATTTCAAATGCGTATCCCATTTTTGCACAATAGGGACAGTCCAATAAAAACAACTCGACATATTGTATATGTGAATTGCCATTTAACTAATAAGCCAGTGGATATTGAGGTTACACGTTACATTTTGCAGCCAAGTGCCCTAAGTGACCACTACGCAATGGCCCCTCCAGCCCTGATTTAGATATTGCTATCTGCTTCTATTGTGGAGCTCTCCTACATTCATTACCACTCCCCCCTCCCCGCTTTTTTTGTTTTTAAATCATATTTTCATTTTCAATTTTATTTTTACTTTTTATAATCTCTATGACAAAAATTTCACTTTTTATTTTATTTTTGATAACCAAATTAATAACAAATTCATCAATAACAACGTGTCTGTGCTCTCAAATTCTCCACTTGGCTTACAGGTTGTCAAATCAGCACTGTGACGGCCAAATTTTATTGAACGAATAATGGCGGTGTTCATAATAAAAAAATATAGAAACTATTTTTGATAAAGAAAATACAGGAAGAGTTTTGAACTTCGAGTAAAAATAGAAGGAGGAATGCGGACATTATCTTTATTTTCTCCCTTAGGTAAAATAAAGAGAAGTTTTTACATGGATCAAACCTACAACAATTTGCTGAAACTCTAAGATAAGAGAAAAAATTCTAAATAAGGTCATAAAGTGCAATTATCTTCTTAAATAAAGTTTGAATTGAAACTTATTTTAAATGGGGGCATGAATTATCTTCATTCTTTCGAATAAAAACTTGAAATGGTTACAGCTATTTCAAATAAGGATCTAATCTCACTGACCAGCAAAATATTCTAGCTGACTAATGATATTTTTATTCAAACAATTTTTAATTTTAATTTTAATTAAACAACCCATTGTCGGTGGGGCAGCACGATAGTAGGTGGGGTGGCAATCACAAGCGGAAGAGAGCCTTCCCTCTCGTATGTTTCTTTTTTTTTCTTATGTCTTATTTTCTTTTAGAGTTTGCTTTTTCATGCAAAGAAAAAACAAGAAAGAAAAAGGAAAAAAATTTAAAGGACGAAATTGCCCTTCACTAGACAGTGAATTCAAGTCATTTTTTGATATTGAGATGGTCACTTCAAGTTTTTATTAAAAACAATGTTCACTTTTCAAAAAGTAGGACATGTTAAATTTTTATTTGAAATAATGTTTACCTCAAATTCTAATTAAGAAAATAGAACACTTCTAATCTTTAATTGAAATTTTCCCAAATTAATGCGACACAAGTATGACCAACAGTACGTACGAGGAAAGAAACAAAAGGCATTCTCCACTGTCTTTCTCTGCACGAGCGTCTGGGTGGCGTGGTTGACACTCCCAGTCCCTAGTCCCCTGCTCTCCATATCCAAACAAGCCCCTTCGTCTTCCGCCTTCTTCCACCCGAACTCGCTGCTCTACAATGTCGATCAGCAAAGCCTCCGGCTCTAAACCCCCTCCAGCGATCGGCAAGATGGGCCCTTACACTGTTTTCATCACCCCGACGCCGACGCCGACGCCGACCCCGAAGCCTGTCGGGCCGGTTCTTGATTCGCCGGCAAAGGTCGTCCCTCCTCCGGTTCAGCCGCCTCCTCCCCACCGGTTCGGCGACTCCGTCGCCTCTCCGCCTTTGCTTGACCACGGCTCTGTTCTGGCATTCTTCAAGAACGCGGCCACTAAGTTGCAAAAAGGTGGGAGTTTCTGCTTTGGCTTTTCTGTACATTGGTTTTTTTCTGGATGGTGGCGTTGCTCGTTTTCTTTTTCGATTTTATTCAGTCTTTTCTTCTTTTTTTCCCGAATGAGGAAGAAGATCGGAAGTTTGAAGCTTTGACGTATGGAGAAACCGGGTTTTCAAGAAAGTACTTGTTATGGTAGATTGGTCAGAAAGAGAATGTGGGCGATTCTGTTTTCCTCATTTAATTGGACAAAAGGAAAATAAAATGGTTTCTTGATCTCCAGGTTCTGCATTCCGCATGTGAACGTGTACAGTTTCAAAGTTCAGCTTCTCAGTATCCATGTTGTGTAATTTTTAGCCGGGTTTCCTCTCCTTTTTTTCCCCCTTTTTTCTGCAAAATTTATAGGAATTCTGTTCTTGCTTAATTTTTGCAGCTCAATCAAGCTTGGATAGCCACATGGCCCGTTGGCTTGGGTTGGACCAGTCGAGGTATCAGTGGGCGTTGGAAAATTATTACGATAACCAAAGATCAGTATGTTCTACCAAGGTCTTATTTTTCTCTGTTTATATTGCCCTTTGGATTTGCCATTATGTGTTCTTTCAGCTTTACTTTCACTCTTTCCCTTACTTTATGTCATGATTCTTCGAAAATTACCCTTCTTTAATTGGTCTGCATATGGAGGATGCTCAATTAGTCATCAAGTATGATGAGGTTGTTGGGGGATATAATTTTGTGTAGGCAGCTTGTCGGGGGTACAAGTTTGGTGGGCTGTAGTTGAGTGCTTTTTTAGTTGTGAGATCATATTCACTAACACTTTAGTAGTTTTGCTTCATTTTCGATTTTCATTGCATCAATTTGCTTTGCACGTTGGTACAACAGCAGTTGCTGCAGTGAGCGCATCGATCGGTTATTAAGTGATTAAACATTTGATGTATACCATTGCCATGGCAGTGTTTGGTTGTGGATCAAAATCAAGTATTGGAGAATTTGAGTTCGACTTGATTCTTGAAGCTCTCTATCTCGGGTTTAATCCACTGGAACTTGAACAGTTGAAAAAAGTCTTTAGCCTATTCAAATTCAAAAGCTGTTGTCATCGAGGTCCTGGCCTTGTCATGGCTTAGATTTCTCAGCTCAAGTGAACATAGATTTGGCCCGGCACCATTGTTTTCTGGCAAAACATATAGTAAACATTTCATGTCCCTATGGGTTCTTCTGGTAAACGAGGAGGATCCATAGATAGGCAGTAAACAGCATCTCAAATAACTGTAAACCAGGACTAAATTCCATCAACGATTCCTAATCTTTTGTGATTTCTCAATCAGGTCACTGGACTTTAAATTTAACCATCCAATGCAATAAATTATTTGTTATTTGCAATTGATGCACTTTGACTGGAATTTGGGTGCAAACCTTTCATCTGCTCTGCTAAAAGTTCCTTAATGTGGAAATTTATGTGGCAATTCACTCAGCATGGCTTGCTATGGGTTACAGAAAAAAACCTGGCCTAGTGTTCGTGCAGGTTGTCTTTACCAGTGCTATTATATGCAAGTGAATTCTCATTTTCAAATGAAGCAGCTTAATTGCATGGTAGTTCAGTCCACAAAATGTGCTAATTCCTTAAATCCTTCCTGCCTTTGCTAGTGAATAACTCAACATGACTTGTAATATAAAACCCATAGCAACTAAATTACTTAATATAAAAGATAATTCTTATTGCCATGGCATGTCATGCTGAATATGGACAGATTTCTTTCTTACTTAGCCCAGTGATGGGGGTGAGTTATATTAAGAATCACTACAATTTGAGGTAAGTTTGATCTAGGTTGCTTATCAAAAATAAATTCTCTGTTTTCTTCTTTTCTTTTATATAAGAGTCACTACAATTTGTGGATCCTTTTGAATTTTGCACTTTGGTGTTTTGTAATGAAACCTTCTATTGTACAAATGATGTATCAGTGGCACAAATTGTTTTTATTTTCTTGATTACTCATAAATGGTGCCAGCCGGGGCCAACAAAATGCAAAATAAACCCAACCTTTGGAAAAGAGAGCAAATTACAGTCCTCCGTTGGAGAAAGCAGTGGCTCACTTTCCTGAGTAAACAGAGGCTTGATGAACCACCCCCCCCGGTCCCCGGGGGTCCATGACCAGGGTGAGGATTGTCCAACCATTGTCTTAGACTGGCAAGGATCAGACTATACTTTCATGAGTCTTGGTTGGGTGTGGGTCACTTGACTTCTGGTTTCTTAACACAGGGCATGACCCCATGCCAGAGTGGGGCAAACCTTTGTTGTTGCTCTTTCAAAAAAGTTGGGCCATTGCGGTCCGCAGCAACTCGTCAGTGAAAACCATAGAATATGACATGAAGAACATGTTCTGTTGAAGAATTGGCCAGAAATGGCCTTAAAATGTTAATTGATAGGATTTGCAAGGTTCAATGCATCATGTGCAATAAGATGAAGCTTACTGACCCAAGTGAAATTACCCCAACATACAGTGACCTTTGAATGTATATTATCCCTTGTGATGATACATGCATTTCCGAGTCTTAATCTATATTATCTGCAACCAGTACTCCATTTTCACAGACTTCTGATGTTACACTCATTGCAGGAACAGGAAGGTCAGAAAAATAAAATGTCAAACAAGTTGCAGAGTGTCTAATGCATTCCGAAAGATGGATGTGGTCGTGGCTCTGATATATTATAATTTTCCAGCTCGGAAATCCTTGTCAAGCAGGAACCGTGCCAAAGTTTTGATAAGGATGAGATTTTCGTCCAATATGTGCATATGGTTTCCCGAGGTGCAATGCTTGGACTCTTTCTTATGTTTGTTATTTGAATCCAGTATAAGTGTCTTTCAAAATTAATGTTTAACGAGCTTTCTAGTTTCTGCATTTTTCACTTTGAATGATCTTGAAGTTGCTAATCTGCAGCATTCTATTGCTTTGGGTGAGACATATAAGAAGCCATCCACAACCTTTACCTAACTCCACTTATTTCAACTTCTAAAGCAATTTGTCTTATGTTTCACTTGCAGTCCTAATCTTAATTAATCCCCATCTTATGGTTTCTAAATCCCTAATTCGTGAGTCCTATGCTATTGAAAGACGCAGCCTTCATCAATAGGACTTCATCTCCTTAGTTCTACGTTTTTTCACCTTCTTTGGATGAAATATAGATAAGACTGCAATAGAATGTTGCAGATATGCATCTGAATGATCTTGTGGAATCTAAAGAAAATCTGAATATTGTTCATTTATTCAAGACTTAGGGCCTGCATGGTAACGCTCCAGGGAACACTTGTTTCTGTTCTTTTGTTCCCGGGAACAGATTTTTTGTTCCCGGGAACAGAAACGCGTTTGGTAAATTTTTTGTTCCCGGGAACAAATTTGTTCCCCGGAACAGGTTTGGAGCAGAAATCAGAAACAAGAAAAAGTTGTTTTTTTGTTCCGGGAACAATTTTAAGAAACACTTTTTTTTTCCTTTCCTTTTTTTTTTCTTTTTTTTTCTTCTTCTTCTTCTTCTTCCTCTTCCTCTTCCTCCTCCCACCCCTCAGCCGCCCCATTGCCGCCCCATCGCCGCCGCCGGGCGAGGTCCGGCGAGCTCGCCGGCGCCTCGCCAGGCCAGGGCGAGGTCCGGCAAGCTCACCGGAGCCTCGCCCGGCCACCGGCGAGGCTCGGCCTCGCAGATCTAGGCGAGGCCGAACCTCGCCCAGGCGGCGCAAGGCCGCGCGAGGCCGGGCGAGCCTCGCCCGGCCACCGGCGAGGCTCGGCCTCGCAGATCTAGGCGAGGCCGAACCTCGCCCAGGCGGCGCGAGGCCGGGCGAGCCTCGCCCAGGCGGCGCGAGGCCGCGCGAGCCTCGCCCAGGCGGCGAGAGGCCGGGCGAGCCTCGCCCAGGCGGCGCGAGGCCGGGCGAGCCTCGCCCAGGCGGGCGAGGCCGGGCGAGCCTCGCCCAGGCGGCGCGAGGCCGCGCGAGCCTCGCCCAGGCGGCGAGGCCGGGCGAGCCTCGCCCAGGCGGCGCGAGGCCGCGCGAGCCTCGCCCAGGCGGCGCGAGGCCGCGCGAGCCTCGCCCGGCCACCGGCGAGGCCGAGCCTCGTCGGTGGCGGCCGGCGCGAGGCTCGGCCTCGCCCAGATCTGCGAGGCCGAGCCTTGCCGGTGGCCCTGCGAGGCTCCGGCGAGCTCGCCGGAGCCTCGCCGGCGGCAGCCAACAAAAAGAAGGGAGAAAAAGAAAAATCAAAAAAATCAAAAAATTAGAAATTTTTATCAAACGTGTTTCTGTTAGGAGTAAAAATTTTCAACCGTTATCAAACACCCTCAAACGCCGTAAACAGCTTTTAACGTAAAAAAAGTTAAAAACATTTCAGAGTAAACTGCTCCTAATGTAAACGTTCGCACGCATGACCCTTAGTCATTCACGATATAAGTATGTATTAGTCTTTGGGAACAAGTGCAAAGACCGATGGAATACCCCGTGAGCCCTATGAATTGGTCAAGTTCCCGCCCTTGACCAGTGCACGTAATTTTGATTCACAGCAATCGGTTCACAATTTTGTGGGATTCAAATGTGTGATTTTAAATCCCTGGAGTTGAATTTCCCAATGCTCCAACTAGTTATGCTAATCTGGGTCGACAACATAATTCTCAGGTGTTTGTTTGTGCGTCTTATTTGTGGGTAAGCATTTCATATATTTGAGACTTACTACTTACCATAGCCAAAACTTGTATGAAGTTGAAAAACATGAAAAGGGAACCAATAATGTAGTCAAAACATTTGCAAGTTGTCTCTACTTTATTAGTTTCAAAGCAGAAAAACAAGTTATAAGTACATTGGAAGTCCTAAATCTTATTACGAAAGTGCAACTGAGTCATAAAATTTTCAATAAGTACAATTAAGTTTTAAAACTTGTCAAATTGATCCAATTAAGTGCTCATGTTAATGTCACTTTTTGAAAGTTTTAGGATTTGGTTGCTTGCACTTTCATGATGAATTTTAGGACTTGATTGTACTTTTTGAAAGTTTTAGGACTTTATTACATTTTGATAACAAGTTTTAGGATTTGATTGTATTTTTTTAAAGTTTTATGATTCAATTGCATCTTCGTGACATCTTAAAAGACAATATACAATGTAACACCGGCTGATACTCATCCTTGTCCTCTCTACGCATGTTCTCTTTGTCTATTACCACTTTACAAATTTAGAAAGCTTGAAAAACGTGAACTCATCCTCAATGGCGAGAAGTAACTTGCACGCTGTACACCTTGTTAAATCGACAACACAAGAGGGTGAGACCGCCTAATGAGCTAATTAAGTTTCTGATCGTCCTGAACGGATTACATGAATTATCCCACCTCCACAGCGGTGTCTTCTTTTTCTCGTTCTGATTTGTTTGGATTTCTCACTGAAGAAGCATAGAAAAATCTAATTGGGGAGATTGACTGTTGTTCTTCTCGTCGCCAATACTCGTCAAAAAAGTAAGGCACAATAACTCTTCCTCAAGATGGGTATTTTGTTTGATCCTGCCGTCGGCCCTGGACAAACATGAAGCAACAAAAGTGAAATCAAAATGGCTAGTCAAATGAAGAGAACCATCGTACAACTTCTTGTATGGCAACAAGCTGGTTCCAGCATCAAAAGAAAATCCTCCTTAGTATTTGTTCAAGAGAACATAGAATCTATCAGAAGCTGGAAAAATCAACTGCTATAAAGCTACTTACCAGGAATAAATACAAAGATGAGCATTTAATTTTGGCTTTTGTTTTTGCTGCTTCGATTTCTGTCGATTCAATGGTGTCCGTTGAGACATCTTCAGCTGTGATATTCCTTTGTCGATCTTTTCTTGCTTTTTATTTTCCTTGTTTCAAATTCACATGATTTTTCTTTCTTTTCTGTGATCCAAGGAAGTATTCATGTGTTCATTGTGTTGTTTAATCTTCAAAGGCTATTTGTGTGGAATATGATCGAGCATCGTGATACATATTCCTCCCCATTCATGTGCAGCGGTTATCATCATCATTAGAATATCCTCGAGCATCAGTGCTTGTTCTAGGCGATGGACCCTCAAAAGGGCCACGAATCCAGTTGCCCCAATGTTCTCGACGATCATGGTCGATGAGATTCTGGATGACCTAGAGAAGCCCAGACGGTTCTCTTCTCAACAGCTAAGAATGGCCACCAGTAATTTTCTTGCATTTACTGGGTGCAGGCAGTTTCGGGGCAGTTCATAAACCTTCACGAACGTGCTGTTGGTGGCCGTCAAAGTACTAGGAGGCGGCTCAGACAAGAAGATTGAAGATCAGTTCTTGGCCGAAGTGACTACCATTAGTAGAACACACCATATGAACCTTGTTCAGCTATATGGATTTTGCTTCGACAGAAACTGGAGAGCCCTTGTATACGAATTTATGCACAGTGGTTCGTTGGAACATCTACTATTTCGTGCAGGTAAAGATATAGAGTGGGAGGTTCTGTACAATTTCACAATCGGAACTGCCGACAGGATCACCTATCTCCATGAGGAGTGTCATCAGATAATAATACATTCCTGGACACGAATTATTGCCCGAAGGTAGCAGATTTTGGGCTAGTTAAGGTCTGTAACCAGGAAAAGACACACATGACGATGAGCAGCGGGAGAGGGGCCCCAGGATATGCCGCGCCGGGAATGTGGATGCCATGCCCCGTCCCCCAGAAGTGCAATGTGTACAGCTTCAGTATGCTCCTTGTCAGAGATCCTCGGGCGCAGCAGGAACCTCGACGTGAATCTGTCTGACAGCCAGGTGCTGCATATAAAAAGTCTGCATTTCCTAATAGCAAGTGTCTAAGGCTTGTATCGTAAGAAGGAGCAGTGTCTAAAACACAGGTGCCGATGATCAAAGCAAAAAAAGAAAATGATATCGATGTTTTGTTTTTAGTTGATGACTCTGGACAGATACTACCGCTGGGGTTACCGAGCGCACAGGCATTCCATGATGATCGATGATCGATGATCAATCGGCCAGTAAGCCTGACCAAAGAGTACGAAGTGAAGAATTTTAGTCTACTAAGAAAGAGTAGCCACTCTGCTGAAAGAGGCATCAGTCATGAACTCAATCAGGCTTTAAGAGTAGTGGTTCATAGTAATATCCACTTAAAATTTGGGGGAAAAGGAAAAGAAAACATGCGATGTTCTTAATTATGACAGCTAGATCTTATATGATCAACAGCAAATTAGTCTCTTTGATAGATTTAGTTGCATTGGGGGTGGGATAACCTCACCCTTAGTGTGGTTATCAAACAAGTAGAACTAATTATGGGTTTACACGGCCCGCTTTGGCCAATCAAGGTGAAGCACGTTTTGGATGGGCCCGCGAAAGGATTTTTAAGCCTAGTATTAGGCGCAGATCGCCATTAATCAAGTTTAGTATTAGTTCATTTTATTGATAGACACAAATACTGTGATTCTATTTATTTTAAAAGTAAACTCTACATGATTCTTGTAAATAGTGCATCATCATAAGTTAGCATTCGGCCAAAGCATTGGCCCCTTGTAAACAAACAAATAAATAAATAAACATGACCTATTTGGAGCAAGTGTCATTTAGTAAATTTTGCAAAAGGCACACCTAAAATTTTAGACATTTCAAAACATTCGAATTTTAATAATGGGAATTACATCTCCAGCCCTAGTTTTTGACATTTGTCACAAGTTATCGCTTGAACTTTCAATTTTCGTGAAGTCTCCCGTAAAATCTTGAAATTGATTGTGATGTCTCCCCTAACTCCAAAATTATTTTTAATTGGAGTTCCGATTATGTGCATGTCACGACTAATTCACTCTCTTATGAAAGGTGAATATGACCAATAACAAATGGTGAGTTCCATAAAAATTATCTTTCAAATGGCAAATGTTTAATTTTGATAGTTCAAAGAAAAATGATTTTCCATTAATAGGAGGGAGAGCTTCTTCTTCTTTTTTCGATCTAAATTTGTATTAACTTTTCGTCTTCTAAATACCAATAAATCGAAAAAATAAAAGGTAGGAGACGGAGATTTGACCAATGGTGTTAACTGAAAAAACTGTTCTCAACTCTCTCTCTCTCTCTCTCTCTCTATCTGCACGAGCGTCCGTGTCAAACAAGCCCTTCATCTTCCGCGCTCTTTCCCTCGAACTTGCCACTACAATGTCAGTCAGCAAAGCCTCCAGCTCTAAACCCCTCCGGTGATCGGCAAGATGGGCCCTTACACTGTTTTCGTCACCCTGCCGCCAACCCCAAAACCGGTCGGGCCAGTTCTTGATTCGCCGGTGACGGCCGTCCCTCCTCCGGTCCAGCCGCGTCCCCACCGGTTCGATGGCTCCATCGCTTCTCCGTCTTTGCTTGACCATGGGCCTGTTCAGGGATTCCTCAACAACGCGACTACTAAGTTGCAAAATGGTAAGAGTTTCTGCTTTAGCTTTTTTCTGTACTTTGCCTTTTCTGAATGGCGGCTTTCTTAGTTTTCTTCTTCAATTTATTCAGTGTTTTCTTCTGTTGTTCCTGAATGAGGAAGAAGATCGTCGGTTTGAAGATTTGATATGAACAAACCATGTTATTTTTTTAAGAAAGTTCTGTCTTGTTATGGTAGATTGGTGCGAAAGAGAATGTGGGCGTTTCCGTTTTCCTCATCTTAATCGGACAAGAAAAGGATAAAATGGTTTCTTGATCTCCAGATTCTACATTCCGCATGTATACGTGCACAGTTTCAAAGTTCTGCTGCTCAATGTCCATGTCGTGTAGTTTTAGAGTGATTTCCTCTTCTTTCTTTCTTTTTTCCCCTTTTCCTTTTCTGCAAAATTTATAGGAATTCTGTTCTTGCTTAAATTTTTGCTGCTCAATCAAGCTTGGATAGCCACATGGCCCGTTGGCTTGGGTTGGACTGGTCGAGGTATCAGTGGGCGTTGGAAAATTATTACAATAACAAAAGATCAGTAAGTTTCACCAATGTCTTATCTTTCTCTGTTTATATTGCCCTTTGAATTTTGCTATTATGTGTTCTTTCGACTTTGCTTTTACTTTTTCCCTAACCTTAATGTCATGATTCTTCAAAAAGTAGCCTACTTCAAGTGGTCTGCTTAATGAGGATGCTCAATTAGTCATGAAATATGATGAGGTTGTTGAGGGGGGGGCAGGGGTGTAATTTTGTGTAGGCAGCTTCTCAGGGGTACAAGTTTGGTGGCCTGTTGTTGAGTGCTGGATCATTTTTGCCAACTCTTTTGTAGCTTTGGTGCATGTTCACTTTTCATTACATCAATCCGCTTTGGACCTTGGTACATTAGCAGTTGCTGCAGTGAGCGCATTGATCGGTTATTAAGTCCCTAAATGTTTGATTTGTCTCATCACCATGGCAGTGTTTGGTTATTGATCAAATTAAGTATTGGAGAATTTGAGTTTGACTTGATTCTTGGAGCGCTCCCTCTCGGCTCCAATCCACTGGAACTTGAACAGTTCAAAAATGTCTTGGCCTATTCAAATGTGAAAGCCGTTGTCATTGAAGCCCTGGCCCTGTCATGGCTTAGATCTCTCAGCTCAAGTCAAGACAGATTTGGCCCATCACCATCGTTCTCTCGTAAAACACAAATACTGTTCTATGGACTTTATGTGTTCTACTGGTGGGCGAGGAGGATCTGTAGATAGGGAGTAAACAGCATCCCCAAATAACTTCAAACCAAATAGTTGGAGTAAATTTCATTGGAGATGCTCAAACTTTAGTAATTTCTCAATTAGGTTATTGGACTTTGAATTTAGCCATCCAATGCAATAAATTGTTTTTTTTTTTTTTTGTAATCAACTCACTTTGACAGGAATTTGGCAAATATTCCATGAAATGCTAATGGGGCGGCCACATTGTTGACATGGCATCTAGAAAATTTTCCACATATCTGCAAGGTCAGCATTTCACCAGGAATTGAATTTATTCCAGATAGTTGACAAGCCACTCTCTTGGTGAAGTGATCTAGCCTTGAAATTCTGCTAAATGGATTGTCAGAAAATAGCCTCATCTTGTTTGGGTGGAAATCTTTCATCTGCTCTTCCAAAAGTTCCTTAATGTGGCAATTTATTTGGCTATTCACTCAGCACAGTTTGCTATTGGTTACACAAAAAGCTCAGCCTAGTGTTCATGCAGGTTGTCTTTGCCAGTTTTACTATATGCAGTGAGTTCTCATTTTCAATTGAAGCAGCTTCTTTTACATGGCAGTTTAGGCCTCAAAATGTTCTAATTCCTTAGATCCTTCCTACCTTATCTAGCGAATAGCTGAACATGACCAGTAATATGGAACCCAAAGCAACTAAAGGAACTTAATATAGGAGTAACACCGAGGTAGAAGAAACAAGATAACTCTGCTTGCCACGGCATGTCATGCTGGACTGCTTGCTTTGCTTCCTCAGCCCAGTACCGGGGGTGAGATACTAAGAGTCATAATAATTTGAGGTAAATTTCATCCAGGTTGCTTTTTCATCTAGGTTACTGAATTTCTGTGTCTAACACTCGATGCAAGTGAAAGTTACTCCAACGCACAGTGACGTTTGAGTATCACTTATCCCTGGTGATGATATTTGCATTTGCTATGTGTACTCATCAACTTATGATCTGCAACTAGTATTCCATTTTCACGGACTTATGATGTATACTCATTGCAGGGAAAGGAAGGTGAGAAAAATAAAATGTCAAACAAGTTCCAGAGTGTCTAATGTATTGTTGTTGATATAGATTCTGAAAGATGGATTCGGCTGTGGCTCTGATAAAGTATGATTTCCCATCTGGAAATCCTCTCAAGCAGGAACTGTGCCAAATTTTTCATAAGGTTGAGATCTTCCTCCAAAATGTACATAAGGTTTCCCAAGGAGCAATACTTGGAATCTGGTAACTCCCTGATGTATGTTGTTGGAATCCAGCATATATGTCTTTCAGAATTCATGTTTTAACAAGCTTTCCAGTTTGTGCATTTGTCACTTAGAATAATCTTGAAATTGCAAATCTGCAGTATTCTATTTGTTTTGGTGGGATATAAAAGAAGCCGTCCATGACCTCGCCAGACTCTAGTTATTTTATTCCGAAAGCACTTGCCATCCTAATCTTAATGCCCCATCTTATGGTTTTTAAATGCCTAATTAGTGAATCCTATGCTATTAAAAAAAGAGTCTTCATCAGTATGATTTCATCTCCTCAGTTCTATGCTTTTTCCCCTTCTTTGAATGAAAGGTAGATAAGATTGCAATAGAATGTTGCAGATTTTTGTCTGAATGCTCTTGTGGAATCTAAGAAAATCTTTAGTCAATCGCGAATGTAAGTATGTATTATAGTATTAATTGGTTCTCAGTTTCTCATCAATTTTTGGATTATGGTGTTACTTGATGTGATATTCAGGTTTAACTGTATGTATTCTTCAACTGAAGTCAGACTAGGTAATGGTCTCTGATGCGTGTGCCAGGTGGGGAATGTGTTTTGAGTTATAATGAGATTTGTGATAGATGGATATGATCACCACTAAAGCATAAAGGATGCACCACCAACCGCTGATGAAGATCGAAATAGATGAAATTCACCATCAACCTAGGATAAAGGACTTCGGATAAATGAAGTGCACTACCGAGGCATAAAGGACAAGTCACCAGCTAAAGATAGAAGACTTCGGAATATGAGAACTTCACCAAGGCTTAAGGGAAACCCACCATTCAAGTATAAAGGACTTCTAGGTTCACTGCCAAGGTATCAACACATGCTACCAACCAAGGATAAAAAATCGGGATAGAAATTGATTCATGTGAGGAAAATCTCATATGTTTATCAAATTCAAGTAGTCTGCCTTACAAATAGGATCACATCTCTATTTATAGAGTGATTCTATTAAATAAAAGAAAAGACTCTTGGAATCCTAGAGACCAAAATGATTTTTGGAGTATTCACGTGATGAAGACTCTTGAAAGCAACATTGAAGTAAAGACTCTTAAAACTATAAATTAAGACACTTAATAACTAGGACTGAATGCTTTCAATTAAAATTAGATGCATTGAAACTTGACTTGATCCTTCAAATTCGTGCACTAGTCTTGGAAGCTAAATAATCTCCTTAGAATATCAATGAACAGTGATAAAAAAAATCGATCAGAATAGCCTCTGATTGTTTGGTAGTTTATTAGGGGCCTGGAAGTCGACATCAAATCTTGAATGTAGACAACTATACCGCATGAATAAGTTCTAGACGAAGTTGGCTTTTGCTTGAATGAATAACGGATGGGTTGGTTCAATCAAGGAACGTCAGTTGAGTTTGAGGGTTGATCAATAGTGCCTTGTGCTCCTGCATCAGTCTCTTCATAGAGAAATCGATATTCCCACTTCATTACATAAACTTCTATTTGAGTTTTGACAGCAACATGTCTTCCCAGGTAATCTAGTTCATAAATACACGATGTAGACCAACATTGCATTAGATGATTGCACAGAGGAGCTTCATGTGGTTGACTTCGACTCTTTGTGCGTGGTAATTTTCTCTGGGAATTTCACAATTCTTCTGATGATCGCATATTTCACAAATCAAGGAGGACTGCCAACTGAGTCGAGACAATTACTGAAAATAGCTGCTCGTGCACACCTTCAACTCTATTTGACATAGTTTACTTAGCTGAAAATCCATTATAGGTAGGATTCCAGGCCTCAACAGGGTCCTAGAACCTCCATGGGATACCCCACTAATTCCTTGAACATACCAGAATGAGTTCAGGTAATGATTCATCAGCCTGATCAGAACCTGTCCTAGAGGCTGCTGAGGATGGACGAAGTTTCCGAGTCATCACTCTAAATAGGATTACGTGAACTATGCTGTGTAGACAACAGCATCTTCTTTGTCTCGTCCTGATTTGTTTGGATTCCAGTTTAGATATTATTCCTCCATAAGGAAGCATAGAAAAATTCAATTGGGGCGTTGACTTCTGGTCTTATAAGCCTCGCCCAACATCGTTACAAGCAAGGCATTATTGTTGAGACAGAAACTTCTTGCCCAATAAGGGCTTTGTTTATTCGAACAGTTGGCCCTAGACAAACATGAAGCAACAAAAGTGGAATAGAAAATGTGCCGGAAAAAGAAGAGAAGCATCAGAAGAATTTCATCCTTAGTACTGTCGAAGAAGGCATAGAATCTATCTGAAATTGAGATCAACTTCTATAAAGCTACTTACAAGGAAAAACAAGAAGATACATGTCTGATTCTGGCATTCGTCTTTCCTGCTTCAATTACCATTTTTGATTGATTCAATGGTGTCTAGCGAAATATCTACTGTTGTGATATTCTTCAGTAAGTCTTTTCTTGCTTTTTAATTTCCTTGTTTCAAATTCATATGAGGGTTAATCTTTGATGAAACTACTACTTTTCTGTTCTCACAAGAAACTACTCATATGCTGTTTAATCTTCCAAGGCTATTCATGTTTGATACAAACTTGTCGTCCTAAAATTAATTCCTCTATCATTCATGTGCAGTGGTTATTATCTTCATTAGAATATCCTTGAGCATCAGCGCTTGTTCTAGGCGATCGTCCCTCAGAAGGAGCACGAATCCGGCTGTCCCAACGTTCTCGACAATTGTGGTCGATAAGATTCTTGATGACATAGAGAAGCCCATACAGTTCTCTTCTGAACAGCTAAGAATCGCCACCTGTAATTTCTCGCATTTACTAGGTGCAGGCAGTTTCGGGGCAGTTTATAAAGGGACATTCTCGAATGGGTTGTTAGTGGCCGTTAAAGTACTAAATGGCAGCTCGGACAAGAAGATTGAAGATCAATTCTTGGCTGAAGTAACCACCATCGGTAGAACACACCATGTGAATCTTGTTCAGTTATATGGATTTTGCTTCAACAGAAACTTAAGAGCGCTTGTATACGAATTCATGCAAAATAGTTCACTGGACCGACTATTGTTCAGCAGAGATAATGATATGAAGTGGGAGGTTCTATACAATGTTGCGATCGGAACTGCCAAAGGGATCGCATATCTACATGAGGAGTGTCATCAGATAATAAGCCATTATGACATAAAGCCAGGGAACATCCTTCTGGACGCAAACTTCTGTCCAAAGGTAGCTGATTTCGGGCTTGCTAAGCTCTGCAACCGGGAAATGACCCACGTGACGATGACAGCAGGGAGGGGGACCCCAGGATATGCCGCGCCAGAAATGTGGATGCCATTCCCCGTCACCCAGAAGTGCGATGTGTACAGCTTCGGTATGCTCCTGGTTGAGATCCTCGGTCGCCGGAGGAACCTTGACGTGAATCTTCCCAACAGCCAGGTGTTGCTGATAAAAGTCGAATTTTCTAATCACAAGTGTCTAAGGCTGTGTCTTGTTAGAGAGAGCGGTGTCTAAACACAGGTGCCATAGATCAAAGGAAAAACAGATATCAAAGTTGTCGTTGTAATTGATTGATCTGGACTGATTCGACCTGTAAGGATGGCGGAATGCACAGGCATTTGATGATGAGTCACTGATCAATTGGCCAGTCGGTCTGTCCAAACAGTTTAAAGTGAAGCACTCGGCAGTCTAATAGTCATGAACTAAATTAGGCTTAAGAGAGGTCATAGAGGGGTGAGATCGAGAGTGGATTATGGAATTTACAGTTTCTTGGGTTGGCATCTAATTTGATTAAATCTGGGGCATTAGCTACAATTCATCACGTTTAGAGACTGACATTCTTGAGTATTTCCTTGATAACAATGCATCAGTAGTGGTTTCCAAGATGGGTGTGGAAGAAGCACGAGAAGAGGAGGTTCTCGGACGTGATGATTGCATGCGGTATCCAAGAGGATTGCAGAGAGAAGGCCGAGAGGATGGGGATGGTCGCTCTGTGGTGCGTTCAGTACCAACCAGAGTTGAGGCCGAGCATGAGCTTTGCCGTGAAGATGCTGGAAGGCGGCGTAGAAATCCCAATGCCCCACAACCCGTTTCACCACCTAATGGAATCTCCACTGCCGGAGGTTCTAGCAGAAGTAAAAGGAGAAGCATGCAGCTTCCCGCCCCCGGCCATCAGAATGCTGGCTGGATCTTCTAATCAGGGCATCGTTCCTACAATTTGATAGGATTCATTTAAATGAAACTTCTTGATCGAGATATCATAAGTTCTAGTGATGAGTGGCAATTTTTCTTGGTTTAAGATTTTTGTTTCATTCTTCATCCACTTTTTCATGCATGAAGGAAACGGATTCCGAAAAACGAATATCGAACTAATCGAATATTAATCAACCAAAAATGCGGAAATGGCCCAAGGACATGTATAATACCGATCGGAAGGCATATCACTGAAATGGACATACCTTATTTGCCACGGATTAAATTCTTCCTTTGCAACGACGAGAGTTCTTGATTTCAGGGCGAAAATCTACACTTGAGAGAACTTATTACCTTTTGTTTTTGTGCGGGAGATTTCTCAACGTATGAGTGTCAAACTTGTTAACTTCCCCACAACTTTTCTATTTTCCACAAAAAATAACTACCTCTCTCATGGGCCTTTTTCAAATGGGCTGGATTTAGCCCAACATGAGCGGCCCATTATCAATAAAACCCATCAATGCATAAGTAAAAGCTTTTGCCAGTCTTCTCGAAGTTCTTTTCTTTTGATCTTGTAGATAATGAAGGTGGCAATAAGATTTCTTGCTTCTGGCTTCAGTTTTTTATGTCTAAATCCATCTATGCTAAAGACAATTTCAGTTCAACACTGACAAAAACACATTCTGCTCCTGAAACATCAGTCACCATGATGACTTCAATTCAAATGACCTTTTGAGATATTTAGTCAGGACTTGGGCCACATCCTTGAATGCTCTAGGACAACATGGTATTATGAGCCTCAGACTGTAGTACGACCTTGAGGCCGACACCACGGAACCTTGGTCGAAATGGGATTGTATTTTCTCTGTTGTTGTCCCAGCGACGCGTTGACAGAAGCGGCTCAAGATTCATTTTCGGGGAGCAAATGATTCACAAGACCAATAGGCATTCCTCATGGGGTTGGCCGCTAATGGTGAATGTTAGGGGTTAACGCCTTTCTTGCGTATGGGTTCTCCATTCTCTGACAAAGAGAACAGAATAGTTAACTCCAAGTGAAGTCCTGAATGGCTTTTCTTCGCTAATAGAGGCCCAAATACTAAATTATGGTCTATTGAATTCTAAATTAATTGGAAAAATGTTCAATCAAGATCTAATCCTGTCAATGGCATTTGTTAGGCGTGAAATCCAACATGTTTCATTTTCATGAAATTAACCATAACCTTGATAATAACTTTTCATGAATTTCGTCAGTCATTGAATTTGCATACTCAATTACAAAGCAAATAAAACAAACAATTATTATTTTGGTGTCGACTAGAGACCGAAAAATTCGATATTAAGATGCAAAATGGACTGTTTTTTTTTTTTTTGGTCAGTAAAAGCCATTTCGTTCAACTAACTTCGTGAAAGAGACCAAACATATGAGTCTTTGAACATAAAATATTCCATAAAGGTGGAGGTGGATTAGAGAACCAATTAGTTGGAACGGCTTGTTGGCAGTGGGTTTTGCAATCTAGTCTGCGCTTTGGTTAACTTCTCTCGGATAATAGGCCACTTCAGATATCTTGGACCGGGCTAGGCTTTGCTTGCAGTCTTCAATCACTCTTCTCAACTCCCATGGGCTTGGATTTGAGCCCAAGACATACTGCTGAACAGTGACGGCATATCCCGGCAATCGCTCCCTCTTGCTCGCCAATGAGAAATGAGCCGTCCACATTAAATTTCAGCCACCCTTGAGACGGAGGAGTCTCGCGTCGAAAGTTATTGTCTATAGCATAAGCATTTTCGATAACTGCGTTCAGATCTGGTTGCCGAGATTGGAAGATGAAGTAACTGCGGACCTTCCACAAGTTCCATAAGCCACGTATGACCCACGGTCCAAGTGGAAAGCTAAACGAAATAAAGACTTCTCTGTGGATACTTGTACTTTAACGTGACCACAGCTGGAGGTATAAGTACTGTCTTAATTAACAGGCTCTCAACGAGAGAAGTTCTTGATCCCACAACAAGATTCAATTCGATCCAATTCCACCTAGAAGAGATGAGCCCTTCAAAGATGATTCCATCATGTTCCCAAGTTTATCTGAACCAGTCAACTTTAGGAGGAATAGGTTCTTAGTGCCTGTCATTAGTAACTGGAAAGTGAACCTGCGTATGTAAGTTCGTAATTTGATATTATGATCAAACTTTTAATGGTATCACTGCAAACTGTCTTCAGTTTCCGGTGTGGTGGGGATTGTAGCAACCGCTGCCATTGTGTAATTCCTCATCAAATGCTTGAAGAAAGCGATGCTAAGCTATGCCAGGAGAGCCATCTTGGAAAAATTTCCACAAGTTGTTCGTTCTTTGTCATGCGGGGTAATCTCCATCCCCTCAGCAGCTATCTCACCAGGACACAATCGGGAAGTGCCCGATCAGTTCGGTACCCTGGAGAGATTCCTGAAGCCCACCAGGTTTTCTTTGGAGCAGCTAGCTGTTTATACTAGAGATTACACGACCTTGCTCGGTTCCAGCACTTATGGTGTCGTCTTCAAAGGCGAGTTGCCAAATGAAACTCTAGTGGCTGTCAAAGTGCTCACGAACGCCCCCCACAAGAGGATTGAGGAGCAGTTCATGGCGGAGGTGAGCTCCATAGGAAGAACTCACCACACGAACCTCATCAGGCTCTACGGCTTTTGCTTCGACCTGACCACATGGGTGAGTACATGGAAAATGGATCCCTCGATGGGTTCATATTCGGGGACAAGTCGGCAATCAATTGGTGCAAGATGCACAAGATTGCCGTGGGGACCGCAAAAGGGATCGCCTTCTTGCACAGGGATTGCGAGCAGAGGATCGTGACATAAAGCCTGAGAACATTCTCCTAGACCGGAACTTGAGCCCGAAGGTCATGGACTTCAGGCTTGCCAAGCTCCACTATAGGGAAGCAGTCGGGTCCTCATGACAGGGTTCCACGAAACCCCAGGTATGCAGCGCCTAAGATGTGGAAGCCATGTCCCGTGACCTACAAGTGTGACGTGTACAGCTTCAGGATGCTTCTGTTCGAGATCGTAGGGAGGAGGAGAAATCACAACCCGAACCTGAGTGAGTCTAAGCAGTGGCTTCCGCCGTGGATGTAAGACATGCTACAGAATGGCAAGTTGTTGGTGAAGGTCTTTCTTTGTAGGGTTCCTAAGAGCGAAACAGAGAAGGTGTCGAGGATGTTGAAGGTGGCTTTGTTATGCATTCAGTTCAGGGCGGAGGCAAGGCCAGCAAAGAGCACTGTGGTGAAGATGTTGGCTGGAGATATGGAAATTCCGACGCCCATATATCCGTTTGAGTAACTCGATCTGGCTAAGCCTCATCAGTCATCGGAAAATGGAAACACATGGGACTCAGAATCATCCGCTTTTGAGGACCGTGTATTCCGAAGGTTGCTGCTCCAAGCCTGTGAAGCAAGCTGTAGAAAATGAAATAGAGCTTGCTACTAGATGACATTATCAATCTCCTCAGGACAAAGATTTTCATAATTTATTCCTATATGATTCTTATAAATCATGAATATATAGAAATCGTACTTGAAGTCACCACGGTGACTCATGTTTCAGTAGCAGAATGGGTTCCCTTCTTTTGTCAGTGTTGAACTGAACTTTTGTCTTTAGCATAAATAGATTTAGACAGGAAAACTGAAGCCAGAAGCAAGAAATCTACAAGATCAAAAAGAAAAGAACTTCTGGAAGACTGGCAACGGCTTTGACTTATGCATGAAAACGTGGATGGAAAGAACCGAACAAAAGGGGTCTGAACGTCCTAAACCAAAATATTGCTGCTCGTCACTAGTAGTTATGATATCTCGATCAAGAAATATTGTTTAATTGAATCCTATCAAATTGTAGGAACGATGCCAGGATTAGAAGATTCAGCCAGCATTCTGATGGCCGGTGGCGGGAAGCCGCATGCTTCTCCTTTTACCTTTGCTAGAACGTTCGGCAGCAAAAATTCCATTAGGCGGCGAAATAGGCTGCGGGGCATTGGTATTAACCCCATTTTTTTAACACTTCACAAATTATACCAAGGATTAGTAACATGAAAAACTCCAAAACTAATATATCCGTGACAAATTTACTTCAAATTAATATTTTGACCATTAAAAGCCCCAAACTGATATACCCTATAATAAATTTATTTTATGTTAGTTTCTATTAAATTTTGTTATCAAATTATTAAGTTAAATGATACGTAACAGTTGATGATCTACTAATTTGGGATTTTACCATGTGCTTTTCACATGGATATTAGATTGTGATTTTTTATGGTACTAGTATGATTTAACGGAAACTAAACAATTTATCAATTCGAAGTTTTTGATAGTCAAAAAATTAGTTTGAGATAAATTTATCAAATGGGTTTTTGTGATAAAAAAAAATTAGTTTGAAGTAAATTTGTTACATATGTACCAATTTGAGATTTTTCATGGTTTAACTTTTTTTAATTTAAAGTAAATGAAATCTAACGGTTCTTTGAACTTTTTTTTTCATTCTATGCAAAGTTTTGATTTAATCAAATTTTTTGGTCTAAAACTTTGCATTGGGAATGTAGTTACAATTTCAATTTTGCAAATCTTAAAAGAGGGCCGTTTCTCCCATTTGATCTAGTCTTCCGATTATGTCCGGTAAAAGACAATTAATAAAAAAGAGTTTGGTGGTGTTGTATTTGACAATTCAATTTATAAATTAATGGATTAATATCATGAAAACTCCAAACTAGCATGCCTGTATAAATATACCTTTCATGAGTTTCTATTAAATTTTATTGTCAAATTGTTGATGTGGATGACATGTGGCAATTGATAGATATACTAATTTAGCATTTTACCTTCTATTTGTCACAAATGTATTTATTTGTGATTTTTTGTGATATTAATTTAATTTAATAAAAATTAATGAATAATAAATTTATCACAAATGTATCGAATAAACATCTAAGATACCATAATCTAAAAAGTCAAAAGGCTGAAATAGAGAAACTCAAAAAATGAAAATTAATTTGGGATAAATTTATCGCAGATATATTAGTTTGGAGTTTTTAGAAATAAAAAACTGATTTGTCTTAATTGTATCATTTTGGAATTTTTCATGATATTGACTCTAAATTAATCGATAACGTGGAATAGTGCTTAGTTTCGTGTTAATTTCTCAATCTAAAAAGCTAATGTGTTCGGTGGAAAAGTTTTAGAATTAATATCAAAAAAGGCATAGTGTTTTTAATATGCATAATAATATCCACTTAGAAATTGATAAAAGAAGTAGAAGAAAACATGCTATTGTTATGGCTTGAAGATAGAACGATCCAAGAAAGTTCCTGAACGACGCTGTGAGCAATTGTACTTGTATATATAGGTCTCTTCCCTTTATTTATACCACCTCATTCCACAAGAGTAATAAAATCTAGAACTTTCTTTCTCTAAAATTCTTATGAGTAATAGATTTTGGATGATTCTCGATAAATCTTATTCGGTTCCGAATTCAAAATTTCGCCTAAGGGCCCCAATGATTCTTGATAGACGTTATTCGGTTTCAATTCAAAATTTTTGGAATCGAGCATCATCAGTCTAGTTCCATCTAAGGAATCAAATCGGATATAAGAAATCAAATCCGATCAATAGATCAGTTAAGATTAATTTTTTTTCTTATTTTTTATTTTGAAGCAAAATCAAATCGGAAATAAAGAATCAAATCGGATTGGATAAGATTAATTTTTTTTATTTTTATTTTTTATTTTGAAGCAAGGCAAACCCTAATTCAATTGTCGTTCCCTCTCTTTTCGCCTCTCTCTATCTCATCTCACGCCCTAGCGGCGCTCTCCCTCTCAGTCCGCTGCTCCCCTGTCGCGCAGCCTGCCGGCCACCAACCCACCGTCGCGGCCTCGCCCGCTAGCCGCCGCCCGCCGCCCAAGGGGTCGCGGTCGAGTTCCATCTCTGCGCTCTCTCTTCATTCGGTCGCCGGCTCGCTTTGCCTCTGCGTCTCCCTCGCGTTCTTGCCGTCAGTTTGCTCGCGCTCGAGGTACTGCTCCCGTTTTGCCTCGATTTTCTTTCGTGGATTTGCCTCCTTTGATTTCTCTGTGTTGCTTCTGTTCTCGTTCTTAGGTCTCGGTTACGAGACTGTCCGTTCTTATTTGTGCATTTGCTTCCTCATGGCCGCGATCCTCTGTACTGCTCCCGTTTTGCCTCGATTTTCTTTCGTGGGTTTGCCTCCTTTGATTTCGCTGTGCTGCTTCTGTTCTCGTTCTTAGGTCTCGGTTACGAGACTGTCCGTTCTTATTTGTGCAAATTTGCTTCCTCATGGCTGCGATCCTCTACTGCTCCCGTTTTGCCTCGATTTTCTTTCGTGGGTTTGCCTTCTGTGCTGCTTCTGTTCTCGTTCTTAGCTCTCGGTTACGAGACTGTCATTCTTATTTGTGCATTTGCTTCCTCATGACCGCAATCCTCTATCGATTGCTGTCCTGTCGTCTGAATTGATTTGCGAGTTCCTTGTTCCAAATCTTGAAATGGTTGGTGTCTCTTTATTAATCGATAACTTGGAATAATGCTTAGTTTCCTGTTAATTTCTCTATCTAAAAAGCTAATGTGTTCGGTGGAAAAGTTTTAAAATTAATATCAAAAAAGTTTTAATATGCATAATAATATCCACTTAGAAATTGATAAAAGAAGTAGAAGAAAACATGCGATTGTTACGGCAACGATCCAAGAGGGTTCCTGACGCCGTGACCGATTCTTGGAACGAGCGACCCTCAACCGATAAGGTAATTGTACACCTATTAATTAATGGTAGTTGGGGATACGATCTCCACCGTTAGATCGAGAAGAGATCTACGGATATGATTTGCCCTGTAGGGATCTCCCCTTATTTGTAGCATCTCATCCCACAAGAGTAAAGTTCTTTTGTGTTTGGCAATCCATCTCTAAAGAGCTTTCAAGAGAAAGTCAGCCACCAATCCAAAGAGCTTTCTTTCAAGTGAAAGTCTTTAGAAAGTCAGCATTCTAAGAAGTTGAAAAGTCCCCTGCATTTTGAATGCTGAAAGCCCCTTAGCTTTGAAAGCTCAAAGCAAGTTCCCCTTAGCTTTGAGCTAATACTGAAGCCATCAACTAATGAAAAATTATCTTTATCTATTTTGCCCTTAAAATATTATTGAAAATCCACTTTTATCCTTTTTAAAAAAGCGAAACCCACGTTCCTTTGCAACTCCACGTTCTCTCCCTCATGACATCAAATTGCTGCTCCTCTTCCAACACTGCGCTCTCTACTGCCATTGCTCTTCCGACGCTACATCACGAGGGCTTCTCTTCCGATGCTACGCCCTACTACTCCTTGCTTGATTGCGTCGGCAACAACCTTGACTCCTCTTCCGACGCGACGATTGCTGAAAGAGAAGGTGGTGTTGGGGTTTCTCCATCTTCTCAGATCCTCTGTACTTCTTCCAAGTTCGCTGTAATTCCAAAGCTTGATCTCGCGACAGCGAAAGACATCGCTTTGGTGCGAGGAAGAGGAAGAGGACGAGGACTTGATTCACCATGAGTTCGGGCTCGATAGAATTTTCGATCCTGCGGATCCGGATCAGGATCAGAATGCTCCCCTTCTCCTGAAATGAAGGTAACTGCGGAATTCACCACTGCAGCTCTTAGCCTCTGGTTGAATTCTCGCGTTGGCAAATGAGTCTTTGGGTCTTGATTTTCGCGCCAATGCCAGTCTATCAGCTGCGTGTTTGCTGTTTGATTGGTTCTCCGAGTATTCGTAATTGTTCAAGAAGGGAAGAGTCAATTTTGCTCTGCCTCAGCTATTGGGAGAGTTTCATTAGTCCCCTGTAAGATGCTAGTGCAAATACGATAACTCTCAATCGAGTTTGAGATATTTGTTCATGTCCTGTGTATTGAAAGATCACTCTCGGTTCGGTTCAAGTTGGAGGTAAATTTATGATTAGCAAAGAAGTAGCAGCTTGTAGCATATGTGACTATTGCTGAGGATGAGTGAACTGCTCATAGTTTTCAAGTTTTTGGTTCCCTTATCCGACTTGTGATTCTTGTATAAGATAGAAGGAAACCAAGTTAGAAGCATTTTGGAGCAAACTAGCTATTCCCCTTCTTCTTGTTGAGGGAGTCCTCCATCTCTCTTGCGTGCTTTGAACTTTAATTGGTGTTGATCACCATTTATTATGTCAACTGCAGTGATGTGTAGATGATCTGGAAATTTTGTTTGTTGTTATGAAAATGAAAGGCATAGTTGGGGAGGACCTGTATGCCATTCTCACTGTCTTACATCCCGTCCTGTTCGACTAATGTAAATGAAAGTGTATTACGTGGGAGTCATTTGGATATGTGAGTTGATGGGAAGAGTATTATTTGTGCACTCAATTAACTTTCTAGTTGGACTCCATGAGCTTCTTGATTATTAAACACGTGCTGCCCAAAATATAGAAGGATTCATGATAAAGCAGTATCTGCTTTGCAATTGCCATCCTCAATATCAAAGTATAAAGACTAGATTCCCTGTCAGGTCATCAACACAACATTGATGCTGTCAAGTCTGTTCAACTTGAAATGAAATTCTTTAAGAAGATCCCGTCGATGATGTTTAGGGAATGAATAGTGAAGGCATGCCTGTGCTTCTCTATATTTCTGGTGATTTTGTTGGATGATGTCTAACTGTAATTTGAAGGATAGAGTCTTCAGATAGATAGTTTTGCTCATGCACATGCCATATTGGCTGGGAATTCATTTGTCTATGTCATCTTAAAGGTACCTAACAAAATGGGAGATAAGAAAACAGAAGCGCGTGGAATGTATATGGCAGAATCAATGCACTTCTTTGTTGGATTTTTGTCACTTCCCATATGCCATGTATTATGCTGTCTTGCTTTCTTTTTTTTCTGCCCCGCATCGTCATTTTATGGATCAACCTGTTGACTTACTTGGGCAGGATCAAAGACAGGATAGAAGATCTTGCATGACATGGCTGCTTCTGCAAAAACTCTTACTGTTGGAAATTGTTCCTTAAATGGAGAATGGACTGTTGTTGGACGACGGCGTGGCAAACAAAGAAGATATGTGCCAAGGATCAAATTGCCAGAAGTAAGAGAAGCATGGACTCCAGCAGATGCCAACATTGATAGTGAAAGAGTCTCAAAATTGTTGCAGATGCTGGATATATGTATGAAGAGGATGGAGAGCTCTCAGTTCTACCAGTGTTTTGTGGAACAAATTGAAAATTCAGAAACTTTTAGTTGCTTTCGCCAGGTTTTGGGCTCTGAATCGGAGATGCAGGTGGTTGTTTATGGTATCGGCAGCATTGACTCATATGAAACCCCAAGGTTGCAGCTGAGCCTCTTATTATTGATGAAGAGAAAGTTAAGTTGGATAGGAGGCATAGAAGTTTTTGATCCCATACTTTCTGCAACAGAATCTCAAGTGTTACAACATCTTGGTTGCTCTGTCCTCTCGGTTAATGAGCAAGGTCGTCGCTGTGCTCTAAAGCCCACGCTTTTTTACATGCCTCATTGTGAGGTCGAGTTATACGACAATCTTCTGCATGCCAATCAGGAGGCGGTCACGCTGAAGAATGTAGTACTGTTTGGAAATAGCTTTGAAACGTATGAGGAGTATGCATCTGCGATTAGAAATTCATCTATAGTTCATTCTGCAGGGCATATATTGGCTCTTAAGAAATTCACAAGTGAGTACAAAATCCAGATTGTGTCCGATGATTTTTTCAAAGCCTTCCATGATTCAAGTTGGCATTTTTTTCACCAATGTGCGTGACGCATAGGTGCTATTTGTGTAATCCCGATTAATATTGTTGATTAGCATTGTGAAAAACCATGTGCTAGGAGAAACAGGATTGGCTTTGTCGTTACAATCCACGTGTGAAATGGAATTCAACGAATTTTCCCAAAAAAGAAGAAGCAATGTGACTCTCAATTATGAGGTGAGTTGCCATTTATCTTTTACCAATTCTCGTTTACTTCATAAAGAGCATTAGCATTTTGAATTAAGTAGTCTTAATTTTCTTGTTTCTTTTTTTCGGTGGCCAACATTTACGTACTTATAGCTGGCGAAAGAATTCAATTATACAAATCCCATAAAGTAGCTGACTTGCACAAATTGAAAGTTTAAGATGCTTGTGATAAAAGCAACAAAATTGAAGGCACATATCATATAAGTATTTCGTCCTGCCCTAGAGACGATCTAGAGTCTGATATTCTGACCTATCTTAATGACCATCACTATCACGAAAATTCGAGCCAAGTCGCGATCTCTCTCCAATCACCCCCATCCATCTCCGCTTTGTTGTTCGAACTTTCCTTGCACAAGAATTGGCCATCGTCTTAAGAACATTCTTTTCTAGAAAGGAGTTGTGGAAATTGGCTATTATATCTTGGGACCTTTTAGTTCCACGGTTGGCCAACATGGGCTAATGAACCCAAGCTCACACGGCTCTATCAACAAATCGTGAATCTTTCCGACACTACGACAACAAAAGTGTAGAAAATTTGAAAACAAGTCCTTAAATCAAATAGCTATGAATTTAGGAAATAGTTAAGTTAAGGATGTTTGTAATTTTTAAGGATGATGAGTTTTTTTCCTTGAAGCATATGTTACCACGTTTATTATAATAAAAGTATTCTTCTTATAATTGAGAAAGAGAGTATATGAATTTTTTTCATTCAATATTTTTAACAAAAAGAAGATTTTATTTTTAATTAAATTGTTTGCACAACATCTTTAACATTGTTATCAAATATAAATTTAAAAAAAATCCACATTTTTTAAAATTTTAAACAAGTAAAAATTAAAAAGCTTAGATTAATCAGCAAATGGGCTTTTCAAAGCATAATTTACCAAATAGCATTCATTTTAAAATTGTTTTTCAAAGCAGAATTTATCAAACAGTCTTTGTATTTACCCTAAAACCCTTTAGACTAAACTGCTTTGCATTTTGCCAATGGGCTTTCTAAATGTTGAACCAAACACACCCAAAATCCAAAACTTCTCTCTAGAAGTGAGTGGGAAAGGCTGCTTGGAAGAAATCCCCTGATTTTAGATGATTCTCTATAGATCTTATTCGGTTCCGAATTCAAAATTTCGCCTAAGGCCTCCGATTTTTGGATGATTCTCGATAGATTTTATCAGTTCTGAATTCAAAAATTTGAAATCGAGCATCATCAATCTAGTTCCATATAAGGAATCAAATCGGATCAATAGATTGGCTAAGTTTAATTTTTTTTCTTATTTTTATTTTTGAAGCAAGGCTCCATATAAGGAATCAAATCGGATAAATAGACTGGATAAGATTAATTTTTTTTCTTATTTTTTATTTTGAAGCAAGGCAAACCCTAATTTCTAAATAAGAAATCAATTGTCGTTTCCTCTCTCTTTTTCGCCTCTCTATCTCATCTCACGCCCTAGCGCTCGCGCTCTCCCTCTCAGTCCGCTGCTCCCTGTCGCGCAGCCTGCCGGCCACCAACCCACCGTCGCGGCCTCGTCCGCTGGCCGCCGTCCGCCGCCCGCCGCCCAAGGTGCCGCGGTCGAGTTCCATCTCTACTGCGCGCTCTCTCTTCATTCGGTCGCCGACTCGCTTTTGCCTCTGCGTCTCCCTCGCGTTCTTGCCGTCAGTTTGCTCGCGCTCGAGGTACTGCTCCCGTTTTGGCTCGATTTTCTTTCGTGGGTTTGCCTCCTTTGATTTCGCTGTGCTGCTTCTGTTCTCGTTCTTAGGTCTCGGTTACGAGACTGTCCGTTCTTATTTGTGCAAATTTGCTTCCTCATGGCCGCGATCCTCTGTACTGCTCCCGTTTTGCCTCGATTTTCTTTCGTGGGTTTGCCGCCTGTGCTGCTTCTGTTCTCGTTCTTAGGTCTCGGTTACGAGACTGTCCGTTCTTATTTGTGCAAATTTGCCTCCTCATGGCCGCGATCCTCTATCGATTGCTGTCCTGTCGTCTGAATTGATGCTGGTAAACCCAAATATGGTCCTGGTTGCGAGTTCCTTGTTCCAAATCCTGAAATGGGTTGGTGTGTCTGTATTAGATTGCAGGAAGTATTACTTGTCTATAAGTGAAAAGGGTTGGTGTGTTTGAAGTTCTGAAGTCCTGAAATGCTTATTGCCATCTTATTTTTATGTTTTATTCCTTAATGCTCAAGATTTGAAGAGACTTTTCTTCCATCAAATACGTAAACAACATCCATTAGATCGAATCTTTACCTCCATATTAAGGTCCAATGCAAAGTGGGTTTGTTATGTGTTTGAACTTCAAATCTTGATGCTGGGTCTTGCTAAGGGTAGTTTGGTCTGCTTTCCCTGCCTGAGTACAGAGGCTCGTTGTACAGATGATTTGGTTTTTTTCTTTTTGGTCTGTGTACAGATGATCTGGTTTGAAAGAGTGTTCTTTTGCAAGTTGTATAATTACGTATTGTAGTTCCTGGGAAAAAAAAAGAGAGAGGATTAAATGTATTTTATAATTTAGAGCGTGTGTTGTGATTCCTCAGAAAAAATGAGGATTTCATGTCTGATCCATGTATATTTTCTCACGAAATGCATGGTCCGCTTCTTGCTTTTTTTCCTTCTGTGTTTTGCATTTGGGTTGATAATAACAAGAGCTGTGGTTGATCACTGCCTTAAAGAAGTACTTTGCTTTTCTTTCTGCTGGTGGTTATGTTTTATAATTGGTCTCTATTTGAAGGCTTGAGATTTTGAGGATTGGGATTTCCATCTTTGCAACAATGTCTGTCTGCCCCTTTATTCAGCTGCTTCTTTGAACATTTGATTTTCAATGAGAAGCATTCTGTGTTATTACTGTTTTGTTTCCATTTTTTTGCTTCAAACCCATATTCCACTAGAATTGTATGATGAACAACTACTGTCGATCATTTATTCCCGCAAGAAAGATCTTCTCAACATATTCTTATTTTCTTTTGGTTTTGGTTGATGGTAGATGAAGCAGTAATAACACACGAGACCACAGTGAAGAAAAGAACCTTAGGCTTAAGTAATTCTGTCTGAAAATTGTGGTACTTGTTGCTGAGCTGATTATTTTACACACAAACACAGGTGCAGATATAGTTGTGTCAATGCCAAAAAAGAGTTCTTTAAAAGCCCCTGATCAAGGGCCAGAAATGCCAGTTGTGAAGGAGGAGAAAGCTTCTCCAGCTACGAAGAAATCTAATGATGAGATCGACGACATTTTTGCAACAAAAAAGAGGAAGAAAAGTGAAAAAGGGGATGCTGAGAAGCCCGCTGAAAATGGCAGTGGGAAAACGAAGAAGATGAAGAAAAAGAAAAAAGATAAAGGGTTAGCAGAGAGTACATTAGGCGATGCTCCTTCTCGTCTAAGAAAGAAGACAGCGGATGGGCTCACCATCTACACTGAGGACGAGTTGGGTATCAACAAGGCAGACGGTGGTGGTACGCCGCTCTGTCCATTTGACTGTTCTTGCTGCTTTTGAGTATAGTCCTTGCATATTGGAGATCATCCGATTGTTCTTGTTGTAACTCAATTGCAATTTTTGGCTATTCACCTCAAAGTTCTTTCTTTTTTGGTGCCTCTTTTTTCTAACTGCATGTCCTTAATCTTATTCTTACAGTTTTGGCAATTTGCTTAGATAACCTAAATATTGCAGGATCATGATAAGATTGTGTAGCTAAGATTTCTTGGCATGGGTAGGAAAGATGTTAGTATTATTATTATTGTTATTTTTTTGAGTTAAAAGATGTTAGTATTTGAGAAGTTGATAATTTGTATTTGGTCATTTAAGATTTCAAACTCATAAGTACAGCGACATGCATCCTCTTTTTGGCTCATTTATTGGAACTACAGCTACAAGACGAGACGAACCGTGTGAACTCTTTAATATCTACAAGGAATACGAGAATATGGAGTTCATGAGTTTTTTGTGCTGTGGATATAAAGTTGGAATGCGAATTTGTGTTTCCAATCTTTGGGCAGCTTCTTTTATTAAGATTCAGCTCTGCCCCAGCAAGAATTTCTTCTTTAATATGCATGACTCTGGAGAAAAGCAAAGCCCGGTCTGTATTTTTGTATGTTTGATTTAAGATAAATTCCAGTTTAAATTGTTCTTCATGGTGTCAAGACTGGTGGGATGTTGCTGTTGGGGCCCGCCACCTTTGTTTCTGTGGACGGAGGATCAGGTTTGGCAATAACGCAGAGGGGCATGTCCTCATTGCTTATGAGCAACTGGTTTGGAATGCTGGCGAGATGTAGCTGAGGCAAATCTCCCTCCAGTCCCTCCAGTCCCTCCAAAATCAATTTCTCACTGTAAATGCTGCAAATTGATAGCTCTAAGGTAGATTCATCAAATGGATGGGTTGACTTGAAAATGGGTTCGAACCTGCCCATTTTACTATGATTTAGTGATCGATACGTATACTTGACCTGGACTAGGACTTGACCCATTTCCAATCCAATCCATTCATACTCATTGAGCGATTTGGAAGTCAAAGCTTGGTGCTGTGACTGGAGCACCTCATTCATATGAGCAATTTGATGTAGGAGATGGGTGATTTTTTTGTGGATGAGAATTCAATCCAAGATTCAAAATAACATCACACTGTAGACTTGCAAAAATTGAATATACTTAGCTAGTCACTTGGAATCAGACATGTCAATTCCAACATACGGACTCAAGATGGTTCACTTAATAATGTCTTGAGGGAGAAATAGCATTGGGCGATACCAAGGAAAATAGGTCATCACGTCAAAACTTGGCCCCCACTGATCCAAGCTCTGGGCATTTAAAGCCAAATCCCTTGCAGGCATTTTAATAAACACTTTATGCAACCAAATCAATTTCAACTTAGCTCTTTGACTAAGCCCATAACACTATCTCTCTATGCCTCAGCCACAACAAATGAAATCACGCGTACAATCACCACAGCACCATCGCCGCCAAAGTGACTGGCGACCAGGACAATCCGCCCCTCACAAAGCCACGACCAACGAAGAAGCTCACAGCACCAAAAACCTTCGAACCCAGCACCCTAAACTCGAAACCAATAAGCCTGTGGCTCGATTTGATACTCAGACTACCACCACAACTGATGGCTGCGGTTACTCTCGGAACTCCTCATCAACATCGGACCATGATAATGAAGACAAACATGAAGAAGAAGAGGGGAATCATGACGATAATGCAAAGAGGAATTGCAACGGGGAGTACAGTAAATTGGAGGATGGAGGCATAATTGGAGATGCGCGTCGCTGTTCTTTGATGGGTTCAGAAGGCACAAGCAAATATATCAAATAGCTTGAAAGCGAGTTTTTTGCAGACCCATTAGAACCCGTTATTAGTTGAGCTTTCCCCTGTTAAACACATTCTTAACCATTTATTAAATTTTAGATAACTCATATAGCACCCAACCCATTAAATATATGGGTTAAAATATGGTTTTATGACCCATTTTACCATCCATACTCTTGATAGATTGATGTGAGAACTTGGTGTTGATAGGATTACAATTGTTGAAAATTGTTCTTTTGAGTATATACGCTGATCGAATCCATAAAAAATGAGTGCAAGCTCGTTCTAATTTTCTCAAAGATTATTCTGAAGGGATAATATCAGCAGTGTAAAAGAATACTTGATATAAAACAAAACCTTTTGGTATGGCTACAATATGTTCATGATTACCAGAAAAGAAATAAGAACAAATTATGAAAATCTTTGTCCCAGGCAGATTAATAATGTTATCTGGTAGCTAGCTCTATTTCATTTTCTACGGTTTGCTTCACAGGCTTGGAGTAGCAACCTTCAGAATACACGGTCCTCAAAGAGGATGACTCCGAGTCCCATCCGCTTCCATTTTCTGATGACTGAGAAGGCTCAGCCGGATCGAGATACTCGAACGGATATTCGGGCGTCGGAATTTCCATATCTCCCTCCAACATCTTCACCACTGTGGTCATCGCTGGCCTTGCCTCTGGCTTATACTGAATGCACAACAAAGCCACCTTCAACATCCTCAATGCCTTCTCTCTTTCACTCTCAGGAACCCCACAAAGAGACACCATCACCAACAACTCGCCATTCTGCAGCATATCCCACGTCCACCGCGGAAGCCACTGCGTAGACTCACTCAGGTTTGGGTCGTGATTTCTCCTCCTCCCCACGATCTCGAACAGGAGCATCCCGAAGCTGTACACATCACATTTGTAGGTCACGGGATACTTCTTCCACATCTCAGGCGCCGCGTACCCAGGGGTTCCTCGGAAACCCGTCATGAGGATCCGACTGCTTTCCCTGTTGTGGAGCTTGGCGAGCCCGAAGTCTGCGACCTTTGGGCACAAGTTCCGGTCCAGGAGGATGTTCCCGGGCTTTATGTCGTAGTGGACGATCCTCTGCTCGCATTCCTCGTGCAAGTAGGCGATCCCCTTTGCGGTTCCCACGGCAATCTCGTGCATCTTGCACCAATCGATTGCCGTCTTGTCCCCGAACAGGAACCCGTCGAGGGACCCATTTTCCATGTACTCATAGACGAGCGCCCTTGTCGTCCTGTCAAAGCAAAAGCCATAGAGCTTGACGAGGTTTATGTGGTGAATTCTTCCGATGGAGCTCACCTCTGCCATGAACTGCTCCTCGATCCTCTTGTCATGGGCGTTTGTGAGCACTTTGATGGCCACCGGAGTTCCACTTGGCAACTCACCTTTGAAGACGACTCCATAAGCGCCGGAACCGAGCAAGGTGGCGTAATCTCTGGTGTAAGCAACCAGCTGATCCGAAGAAAACCTGGTGGGATTCAAGAACCTCTCCAGGGTACCATACTCATCGGGCACTTCCCAATTGTGTCCTGGTGAGATAGCTGCTGGAGCAACGGAGATTTCCCCAGCTGGTGAAGAACGAACAACTTGTGGAAATTTTTCCCAGTCATTGATAGCTATCCTGGCATAGCTTGGGATCGAACTTCCCGCTTTCTTCAAGCAATCGATGAGGAAGTACACGACGGCTACCGTTGCTGCAGTCCCCACCACAGCGGAAACTGAAAACAGGTTGCAGTGATAGCATTTGTTAAAAGTTTGATCATAAAATCAGATTACGAACTTCATACGCAGGTTCACATTCCGACTTACTAATGGCAGCAGCTAAGAAGTGATCCATTGTCGACTGGGCTGATTCATTGAACTTATCGAAATCACTTGGCATGTTTCTATTGATATTGCCGAAATCATATTGGTAGGAGCTCATCTCTTCTTGGGGGAAGGGAATGGAATGGAATCGAATCTTGTTGTGGGATCGAGAACTTCTCTCGTTGAGAGCCTGCTAATTAAGACGGTCGTTCTGCCTCCGGTTTTGGCTTGGTTAAGCACGAGAATTTGCAGAGAAGTCTGCCTACCGTCTAGTATTTGACTTGTCTCGAGTCGTGCATTTGCGTGGTTCATACGTTGTTTAAGCTCCGACGCGGTTTTCCTAATGGGAGTTCATCTTCGAGGGAGTTTCGCAGAAGAAGAGCATATTGAAATCGACATGCTACGGTCAATGGCTTGAACTTTGGACCAGTTCAAAGATAAGATCATGTTGCATTAGTATCTAGACGCGTGTGGACACCAAGCAATCGCTGAAGAATCCGATTATGCATAAGAACAAAAGGTTAAATTCGACGAGAACTTTTAAACGAACAAAAATATGTGCAATCTTACTTCGTTGACGACTAGTTATAGTACCAGCACATACTCAACTGTGCAAATACTATCTATTTTCATCTTAGTATCAATTTCTCGGTCTCTCGTCAATATCAAAATAATGATTATCAATTTCATCTATTTTGTGGTCAGGTATGCAGCTCAATGATCGACGAAATTCATGAAAAATTATTGTCAAGATCATGGTCAATTTCATGAAAAGTGAAAGGGGTAGAACTTTTTGTAAGAAGTACCATCAACAAAATTAGATCTTGATTGAACCATGTTTTTTCAAATTAATCTAGAACTCAATTGACTAAAATTTAGCATTTAAGACTTCACTGGAGCTAACTATTCCTTTATGACATCTTATGTTCCTTTCGAGTTTCAACGAAAAAGACTTGGATGGATCATTTGAATTGAAATTGTCTTAACGATGAATGAAAAATTATTAACACGAAGTATAGTATAATTAATAGAGTAAATTGAATTTGGCCCTTTAAGGAGAATGATATCTTGGAATGCATGGCTAGTAGGAATGAGCCCTTCGTTTCCTGAAGCACTTATGGTCAAAAGAAGTGATTGGGTCAACAGAACACAAGGTTGCATGCCATATCATCATAAATAATGAGAGGGGAGTCATAGATGTTTTGGACGGACAGGATCTAGTAACGTGTAGTTCCAAGGCACTAATAATCTATCGAGAAATGGTTTCTTGAAGGATCGGCCGATCCCGTTGCTCCTGTCTGAATTCGAGAGATTGGCTGATTTCGTCCTCGCCGGAGCTCTCAGTTCTCATATCTCCCCAATCACCTGCTTATTGCGCGGGCCCATAATTTTTTTCCTAATGCTTTGTCTTTCTACTCTTTTTTCCATTTTTCTGTCAGTTCTCCCTAATGTCTCCGCACCCATGCACTGCTCTTTCTTTCTATCCACTTAAAGAATGGCTAAGTTTTGTTTCCCTTGCTAGATTAATTCTTAGGAAGTACCACTGTGAGTTTATAATCGTCCTTTTATTCTTCATAACCGCACAAACATGCTCACATGGCATTGGGGGATTATACCTTGTAGCCCACCCAGAAAAAAAACAGAACCAAAAACCTGATCTGCATTTTTGGGTTGAGTCTTCGGGTCATAGATTACACAGATTCCTTATGTTTTGGTATGGGCCAGGTATCATGGAAACTCGACCCAACCCGAGCCATTGACACTCACCATTCCATGCATATGTAAAACCTATAATATCATTTAGCAAGAAACAATGACCAATTTAGAATTTTTCTATATCTTTCAAGAATTTTGAAATTTTGGTTTACCACATGCAACAGGCAACATTTTGATTTAATTACATTGCAAGTTTGAACAGATCATGCCATCTTTTCCTCATAAATTTGTTAACTGAGTTTTACATTTTTTTTTTTGGTAAGGGAGAGTTTTACATATTTGACATGTCAAAGTTTTAAAATCGTCTTTGCCCTTGATGTTTTTCCAAACTTTTTTGGATCACATTTCTTCATGTCAAGCTGAATTTTATCTTTTATTTCCCCATAAAATTAGATTTTTTTTTCCGAAGTCTTAGTATAAATTTCTTTTTCTGCTCTAACTTTTTTCTTTTGTGTTGTTTTTCCCACTTCTCGAACAATAATTCTCCATTTTCAGTTGTACACATCATTTAGATATCGTTTCTAGAATGCAATTAATCTAATATTTGGAAGCTTCTACTGTAAATTTTGTTCTATTTTTGGGACATTGGATCCTCATTTTGATCATGACTATTTATTGCAATACTTAATTTTTTTACAAAATAAAAATAATAGTTTAGTTTACTTTTTAAATCAAAGCCCTTTTCTCATTTCTTATCCTGTCATGATCATATCTTTTAAAAAATCTTCCCCTGAGGAAAAAAAGTGGGAGAAATTACAAAAAAAGTCCAAAGCTTGTTGCAAATCTACCAATTCAACCTAAATCTTTCAAGTAATTAATTCAATCATAAATATTTTGAGAATTTATCAATTTTAATCGAAGATCACTAACATAATAGTCTAATAGTCTTAGTCATCATAATGGCACGGCCGACGCTAACGTAGATAATTGTTAAATCTTTAATTTAAATGTCATTCATATTTTCCACTTGTGATTAGACTAAATTCATATTTCAAAACTAAATTCATATTGTTGAATGAAAAATTATTTTGTACGATGCCTCTTGCTAATTGTGGCGGCAAATTAACCAAATTTTCCCTTCTCAGGTTTCGACGATCTACGATTTTCTTTAGTGGGGGCAAATTGATATCACTTATAAGTTCACAGCAGTATTGATATAAATGACTAGTATAGAGCTTTTTTACTTGAAAAAATGGTTTATAAGTACAATCTTTTACTATATATTTTTGTATATGTGTGTATGTGTGTGTTTGTGTATTAAACATAGCAAACCCAATGATCATTTAACGCCCAAGTTTTATAAATAAATAAAAAATCATGAACAACCCATGCATATGTTTAAAATACCTATGACATCGTGAGTAATCAATGAATTTCGTAGCTTTTAAATTTGAATTGAAAGTAACTATTTAAAGATTCTATAAATCTCTGATCTTTCCTTTTAAGACAATGAAGATGACATTGAAAAAACGAAGGCTAACACTAATTCTTCTTCTCAAATTACTTTAGATGCACCATAAAATTTTAAAAGTCCAAAAGAGTCCTCATCGGGATCACATTAAGTGTAAAATTGATGAAAGAGGGAAAATATACTTTTAATATGGATCAATCAATCGAATGATATTTATCAATCTTTCCTAAACCGTTGTTTCTTCTCCTTTTGTGTTTCAAGTGAAGAAGTTTACATGTTACTCTTTTATAAGAATCATCTAATTTTAATGAATTTAATGATCGAGATTCTAATTTAAAAAATATTGGTAAAGTGTAATTATTTACAATGTCTCTCTAAAGTCTAATATCTGACAACTCTATGTATATACAATTTTTTAGGTCAAGCTTTTTTAAGAGAATTCCTCGGTTAAAGTTGTAAACTCTTTATAATTGTGATTTATTTTAAGATATGTTAAATAATAAAGATAATCAACAAGGTTCAAACTCATAAAAAAAATCCTTAATATAAGTCAGGTTGTGCTCTTTAGTAAGTAGAATAGAGGTAATGAAGTTTGTATACAAACTAACGCAAAATATCATAATGTAGTTGAATAAAACACCATTTTTGTTAATGAATACAGACAATATTGTATTTTCATGATAATGCGTAGCTTTTGCATTTTCAATTGATAGCAATTTTTTGTGGTGAACGATTCAAAATGAATAAGTTCCAAATTTGGAACCTAAAAGTTACCTTATTGGGATCGGTTTTCGCTCATAGTTTTTAGAACTTGCATTTTATCTTGTAGACCTCGGAACCTATTCTAAAATTGATCATGTCAGTCCGGTCCGGACCGATTCTTAGGTCTACCCGGAAACCAGCTATATATATATATATTAAAAGAATAAATTTCAGTAAAACATCTTATTTAGTTATCTTGCATTTTAAGTGTATGCTCCTTCTCAGGAAGCAAACCCAACACCTCTTTCAACCTTAAACTTTCTCCAAAATATTCCACTCACTTGCGTAGCTCATGTCTCTTGTATAGTCAATGCGTATTCCGAAGTAGCGGACCATGTAGTGCTTTTAAAGGTTCGGACAACAATATCTTTTCCGCATTAATTTTTTTTTTTATCTAATTAAGGGTTTATCTGTTTCACGAAGAATGTCCCATTCTTAAAAAATATTTTTCAGAAAGTCATTTCTAGTATTTGGCTGAAACCTAAAAATGACCAGGAAAGTATTTTCTATCATTTGTTAAGAAAAAATTTGATGGAGAAAATGATAAAAAAATCCGTATTTTAATTATTTTATTTTTATATTTATTTTTCTATTACAATGACCGATCAATGAAGAAGCAAAAAGAAAAGAAAAGAATATATAAAAGCAAAAAATAATTACAGAATCTTTTTAAAAATAAAAAATAATTACAAATTTGATTTTTAATATTTCTTTTTGCAAAAAGAAAACATTTCATTAACAAACGACCCAAGCCCAATTATTGAGGACTTATGCATGGCCTTTGTAGACCCAAGCCCAAGGGTAGGGATCAGAACTCGAGTGTTAGAGACTTGAGCATTAGATAGCACTAACACAGATACGTGACACATGACATGACACGATATACCGACACGTCATTTCTAAAAGAATATAAAATTCCGACACGTTAGGACACGTTATATATTAAATTAGTATTTATATAAATAACAAAATATCATTTTTATAATTATTTTAATCAAATTAATTTAATTTAAATTCATAAATAAATAATAAGAAGAGAGCCCAGAATAAATTCTTCATAAGAAATTAGAAAGACATTCATAGGCAATGTAAAATTTAAAATTGTTCTAAAGCCAACTCTATGAAAAAGAGAAGAAGGTGGAGGAGGTGTACGTTTGAATATTAAACATAAAAGGCGAAAAGATTGGGCAAATGGAAATTAGACATGCATATAATACCGTTCGGCGCTTATTGTCATTTTACGAGGAAGGACAAAGAGAGGAGCCCCTTTTAGAAGAATCATAATGAGATGTTTGAATGGCCCCACACCATGGGAAGGAGGAAAATTCATAATGAGACGTGGCGCACCAACTAAAGAAGAAAAATGAGCTTTTGCGTTCCTCTCTTTTTATACTTTTCAGCTTTTGCTTTTGCTTAGCTTTAACAAGGCGTAGGGTTACTTTTCCATCTTCAAATCATGATAGATAGTACGGTAAACTTTTAGAGGATTTTCCTCTTTCCCATTCTATCCACTGCGGAAGACTCAAGACCGACTCAGGTGATTGCTCTTTCCCCATTCTAGCCGCTGCCGCCTCCTCCTCCTCCTTGCACGATCTTCCTCTCCATCTCTCCTCTCTCGATCACCTCATCATAGTCGCTCACCGACTCGCCTCCAGCCCTCCCTCCTTTGCAACCATAGCCTCGGCTCCGGCCCTCCATGGCGGCATTGCAATTGCGGCCCTCTTGATCACGTTGGTCTCTACTCTTCCTTTGGCCCTCCCTTGCAATCGCGGCCTTACCTCCACTCCCTCACCCTCGCCTCCTCCTTCCATCACCTTCTTCAACAATTCTCTCTCCTTTCGCACTTGCAAACCCACTCTAGAAATTAGATTCCTCAAAAAATTTCGTGCGTGTCGAAATCGCGTGTCGAAATCGCATGTCGAAATATATCAGGAAGAGTTAATCACGTGTCAGAAAATCCAACATATCTTTGACCGCATGTTAGACATGTGTCAAAGCATATCCGACACGACACGGAGACTCTCTCCACGTGTCCATGCTTCCTAGCTTGAGCACAGCTTTTTTTGGACTCGAACTTCGATGTTGGAGCATCAAGTACAATCTACCTCAATGGACATGGGCATGGGCTCCAGGAGCCCAACCTCGGATGCCAAGGTCCTTAGCCTAGCCGCTAGAGACTTGATCTTGAACGTTGGGACCTAGAAATTAGTGTTGAGGTTTCAATGCTGAAACGTAGAGTTTCAAGTTTAAACGCCGATATCTAATCATATTTAAAAAAAAACGTTTTCCAATTCTTTCAAAGAGGAAATCATTTTCTTGGATTTACATTTTGGTAGGGAAATATTTTTCATTAATTAGGAAAACATTTTTCATTGACTTATTTTCTTAAAAGAACCAACGGAAAATTTTCCTAGAAAATATTTTTCACGAAATAAACAAACTTCAATTCAAATTAAATCTCCCCTATCTTATGACATTCTGTATTAATTTCTTGAATAATAAGTGCTATTTTGCCAATCATTTCCTAAAATAAGTTAAATCACACTTTTCCTCCTCCTACAATTTTTTTTTTTGAAAATTTTTCGCCATATATTATGTGCCTCTTTGTTAATCTTCGATAAAATTCTCTATGTGAAGCAATAACATCTTCATCTAGGGATTATTAAATCTTTTGGAAAGTATGTATATCTATCACATTCGGATAATGTAATTGGGCATAGTATAAGATTCCTTCCCTCACTTGGTTACACCTCTATTTTCCACCTTGCAACCTCAATTAAGACTCTAATTGCCAAAACTTACTCTAATGGTTACCCTTCTCACATGGGAAGAAGAAGATACGGAGCTTGATTCCCCATCTCCTTAAAAGGCTGGAGGTGAAGACATTTAATTTCAGATGTAAATTTCAATTTTGCCTTAAGAGTAAATTGAAAATTATCGTAGAATATACCAAAAGAGAAAAGCCTCAAGACCCTTACTTCAGTGTGAGGGCTTGAAAGCTTATGTTAGAGATGTCTAACGGGCCAACCCAGGCACGACTTAGCCCGACCCACTTGGGGCCGAGCCTGGCACGACCCATTTTTGTGGGTTGTAAAACAGAGAGTGCATTCAGCGGCCCCGCCTTCTCGTCTTAGAAAGAAAACAGCGGGGTGGCCTCACCATCCACGCAAAGGAGGAGTTGGGTATCACCAAGGCGGACGCTGGTGGCACGCCGCTTTGTCCAGTCATTCTTGTTGTGACTTACTTTGCAATTATTGGCTGTTTCGATCAAGACTCTGTGTTTTGGTGCCTCTTATTTCCTAACTGCATGTCCTTAATCTTACTCTTTAGAGTTTTGGCTGTTCTCTCATACAATCTAAAGATTGCAGGGTCATGGTAAGACTGTAGCTAAGGGTTCTTGGGGTGGTCGCAAAAGGAAAGATGTCAATATTTCAGAAGTCGTTTGTATATGGTCATTAACGATCTCGAACTCTTGAATACAGCAACGTGCATCCTCTTTTTAATTCGTTTATTTGACACTCAGCTGTGAGATGAGAAGAATCGCATGAACTCTTTGTATTTATGAGGAATACGAGAATATGGAGTTCATGAACTTCTGTATTGAGATGATAAGTTGAGATGTGGATTCGTGTTTCCAATCTGTTAGCAGCTTCTTTTATTAAGATCTACTCTGCCACTGCAAGAATTGTTTAGTAGAGAAAAGCAAAGCCCAGTCTATGTTTCTGTCTGTTTGATTTGAGCATTACTTCCTGTTAAGATTGTTGTTGTTGGTGGTATCAAGCCTGGTGGGAGGTCGCCCTAGGGCCCTGCCACCTTCATTTCCGTGGACATAGGATTTCAGCGTCGGCAGAATGGTATGTCCCTCGTCGCTTGTTAGCAACAAGTTCGGAATGTGGCGAGGTGGAGCAGACTCATATAACTCATCACTCCCTCCAGAATTTATCTCTCGCTCAAAAATATAGTGAATTGACAGCTCTCGATCGATCGATTTACAAAGTGAGCTTTGATGATATCACGATGGTCGCAAATTGTTCTATGTAGCTATTCTGATTGAATCATTAAATAATGAGCGCGAGCTCACTGTGATATTTCCAATCGACAAACTCTATTTCCCCCTTTTCTTGGACAAAAAAGGGTCAAGTCTCTGCATTACAACATCCTCTTTGATCATGTGAGTAGTTTTGATCAAGTTAGATCGAATCCCCAGCCCAGTAGTACTCACCAGGAATACTACTATATTTTCATTCGAAGACATCGGTGGGCAGGGGGATCACAGGAGCAATCGTCTTGCCTTCTTTAGTATTATGATATCAGCAATACAAAAGGATGCTTGATAAAAAAGACAAGATCTTTAGGTACTACTGCAGCATATTCGTAATTTACCAGAAAAGAAATGAGCATGAAAATTTAGGAATCTTTGTGCCGAGGATATTAATAACATCATCCGTTAGCTAGCTCTAGTTCTGCAGTTTGCTTCACAGGCTTGGAGCAGCAACCTCCAGAATATCCGGTCCTCAAAGTAGACGAATCTGAGTCCCATTCGCTTTCATTTCCCGTACTCTGAGACGGCTTATCCAGATCGGCATTCTCGAATGGATACTCGGGCGTCGGAATAGCCACATCTCCTTCCAACATCATCACCACGGTGCTCATCGCTGGCCTCGCCTCTGGCTTATTCTGAATGCAGCACAAAGCCACCATCAACATCCTCATCGCTTTCTCCCTTTCACTCTCAGGAAACCCGCAGACCATCTCCAACAACTTGCCATTCTGTAACATGTGCCACGTGCGCATCGGTAGCCCTGGCATCGGCTCACTTTGGTTGACGTCGTCATTTATCATCCTTCCCACAATGTCAAACAGGACCATCCCAAAACTGTACACGTCGCACTTGTAGGTCACAGGATATGGCTTCGACATCTCGGGTGCGGCGTACCCATGGGTGCCACGGAACCCTGTCATGGTGATCCGACTGATTTCCCTGCTGTAGAGCTTGGCGAGCCCAAAGCCCCGACCTTTGGGCTCAAGTTCCGGTCCAGGAGGATGTTCCCAGGCTTTATGTCGCAGTGAACGATCCTCTGCTCGCATTCCTCGTGCAAGTAGGCGATCCCCTTCGCGATCCCCACAGCAATCTCATGCATCTTGCGCCAATCCATTGCCATCTTGTCCCCAAACAGGAATCTGTCGAGGGACCCATTTTCCATATACTCATAGATGAGCGCCCTCGTCGTCGGGTTAAAGCAAAAGCCGAAGAGCCTGACAAGGTTTACATGGTGAGTTCTTCCAATGGAGCTCACCTCTGCCATGAACTGCTCCTCCATCCTCTTGTCGTGGGCATTCTTGAGCACCTTGACGGCCACCAGAGTTCCGTTCGGCAACTCGCCTTTGAAGACAACTCCATAAGTGCCGCAACCAAGCACAGTGGCGTAATCTCCGGTGCAAACGGCCAGCTGCTCCGAAGAAAACCAGGTGGGCATCAGGAATCTCTCCAGCGTTCTGAACTCATCGGGCACCTCCTGATTGTGCCCTAGTGGGATAGCTGGTGGCACAATTGAGATTGCCCTGGATGATGATGAATCTTTTGGCAATTTTTCCAAGTCATTGGTAGCTATCCTGGCATAGCTTGGGATTGCGGTTCCCGCTGTTGAGAAAACTCTTAGTTTTGATGCTAACAAAACATTTTATGAATCATATTTATATCTATCTTTCGAAAGAAAATGTCACAGAATGACATAGGCTTTAAAGTCTGCTGGTGGCAGAAGATAAAGCATGAGATGTCTTTAAGTCTGTCCGTACCAGACAAAAGACTCGACCAGACTGAGATTTTGAGTTTGTCCGTACCAGACGGAAGACTCGACCAGACTGAAATTTTGAGTCTGATCGTACTGCATCGAAAATCTAGGCGGACTGAACTTAAGTCCGTCGACTTAAGATGAATCTACAAGATAAGATCACCAACGGTAAAGTATTTCACTTACCTTATTTATGTTGATTATGTTATATTAATCTGATTGGCAGGATCAATTAATGGACAACTTCCAAAGAAGAATAGAGCATTTATGGAAGCCCAGATTCTGATTGTATGGGCGAACAGAATCTAAGGGGATCTGATCTACCTTCAACGGTCAAAAAGACTTGCCTTATAAAGTCTGTCCAAGAAAGAGAAGACTAAACTCTCAAGGAAAGAGCCAACGGTCGAGTGTGGCTTGGAGAGTATTTAAGGATAAAGGTGAGACTTAGGAGGTAGAGTAGATGAACATAATTCCAAAGCTGATTCCGTTCTTCAACTGTTGTTCATAGTGCGAATTTGAGTGATCTCAGTGTATTACAAAAGAGAGTGACTTAGTGAGACATATCATCACCAAGTACAAACACTCGAGAGTGTGTAATCACCGTTGATCATATAGTGAAATACAGCCTATTGGCTGATCGCCCGGAGAGTGGACGTAGGCTTGTCTAAAGCCGAACCACTATAAATAGTGTTTGCAATCTTCTATACTCTCTCAACTTAATTTCTATTTGTTGATTGCAAAAATTATATATATTTGCGCGAATAATCCCTCTACACCTATTCACCCCCCCTCTAGGTGTTTATACTAGTTACATCAATTGGTATCAGAGCCTCGTGCTCAAGATCTTGAAGTGTTTATTACTTCTGAGTTAAAGATCCTCTATGGCTAGTATTCTTGCACCAGGTTTGATTGAGGGGCAGAGCAACACTCGTCTACCCTACTTCGACGGCAAAGATTATAATATATGGAAGAATAAGATGAAGGCTTTTCTCATATCAAAAGATCCACTCGAATGGGATGTGGTTGAAAGGGGAATTGACCCCACTAATAAAACTGGAAAAACTCCAAAGAGAAACAATGGGAAAGAAACAGAAGCATCAGCCACCATCTCTCCAGAAGAAATGACAAAGAGACAAACTCTTGATGCTAAGGCTATCTACTCTCTATATTGTGCTTTATCACCTAATGAATATAATCGAATATCTTCTTGTGATACAGCAAAGGAAGTATGGGATAGACTACATGTGACATACGAAGGAACTGATCATGTCAAGGAGACCAAAGTAAATATATTACTTGGTCAATATGAATCCTTCAAGATGAAATAGGGAGAGTCCATAGGAGATATGTTCAATTGTTTTACAGAAATTGTAAATGGATTGGTATATCAAGGACAACATGTTCCTGGACCAATGAAGGTCAACAAGCTTCTGAGAGGATTGTCAAAAGAATGGAATAATGTGAAGACATCTATCAGAGAAACTCGCGAATTTCACCACGACGGTCGATGAGCTCGTTGGTACTCTGCAGTCCTAAGAAGCAGAACAAATGAACGAGGAAGTGGAATCCAGAGGTAAGAAATCCATTGCTCTTAAGTCTAACACTGATTCTGATGTTACATATTCTGAGGAAGAGCTGGACGACGAATAACTTGCACTGCTGATCAGAAAAGTGAGGAAGTTAAACAGGAAAGGCAGGAAATTCAACAACAGGAAACAAAACAGACAGTCTGGACAACGCAGAGCTGATGACGAGGAAGATTATGCCAATGTCATTTGTTTTGAATGTAAGAAAATGGTCATATTACGCAGAATTGTCCCAAGCTCAAAAAGAACAAAGGGAAATTCGAGAAATACAAGAAGGTCCTGAAAGCTGAAACATTGAGTGACACAGAGGTTGAGGATAGTGAAGACGAATATGGCAACATCTGTTTTATGGCACATTCAAACTCAGACTCTGAAACAGATTCTAGATCATACTCAGATTCAGACAGAGAAATCGAGGTAAATCATTCCGATATCCCAATAGAAATCTCAGATTACATAAATGAGCTGTATTTGAATCTAAAAACTACCTTGAAAAAGATCTCCAGTTTAAAAGTGGAAAATCGTAAGTTGAGTCATCGAATTATTCATTAAAAGGAAAATTTAATGATCTCAAAAAGGAATTTACGAGAAATGGAGGAAAGTCGTGATTCTATCTTAAATGAAAATGAGTCCCTTAAAAGGAACTTTTGGAAATAAAGAAAAATCAAAGTTCTTTACAAAATGAGAATCTATTTCTTAGAAAGGAAATTCCGAATATTAATGCAAAGTTTTCGAAGGGACGAAAAGCCTGTAGCATATTCTTTCTATTCAAATTCCTCACTATGATAAGTCAGGACTTGGGTTTTGTAAGGAAAGTAAATCGTTAATTGACTTTCCTAAAGTTAAGGAAAGAATTAAGTAGAGACTTCCTCGACAGGCCTACAATAATCATTTTAAAAAGAATTTTGTTAAATCTGTTGGTCGAGAAAATCTAAAGTGTTCTAACTGTGGAGAAATAGAACATTTTGAGAATAAATGTCCTAAAGTCTAGAGACCTATTCAAAAGAAATGGATAGAAAAAGCGTATACCACAAACTTCAATGGACCCAAAAAAATCTAGGTACCAAAGAAAAAATGAGTATGTGTGTACATTGCAGGTAAGCTTCAAAAGTAAGAAGAAATGGTACTTGGACAGTGGATGTTCAAGACATATGACAGGAGACTCAAAGATGTTCATTGGATTCGAAAGAATCAAGGGAGGAACAATTTCGTTTGGAGGAAACACCAAAGGAAACATCGTTGGACTGGGAACTGTCAAGATCGATAGCTTAATTATCAACAATGTTTCCCTAGTCAAATGATTAAACTACAATCTTCTAAGCATCAGCCAGTTGTGTGATGCTGGTTTCAGAATTAACTTCAAAGAGAATTTATGTTCCAGAACAAACAATGACTTTTCACAAACATTCACTGGACGAAGGCATGGGAACATTTATCTTCTGGACATAAATGAAGATACTGCAAAATGTCTCTTATCAGTCCAAGATGAAGCAAATATCTAGCATCGCAAACTTGGACATGTCAGTATGAAACAAATTTCCAAGCTTGTCAGCAAAAAGCTTGTTCGTGGCTTGCCCTCACTAAGTTATAAGAAGACAGAGCTTTGCTCTGCATGTATACTGGGAAAACAAGTAAGAAGTTCTTTCAAGTCTATAAAACAGATTTCTACTAATCGTGTATTGCAGCTTCTTCACATGGACCTATTTGAACCAACTAGAACTCAGAGCATTGGAGGTAAGAAGTACTGTCTTGTGATAGTAGATGATTATTCTCGATTTACATGGGTATTTTTTCTCGCTAATAAAGGAGAAACCTTCTCACATTTCTCAACATTTGCAAAAATGGTTCAAAATGAGAAATGTTACTCTATTTCAAGTATTAAAACAAGGGAGAATTTGAAAATCAAGACTTTGCAGATTTTTGTGACAAAAATGGTATACAGCATACATTTTCCTCTCCTTACACTTCAGAACAAAATGGAGTTGTGGAAAGAAAAAATAGGTCTCTGCAAGAAATGGCCAGAACTCTGCTTATAGAAAGCAAGGTGGCAACTTGTTTCCGGGCAGAAGCAGTTTTCACTTCTTGCCATATCATTAACAGAGTATTTCTTAGACCAATTCTTGAAAAAACTCCCTATGAGATTTTCAAAGAAAGAAAACCTATTGTTTCCTACTTTCGCATTTTTGGTTGTCAATGTTATATTCTCAAAAATGTTAATCATCAACCTAGCAAGTTTGAAGAAAGGTCAGATGAAGGTATTTTTCTGGGTTATTCAAACTTTAGTAAAGCATATAGAGTGTTCAACAAGAATACTAAGATAGTGGAAGAATCCATGAATGTAAAGTTTCTGGAGCAAGAAGTTTCAAAATAGAGCAGAACAGTAAATGAAGAATCAGAATCAAATGCTGCTTCTGAAAGATCTGGTCTCAACAAAGAAGTAGAATCTTCCCAGGAAACAGTCAAAGAAGCAACTCAAGAAGAACGACTAACTCAGCTTGACATTCCTGCATCAGCAGAAGATTCTGATGAAGTGCCAAATAGAAACTGGAAGCATAAGTCCAGTCATCCTAAGGAGCTGGTGATTGGAAACATCAACGAAGGGATTCAAATAAGATCAAAGAATAAAAAGGACACATGTATTGTTGCACTGATCTCTGAAATTGAACCCAAAGGAATTAATGAAGCTCTGGAAAATGAAAGTTGGATAGAGGCAATGCAAGAAGAACTTCAACAGTTCAAGAGGAATGATGTATGGGAATTGGTGCCCAAACCCAAAGGAAGAACCATCATTGGCACTAAATGGGTTTTCAGAAACAAAGTCAATGAACTTGGCAAAGTCACCAGAATCAAGGTAAGACTCGTGGCAAATGGTTGCTCTCAATCTGAAGGAATAGACTATGATGAAACCTATGCCCCAGTTGCAAGATTAGAAACAATCAGACTACTGCTTGCCTATGCTTGTTATCAAAATTTCAAGCTATACCAAATGGATGTGAAGAGTGCTTTTCTAAATGGGTTTATCAAAGAAGAAGTTTTTGTAGAGCAGCCTCCTGAGTTCGAGGAACCAAGAAAGCCAGACCATGTATATAGATTAAAGAAGGCACTTTACGGTCTGAAACAGGCACCTCGAGCTTGGTATGAACGATTGAGTAAGTTCTTACTAGACAATAAATTCATGAAAAGTATGGTAGATACAACTTTGTTTATTAAGAAGGAAGGTAAAGATATTTTGCTTGTACAAATTTATGTAGATGATATTATTTTTGGATCATCTAATGAGTACTTGTGCAAGAATTTCTCAAAGTCTATGCAGGAAGAATTTGAAATGAGCATGATGGGAGAACTTACATTCTTCTTAGGACTTTAGGTCAATCAAACAAAACGTGGAACTTTTATCTATCAAGAAAAGCATGCCAAAGACTTGATCAATAAGTTTGGAATTGAGAACTGCAGGAACACTGAAACTCCTATGGCAACTTCCATCAAACTAGATCAGGATGAAACGGGAAAGAAAGTTGATCAGAAGACTTATAGAAGCATGATCGGTTCTCTTCTCTATCTCACTGCATCTAGACCAGATATTCTACACAGTGTTTGTCTTGTTGAGAAAACTTCTAGTTTTGATGCTTACAAAACATTCTATGAATGATATTTATTTCAATCTTTTTAAGGAAAAGAACTCAGAAAAACATAGGCTTTAAAGTCTGCTTGTAGCATAAGACAAAGCAAGAGATGTCTTAGAGTCGACCGTACTGACGGAAAGACTCGCCCATCGAGATTTAAGTCGGCCGTACTGCATCGAGATTTTAAGTCCGAACGAACCATCGAAAATCTAGGCGGACTCGGGACTTAAGACCGTCGACTTAAGATGAACTTATACGATAAGATCACCAACGGTACAATATTTCACTTACCTTATTTATGTTGATTTCGTTATACTAATCGATTGACAGGATCAATTAGTGGGCAACTTCCAAAGAAGAATAGAGCACTTATGGAAGCCCAGATTTCGATTGTATGGGCGAACGAGTAATCTAAGGGGATCTGATCTACCCTCAACGGTCAAAAATACTTACCTTATAAAGTCTGTCCAAGAAAGGGAAGACGAAAACTCTCAAGGAAAGAGCCAACGGTCGAGTGTGGCTTGGAGAGTATTTAAGGATAGGTTGAGACTTAGGGGTAGAGAGATGAACATTATTCCAAAGCTGTTTTCGTTCTTCAATTGTTGTTCACAAGTGCGCATTTGAGTGATCTCAAGTGTATTACCAAAAGAGAGTGACTTAGTGAGACAGATCATCACCGAGTACAAACACTCGAGGCGTGTAATCACCGATGATCATATAGTGAAATACAGCCGATTGGCTGGTCGCCCGGAGAGTGGACGTAGGCTTGTCTAAAAGCCGAACCACTATAAACAGTGTTTGCAATCTTCTCTTACTCTCTCTACTTGGTTTAAATTCGTTGATTGCAAAGGTCACATATATTTGCGTGGTTAATCTCTCCACACCTATTCACCCCCCCTCTAGGTGTTTATACTAGTTATATCAATTGGTATCAGAGCCTCGTGCTCGAGATCTTGAAGTGTTTATTACTTCTGAGTTAAAGATCCTCTATGACTAGTATTCTTGCACCAGGTTTGATTGAGGGCGAGCAACACTCGTCCTCCCTACTTCGACGGCAAAGATTACAATATTTGGAAGAATAAAATGAAGGCCTTTCTCGATCGAAAGATCCACTCGAATGGGATGTGGTTGAAAGGGGAATTGATCCCACCGACAAAACCGAAAAAACATCAAAGAGAAACGATAGGAAAGAAACAAACTTCAGCCACCATCTCTCCGTAAGAAATGACGAAGAGACAAACTCTCGATGCTAAGGCTATCTACTCTCAGTATTGTGCTTTATCACCTAATGAATATAATCGAATATCTTCGTGTGATACGGCTAAGGAAGTTTGGGATAGACTACATGTGACATACGAAGGAACCGATCGTGTCAAGGAAACCAAAGTAAATATATTACTTGGTCAATATGAATCTTTTAAGATGAAACAGGGAGAATCCATCGGAGATATGTTCAGTCGTTTTACAGAAATTGTAAACGGTTTGGCATATAAGGACAACCTGTTCCTGGTCCAATGAAGGTCAACAAACTTCTGAGAGGACTGTCAAAGGATTGGAACAATGTGAAGACATCTATCAGAGAAACTTTGCGAATTTCACCATTGACTGTCGATGAGCTCGTTGGTACTCTGCAGTCCTATGAAGCAGAACAAATGAACGAGGAAGTGGAATCCAGAGGTAAAAAATCTATTGCTCTTAAGTCTAACATTGATTCTGATGTTACAGATTCTGAGGAAGAACTGGATGACGAAGAACTTGCACTGCTGATCAGAAAAGTGAGGAAGTTAAACAAGAAAGGCGGGAAGTTCAACAACGAGAAAACAAAACAGACAACTGGACAACGCAAAACCGATGACGAGGAAGATTATGCCAAAGATGTCATTTGTTTTGAATGTAAGAAAAAGGGTCATATTAAAATGAATTGTCCCAAGCTCAAAAAGAACAAAGGGAAATTCGAGAAATACAAGAAGGCCCCGAAAGCTGAAACATGGAGTGACACGAAGTTGAGGAGGACGGTGAAGACGAATATGGCAACATCGTCCGATGGCTCATTCGACTCGGACTCGAGACAAACTCGGGGATCGACTCGATTCGATAGAGAAATCGAGGTAAATCATTCCGATATTCCAATAGAAATCTCAGATTACATAAATGAGCTTTGTTTAAATTTAAAAACTACCTTGAAAAAGATCTCCAGTTTAAAAGTGGAAAATCGTAAGTTGAGTCATCAGAATTGTTCATTAAAAGAAAGATTTAACGATCTCAAAAAGGAATTTTTAACCGGAGGAAAGTCGTGATTCTATTTTAAATGAAGGTGAGACTCTAAAAAGGGAACTTTTAGAAATAAAGAAAAATCAAAGCTCTTTACAAAATGAGAATCTATTTCTTAGAAAGGAAATTTCAAATATTAATTCAAAGTTTTTCGTAGGGGCGAAAATCTGCAAAGATATTCTTTCTATCCAAATCCCTTATTATGATAAGTCGGGACTTGGGTTCGTAAGGAAAGCAAATCGTTAATTGATTTTCCTAAAGTTAAGGAAAGAATTAAACAGAGACCTCCTCGACAAAGCTTACAAGAATTACTTTAAAAGAATTTTGTTAAACCCGTTGGTCAAGCAAATCTAAAGTGTTCTAATTGTGGAGAAAGAAAACATTTCGAGAATAAATGTCCTAAAGTCTCGGAGACTGTTCAAAAGAAATGGATAGAAAAAGCTTATACTACTAACTTCAATGGACCCAAGAAAATTTGGGTACCAAAGAAAAAAATGAGTATGTGTGTACATTGCGGGTAAGCTTTCGGAGTAAGAAGAAATGGTATTTGGACAAAGTGGATGTTCAAGACATATGACAGTAACTCAAAAATGTTCGTTGGATTCGAAAGAATCAAGGGAGGAACAGTTTCGTTTGGAGGAAACACCAAAGGAAACATTATAGGATTGGGAATCCAAGATCGGTAGTTTAATCATCAACAACGTTTCTCTAGTCAAAGGATTAAACTACAATCTTTTGAGCATCAGTCAGTTATGTGATGCCGGTTTCAGAATAAACTTCAAAGAGAATCTATGTTCTGGAACAAGCAATGATTCTTCACAGACTTTTACTGGACGAAGGCATGGGAACATTTATCTTCTGGACATAAATGAAGACACTGCAAAATGTCTATTATCGTTCAAGATGAAGCAGATATGTGGCACCGCAAACTTGGCCATGTCGCATGAAACAAATTTCCAAGCTTGCCAGCAAAAAGCTCGTTCGTGGCTTGCCTTCACTAAGTTACAAGAACACGAGCTTTGCTCGCATGTACATTGGGAAAACAGGTAAGAAGCTCATTCAAATCTATAAAACAGATTTCTACTAATCGTGTGTTACAAAGCCTTCTTCACATGGACTTATTTGGACCAACCAGTAACCCGAGCATTGGAGGTAAGAAGTACTTGTCTTGTGATAGTAGATGATTACTCTCGATTTACATGGGTATATTTTTTAGCAAATAAAGGAGATACCTTTTCATATTTCTCAACATTTGCAAAGAGGGTCCAAAATGAAAAAGGATACTCCATTTCAAGTATCAAAACAGACCATGGGGGAGAATTTGAAAATCAAGACTTTGCAATTTTTTGTGACAAATATGGTATACAGCATACTTTTTCATCTCCCTACACTCCGTAACAAAATGGAGTGGTGGAAAGAAAAATAGATCTTTGCAGAAATGGCTAGAACATTGCTTATAGAAAGCAAGGTGGCAACTCGGTTTTGGGCGAAAAGCTGTTTCTACTTCTTGTCATATTATTAACGTAGTATTTCTTAGACCAATTCTTGAGAAAACCCCTATGAGATTTTTAAGAAAAGAAAACCTATTGTTTCCTACTTTCGTATCTTTGGTTGTCTATGTTATATCCTTAAAAATATTAATCATCAACCTAGTAAGTTTGAAGAAAGGTAGATGAAGGTATTTTTCTGGGCTATTCAAACTCTAGTAAAGCATTTAGAGTGTTCAACAAGAACACTCAAACAGTGGAAGAATCCATGAACGTAAAGTTTCTGGAGAAAGAAGTTTCAAAACAAAGCAAGACAACTATTGAAGAATCGAATCGCTCCCGAAAGATCCGGGTCTAACAAAGAAGCGTAATCTTCCCAGAAATAGTCAAAGGAGCAATTCATGAAGAACAAGTAATTCAGCGTGATATTCCCCGCATCGCAAAAGATTCTAATAATGATGAAGTTCCAAGCCGAAACCGGAAGCATAAGTCTAGTCATCCAAAGGAACCGGTGATTGGAAACATCAACGAAGGGATTCAAACCGATCGAGAAACAAAAAGGACACGGGTAACATTGCATTGATTTCTGAAATTGAACCAAAAGGAATTGATGAAGCTCGGAAAATGAAAGCTGGATAGAGGCAATGCAAGAAGAGCTTCAACAGTTTAAGAGAAATGATGTATGGGAATTGGTGCCCAAACCCAAAGGAAGAACTATCATTGGTACTAAATGGGTCTTCGTAAACAAAGTCAATGAACTTGGAAAAGTCACCGAAACAAGGCAAGGCTCGTGGCAAAAGGTTATTCTCAATCTAAAGGAATAAACTATGATGAAACCTATGCTCCGCTTGCAAGACTAGAAGCAATCGACTACTACTTGCCTATGCGTGCTATCAAAATTTCAAGTTATATCAAATGGACGTGAAAAGTGCTTTTCTAAATGGATTTATCAAAGAAGAAATCTTTGTAGAGCAACCTCCCGGTTTCGAAGAACCAAGAAAGCCGACTATGTATACAGATTAAAGAAGGCACTTTATGGTCTCGAAACAGCACCTCGAGCATGGTATGAACGATTGAGCAAGTTTCTACTAGACAATAAATTCAAGAAAGGTATGGTAGATACAACCTTGTTTATTAAGAAGGAAGGTAAAGATATACTATTGGTACAAATTTATGTAGATGATATTATCTTTGGTTCATCTAATGAGCACTTGTGCAAGAACTTCTCAAAGTCTATGCGGGGGAAGAATTTGAAATGAGCATGATGGGAGAATTGACATTCCTTCTAGGACTTCAGGTCAATCAAACAAAACGCGGAACTTTTATTAATCAAGAAAAGTATGCCAAAGACTTGATTAAAAAGTTTGGAATGGAGAACTGCAAAAGGACTGAGACTCCAATGGCAACCTCCATCAAACTAGATCAAGATGAAACGGGAAAGAAGGTTGATCGAAGAATTATAGAAGCATGATCGGTTCTCTTCTCTATCTTACCGCATCTAGAGATATTCTATACGTGTTCGTCTATGTGCTAGATTTCAAGTAGATCCTAGAGAATCACATCTTTTCGTCGTTAAACGTATAATCAAGTATATAGCCACTTATCCACACTTGGGTTTATGGTATCCAAAAGAAACAGATTTTACTCTTCTTGGCTACTCGAGATGCACTTAGCAAAGGTTGCAAAGTAGAAAAAAGAGTACTTCAGGAACATGCCAACTTATAGGGAAAATGCTGGTTTCATGGTTTTCCAAAAAGCAGAATACTGTGGCTCTTTCAACAGCAGAAGCGAGAATATATTGCACTTGGAAGTTGCTGTTCACAAATTCCGTGGATGAGACAAAGAACTAAGAGACTATGGAAAGGAAGAATCCCGTACGTAAATAAGATGTGATAATACGAGCGCTATAAATCTCACCAAGAATCCGATTCTACACTCCAGGGCGAAGCACATTGAGATCAAACATCATTTTATTAGAGACCATGTGCAAAATGGAGATGTATATGTGGAATTCATTGATTCCAAGAATCAATTAGCAGATATCTTCACAAAGCCGCTGGACAAAGGTACATTCGATTCAATATGTGTAAGATTAAATATTATTAACCCGTTTTTATAAATTCTATGAGAACAGGACAAAGTCTGATGGAAGAAATCGTCTGGATAGACTAATCTTCGAAGAAGATTGAAGAAGGAAATAGTGGTATTTTAGGATGGTATGTTATTTCCTTATTTAAATCTGGTAAATCTTTAGTAAGTTTTTGATCTGATTGATTGATTTGCATATTTTTGGCACGTGTCTATGATGATTGAATATTCTTGTCAAATATAGAATAACTGCCATGTTAATTTGTTTTGGGTTGCGACTGTTCATTTGTTCTATCAACGAAGGGTATAAAAAACGTCTAAAAGTCGGGTCTTTTCCTCACAACTCTTCAAGAACGTTTTGTCTACAAACCCTAACACAGAAAAACGCTTTCTAAATCAATCTTCTCCAAAACCTACATTCTTCAAACATGGCTTCGAGATCCTCCGTATCTAGATCAAGATCTCCATCTCCAAGAAGAAGATCAAACAGGATTGCTGGGAGAGGAGGAAGAAGAGTCGACAGAGGGCAGACACATTTCGACCTCACACAGACTTCCGAAGATACTCAAGGACAATCTCCAAGAGTTTCTTTTCAAAATGACCCAGAGGAATCTCCAAAAACTCTCCGCCCACAATCTGAAGAAAGGAATGTCTCACGTAGAGGCACGCCTGGTTTAACTCTATCGATACCCACTGACAATCCCCATGTAGTAATGAGGACATACGAAAAAATGGTTCAAAGAAATGTTAGGGATGATGTCAAATTGTTCTTTTTGAGAGAAAAAGGGTATGCGAATGAACTCCGTCTCATTCAAGCAAAGATGCACCACGTAATCACCATCTACTGCATGTAACGAGTAAGTGATAAAGGGAGAAGCAGAGATAATGTAAAGGAAGATGATGAGAACATATACAGAAATTTCAAAGTGAGAATGGGAATAGCTGCTGTAGCCCGAAACACAACTGGGAAATTATTTCGTTCCAGAGAGCATAAGACTTTCTTCAACAGACTGATGGATCGAGGAATCATGAACCACAGAATTGTGGATTTTAATTATTTGGATGCTGCTGAAGTAAATTTGAGAGAATGCTTTGAAAAATTGCAGATGGACCAATTTTGCACTGATTCTGCTGCTGTTTATCCTGAATTAACAGTATATTTTTACTCGAACTTGACATTTCTATCTCCAGACAGAATGCAATTCAGTGTGAATGACAGGTTCTATGATGTTAGTTCGAACACTCGGCCGACATTATAAAAGTTGAAAGAGGAGCATTCAGCCAATAGACGTCTCCTATGATACAAAGTGTGTAAGTTTCTTACAAAGTCTCGTAAGGGCCACTATAACTTATCCTCTTCTAACTTCGCAAGAACTATTTTGCATAAGATCATTATCACCGCATTCGTCCAAAAGCCTCATCAAAGATTGATGTATCTAAATTTGAGGCCAAACCGATGTGGGCTATTGAAAGGGGAGTATCGTTTCACCGCCTCACACAATAATATTGCATATGTATCGGACAAAGTGTCAAAGGATAAAGGACAGCTACCCTATGGAGCTTTAGTGACAAGGATCTTTGAACACCTAAAGATAGACATACCGAGGAGATTCAAAGACTAAAACTCTTCCCACAATGGCCATTGACATGAAAATAATCAACAAGATGAGATCGAAAGATGTTGTAGAGACATGGAGAAGAAAAGAAAAGGAATTGGCTAGAGCAGAGACAAAGCAAAACGAAAAGGTAAAGAATCACCGTTGCCGAGCCAAGTTCTAAAAGGAGAAGACAACTCCTACCGGTAGGTAGATGAAGAAGATGAAGAAGAAAGTATCTCCGCACGGCAAATATGCGTCAAACTTCTCAGAGAATGTCTGAACCAGAAACAGAAACACATGCAGAAAACATTCTCAACACAGAACATGAGAAGAATGATGAATCTGAATCAGAGGAAGATCTAGAAGAAGATCCAGAAGAAAAAGAAACCGAATCGAGGAAGAAGCGGGAAGAAGAGGAAGAAGGAGATCGGGATAGGGAAAAAGAAAGGGAACAAGGTCGAATGAAGCATCAAATCAAATCGGGGAGCATCTTACCGATAATATTAACATTCAAGTAATCGCAGCCTTCATCGGGAATGCCGATTATCAAAAGCCATAGCAAGACTGCTAACAGAGATCGAAATCAGCAAGTAGCAATGGAAACCTCCTTCAATAATGATCGGAGAATCTCGAGAAGACGCAGGTTAATCAATGCATTGACAGGATTGAGAAGTTCCAGATCGGATATGGAGGATTTCACCCTTGTTCGAACCCCAAACAAGAAAACTTCTTAAAAACATCTTCTGTTTTAGAAACTGGTTTGTTTTTGAACTGACTAACTCTTTTTTTTGAGGTTGACAAAAAGGGGGAGAGTAGATATGGCTATCTCTGAGATATGGTTAATTCTGGTTAAATCTAAACAATTATGAGCTTTTGCATCTTGTGCATGACATAGTTGGCTTTATTAATGCATGAAAGTTCTGATTGTCTATACTGATATTTTATTATATGCTGATTAAACCGAATCATGTTGAGCTGTGATATGAAGATATGTTCTTCCGGATTGTCTATACGGGGTTGATATGAGCTATTCTTATGAGTTGAGCGAGAATAGTTGGAAAGTGCTCTATTTAACCATATTTTGCGGGGACATTAAGCCATATGTATGAAATGTTTTGTCACCATCAAAAAGGGGGAGATTGTTGAGAAAACTCCTAGTTTTGATGCTTACAAAACATTCTATGAATGATATTTATTTCAATATTTTTAAGGAAAAGAACTCGAAAGACATAGGCTTTAAAATCGCTTGTAGCGTAAGACAAAGCAAGAGATGTCTTAGAGTCCGACCGTACTGCACGGAAAGACTCGCCCGCATCGAGATTTAAGTCCGACCGTACTGCATCGAGATTTAAGTCTCGACCGTAGCTGCATCGAGATTTTAAGTCCGAACGAACTGCATCGAAAATCTAGGCACTCGGGATTTAAGACCGTCGACTTAAGATGAACTTATACGATAAGATCACCAACTACAAAGTATTTCACTTACCTTATTTATGTTGATTCTGTTATACTAATCGATTGACAGGATCAATTAGTGGGCAACTTCCAAAGAAGAATAGAGCACTTATGGAAGCCCGGATTCGATTGTATGGGCGAACAGAATCTAAGGGGATCTGATCTACCCTCAATGGTCAAAAATACTTACCTTATAAAGTCTATCCAAGAAAGGGAAGACGAAAACTCTCAAGGAAAGAGCCAACGGTCGAGTATGGCTTGGAGAGTATTTAAGGATAGGTTGAGACTTAGGGGGTAGAGAGATGAACATTATTCCAAAGCTGTTTTCGTTCTTCAATTGTTGTTCACAGTGTGCATTTGAGTGATCTCAGTGTATTACCAAAAGAGTGACTTAGTGAGACAGATCATCACCGAGTACAAACACTCGAGACTGTGTAATCACCGTTGATCATATAATGAAATACAGCCGATTGGCTGGTCGCCCGGAGAGTGGACGTAGGCTTGTCTAAAAGCCGAACCACTATAAACAGTGTTTGCAATCTTCTCTTACTCTCTCTACTTGGTTTAAATTCGTTGATTGCAAAGGTCACATATATTTGCGTGGTTAATCTCTCCACACCTATTCACCCCCCCTCTAGGTGTTTATACTAGTTATATCATGTCTTTGTGCCAGATTTCAAGTGGATCCTAGAGAATCACATCTTTTTGCTGTCAAACGCATAATCAAGTATATAGCCACTTATCCACACTTGGGCTTGTGGTATCCAAAAGAAACAGATTTTACTCTTCTTGGTTACTCAGATGTAGATTTAGCAGGTTGCAAAGTGGACAAAAAGAGTACTTCAGGAATATGCCAACTTCTAGGGAAAATGCTAGTTTCATGGTTTTCCAAAAAGCAGAACACTGTGGCTCTATCAACAGCAGAAGCATAATATGTTGCACTTGGAAACTGCTGTTCACAGATTCTGTGGATTAGACAGCAACTAAGAGACTATGGAAAAGAAGAATCCTGTACAGAAATAAGATGTGATAATACGAGTGGTATAAACCTTACCAAGAATCCGATTCTACACTCAAGGGCAAAGCATATTGAAATCAAACATCATTTTATTAGAGACTATGTACAAAATGGTGATGTATATGTGGAATTCATTGATTCCAAAAATCAATTAGCAGACATCTTCACAAAGCCGCTGGACAAAGGTACATTCGATTCAATATGTGGGAGATTAAATATTATTAACCATTTTTTATAAAATCTATAAGAACAGGACAAAGTTTGATAGAAGCAATCGTCTGGACAGACTAATCTTCTGGGAAGAATGAAAAAGGAAATAATGGTATTTTAGGTTGGTATGTTATTTCCTTATTTAAATCTGGTAAGTTTCTATTAGTAAATTTTTAATCTGCATGATTGATTTGCATATTTTCTGGCATATGTCTATGATGATTGAATATTCTTGCATATTTCCTTATTTAAATCTGGTAAGTTTCTATTAATTTTTTTTTTGGTTGCGACTGTTTATTTGTTCTCACAACGAAAGGTTTAAAAACCTCAAAAAGTCGGGTCTTTTCTTCACAATTCTTCAGAACGCCTTTTTAGAAACCCTAACAGAGCAAAACGTTTTCCAAAATAATCTTCTCCAAAACCAATCCTCTCCGAACATGGCTTCGAGATCCTTCGTGTCCAGATCAAGATCTCCATCTCCTTGAAGAAGATCAAACAGGATTGCTGGGAGAGGAGGGAGAAATATCGACGAAGGGCAGACGCATTTCGATCTGACACAAACTTCTGAAGATACCCAATGACAATCTCCAAGAGTTTCCGCTCAAAGAAATGAAGATGATAATAGGGAATCTCCAAGAGCTCTCCACCCACAATCTGAAGAAAGGAATGTCTCATGTAGAGGTACGTCCAGATTAACTCTACCAACACCCATTGATAATCTTCATGTAGTTATGAGGAGATATGAGAAGTTATTCCAACGAAATGCTAGGGAAGACGTTAAACTTTATTTCTTGCGAGAGAAAGGGTACGCAAATGAACTACTTATCCAAGCAGTTCAGACGGCAGAACCACCATCTGCTCGTAGAGAATGAGTCAGTGACATAGGGAGAAGTAGAGATAATGCGAAGGAAGATGATGAGAAGATTTACAGAAATTTTGAAATCATAATGGGAATTGCTGCTGTAGCCCGGAACACAACCAGGAAATTATTTCGATCTAGAGAACATAAGACATTCTTTAACAGACTGATGGATCGAGGAATCATGAACCACAGGATAGTGGACTTTGATTATTTAGATGCTGCTGAAGTAAATCTGCGTAGATATTTTGAAATATTGCAGATGGACCAATTTTGCACTGACTCTGCTGCTGTTTATCCAGAATTAACAGAATACTTCTATTCGAACTTGACATTTCTATCTCCAAACATAATGCAGTTCAGTGTCAATGACAGGTTCTATGATGTTAGTACAGATACTCTGACTGACATTATAAAAGTTGAGAGGGATACCTTCAGGCAAATAGACGTTTCTTATGAGACAGTTTGTAAGTTTCTTACAAAGTCTGTTAGGGCTAGTATAACTTATCATCTTTTGACTTCTACAAGAACTATCCTGCATAAGATTATAATCAGCTGCATTCGTCCAAAGGCATTATCTAAGACTGATGTATCCAGATTTGAGGCCAAATTGATGTGGGCGATTGAAAAGGGAGTACTGTTCTCACTGCCTCACACAATTATATTGCATATGTATCGGATTGTGTCTAAGGACAAATGACAGTTACCCTATGGAGCTTTGGTGACTAGAATCTTTGACCATCTCAAGATAGATATATCTAGGAGATTCTGCACTAAAACTCTTCCTACGATGGCCATTGACATGAAGATGATTAATAAGATGAGAGTGAAGGACGTCGCGGAAACATAGAAAAGAAAGGAAAAAGAATTGGTTAGAGCAGAAACAGCAAAAAGAAAAGGCAAAGAATCAGCTGCTTCTGAGCCATGTTCTAAGAAGAGAAGACAGCTCCTACTGGAAGATGAAGAAGATGAGGAAAAAAGCATTTCTGCAATTTTGCCAACTATGCGTCAAACTTCTCACAGAATGTCTGAACCAGAAGCAGAAACACATGCAGAAAATATTCTCAGCACAGAACCTGAGAAGAATGATGAATCTGAATAAGAGGAAGACCCAGAAGAAGAAGAAGCAGAAGAAGAAGAAGGAGAATGAGACGAGGATAGGGATAAAGAGGGGCAACAAGGACATAATGAAGCATCAACTCAGGGGGAGCATCATTATGAGAATATTGAAATTCAAGCTCCTGCAGCTTCGTCCGAGAATGCTGACTCTCAGAAGATCTTAGCACTTCTTACACAGATTAGAGATCAGCAGGTAGCAATGGAAATCTCATTCAATAACAGACTGAAGACTCTCGAGAAGACAGTTAATCAATGTATTAACATGATTGAGAAGTCTGCATCAGATATGGAGGATTTCACCCTTGTTTGGACCCCTAAAAAGAAAACATCCTAAAAACATCTTCTGCCTTATTCTGTTTAGAAACTGGTTTTTATTTTTTTTGACCTTACTGACGCTTTTCCAGTACTTCACTTTTTGAAGTTGACAAAAAGGGGGAGAGTATATGGCTTATTTTGATGATGCATGACATTTTGTTGGGCTAAGATGTGAAAGTAATGGTATGCATGGCTGATGATATTTTCTGATATGCTGATAACATAGTACTGATAAAATCTGAAATATGTTGGGCTGTGATGTGAAATTATCTGGGTTGTTGCTACTGTTCTAAAATTATCATCTAAATAGGGTTGATATGAGTTATTTTTATGAGTTGAGCAAAATAGTTGGAAGTATGCTTTGTTTAACCATATTTTGCAGGAACAATAAGCCATATGCATAAAAAGTTTTGTCATCATCAAAAAGGGGGAGATTGTTGAGAAAACTCCTAGTTTTGATGCTAACAAACATTTTATGAATGATATTTATATCTATCATTCGAAGGAAAATGTCACAGAATGACATAGGCTTTAAAGTCTACTGGTGGCAGAAGATAAAGCATGAGATGTCTTTAAGTCTGTCCGTACCAGACGGAAGACTCGACCAGACTGAGATTTTGAGTCTGTCCGTATCAGACAAAAGACTCGACCAGACTGAAATTTTGAGTCTGACCGTACCAAACTGAAAATCTAGGCAGACTCAGAACTTAAGTCTGTTAGACTTAAGATGAATCTACAAGATAAGATCACTAACGGTAAAGTATTTCACTTACCTTATTTATGTTGATTCTGTTATATTAATCTGATTGGCATGATCAATTAATGGACAACTTCCAAAGAAGAATATAGCACTTATGGAAGCCCGGATTCTGATTGTATGGGCGAACAGAATCTAAGGGGATCTGATCTACCTTCAACGGTCAAAAAGACTTGCCTTATAAAGTCTGTCCAATAAAGGGAAGACTAAACTCTCAAGGAAAGAGCCAACGGTCGAGTGTGGCTTAGAGAGTATTTAAGGATAGGCTGAGACTTAGGAGGTAGAGTAGATAAACATAATTCCAAAGTTGATTCCGTTCTTTAACTGTTGTTCATAGTGCGAATTTGAGTGATCTCAATGTATTACAAAAGAGAGTGACTTAGTGAGACATATTATCACCAAGTACAAACACTCGAGAGTGTGTAATCACCGTTGATCATATAGTGAAATACAGCCTATTGGCTGATTGGCCGGAGAGTGGACGTAGGCTTGTCTAAAGCCGAACCACTATAAACAGTGTTTGCAATCTTCTATACTCTCTCAACTTAATTTCTATTTGTTGATTGCAAAAATTATATATATTTGCGCGAATAATCCCTCTACACCTATTCACCCCCCTTCTAGGTGTTTATACTAGTTACATCACCCGCTTTCTTCAAGCAATCGATGAGGAAATACACGATGAGGACGATTGCTGCAGCCCCCACCATACCGGAAACTGGAAACAGGTTGCAAAGACAGCGTCATTAAAAGTTTGATCATGATACCAAAGTCGTGAAATTACACAGCTTCATATTCCAACTTACTCATGGAGGCAGCCACGGCCCAATTCGTCTTCGAGTTGATTGAATCTGCTAAATTTTTGAACTCAGTGAACGGGACTCCATTTAACTCGTCGGAACTGTCTGGGAAGGAGCTCCCTGAACCAGTGGGATTTTCGAGCAGGCTTTGCAAGACTTGATTGAGCTCCTCAGAATCATACTGGAAGGATCTCATCTCTTCTGAGAGAATCGAATTGAAGCTTATTCTGGGATCCAAGTACTTCTCTCGTGAGAGTCTGCTGATTCAGAGAGTTGTTATGCCTGCAGTTCCGGTTAAGTACAAGAGAAGTCGCAGAAAAGTCCGTCGTTTAGTATTTGCCTTGTACTTGCGGCGTTCAATCGTAAGCTCCGACGCGGTTTTCATAATGGGGGTTCATCTTCGAGGGAGTTTCGCAGAACATCAAGTTGAAATTGACGTGCTTCGATCCCTAGAATATCAAGACTTTTCACAATTGTTCAATCAAGTCCCGATCATGTTGCCAGCTATATGAAAAATGAATCTTTGATTTTGCAGGAAGTTATCAATCTTGTATTGTTAGGACGTTTAGTTTCTAATGTGGGTTTTGAGAACTATGATCCGAAGAGGAAGAGTGCAGTGTCTTGATGGTGAATTATTCATATTTAAAGGCAAAGAAGGCTTTGAAGGAGAAATCTGTTCTTGAGACTTTTCTTAATGCAAGGTGGAGAAGTTGGTAATTATCTCTAATTACCATGCAGTTTAAACTATCAAAGAAGAAAAGCACTTATAGTTTACTTATTATCAAATTCGAAATAATCAAGTTATTGCACCTTGTAGATAAAGGTCGCCACTTTGACGTTATCGTTGAATGTTATATTCCTAATTTCTTTATCATCGATCATTAATCACGATTTAACAAGAACTTATAATGACGTCCCATGTGTTATTTTCTGATTTTGTAAGCTAAAACAAAATTATAATTTAGCCAACATTCTTTCTATTTAAGAAAAAAATATCAAATGTACTAGAAAAATCCAAGTTATGATAAGAAAATGAAACATCGTTTATCTATATAGCCACTTTGGTTGTTTATGGTCACCCAGGTATGTTTCCTAGTATAATGGCAAGCACGGGCAATGTGGACACAAAATTGAAATAATAAATTCAAAAAACTTTCGACCAAAAAAAAAATTCAAGAAACTAAAAAGAATAACCAAAGCGTTGGAAATAAATTAAATCCAAATTCTTTGGTACCAAATTTCACATCAAATAACTCTTTGAAATAAAAAGAATTTTATAACTGTATTTAGATGAAAAACAAAAAAATATTATCTAAAAATATTAAAGAGAATCCTTTTGGTTAGTACGCAAATAAATTCAGCGAGTAAACTGCAAGACCATATAATCTCACCAGCATCAATATGTGTTGGCTTAACAAGTGTTGTCGAACTTACTCTGAATCATGTCATTCGCTTTTGTAAGGCGATACACACAGATCGTTGCTAGGGTAAGAAAATTTTCAGCCACTCGCAATCAGATGATCGATAGGCGTGCTTGAAGATAATTATACAATCGAATCACTACACATGTCTATTATCTAGTGATAAATGTGTAAATTATTTCGAAATCGTCAATGATGTATTAAATTTGAAGTGGGGACAATAAGTCTCCTCGTTGAGGCATACAAAACATTTATCTATGGAGCGATTTTATCTTGTTTTATTTTTCCCGAGCAATATGTATGGTCCAACAACCGTATGACTTAGAAACATCATATGCTACCACAAATTCGCACTAAAGTTACCAAATCAAATCCCCAAAAACTATCCACAAAACATAATATCTAACTCTGAATTTTTAGGTAAATTAACGACGAGGGAAAGAGAGAAGCTGACGACGGAGGAGTGTTTACTAGTGAGACTAGGGGTGTGCATGGTCCGGGTGGATGGTTCTCACCCTAGAACCGGGAACCGTCTACTAAGGACCGGTTCTGAAAAATTGGATCCAGGAACCGGTCTCATGAGCGATCACGCCCAATGGCGAGAGAACCATGGCGGCAGCGGTCTGGTTCCCGAGTGGATTCATGGAACCGGTCTCACGAGCGATCATGCCTAATGGCGAGAGAATCGTGCCGAGCTGCCCTTTTTAAGCGCGCTTGTTTATTCTAAACGTGTAGTGATAGTCTTAGAGGATGCAAACTCATACATGAAATAATGATTCAAACGCAGTTATATTTCGAAAATTTAAGAGTCGACAAAAAGACTGCAATGGTGGGAATGCCACTGTGATGGTGATGGTCTTCTTCTATCTCCCATATTGAGACTTCATTGCCTCTCGATGTCTCATGGTGCGACAGCAATTGACTCTGCTCATATTTACTATGATAAGATTTTGATTAATGCAATATGCTATATGCTTAGATAATGAGTTTAAATGAAGTAGGAAACAAGTAGTTTGAATTTTCAAGTTAGTTCTGCTCACAAATCACAAGCTTGTCAACCATCCCTGCTTGAGTAAAATTTGCACATCAAGAAAACTCCAATTCTATCTATACTTTTTGATCTCATCCTTCGAACCCACCTTTCGAACTTTTTCAATTTTCCTTTCCGGAAAAGCCAAAGGTAAAAAGGAACTCAAAAGTGGAGATAAAGAAAAGTTTTATGCACACAAGAACGGATAAAGAAATGTGGAACTAATTCTAAATATGAGGCTTTAGAATTTTAATTTTTTTATAATAAAAATTAATATATGATTATAATACCAGTCTAGTCCGGGTGGGCGGATCCGCCCATGGAACCAGGAACCGGACCGATCCCCTTAGGAACCATCAGTTCCAGGCCGGTCCGAGCCGGTTCCGGGCGATCTGGGCAGGTCTCGAGTCTTTTGCACACCCCTAGGTGAGACCCAGTGCTGAGAACCCTAGAGCCCCGAGCATAGGCCACACAACAATCCCTAACATCGGCCAAATGGGACCGCTACCTCGAACGCCTGGGGTCGCACTATGGCCGCCTATGCCACCCACATGACTACCCTCATCATCATTACCACCACCACCTACGACCATTAGGGGTGTCAGAATTAGACCAAAAATCCGAACCGAAATCGAAACTAAATCAAACTAAACCAAAATTTCGTACATTTTCGGTTTGGTTCGATTTCGATTCGATAACTTAAAAACAATTGTTAACTTTTCCTATTTGATTTGGATCGGTTAATCGATCCGAATCGAAATTCTTAACAAAAATTAAACCATCAACTTAAAATATCTCTTTTTTCTCACTCTTTCTTCAGTTTGGTTTCAATAAGTAATGTAAAAATAGGAAAATTGAAAAATCAAACCAAACTGGGTTTTCGATTCGGTTCAAGTCAGAATCGCACTATATTGGTTCGGTTCAATTTAGTTTTCCTAAAAATCCGAACCGAATTGAACTGTTTACACCCTTAACAACCACCACCATTGCCACCCGAGCGACCCCATCTGCCTCCACCCCCGCTCCGCTTCTTCACCCGCACGCCAATCTTTCTCGCTTGGAAAGAGGAGACATTGTCAATTGACGGTTGTTGCTGCAGCTGTTGGCTGAGGGTCTTATCCATGGACTCGGCGACCTCGCGAGCCAAGCTCTTGGGAGATCGAAACAGCAACGTGAGAATTACGAAGGAAAGGGCGAGCGCGAATTTGATCTCCGCCATGGAGTCCTGAAAATCTCAGGGTCACGAATAAATGGTCGCAAGCAAACTCTTGGAGACAAGGCTGGTTTTACTACTTCATCTTGGATGGATCATTTGAATTTAAATTGTCTTAAGGATGGATCATTTGAATTTAAATCGTCTTAAGGATGAATGAAAAAAACTATTAACACGAAGAATAGTATAATTAAATAGTAAATTGAATTTGGCCCATTCGAAAGAATGATATCTTGGAATGCCCCCTCCGTTTCTAGAAGCCCTTACGGTCAAAAGAAGTGATTGGGTCAACCGAACGCAAGGTTGCGAGCTTTATCATCATAGATAATGTGAGAAAGTCATAGATGCCGCGTCCGGATAGGATCTAGTAACGTGTAATTCCGAGGCATTAGTAATCTATCGAGAAATGGTTCTTGAAGGATTGGCGGAGCAGCCATCGTATGATTACATGAGGAGACGTTTTGATTATATGCTGCACTACAATCACCACCACCTCGATTCGCCTTCCTCTCATTGGTTCAATCTAGTAGGAAGTCTTGCGACTTTCATCACCTCACCCTAAGCGTGGGAGGCTATATATCTGATTATCCGAAAGATATATCTTTCAAAGAAGAGACAAGGAGTCTACCTTTCCCCTTGATAACCCCCTTAGTTCCCAGATATATATTTGTTTTCCCCACTTAGGAGGGAATATCTTGAAATTTTATGTCTCAAGATTTAGATGATATAGTTTTAGGACTTGCTCTGGTCCTAAGGCATTGGTAATCTAACGAGAAATGGTTTTTGGAAGGATTGGAGGAGAAACCATGTATGATTATGTAAGGAGATGTTTTGACTATATGCTATGCTACAACCGCCACCATCTCGATTCACCTTCCTCTCATGATTCGTTCCATGCTCTATGATAGAGACGTTTTGACTATATGCTATGCTACAACCCCACCACCTCGATTTGCCTTCCTCTCATGGTTCGTTTCATTCTCTCTCTCTCCCCCCTTCCTTATGGTTGGCTTGTTTAACTTTCGCTCGTCGGACTTCCATTTCTGATAATCTCATCAGCCAATCCTATTGCTTCTGTCTGAATTCGAGAGATTGGCTGATTTCGTCCTCGCCGGACCTCTAAGATCTCATATCTCTCCAATCAGTTGATCTAGGGAAAAAAACAAAACCTGGTGGTCTTCAGGAATCTCCCTAGGGTATCGAACTCATTGGGTGCTGCTCGATTGTGTCCTGATGAGATAGCTAGTGCCATGACGAAAATTACCCTCGATGACAAAATATCTTTTGGAAATGTTTCCAAATCACGTAGCTATCCTCGCATAGCTCAGGATCGCGGTCCGTGCTTCCTCCAAGCAATCTTCAAGTGATCGATGAGGAAGTACACGAGCATGACCATTGTGACAGTTCCCACCGTGACGAAAACTGAAAACAATTTCCGTTGAGAACTGCTTATCAAGTATGCATGACTATAGAGAAAAACAAAACTTGCTGTGTGTTTTGTCCGTTTGATTTTGAACATAGGGCGCTGCCACCTTTGCTTCAATGGACGGAGGATTCGGAGTTGGCAATAACGCAGAAGGGTATGTCCTCGATGCTTATGAGAGACATGTCCGGAATTTGGCGAGGTGGAGCATACGCATACATCCCACCGCTCCCTCCAGAATCGATCTCTCACTCATAAATTTAGCAAATTGATAGCTCTAGGTAGATCGATTTGAGAAGTGAGCGTTGATGGTATTACAATGGTCGTGGACTGTTCTTTGAGTATAATCAGTGCGAACTCATTTTGATATTTTCAAATGCTATTCTAAAGATGCAGGAATTCTCAATCGGCAAACTCCGCTTTCCCCTTTCCTAAGAAAAGCTTTCTTGGTCAAAAAAGAGTCAAGTACTTGCGTTACGATATAGCATACTTTTTTTATCATGGGAGTCATTTTGATCAATATAATTTATAAGTTAGATCGAATCCCTTTTGACTCAAAAAATAAAATAAAAATCCATCCGAAGGAATCTACGGGCAATGGATCGGAGAAGCAATCGTCTTGCATTCTGTAGTATTATGATATTAGCAATACAAATAGATACTTGATTAAAAAACGAAATCTTTAGGTACTAGTACAATACATTCATGATTTACCAGAAAAAAAGTAAGAACTTGGTGCCAAGGATATTACTTATATCAGCTGGTAGCTAGCTCTATTTCTGCAGTTTGCTTCCCAGGCTCGGAGCACCGACCTCTGGAATACCTGGTCTCCGAAGCGGATGAGTCCGAGTCCCATTCACTTCCAATTCCCGAACTCTGAGAAGGCTTATCCAGATCAGGATTCTCGAAGGGATATTCCGGCATCGGAATTCCAACATCTCCTTCCAACATCTTCACTACAGTGCTCATCACCGGCCTCGCCTCCGGCTTATTCTGAATGCACCACAAAGCTACCATCAACATCCTCATCGCCTTCTCTCTTTCACTCTCAGGAAACCCGCAGACCATCTCCAACAACTTGCCATTCTGTAACATGTGCCACGTGCACTGTGGTAGCCCCGGCATCCACTCTCTCAGGTTCACGTCATAATTTATCCTCCTCCCCACGATGTCAAATAGGACCATCCCGAAGCTGTACACGTCGCACTTGTAGGTCACGGGATATGGCTTTGACATCTCTGGCGCAGCGTATCTGGCTGTGCCACGGAACCCCGTTATGGGGATCTGACCGCTTTCCCTACTGTAGAGCTTGGCGAGCCCGAAGTCCGCGATCTTTGGGCTCAAGTTCCGGTCCAGAAGGATGTTCCCAGGCTTTATGTCGTAGTGGACGATCCTTTGCTCGCATTCCTCGTGCAAGTAGGCGATCCCCTTTGCGGTCCCCACAGCAATCTCATGTATCTTGTGGCCATCGGTTGCCATCTTGTCCCCGAACAGGAACCCGTGGAGGGAACCGTTTTCCATGTAGTCATAGACAATTGCCCTCGTGGTCGAGTTGAAGCAAAAGCCGTAGAGCCTGACGAGGTTTATGTGGTGAATTCTACCAATGGAGCTCACCTCTGCCATGAACTGCTCCTCCATCCTCTTGTCATGGGCGTTCGTGAGCAGTTTGACCGCCACTAGAGTTCCGTTAGGCAATTTGCCTTTGAAGACAACTCCATAAGCGCCGGAACCAAGCACAGTGGCGTAATTTTTGGTGTAAGCAGCTAGCTGATCTGAAGAAAACCTGATGGGCTTCAGGAATCTCTCAAGGGTATCGAACTCATCAGGCCCTTCCCTGATTGATGAGACAGCTGGTGGTGCGACGGAAATTGCCCTGGGTGACGAAGAACGAACAACTTGTGGAAATTTTTCCAAGTCATTGGTAACTATCCTGGTATAGCTTGGGGCATAGCTTGGGATCGCGGTTCCTGCTTTCTTCAACCAGCCGATGAAGAAGTACACGATGACGACGATCACTGCAGTCATCACCGCACCGTAAACTGAAAACATGTTGCAGTGAAAGAATTGTTAAAAGTATGATCATAATACCAAATTGCAAACACCATGCACAGGTTCATTAGTCCGACTTACTAATGAGGGAACCTAAGAACACATCCATCGTCGACCTTTCATATTGGGCATCGCTTTGCGGGCCTTGAGCGTACTCATTTGGGCTGAAGCTCATCTCTTCTAGGAGGAACCGAATCAAATCGAAATCTGGGATCAACTTCTTCTCTCGCGAGAATTTGTTATGCTTCTCAGTTTTGGTGGTGTTAAGCACGAGAATTCGCAGAAGAGTCTGTTGCCTCGTATTTAACTTCTGAAGTCACGCGTTTGCGAGGTTCATACGTTGTTTAAGCTCTGACGCGGTTTTGTTAATGGGAGTTCGTCTTCGAGGGAGTTTCTCGGAAGAGCATATTGAAATGGACGTGCTTCAGTCAACCCATGTCTGGACTTTGGACTGGTTCGAAGAGAAGATTATTTTGCATTAGGCATCTAGACGAGTGTGGACACCAAGCAATCGCTGAGTAAAACGTGCATGATTATAAACCAAAGGTCAAAATGAGACTTGTTCCATATAAATATGTCAAGACGGGTACCAGATTCCCAGAGATTGCCTATAAGAACAAGTGCAAAAAATATAAATTAAAAAAAAAGTACACATATATATATATATATATCTATTTCTTGAACAATTATTCTCCATTGTCCATCTTGCATGTCGTTTAATATGGTTCCTAGAATGTAACAAATCAATCATTTTGAAACCTAGATTGTAACTTTTGCTCTGATATGTGGAACATTGGTTCCTCAATTGGATGAGAAAATTTTCCAAAAAGTGTTAAATCTATTGTACAACTATCAATTCAGTTATAAACCTTTTAATTTACCAATTTAATTTGAAACTTTTTGACGATTTGTTAATATAATTATTTCGGCTAATTTTGATTGGAAATTGCTGACACAAATATAGATCATTATACGTGGCACAATAGTGCTAATGTGGACAACTTTTTCTTTTATTCCTCCTCCTTCCGCCATCACCACGGCCAGCAATTGGGCAAGGTGAGGGCCAATGAGGGCAAGCCTTCCTTAAGTCTAGCGAGGAGAAACCTTGCGCGAGGCTCGATGACAAATGAATGATAAAGGGAAAAAACAAGAAAGAAAGAAAAGGAAAGGAAAAGAGTAAAACCAAAATTTAAAAAAAAAAAAATCTAAAAACTTCTAAAAATTCTTTAAAAAATGCAAAAATTGTCAACGTCGGTGCTAACCATACCACATAAGACGACTGGTATTGATTGTTGATCAAAATTGATAAGAAGAACCACATTAGCAAATCGTTTATAACTAAATTAGATATATCGAAAAATTTAAGACTGAATTGATATCCGTAAAATAAGTTTAGGATTTTCTAGTAGTTTCTCCCATTTTGATTGTGACTTTTAATGCCATAATTCATTTATTTTTTGCAAAATAAAATCTATCTATAATTTTAATTAAGCAAACCCAATAACCACTTTAGCCTCAAAGTTCTTCGGAAGATATTTAATGAAATATCCATCCATGTGTTCAAAACATCTATGAATAAACATAACCAGGCCCATTGGGCCCATCATAAGTGGCCAGCCGCACTATTTGAAAAATTGGTTGGCCGAGGCCCAAAACATGAAGCAGCCCGTGCCCAAGCACGCTCCACTCCTCTGGTGCTCAATGTTGGCAAAACAGTCTATGCATTTCTATGAACAAATATGTTCATTCGAGTTTGGCAGCGGAACAATCTCCACATGCACAAGTTCATATGCAAATGATGTTAACAAGACATTTATATCAGTGGAGAGCTTCCTCACTTTATAAATAAAGAACAAGATACTGAGTGTAACATGTTATGGTCAGAAAAATCTTCAGATTTTAGAGAAGAAGGGACATGTCATATATCTAGATGCCTGGATAGGCCAAATAGAAGGAGAACAACCTAAAGAACATGAGTAGATTCATATTCTTGGAGAGACCTACTTTTTACTTAACTTTCATTGTCTATTTCCTCTCATCTGATGTTTGATTGGCTAGATTCTTGTGCTCATAGAAATCTTGCGAGTTGAACCTTTTGGAAACGGGGTTTGATTCCCATAGAAGTGCAAGATAACGGATTTCCACGAATCGAGCCAAATGGATGGCCAAGGTGAAAAGTCCTGGTATCTCCCTTAACAAAACTCCCAATCAAAATGATTCTCAAGGCATTGGAAAACCCACGACCATATCTACATGATCCATCACACCGCATGTGAAAAACATGATTTTCCCAATCCCATAGAGATCGGATAGTTATGAGTTAGGCCCCGTTTAATTCAGTTTTCCCAAAGGGCTTTGAGCCCCAAAAACCCCTTCAAAAAAAATATAAGGCATTTGGTTTAGCATTTTAGGGCTTCATTGGCCAAATGTTTGCATTTGAAATGCTGAAAGCCAAAAGCAAATCGGGACCTGTTTTGGGCTTTCAGCATTTGGGAAATGCAAGTCAAACCATCTTTGACTTCCTTTTTTATTTTTTGGAAGCTTCATCAACTGAAGGTGGAGGCCAGCCACCACCATCTGGGGGTCACATAATCTCCGGCGGTGCGGCCGGAGGTCTCGACCTCAAACGCAACACCTAGATCGCACGAAACCCAAGCATTGCGGCCTAAGACCTAGGCGACACGACTAGAGGCCTAGGTCTCAAGCCACGACGCCTACTACCTTCGACGTGACGCTTGGGTTCATGCAAACCCCAAACATTACAGCTTGACGCCGCGACCTCCAGTAGCGCTACCTGCGTCACACGAAACCCAAGCGACACCGGTCATCGGACAGCAACCCTAGCCATCAAATATGGCCGCTGGACAGCATTGCCAATGGTTGGCCCAGCAACGGATAATTTAATTTTAATATTTTTTAAAAAATAAATAAATGCCCTTTGTAAATGTGGGTTTACCAAACAATAGTTACATCAAAGTCATTTCGGAAAACCCTTTTATGTTATAATTTGTTAAACACTATTGCTTTCACCGAATGTCCCTTGAACCAAAAATACTTGGGAAAATGCAAATGCATTTATAACATCTTGAATTTCGACCCATTTCGGAATATATGAAATTGTTATATTATTAATGTGCTATTAGTTACGTTTACTCTGATTTGGCCTCTCATGAGTTAATTAGCTTCTGTATTGAGGTGATAAGTCGAGATGAGTGAATCGTGTTTCCAATCTGTTAGCAGCTTCTTTTATTAAGATCTACTCTGCCACAGCAAGAATTGCTTGGTAGAGAAAAGCAAAGTCCGGACTATGTTTCTGTTTGTTTGATTTGAGCATTACTTCCTGTTACGATTGTGGTGTTGTTGGTGGTGTCTAGCCTGGTGGGAGGTATGTCCCTCGTCGCTTGCTTGCAACAAGTTCGGAATGCGGCGAGGTGGAGCAGACTCGTATAACTCATCACTCCCTACAGAATTGATCTCTCGCTCATAAATATAGTGAATTGACAGCTCTCAATCGATTGATTTAAGAAGTGAGCTTTGATGGTATCACGATGGTCGCAAATTGTTCTTCGAGTAGATAATCTGATTGAATCATTAAATAATGAGCGCGAGCTCACCGTGATATTTTCAAATGCCGTACCTAAGATCCAGCAAATCCAATCGACAAACTCCATTTCTCCTTTTTCTTGGACAAAAAAGGGTCAAGTCTCTGCATTACAACATCCTCTTTGATCAAGTGAGTAGTTTTGATCAAGTTAGATCGAATTCTTAGCCCAGTAGTACTCACCAGGAATACTACTATATTTTCATTCGAAGGCATCGGTGGGCAGGGGATCACAGGAGCAATCGTCTTGCCTTCTTTAGTACTATGATATCAGCAATACAAAAGGATACATGATGAAAAAGACAAGATCTTTAGGTATTACTACAGCATATTCATAATTTTCCAGAAAAGAAATGAGCATGAAAATTTAGGAATCTTTGTGCCGAGGATATTAATAACATCATCCGGTAGCTAGCTCTAGTTCTGCAGTTTGCTTCACGGGCTTGGAGCAGCAACCTCCAGAATATCCAGTCCTCAAAGTAGACGAATCTGAGTCCCATTCGCTTTCATTTCCCGTACTGTGAGAAGGCTTATCCGGATCAGCATTCTCGAATGGATACTCGGGCGTCGGAATTGCCACATCTCCTTCCAACATCTTCACCATGGCGCTCATCGCTGGCCTCGCCTCCGGCTTATTCTGAATGCAGCACAAAGCCACCATCAACATCCTCATCGCCTTCTCTCTTTCACTCTCAGGAAACCCGCAGACCATCTCCAACAACTTGCCATTCTGTAACATGTGCCACGTGCGCATCGGTAGCCCTGGCATCGGCTCACTTTGGTTGATGTCGTCATTTATCATCCTTCCCACAATGTCAAACAGGACCATCCCAAAACTGTACACGTCGCACTTGTAGGTCACAGGATATGGCTTCGACATCTCGGGCGCAGCGTACCCATGGGTGCCACGGAACCCTGTCATGGTGATCCGACTGATTTCCCTGCTGTAGAGCTTGGCGAGCCCAAAGTCCCCGACCTTTGGGCTCAAGTTCCGGTCCAGGAGGATGTTCCCAGGCTTTATGTCGCAGTGAACAATCCTCTGCTCGCATTCCTCGTGCAAGTAGGCGATCCCCTTCGCGGTCCCCACAGCAATCTCATGCATCTTGCGCCAATCCATTGCCATCTTGTCCCCAAACAGGAATCTGTCGAGGGACCCATTTTCCATATACTCATAGATGAGCGCCCTTCTCGTCGGGTCGAAGCAAAAGCCGAAGAGCCTGACAAGGTTTACATGGTGAGTTCTTCCAATGGAGCTCACCTCTGCCATGAACTGCTCCTCCATCCTCTTGTCGTGGGCATTCTTGAGCACCTTGACGGCCACCAGAGTTCCGTTTGGCAACTCGCCTTTGAAGACAACTCCATAAGTGCCGCAACCAAGCACAGTGGCGTAATCTCCGGTGCAAACGGCCAGCTGCTCCGAAGAAAACCAGGTGGGCTTCAGGAATCTCTCCAGCGTTCTGAACTCATCGGGCACCTCCTGATTGTGCCCTGGTGGGATGGCTGGTGGCACAATTGAGATTGCCCTGGATGACGATTAATCTTTTGGCAATTTTTCCAAGTCATTGGTAGCTATCCTGGCATTGCTAGGGATTGCGGTTCCCACTTTCTTCAAGCAATCGATGAGGAAATACACAATGAGGACGATTGCTGCAGTCCCCACCGTACCGGAAACTGAAAACAGGTTGCAAAGACACGTCGTTAAAAGTTTGATCATGATACCAAAGTCGTGAATTTACACAGCTTCATATTCCGACTTACTAATGGTGCTCCTGTAATCATTATTGAAGCTGAAGATAGAGAATTTGTACACAAATTGAGCATATGAGCAACGAATCCCCAAAACGTATTTATTGAACTCCTAGGGAGGTGAGAGTGAGATTAACTCAAACTCTTCCCTTGGCTGGAGGTTGAAGAAGAGGATGGAAAGAAAAGAGACCGAGGGGAGAGAAAAGACTTTTGGGCTAACACCCGACCCTTCAAGAGGTGGATTACCCCTCTTTTCGTGAAGTCCTTTATGGTCACAAAGATTGGAGGAAAAACTAATAATAGAAAGTGCGTGCTTCCAGATTTCATGGTTTAGATAAAGTTCCTGCTTGATTGGGTCAATGGAACACAAGTTGCCTAATATACCATCATAAATAATGATAGTCATTCATTATATTGGATGGCTGTCGCGAATTTTTTTTCATCTCGAGGTGGAAAAAATATCTAAATAGATTTATGGGTATTATTCAAAGAGTAGGTTTAGGACTCTCATTAGACGTAGACTATCCCAAGTCCATACTCCGCGTGACATTGGGTGTTCATGAAAATCTTCTAATGAGAAGTCACCATTAGCCTATTGGGGTCGGCTAGAAACCAAGTAAGGCATAAGAGTATGCCTCACTTTTTACGCAACCAGAAAATTTAGGGTCGGAACTTGATTATACTAATTAATCAATTAATGCTTTTTAGTACCTAATCTTGATCATTTCAAAAAGACTTGTCTGATAGCTTGGATTGATTTTAGAATTATCCACTAACATGTGAGGTGATTATGCGGGCTTGCAACCATCAAAATAATAATCAGTAACATGAGGGAAGTAGTAAATAAATTGCAGAAAAGAATAAACACCTAGCATCATTAAAAGATGAACAAATGACGGTCCTAATTAGATTAAGGGAGAATTATAATCATCGCATCATGAGCGTGCAATCAAGGGCAATGGCATGCGAGGATAATTAAAACCCTAAGGTGGAGCGGGCTTGTTCAATTTTAAACCCAATCTTAAACTCTCGATTTTCCTACATTTTGTAAGAGAAAATCGCCCAAAAATTATTTTAAAGCTTTTTGGGGAACTCTAAAACAAACTTGGAATTTTCGGGATTTACGAAAAATTTTGGAATTTTTAATATTTTAATATTTTGGAATTTTTTCGAAAATTTTTATAAATTTTCAGGTTTCCGAATTCTTCATGAATTTTCTGAAATTTCGAATTTTTTATGATTTTTAGTATTTTTAATATTTTTTTGTATATTTTGAATTTTCGATTTTTTTATTTATTTAAAAAAGTAATTCGAACCGGGTCGGGAAACCCAGCCCTACTAAACCGACCCGGACCCTATCGGTCCGGGCTGGACTAAAGAAACCGGGCCGGCCTTAAATCAAAGTCAAGGGCCCGAAAATTCCTTCTTCTTTTTTTTTAAAAAAAAAAAACCCATTTCCGAATTTCCATTTTCTAGCCCAGCTGAAAGCCCATTTCCAGTTTCTACCTCTGGCCCAGTCATCCCCAGCCCGTGACCAACTCAGCCCAACGACAGAGAACCGCAGCCCCTTTCCTTTTCCTTCCTATTTTCTCATTTTTTCACTTTTCTTTTTTTTTCTTTTGTTCTTTTTTTTCTCTGTCTTTTCCTGCTGCAGTTTTTTTTCATGCACGTCTTCAACCTTCGCCGCTTCTTCTTCATGCGTTTCTCTTTCATTTCTCATTTCCGCAGCCGGAAACATCAACGCCACACCATTTGGCCGTTGACCACCGCCACAGCAACATCACTGACCGTCGTGTTTCGCCATCACAAAATTGAACGACGCCGGGCTATCGTCGGCCGTCCACTCTGGCGACCCAAAGATGAAAAATAAAATAAACAACGGACATAGCACGAAAAACATAAGACAATACAAGGAAAGCATGGAAGAAGATGTAGATCGGAAATTTATGAACAAACACACGTTAAACGGGACTACCGGGGACAGATCTGACCATGAGAGCTTCGGAGTTTCGTTCAAGCATTTTATCGAACATGTGGTATGCGATTCATGAGCTCAAATTCTGGGTTCGAACCGGCCTCAGTCTAAACATGATATCTTAATCTCAATGCTATCACAAATCACCATGAAAACGTTCCGAATATGCTTCAAGACAACATCGACTCTGGTCGGCCACATCATGTCATAAGGATGAGACAAAACTACGTGTCAACGGGAGGCCTACCTGGCTGAAGCAAAGAGATATGGTCGACTCTTCTGCAAATGATCTGGGCTCGTCTTTAAACCACTCGAAGCTGGCTTCAGTGAGCTTTTGACGTTGTACAGAAAAGATCAGCGAGAGGCAACGATCGGCGTCGAAATCCAAGAACAACGACTACCTCTAATGGTAGAGGACTGCTCCTCCTCTCTTCTGTTCTTCGGCCAAAACCCTTGAAGAAGAAGAAACCCAGAAAACAGCTCCCCCTCCCTCTCTTTTCCTTGCTGCCCATTTTTCCTCCTGCCTTCCCCTTCGGTTTTCGTCTCCTGTGTTTCCCTTCAGTTTTTCTGCGTTTTTTTTTTCCTGTTATGATCTCTCTCCTTTTTTCCTTTTTTCCTTTTTCTGGTTTTCTTGCTCTCTTTTTTTTTTCTCTCTAAAACCCAGAAAACAGCCCTTCATCCTCTTCCAAAAACCCAGAAACCAGCCTCCATCTCTGCGTTTTTCTTCCTGCCCGGTTTTTTTTGTTTTTTCTGGTTCTCTTCCCCCCCTTTTTTTTTTTGTTTTCTTCCTTCTGGCTGGAGATTGATCGACGCCTCCTCTGTTTTGTGAATGTCGAGCACCACCCACTTCTCTAGCAACTCTCGGTGGGTCGAGTATTTTCCCAAACCCGAAGCTCTCTCCCTGGTTTTTCTTGCGTGACGTTCCTCTTTAGTTTTTCTACGCCGTGCCCTTCTGCCCAGGTTCTCCAGCTCTCTCCAGCCAGAACCGTCCGTCTAGCCTCTTCTCCCTTTCAACCCCAAAACCAGTAAGTTGTGTGGGAGTTCAGAGTATAGCTGATCAAGATGGCCAGACAAATGCTATAGTGTATGGCCAGCACTAGATGACAGGAAAAGATGTTCAATAGGAACATGTTTTGCAGTTGTCCAAGAGTTACTGCAGAAAAAAATCTCACTGGAACAACTGCAAAACATATTCTTGAACATGCGCTGGCCTCTTTAACATTATGAAGCGAAAAAGAGGAGCGAAGAAGAAAGTGGTCCGAGTAACTTGAACATGCGCTGGCCTCTTTAACATTATGAAGCGGGGTTCATTTTCGTAGGTTGTATCGCAGTCATGCTGTTCTGAAGCTGGCTTGGCTGACTACAACATCCAGAAGGAGTCCACCCTCCACCTTGTCCTCCGTCTCCTGCGTTTTCCTTTCTCTCCTTCTCGGACTTTCTTTCCTTCTTTTTTCTCTAGTTTTTCTTTTGGATTTGTTCTCTTCGATTTTTCTTGGTTGAACCCCTCTAGCCGAAGCTCGCTCTCACTACCTTTTTTTTTAATTGAAGAAAGGAAAACCAAAGGGCCGGGCCTTTCATCTTCATTTGGTTCGGATGGGCCCTGAAAACATGAGAGAAGTGGGTTGGAAAGAACATAAAGAGGTGGGCTAAGAGATTAAGAGAATGGGCTGGACGAGTAAAAGAGTGGGCTGGGCTATGCCAGATATGGTTTCTCGAAGGATTGAAGAAACTCTCGTATTAGTATATAGTGTGAAAAGCACATGTTTTGTGCATATGTTGCCGCTACAAGCTTCTACATTTGTAGGGATAATTACTAAAAGAAATCCTTAACATGTTATACGAATATTGATTTAATGCTAAACTTTTTAATTTAATCAATTTAGTGTTAAATCATTTGACAATTTACCAATACAATTCTTACAAAAATCATTGATATCAAAGCCAGTCGTCCTATAAGATACGGTCAACATTAATGTGAACAATATTTGTATATTTATTTGTTCTAAAAAATATATATAACACACCAGATCAACCCTGCAATGTTCATCGTAGACCTCACCACTTTTCCAAACGAACGCAACGCAACAGGATCGAAGCTCGCCACGTGTGCGGGCTTCACCGACGTGGCGCGACATGGTTGGCCCCATGGCCTTGCTGACGCTGGGAACGGCCGCACCGCGCTATTTCCCCAGCTCTTAATTACATTACCCAAAACCCTTGGATTCACCTTCCTTTTACAGCCTGGTAAATGCACATTAAGAGCGGTGACAGGAGGGCGACCAACCACAGAATTCCTGCAGCAAAATCACTGAAGAATTTTAAAACTTGTTATATCAATTCAATCATAAACTTTTAATTTGACTAATTTACTTTTAAAACTTTTAATAATTTGCCAATGTAATCCTTGCAATCAAAATAGAAATCACTGAAGTAAATGACATCCTTCTCACGTGACATGATTACTACTGACATGAATAATTTCTGCATTTTTTAATTTTTTCTTTTAAAGAAAAAAAATGGTCACAATTCGCAACCCTAGACGCCATTGCCACGCGGCCCTCCGAAACCTCCCAAGCCGAGAAGGGGTCGGACTTCGTCTTCGAGTCACAGGGGATAGAGAGAGAGAGATAGAGGAAGCAGCAGTGTGCGGGGTTTTTATAGGGGTGTCGAGGGGGGCCCCCGGGCGGGGGTTGGTTCTAGGTTTACACAGAGGACGAGACAAAACATGGTACTCGCACGTGACTCGTCCCCATGTCTCGGCTTGATATTTTCTTTTTTTGAGACCCCTGCCAGTACGCAATCTCCAGCACTCGCCCTCCCATTGGGCCCGTAGCAAATGGCTCAAGAATACTTGCATGTATAAGAACCAAAAGTCAATGATGTGGACACCAAAGCAAGTCGCTGAAGTATGCGCGCACGCATGTGTATATTATATAAAGTTTATGATTGAATTGACATGCCCGTAGCATGTGTGTACACACATGTGCGCGCGCATGCTTCAGTGACTTGCTTGGTGTCCATATTGATCGCCAGGATTACATTGGCAAATTATTAAAAGTTTTAAAAATAAATTAGTCAAATTGAAAGTTTATGATTAAATTGACATTAATATAATAAGTTTTAAAATAATTTTGCTGCATATGCATAGCAAATGGCTCAAGAATACGTGCATGTATAAGAACCAAAAGTCAATGATATGGACACCAAGCAAGTCGTTGAAGAATGCGCGCACGCATGTGTGGTGTCCGCATTGATTGCAAGAATTACATTGGCAAATTATTAAAAGTTTTAAAAATAAATTAGTCAAATTGAAAGTTTATGATTAAATTGACATTGTTCTTCGGTAATTTTGCTGCATGTGCATAGCAAATGGCTCAAGAATACGTGCATGTATAAGAACCAAAAGTCAATGATGCACACATGCGTGCACGCATGCTTCAGCGACTCGCTTGGTGTCCACATTGATCGCAAGGATTACATTGGCAAATTAGTAAAAGTTTTAAAAATAAATTAATCAAATTGAAAGTTTATGATTAAATTGACATTTATATAATAAGTTTTAAAATTCTTCAATAATTTTGCTGCATATGCATAGCAAATGGCTCAAGAATATGTGCATGTATAAGAACCAAAAGTCAATGATGTGGACACCAAGCAAGTCGCTAAAGCATGCGCGCACACTAACATCAACGTGCGCGCATGCTTTAGCTACTTGCTTGGTGTCCACATTGATCGCAAATATTACTTTGGCAAATTATTAAAAGTGTTAAAAATAAATTAGTCAAATTGAAAGTTTATGATTAAATTGACATTGATATAATAAGTTTTAAAATTCTTCAGTAATTTTGCTGCATATGCATAGCAAATGGCTCAATAATACGTGCATGTATAAGAACCAAAAGTCAATGATGTGGACACCAAGCAACTCGCTGAAGGATTGGCTATTTTCTGGACTGACCAAGTAGCAATTTCCATTGAGCAGAATATTGATAAATTTATTGAAATGGTGTGTGAATTGAAAGACTAGTAGTTACGAATGTAGATAACTTGTATCCATGCACCCAATGTATTTCATGATAGATTAAAGTTATAGGAGGAGATAGAAGGTATTAAACATTTAAACCATCTACCATGGATGTGTATGGGGAACTTTAATGAAATACTTTATCCTTGAGAGAAGATGGGAAAGAGGATGGTTGAAAATTATCGGCTAGAAGCATTTAGAATCTTCCTTAATAATTATGCTCTTATGAAAGTGGAAAGTAAGAGATGTGCTTATACCTGGGCAAACAATAGAGAAGGGGAGGCATTTGTCAAGAAGAAACTAGATAGAGTCCTATGCACAATTGAATGGAGGGTAGTGTTTCCAAATGCAGCAGTCTTTGCTTTATCTGCAATAGGATCAGACCATAGTCCTATCTTGTTGAAACTACTCCCACAACCAGTGAGAAGAGCAAAAGAATTCATATTTGAAGCATACTGATTAGAGGACAAGGAATATGGAAATATTGCCAGGGGGTTTGGCTTTCTCCAAAGCAAGAAATAACTGATTTATTAACAAAATTGTGAGAAGTGACCAAAACCCTTGCACTTTGGAGTAAGAAAAGATTCTCTAAGGCTCACAGAAGGATTGAGGCACTAAAGTTGGAAATCTAAAATATAACAAATGGTTCAAATATTTCACAAAGCAAAGAAAAGATACTGAAACTGAGAGAGGAAATTGGTTTATTGTGGAAAAGGGAGGAAATGTATTGGGGCATGCGTTCCAGAATTAGTTGGTTGAAATAGAGGGACAAAAACTCAAAATTTTTCAAGCAACAACTATTCAAAGGAGGCACCAAAATAGAATCTCTAGCAAATGATGGTGGAATACTTTAAGAATTTATATACGTTAGTAGGACAAAGGAACTTTCAACCTGTTATTGAATAGATCTCAACTTTAGTTTTTTTTTTTTGGGGAAAATATGAATCGAGAGTTGACAGCTAAGGTCACCATGAAGGAACGAAGGAAGTTTCAAAAGCTATAAGTTAGTTGGGAACTCTCAAAGCCCCTAGTTCAGACGGTTTAAGTGGATAGTTTTTTAAGCATCATTGGAAGCACATTCAACACCAATGTCTTTTAAGAGATAACTTCATTTTTAGCACTAGATACTTAAATGCTGAAATGAACAAAACCCAAATCACACTTATTACTAAAATACCCAACCTAGAAAAACTAAAACAGTTTCGTCCAATCAGCCTGTGCAATTATGTTTACAAAGTTATTTCTAAAGTACTAGTTAATAGACTAAAACCATTGTTGTCGGATGTTATTTGCATAGAACAAAGTGCCTTTGTTAGTGATTGTCAAATTCAAGACAATATACTCATTGTTCAGGAGGTGTTACACGATCTGAGAGTGCAACCAAGTAAGAAAAAGTTCCAAGCTGTGTTAAAGCTTGACATGCGAGGCATATGATAGAATAGAATAAGACTTTTTAGAAGCTAGTTTATTGAAGATGGACTTTCATGTGAAATGGGTAAGTTGGGTGATGCAATGTGTTACAATTGTTTCTTTTAGTGTTGAATTTATTGGAGAGCCACTCCCCTACTTCAAACCTTCAAGAGGTATTTGGCAAGGAGATCCAATTTCTCCTTATTTGTTCATCTTGGTGGCAAATGTACTTTCGTTAATGATTAAAAGAGCTATTAAGGATGGCACACTCTGGGGGATTAAATTTACTAGTTTTGTCTCACATTCATTTTGCGGATGATTCAATATTTTTCTTGGATGCAAGGATTAGCGAGAGTCAAAATATTGCTGGTATCTTGAATCAATATTGCTTTGCTTCTAGTTAGGCAATACATTTGAATAAATTAGGAGTTTTCTTTAGTGAGGGGTGCCCAATGAGCTTGAGGAAAAATATGGTGACTAAGTTGAGGGTTCCATAGATTGAGAAAAAAGAAAAATATTTGGGGATTCCTTATGAATGGGGAGCATCCAAAAAAGATAAGTTTGCATGGATTTTGGCTTAGGTAAATAGGAAAATTGAAGGTTGGAAAGAAAATATATCATCAAAACTGGGAAAGGAAGTGTTAATTAAAGCTGTGGTGCAAGCCCTTCCCCAATATGCCATGTCAATTTTCAAAATACTTGTGTCAATTTGTAAGGCAATTGAGAGGAAAATAGCTAAATTCCGGTGGCAAAACAATGAAAGAAAACAAGGGGTGCATTGAAAAAGTTGGGATGTGTTGAAACTCAGCAAAGAAGTCAGCGGATTAGGTTTTTGAGACCTCATTACCTTTAACAAGGTAATGTTAGGGAAGCAAGTATGGAGATTGTTGAATTCCCCTTCCACACTTTGGAGCCAAATTATTAAAGGAATCTACTTCCCAACTAGTGATTTTTGGAAAGCAGGAAAAGGAGTACACCCCTCATGAGGTTGGCACAGTATACTTCCTAGTCGAGATTGCATTTTGCTTGATGTGGGGTGGACTATTGCAAATGGGGGAAAATCAAAATCAGAGAGGATAAGTGGCTGAAAAGAGGAGTATTGGCAGGACCTACTAATAGGGGAGATCCCTTAAGGGTTGCCAATCTGATCCTGAGACCTGAAGTAAAATGGAATGAAGCCTTTTTGGAAAAACTATTTGATGAATAGATAGTGAAGGAAATTGTTGCTATTCCATTAAATCCTATTCCAAAGGAAGATAGATTAGTTTGGACAAACACCAAATCTGGGACATGTTCTACTAAGAGCAAATATCATAACAATAGGAAAAATCTTGAGGGTACAATTCAAAACTCAAAATCTTCCTCTTTTCAAACCCATCGACCACTATAGAGTAAAATTTGGCACATTCAAGCTTCCCAGAAATTTCCTATGTGCGGCTTGTGGAAAAGAGAAGGGTTGTACCTAAACCAACTTGTGCTATTTTTCATCAATCACTAGAAAATGTTGAGCACTTGCTTATGCTTTGCCCTTAGACAAAGGAGGTGTGGTCAAGCCCTATTTTGAACATGAACATACAAAGTCAAGGATTAACAAGAATGGATGACTGGCTGCTCAATTACAAGGAATTTGTGCGTACATTGATAGACCCACCCCCATTCAACCTTATTACTGTGACGTTGTGGTTGATTTGGAAGGTAAGGAACAACTTTGTCTTCAGGAAGTGCAACCCTCAACCTCATTCGTTGGTGGAAGAAGCTGTACAATTATCCCAAGCATTCATCAAAACACATCATACAAATTTGGAAGGAAGGAATTGGAAACCAGACATACCTCAAATCTGGAAACCTCCAAGTCTAAGAACCCTTAAGCTCAATGTTGATGGCTCTTTCATGGAGGGAAGTATGGAAGGAGTGGTGGCTTGCGTATGCCAAGATGCTAATGGAGTTCTAGTGGATGGGTCCGCTCGCATGGTTCCAACATCATCAGTGATCTAGGTAGAAGCCGTCACCATCTTGCAAACCCTAGAATGAGCAAAGTCATTTGTACTTGAGTCTGACTGTTAGGAACTAATAAGTGCAATATCCAACTCATCTACAGATTAATTTGACTAGGAGGCATGTGTGTTTTTGGAGAAGATTCGGGAGTTGCTGATGGGCTTCTCAAAATTAGACATCGTTTATTGCGTAAGAGAAGTGAACCAAGCCATGGATTGGGCCGCTAAAGCTTAGCGCTGCTCAAGCCTTTATTCTAATTGGGTTTTTTCACCACATTCGGCCTTGTGGACCATTCGATGTTCTGTTGCTTTGTCTTTGAACTTAGACTCACTTTCTTCATAATGAATTAAACTACTTTTCACAATCAACAAAAAAAAAAAATAGTGGTTTCAATGAGATAAACTTTCACTCAAAATCCCGATAAAAAGTTAGGTGTCTATGTTGCAGTCCAAATTTTGTGGCTTGATTCAGTTTGTGCTGTTAGAATTTCTAGTTTGAAGCTTCCATTCTGGGCTTTATGGAATCCAAAATCGGAAACTTGAAATTGTGGGAGTTGCTTCATCCAATTTTTTGTGAAATCGACTTGATAAGGATGAACCCCAAGTGCTACTTTGGTCGATTTGCGTGTTGGATTCCACCTACTCTCCTACTTCTACAAATCAGATTTGTATAGTTCTTCCTTGCATGATGTATGCGGCCTTGATTGGGTTTTATTCAAGATTTATTCATCCAACTCATCTAACCATAGACATCCAACTCTTTCTTATTGCCCTTGTCATCATCAATTCATGAAAATCAATCTCCAAGAACATAATCATCTCATTTCATTCAAGTAGTAATTACATGAGGGTTTCATCAACATCCACAATTGCTTACATAGAGTAGCCATTATTTTTATTTTTATTTTTAGGATAAGTGCATTAGAAGTCCTAGAATTTATCACGAAATTGTAATCAAGTCTTAAAAGTTATCAAATTAGTCAAATCATGTTTTTCAAATGATTGTACCTTTTGAAAATTTTAAAACTCAATTGTACTTTTGTGACAAGTTTTAGGAATTGATAGCACTTTTTGAAAATTTTAGAATTCAATTGTACTTTCGTAACAAGTTTGGGACTAGATTACTCCTTTTGAAAGTTTTAAGACTTCTAGTGCACTAGTTTTAAGACTTCTATTGCATTTATCCCATTTTTTTCTATATTTCTATTGAAATATTGTCCCACATCGCTTGACAATGAGTCCTATTTACTAACTTATATTCATATGGTCTTCATCCCCTTATTGGTTTAAGTTTTTGGATTGAACTTCTTATATGGTATCATATATGTCAAATTCCACACTAGTCTTATATGCTCTTTATATTTTATATTTATACGGTCTCCCTCTATCTATTGACTTACTTGCTTTCTCCCTCCATCTATTGGCTTACTTGCTTCCCATTTACACATACAATACAAGCTAACTCAAATAGAAAGCACTCATAACCCGACTCATATTGTGTTCACAACTAGTTATGGTACCGGGCATTCTCAACTGGCTCAAATACAATGTATTTTCATCATAGTATTGATTTCTTGGTCTCTCATCCACATCAAAATAATGGTTATCAGTTTTCTCTACATTGCGGTTGGATATGCAGCTCAATGATTGATGAAATTCATGAAAATATTGTCAAGATTTATGGTCAATATAATGAAAAGTGAAAGGAGTAAAAATTTTTGTCAAAGAAGTACCATCGACAAAATTAGATCTTGATTGAACATTTTTTCAAAAGAATTTAGAACTCAATTAACCAAAATTTACCATTTAAGACTCTCTTAGCAAAGAAAACCCATTTAGGGCTTCATTGGAGCTAACTATTCCTCTATGACATCTTATGTTCCTTTCGAATATACCTATCTATCCGAAAGATATCTCTTTCAAAGAAGAGACAAGGAGTCTACCTTTGCCCCCTAATAACCTCCTTAGTTCCTAGATATATATTTATCTTCCCCACTTAGTAGGGAATATCCTGAAATTTTATGTCTCAAGATTTAGATGAAATAGTTTTAAGACTTGGTTCGGTCCTAGGGCATTGGTAATCTATCGAGAAATGGTTCTTGGAAGGATTAGAGGAGAAACTGTGTGTGATTATGTAAGGAGAAGTTTTGACTATATGCTACGCTACAACCGCCACTCGATTTGCCTTCCTCTCATGGTTCGTTCCATGCACTATGATAGAGACGTTTTAACTATATGCTACATGACAACCGCCACCACCTCGATTCGCTTTCCTCTCATGGTTCGTTCCATACTCTCTCTCTCTCTCTCTCTCTCTCTCTCTCTCTCTCTCTCTCTCTCTCTCTCTCTCTCTCTCTCTCTCTCTCTCCCCTTCCTTATGGTTTGCTTGTTTAACTTTTGCTCGTCGAACTTCCATTTCCAATAATCTCATTAGCCGATCCTGTTGCTCTTGTCTGAATTCAAGAGATTGGCTGATTTCGTCCTCGCCGGACCTCTAACATCTCATATCTCTCCAATCAGTTGATCTTGGGAAAAAAAAACTTGGTGGCCTTCAGGAATCTCCCTAGGGTACCGAACTCATTGGGCGTCTCTCGATTGTGTCCTGGTGAGAAAACTGGTGCCACGACGAAAATTACCCTCGATGACGACGAATCTTTTGAAAATGTTTCCAAATCACATAGTCATCCTGGCATAGCTTGGGATCACGGTTCCCACTTCCTTCAAGCAGTCAATGAGGAAGTACACAAGCATGACAATTGTGACAGTTCCCAGCATGACGAAAACTGAAAATAGTTTCCGTTGAGAATTGCTTATCAAGTATGCATGACTAGAGAAAAACAAAACTTGGTATGTGTTTTTGTCCGTTTGATTTGAACTTTGGGCGTTGCCACCTTTGCTTCGATGGACGGAGGATTCGGCGTCACAATTGTTGAAATATAATACGCGGAAATGACAGGATCTTGTAATTTACGTCAACACAAAAATACTAGAGAAATAAACGAGAAATAATAAGAACACCAGAAATTTACATGGTTCGGTCCATGTATCAATATCTATATCTACGGGAAGAGACCAGTAACAAATAATCCACTATAATCGGAGAATCAAAGTTACAATCACTCATACGCTCGAGTGTTTCCCACGCCTAGATTTTAAGCCAAAACCCAAAGTGTTTATAAATAAACAATGTAAACTCACAACACAAAATCATCGAGTGTTCAAGCCCTAAATCAATATATTCACATACGTACAAAAAATAAGAACTTCGTTCTTTCTTCTATGCTTCGTACGGTGATTGCTTCTAGGTGGGGCTTCTCGGCATATTAGCTTGGTGGCTTCTCTTGTGCAGCACTCTTCCCTATACACTGAAGAAACATTTGCTTTTTATATGTGTGTGTGCCCAAGTCAACAACTTTGACCTGGGCCCACCATGGGCAACTCCAAAGAGGAATAAAACCAAGCATCCCTCGGTTTCTTCTACAAGTAAAAGAGGAAATCCTTGCTTTTGTCCTTTTGTGCAAAAGTAATCCAAGTCAAACTTTGAATCTTATAAAGGACAAGAAAACCAAATTTGATTTGGAAAGGAAATATTTTGAACAAATCAAAATTTTTCTATGGATCAAGTTTGTGAAAATTCAAACTCGAGATATTAATTTAACAATTCTCTACTTTGACTCAATGTTTGAAGCCAAGTAATAATGCTCATCATCCATGCTGCTCTTCTAACACCCCGACAGGCACTCATTCTCCACAAACGCCAATTATGCTTAAGCAAAGCTTGAGCTTCGCCAAAGGAATAGGCTTAGTTATTATGTCTACTAGGTTCTCTGCCGTATCAATCTTTTTCACAATAACGTTACCATTTGCTAAGACATCTCGGATGAAATGGTACCTGATATTGATATGTTTCGTTCACTTATAATAAACTAGATTATATGCCAATTATATCGCACATTGATTATCACAGTATATATCAACACTTTTATGATTTAGCCCAAAGTGCAAGAGCAAATTTCATGACCATATTGCCTCCTTTGCTATAAAGGTTAGTGCCATGTACTCTGCCTTAGTTGAAGACAAGGCAACATGATCCTATAAAGATGCTTTCTAACTCACTACACCACTTGCTAGTGTAAACACATACCCCGCTAAAGACCTGTAATCATCCAAGTTACCAACGTGATCCGAATTCACATAACAATGGTCTCATTGCCATTACTATTCCTTCAATATACTATACCCATGTCTGCCATTCCTTTCAAATATCTGAGAATCAACTTTATAGCTTCCCAATGAGCTTTACCAAAATGCTTCATGTAATGACTAACTACACTCACAACTTGTGAAATATCAGGCCTAATGCATATCATAGCACCCACGGACACTAGAATAAAGAACACGAGACATATGCTCCTCCTCCTCCTTAGTCTATGGTGATAATTTATCAGAAAGTTTAAAGCACTTTGATAAAGGTGTACTTACAGATTTTGCTGATTATATGTTAAAATGTGCCACAATCTTCTCAATATATTTTTTTGAAATAGACGTAAAACTCCTGCAGCTCTGTCACGCAAAATCTCCACACCTAATATTTTCTTTGCAACACCTAAATCTTTCATCTCAAATTCAGCACTCAACTACCTCTCCAACACAATAATATCAGACATATTCTTAGCTGCTATCAGCATGTTATCAACATATAAGAGTAGATAAATCAAATGACCATTTTCCATCCTTAAATAAACACTCTATCCATCTGACTTTTCGAGTAGCCCTGACTAGCCATGAAAGCATCAAAATGCTTATACCATTGCCTTGGAGACTGTTTTAGCCCATACAAAGATTTCTTTAACAAGCAAATGTGATTTTCCTTATCCGGAATAGCAAATCCCTCTAGCTGCTTCATGTAAATCCGTTCCTCCAACTCACCGTGAAGAAATGCCGTTTTCACATCTAGCTGTTGTAGCTCGAAATCCTACGAAGCAACTAAGGCAAGTAAAACATGAATAAAAGTATGTCTTACCACAGGAGAAAACACCTCGTTGTAGTCAATGCCCTCCCGCTGTGTATACCCCTTTGCCATAAGTCTCGCCTTACACTTCACTGTCTCAACATCCAGGAATGCCATCTTTCCATTTAAAGATCCATTTACTTCCAACAATCTTTTGGCTCTTGGGTACTTTGATCAACTCCCATGTTTGATTCCGATTGAGTGATTACATCTCTTCGCTCAGCTCCTAACCACAGTGACGACTCATTACTAGCCATCGCTTCAGAATAAGACGACGGCTCATTAGTCTCCACCTCATCACCTACAATTAATGCATAAGTAATATCTGTATAACCATAACTTACCAATGGTTTAATTTGCCTTCTTTGTCCTGTTACGGCTATATTGTGCTGTGATTATGCTGATTGTTCACTATCATCGACTTAAGGAACCGCGACCTCTTCTATAGTCTCAACTTATGTTACCTTCAAGGTCTACGGAGTCTCCACCTAACTAATGACACCATGATCTGTCTGCTTTTCTAGTTGTGTTACATAACTCCTTTGTTGAAGCATTGCAGTTTCGTCGAAGATCACGTTTCTGTTGATTAGAAAAATGGGTGATCTGGGATTAGTGCACCACATCCAGTAGCCTTTCACCCCATGTGCATAACCTAGAAATATGCATTTCTTCACCCTCGACTCAAGCTTACCATCACTTGCATAAGCCTATGCAGGACATTCGAATATTCGTAGTTTAGAATAATCAATAGGTTTCCCCGACCATACTTCTCAAGAGTCTTCCATTCGATAGCAGATGATGGAGATTGATTTACCATATAACATGTCATATTCACTACTTCAGCCTAAAATTCCTTACTAAGTCTAGCATGCAAAAGCACACATTGAGCTCACTCAAGTAAAGTTCTATTCTTCTGTTCTACCACGCCATTCTACTGTAGTGTACCGAGTACTATGCTATGTTTCACATTCCCTTCTTTCTCACAGAATTTGGTAAAATCTCTACCACAAAACTTCATGCCATTATCGGTTCTCAGGCACTTGATCTTTTTATCTAACTGCTTATCAATCAATGCCTTATATTTCTTAAATTGATTGAACACATCATATTTGTGCTTCATAAAGTATACCCAAACCTTCCTCGAATAATCGTCGATAAATGTCAGCATATATCGAGCACCTCCTTTCGAAAGAATCGAAGATGGGCCCTAGATGTCTAAATGAATATACTCAACCGGTCGCTTGGTCGAATGAATAATTATAGTAAATTTAATCCTACGCTGCTTCCCAAAAATGCAATGCTCACATAAGTCTAGCTTTTCTGTCTTTTGACCCTTCAGCAATCCTCTTTCACTCAACATTGCATACTTGCCTCACTCATGTGCCTCAAATACATATGCTATAACTGAGTCAAGTTAGAGTCTGACTCACTTGATGAAACTACAGCGGTTCCGGTCATTGTCTCTCCCAGTAGATAATAGAGAGAATTCACTTTCTTCCCCTTCATCTCTATCATGGCACCACGAGAGATCTTCAATACTCCACCTTCAACGGTATACCTACACCCGATATCATCGAGTGTCCCTAGAGAAATAAGGTTCTTCTTAAGTTTTGGTACATACCTCACGTCTGTCAATGTGTGCACATCGCATTGTGCATTCGAATTTGAATTGTTCCTATCCCCATAGCCTTGCAAGCTACATTATCCCCCAAAAGAACGCTACCACCATCTACAGTTTGGTAAGTAGTAAACCAGTTCTTGGGAGACGTCATATGATAAGAACACCCCGAATCTAGTGCCAATTTGTCTCCTAATGAAGTAGTAGTCATGCATAAAACAGCTTCTCCATCACTTGTGCTTGCCACATTGCTTGTGGCATTCTGCCTATCACCTCGATTTCTCTGCTTCAAACAATCTCTCCTAATGTGCCCGTCCTCGTGACACTCAAAACACTTCACGTATCCCTTGGACTTTTGATTGCGTGACTTCGATCTGCTTTTACCTCTGCTGCTGCTAGGCCCTTGATGTTGATCTCTACCTCGAATCATTAATGTCTGCACTACTCCATGCACAAGACTGTCATCATGCAACTTTTTCTACTATTCTTTAGATAACAGAGCGGACTTTACTTCTTCCGAGGTAATCGTAGTATGCCCCTGTAACAGTGAATTAGTAAAGTGCTCCTACGACTCTAGTAAAGAAGCTAACAACATCATGCCCCACTCTTCATCATCAAGTATCTTACCGACGTTCTTCAAATCCATCATAAGTTTATTAAATTCATCCAAATGGGTTCTGATAGACATACATTCAATATATCTAACTGAAACGTCATTTTCAACATGTATAAGCGATTATTCAAACATTTTGTTACATAGAGTGCATGAAGTCTTGCCCATAAATTTGCAGCATCATTCTCCTTAGCCACTTTTATTAACACCTCATCCAATAAATTCAACAGGATTACGCTCTTTGCTTTCTCCATTAGTTCCCTTTCAGAGGCTTTCACTATAATTGGCAACTCATCTTCGCCATCTAAAGCTCTAGACAAACCTTGGGTTATCAACAACACATGCATCTTGATGCTCCATAACCCGAAGTTATTCCTCCCATTAAACTTCTTAATTTCACCTTTCGCCTCTGACAAAATTGCAATAACAAAATTTCCAGATAGTAATCAGATAAGCAAAAGTCCAAAATCACAATCTAGAAATCCGATCCCAGGCTTTAATGCCAATTTTTGAAATATAATATGCGGAAATAATAGGATCTTGTAATTTACGTCAACACGAAGATACTAGAGAAATAAACAAGAAATAATAAGGACACTAGAAATTTACTTGATTCGGTCCGAATATTGATACCTACATCCACGGGGAGAGCCAGCAGCAAATAATCCACTATAATTGGAGAATCAAAGTTACAATCGCTCACACGCTCAAGTGTTTCTCACATTTAGATTTTAAGCCAAAACCCAAAGTTTTTACAAATAAACAATGTAAACTCACAACACAAAATTGCCGAGTGCTTAAGCCCTAGAGCAATCTGTTCACATACGCACGAAACACAAGAACTTCGTTCTTTCTTCTATGCTTTGTACGGTGATTGCTTCCACGTTTGGCTTCTCGGCTTGGCGGCTTCTCTTGTGCGGCACTCTCTTCTCTATACTCTGAAGAAACCTTTGCTTTTTATGTGTGTGTGCCCAAGTCAACAACTTTGACTTGGGCCCACCATGGACAACTCCAAAGAGGAATAAAACCAAGCACCCCTCGGTTTCTTCTGCAGATAAAAGAGGAAACCCTTGCTTTCATCATTTTGTGCAATAGTAATCCAAGTCAAACTTGGAATCTTATAAAGGACAAGAAAATCAAATTTGATTTGGATAGGAAATATTTTGAACAAATCAAAATCTTTCTATGGATTGAGTTCGTAAAAATTCAAACTTGAGAAATTAATTTAACAGCAATAACACAGAAGGGTATGTCCTCGATGCTTATGAGAGACATGTCCGAAATGTGGCGAGGTGGAGCATACACATACATCCCACCGCTCCCTCCAAAATCGATGTCTCATTCATAAATTTAGCAAATTGATAGCTCTAGGTAGATCGATTTGAGAAGTGAGCGTTGATGGTATCACAATGGTCGTGGATTGTTCTTTGAGTATAATCAGTGCAAACTCATTTTGATATTTTGCAAATGCTATTCTAAAGATGCAGGAATTCTCAATCGACAAACTCCGCTTTCCCCTTTCCTAAGAAAAGTTTTCTTGGTAAAAAAAGAGTCAAGTACTTGCGTTGCGATATAGTTTACTTTTTGATCACGGGATTCATTTTGATCAATATAATTTATAAGTTAGATCGAATCCCTTTTGACTCAAAAAAAAAAAAAAATCCATCTGAAGGAATCTAGGGGCAATGGATCGGAGAAGCAATCGTCTTGCATTCTGTAGTATTATGATATTAGCAATACAAATAGATACTTGATAAAAAAAAACGAAATCTTTAGGTACTAGTACAATACATTCATGATTTACCAGAAAAGAAGTAAGAACTTGGTGCCAAGGATATTACTTATATCAGCTGGTAGCTAGCTCTATTTCTGCAGTTTGCTTCCCAGGCTCGGAGAGCCGACCTCTGGAATAGCTGGTCTCCGAAGCGGATGAGTCCGAGTCCCATTCACTTCCATTTCCCGAACTCTGAGAAGGCTTATCCAGATTCTCGAAGGGATATTCCGGTGTCGGAATTCCCAAATCTCCTTCCAACATCTTCACCACAGTGCTCATCGCCAGCCTCGCCTCCGGCTTATTCTGAATGCACCACAAAGCCACCATCAACATCCTCATCGCCTTCTCTCTTTCACTTTCAGGAAACCCGTAGACCATCTCCAACAACTTGCCATTCTGTAACATGTGCCACGTGCACTGTGGTAGCCCCGGCATACACTCTCTCAGGTTCACGTCGTGATCTATCGTCCTCCCCACGATGTCGAATAGGACCATCCCGAAGCTGTACACGTCGCACTTGTAGGTCATGGGATACCCTTTCAACATCTCCGGCGCGGCGTACCGGTCTGTTCCACGGAACCCTGTCATGGAGATTTGACTGATTTCCCTGTTGTAGGGCTTGGCAAGCCCGAAGTCCGCGATCTTCGGGCGCAAGTTCTGGTCAAGGAGGATGTTCCCGGGCTTTATGTCGTAGTGGACTATCCTCTGCTCGCATTCCTCGTGTAGGTAGGCAATCCCCTTTGCAGTCCCCACGGCAATCTCATGCATCTTGTGACCATCGATGGCCGTCT